>OY019132.1:6577166-7324666 GCA_955652365.1 Eristalinus aeneus
TTCTTGCCGAATCGATCTGGTTTTGCAGTCGATGTTGATGGTTGCCCCAGATTAACTCATGATTTTTTCTGTTTAGGATTCTTAAAATAAATCCATTCTTCGTCGCCGGTAACAATCCGATGCAAGACCGATTTTCTTTCGTGTCTTTGAGGCAAAATTTCACAAGTGGTTTTTCGGTTTTCCATATGTCTTTCATTCAATTCAAGTGGCACCCAGTTTCCACACTTTTGGATCTTTCCCATAGCTTTTAAACGATGAGAAATTGTTAATTGTGCAACATTTAACATTGCTGTCATTTGCTTTTGACTCAAAGTGTCATCTCCATCCAATATCTTTTGCAATTCGGCGTCTTCAAACTTTTCTGGTGGTCTTCCACGTTCTTCATTTTTCACATCAAAATCATTATTTCTGAACCGTTGAAACCATCTTCTGCATGTTGCTTCTGATAGAGCATGATCACCACCATGCCTCGACAAGCATTCGATGCGACCCTGCATCACTTTTCTTCAAATAATAATAATAATTGTTGGCGCTACAGTCTAAAGGGGGACCAGGGCCTAGCTTGCTCATCAACTACTTGTGTTGTGCGCTCTACTGTTCTCTCACGAGTAGAAGGGACCTACTGTTTTTTGACGACTCCGAACGGCGAAATTTGAGAAGCTTTCTTAGACAGTTATTACTCTTTGAGTGTTGTCAGCAGCTCGAAAGAGGTGGTGCCGTGAAATATCAGAAAATTTGGTGTTGAACTGGGATTCGAGCCTAGACCCTTTGGCGTGTGAGCGTCGCACTCTACCCACTACGCCACGGCGACCACACTTTTCTTCAAATGAAAACAAAAAATTAATGCTTTCCGCAAATCATCACTCGACATTTTTAACACGATGAAAAAATATGATGTTGTCTGTTCAATGACGTGTATGATGTATGCTACATATTTTTCACAGATGTCATAGCAAAAAAAAAAAAATAAGCGCTCGTTCACAACAAATGCTCCATATCGAGACATTTGTATCTTCATACTGGTATACCTGGTATATAGCAGATATAGCGGTAGTAAATTTTTGCGTCTAACGTAATGAGAATTGATGTTGTAAGTTTCTCAAAATAGAACCTCTTTCTTGCATTTTTTCTAAATAACTAGAAAGTACAGTTAACGTGTAGTGTAAAACCCAAAGAAAAGTAACAAGTCGAAGAAAAATATAAAGACATGTCCACTCTGTACTAGCTCTTCTTTAATAATGAATAATCTTATGATTTCCGAACGGTCTACGTTCGACTCCCAGATCAACACCAATTTTTCGAAGTTTTCACGGCACCACCTCATTCGAGCTGCTGACAACACTCAAAGAGTAATAACTGTCTAAGAAATCTTCTCAAATCTCGCCGTTCGGAGTCGGCAAAAATTAGTAGGTTCCTTCTACTCGTGAGAGAACAGTAGCGCGTACAACATGAGTAGTTGATGAGCGAGCTAAGCCCTGGTCCCCCTTTGGACTGTAGCGCCAACAGTTATTATTATTATTATTAATTATCAATATGATTGTGTATTGTGTATTATGATCATATGATTTTGGTAACATTTCTCCGTCATAAAGTGGAGATATTTCGGATAGATCATACGATCGGATAACGATACATCTACATTCAGAACATTTACTAAAAGTACGTTATATGACAGACGTGTAGAAAATTTTTTCGGCACTTTGCAGTTAATCTGCCTGCAAACGTGGTAAGATTAGTTTTTGATTCTGAGTGCTGTAATGTTGTGTTTCAAAACAGTGCTATAACTTCTGTGAAAACTAAAATATTTACAGTTACTCACATGATTATTGGGCCAACTACCTAACTTACTTCTTATTAAAATGTGGAAAAATATTGGAATATATGGGAAAATATAATTGAAATAAATAAAAGTGTAATCCAAAGAAAATTAACAACAAAAACAAAACAAATAAATTTCATTCATGGGTAATGCAACAAAACTAAATTGAAATAATTCCTCCTCCTATGAAAAATACATCACAAAATTACTGGGTAAAATTTACAGGTATTAATGTTAAGCATTATAAGTTTGGTTTTCCTCACTTTTAATATTTAGTGGGATAACCATTCTGTTTAATGACACTGTTAAGTCGTCTTCCCATTGCCTCCACTAAATTCTGCGTACTTATTTTTTCCCATTCCTCTGTTAAAGTTTTTTTTTAAGGTAACTTTGGTTTGAAATTGTGTGTTGCCCTGTTCCGAATTCTAGGCATTCCCATAAATGCTCAATGGGTCAGGACTGGGGTGGGGTCTGAATAACTTTTGGGCAAATATAGAGCAACCATTCCTGTATAACTCTAGCATTATGTTTGGGATCATTGTCTTGGTAATACTAAGAAGTTGTATCAATTCCCATTTTTCCAGCACTTTATCGCAAATTCTACTTTGAAATGTTTAAGTCTATAAATACCACATTACCCACCTCCGAATATGAAATGCAGCCCCATACCATTACCGAATCTCCACCATGTTTTACGGGCGGTAATAAGTTCTCTGTGTTGAGCTCTGAATTTACCTTGCGCCACACTTTTTCACGACCATCTAAGCTAAATACATTATACATTTAATGTATAATATTATATACATTTGCTCTTGTCTGCAAAAATTATTTATTTCCAGTACTCTTATTCCTCATCCTCAAAGTTTTTGGCAAAACTTATTTTTTCTTTCTATTTACTTCACTTACGAATGGCTTTTTCCTGGCAACCCAACCGTTGTAGCCATTTTCTCTAAAAGCTCGACTAACAGTTCCTGTTTTTAATTTTTTTGGCAGTAATTTAGTACTTCTGTAGCCATTTTCAGTGCACTAATACGTTTATTTTTCCGTTAGTTCCTAATAATCCATCTTTTGTCATGTTCACTTTAAATTCATGGGAGGCCAGGATTAGGCTTGGATTCAATTCTGCCTTCATTGTTAAATTGTCGAATAGTATTACCGACAGTGCTCTTAGGAATGGTCAGCAATTCTGTGATTTCTCGCTGCGTTTTCCATAGAGCATTATGGTAAATTACAAACTGTTTTATGTCAAAGGAAATATATTTGGTCTTTCGACCCATAAGAAATAAAAACATGCAAAAACATAATAATCACAAATAAGTTTTAGTGCCGCTAGCAGTTTAGAAAGATCTGAAGTAATTATTGCTTATGGCAGATGTTTACTTTTTATTAGTTATCTATGTTTCAATTTTAAGGATTTGGCCAGTTACGCAAGCTGCGGCCCTATTTAAACTAGGATCTAAAGTGGTACAAAGAAGGTTGAGAAGAAACCTTCCTGGCACCATTATGAGTCTGATGTTTGCCCACAAATATATTTTTCTTACTTTGTATACAGCTTCATACAAACTCGTGAAAGGAAGACGAATGATATGCCTCCCATATCAAGAATTTTCGGAGTGGGAACAATCTGTCCTTTCTACTGGTGGGAGGACAATGGCATGCACAGTGAAAATAGTTGTTGAAGAAGCTAGGTAACCTGCCTCACCGGTAACAACTCCCCTAACGTATGTCTTTTACAGAAAATTTGAATAGTTAGTCTGAGATTAAGGAGATACAAGGTAAGGCACAAAAAACCTCAAATGGTACACGGATTGTTACGAAGCACAGTTGTGTCTATGTATGGGGAATGCGGAAATAAATGTGTAACTTTTGAACCCATTGCCCGATCTTGATGAAATTTTATATATAATATCAGAGCCATAAGATCCTCGTGTTGTCGCATAGTCCATAGTTGATATAGTATGAAGGACAGCCGAGAAATCTTAAGTTTAAAAACAGAAAAATAACACACTTTTTTGTTATGTAGGTTAAGGTGGCTGATGCTAAGTTCATTCATCAGCCACCTTAACCTCCCATACAGGACCATTGTGCTACCACATCATGTGGGAAGATCCTAAGACCAGCTGAAGCCGATAATAAAGCTTAAAATGTCGCCGGGAGGGGTTTTATTGAGGTCATGTAGGCCGATGAGGAAATAGCTTCCAAAGTGCTTGTGTCTGAGGCGCGAGAGCGCCGGGCATGTGCATAACAGGTGTAGGAGAGTTTCTGATTCTTCCTCATCCCTGCAGCTTCTGCAAAAATCGTTTGAGAGAGCCCCTAGCCTGCTAGCATGCTCAACGATCAGACAGTGCCCGGTTATAGCTCCCATGACCAGACTTATGTCTGATCTTTTGAGTGATAGTAACAGTCTGGAGCGTTTGGGTTCAAGAGAGGGCCACACCTCCTTGGAGACGCGACAAAGATTATGGTTAGACCACCTTTGATTAGTCTGATGGATCGCGTTCAAGTACAGTTCTGACTTGCATGTGGCGAGAGGGATACCGAGATGTTCGTGTTCTTGAAGAAGTGTTTGCGTGGTGGCAAGCCTGGCCAATTCGTCTGCTTGACAATTGCCCGGAATGTCTCTGTGATCTGGCACCCAGCACAGGCGTATGTTGAACCGCTCAGCCATCTCATCTAAGGATGTGCGGCAGTTCATAATCGTCTTAGAGTTTGATGAGACAGATTCCAGGGCCCTGAGTGCTGCCAGACTATCCGTAAGAATAAGGATATCAGCTGAGGATATTCTATTCCTCTTCAGCCAAGACAGTGCTTCGCGAATGGCCATTACTTCAGCTTGGAACACGCTACAGTGATTTGGAAGTCTGAATTTTAGAGTAGAGTAGACTCCGCAACCAACGCATTCGTTTGTTAAATTTTGTTAAATTGCATAAAAAAATATTTTATAACAATTTACGTCAGTAAATTAAAGCTCAAAACAAAGATGGAATTCATACCTATATAGAAAAATTACATTCAATACTATGCACTAACACACTTTCGTTGTTAAAAAATTGTAAATCGGAATTTAGTTACTTAGTAGTGCATTCCCATGATATTTGCGCCATACAAGAATTAGAAGGAAATGGTAGAAAAAATTTAAAAAATGCCTCAAAGTGTCCGCGATCTCTCCACTCAAACGAATCGTTCTCCCAAAGTGCAAAAAAGTGAATTTTTATTTTTCACCACCATTCATAGAGAAGAGCTTCAGACTTTTAGGAAAATGTGGTTTCCTGTTGGAGCCCCTAGGAGCACTTCTGTTATGCTCCACCAAACATGAAAGTACTTCTCGCTAAAGGTGGCCTTTATCGAAAGCCTGGTCTAGAAAACTAGTGGTCAAAACAATAAATATAGCATTATGTTCAAAGAAGGCTAATTAAAAAAATATGTCACATTGAATTTTCTTGAACAAAAAGTTAAATTACTAAAATTTGAAAGTTCAAACTTTGATCTAGTAGTACACCGAAATGGCCCATGAGAAGTCAATCAAATGTTATCTTTCTAGGTTCTCACACATATAGAATCGAAAGACCAATACTACCTGGCCAAGCAAATTATTTCATTTCACGTATTTTTGCCGCTCGGGCACCACGTGTGCGGCTTATGACCCCAAAATACAGAGACAGTTAATACGAGTAGTTATCAAAGCAACACCATAACACTTCAACAGAGTAAACTCAGATTTTATTGTGTATTGTGACGATGCTCTACAGAAGCTAGCTAGGAAAATTAAAGTCAACGAAAGTTTTCTCCCTCAAGAGAAATAAAAGTCGTCTTACAACTATATCGGTGCAGAAACTTTCTGCATATTCCTTAAACTAGCGTCAACATGCCGCTTGACATATGGTGAAAATCTCAACGTCTGTCCAAACAAAATAACACCTTTGGCCCTTAAACAGGCTACCTAAACTCAATTTGAATTTCTAAAGAGACAATAGCAGACCACTTACATAAAATGAATCTTTCTTTTCAAACAGATTGCTGATGATATACCTGCATATCACATACTGCCTGAAAGGTCTGCTGTTTGAAATACTAATAATAATAATAATAATTGAATGGCGCGACGATCCACAGAGGGACCACGGCCTAGCTTGTTCACCAATTTCTAGTGTGGTGTTACTGTTCTCTCACGAATTGAAGGCAACTACAGTTTTGTGCCGACAACGAACGGCAAAACTCTTAGAGGGTTGTTACTTTTCGAGTGTTGTCATCAGCTCTATACAGGTAGGGCCGTGAGAGATGCAAGGTGTTCAATCCGGGAATCGAACCTGGATCCTCGTCGTGTGAGCGTCACCCTCTACCCACTACACCACGTCTGCGTATGTAGTATTTGGAAGGGTATATTTTTCATATCTCTCTCTTTTCTTCCTGTGAGGTCAGATGTAAGCATCATTGGGGATGTACTGATGGGATACAAGACTGGAAAGATTTCTTATGACCGTAGAACGGCCTTTTCTCCGAAGCAGAAGTCAGCTTGGAGACAAATTGATAAAATCCAAGATTCCGAAATTCAAAATCCCTCAATGCGCGTAATCCTAAAAAGCCGACGAAGAAAATGCTAAAAGCTAAAATTTTCAGAAAAGTCATCTTTTTCCAAGTTCACGTAAACTTAGTACTCGATAAGCTCAAGAATGAAAATCGATCGAAATATGTGATGATGTTGGCAAAACAGAGGAACGTTACAGCGACCTGTAGATATACTGGCCAAGCGTGCCACAATATTGTACTCACATAGACACCCTGCAGTTGTTTTAATTTAAAAACCATTCTCAAGGCACGAAGAGATCGAGGGGTGTTGAGGGCCTCTTGCTCGATATTCACCAGAATCTGGTTTATTCTTGATTCAAAAAATGGTCCGATAGCATTCAGTTGATCCAGAACAAGCTCTGTTGGAATATTTACTTGTCCCCGTCTTATTGGACTTAACTCCATCTGCAGAAACTGCCGAGATGAGATGTCGCAGGAAAGCATCAGCTACTTTTACTGCACCTACCGTGCACTGCCCTCACAATGCGCGTAGGTCTTTCACAATCTAAGTGGTGTCAGCAACACTCAATAGGACGGTTAGCTTAAATACCCTTAATCCCTTCCCATGTGGCAGCTCCAAATCAAAGACCAAGCAGTAGCACAGGATGCTTTGTCACAAAACGGAGTTCACTGTAGTTTAGTTTGGTTTTCCCCCTCAAAGAATAGAAGTTGTAGACTTTCCCCAAACTCCCGAACTGCAACATGCCCTACTGATCGAAATACTCTGGAAAGCTGTGAAGTCCTTGTCCTACTTTCTGTAATATACACTTGTGACGTTCTCAGAAAGCATTCCACCGCACACTCACAGCCTCATACGGCTTCAACTTCCGTTGAGGAGAACTCAAATTGACGCAGAAGCAAAACAGCGAATGTGCTATGCTCACACTTCGTGTCGGCTGGGTTCCAATTTATTCGTGCCCTGAAATTAACAACTCTAGGGTTTCCTCCTATTTCCGAGGTGGAAGGCGAGCTGACAAATGCAACACGTTCTCGAAGGCAAGAATTGAAGACGGCGACGACAACGGTGACAGCGGCAACAGCGACGGGGCGGAGAGATGAAATTGAATCTGTTCCCGAATCAATACGAATCACATCAAAGTGCCACATGTTATGCAATTGCATAACAAAGTGCCACGAGGAAAAAATATATGCCTTCACGTGTCTCAGGCACGCTCAAAGTGCTGATACAACGACAAGGCACTCAAACTTTCACCAGCCTCCCTGTGAGGATGAGGAACTCTTTAAGGGGGAATTAAATGAATTGACAGCTTGTTCGTCTGGCAGAATGCAAAGAGAATCCTTGAACCTGCTGGCGCATCGTAATACAGGATTATCCCCGTGCTGGAGGGTACCATGGTGCTTGCAGCAAGAGGACACTAGGTTTCATTGTTCGAACAAGGGTCACTGCGGACGAGCGGACGTTGTGAGGGCGTTCACTTTACGCGAATCGAATGATTGACGGCGAGAGTAACTTATTGCAATCGGAATGAATGACTGAGTATCATCGCCGGATGATGATGGAAGTGTCACAGTTTGCAGTTTGTCGCCAGGTGAAACTGAAACCACTGGGAGTAAGATGCTGTTTCGCAAACAATGAGCGTTATGTTAGAGATGGCAATGATTGGAAATCAAGAGATGGACGCAAGTAAGATTGGATAGATTCTGGGTAAAGAGCCCCCTTTCTCCTTATACGGTTTTCCATTTGTTAATTTCTAAACATCATTGTCTTGCGGGTGCATTTCGTTTTAATTCTGTTTCAGAGAGAAAGGTCCTAGCAGCCTAATAGAACTTAAAAATTGATTGAATGTCGGGGTATGCTCTGGTTGTAACGCTATCCAGTGGCGAATGTAGACCTATAGCGTTATTCGTAGCGAATGGACAGCAACACGCAGGCTTTGGGCAATGATCTCTTCTTCTTTGTTGTCGATAACCCAATACGCTTACTGCAGGTGAGTACAACCTGCACTGCATACACTTCTTTAATGCTTAGAATTTACCCTTGGAGCTTTTTGTAACAAGCAATTAGAACCAAATAGATGGTCTTCAAATATTGAACAAAAGGAGCACACCGTAGTGTTTCATAGGCCTTAATGTTACTCTATTGCAAGAATGTGATTGGATGAAAAAGGGGACTGCAATCCGAGTGATACACAGGCTTTACACTGCAGTAATTCTGCTAACATTAAAGAACAACCCAAGAGTAAAGCACACACTGCAAATTATTCAACAAAAAACGAGGGCTAGCGATCTTTAATTCGAACAAATCAGTGAAAATGTGAAATCTTGCACCTCGGGACATTTGAAACTGCTCTTTTCCATCCTTCCATAGATCTTTTGGAAAAGAATATCGCTTTAAGTGTTGATATCAGGCGTAAGCCTTTGGTCTGAACTGAGGTACGGTCAATCTTGCTTCCAACAAAGGGAAACTGATCTAGTCCTCTTACATTTCATCACAAGCAGGAAACCAAAGAGGTTAAAGAGAAATCCAGTACTTGTGGTAATAGAAGACTAATCACGGATGGGTCAAAAGAGATATGAAGAGGGCTGTGCTGCAGAAACCTGAACATTCATATCTTCTTTTCAGTTTTTTCAGACAGAGAGTGAATAATTAAATTTCTTGAAGGTATGAGACTGTCCAAAACCTGATAGGTCCCTATCAGAGTGGTTCCAGGCCAGGGAAATCCACAATAGACCAGATCTTAACTCTACGGCTGATCAGTAAACAGACCCAAGAAGTACAGATTGGTATTCATCACCTATTCGTTGATTTTAAGGCCGCATATGACAGTGTGCATAGGGACGAGCTTTGAAGTTCCATGTCTAGTGTCGGCATTCCTACCTAATTCGTCAGATTGTGTAGAACTCTCGCGGCTTCCTCAAGGTCGGTAACGAACTCACCGAGACTTGCCTTAAGGCAAGGCGACGCACTGTCATGTGACTTCTTCAACATCATCCTCGAGAACATCGTGCATAACTCACAAGTCAACACCGGAGGCACGATCTTCCAAAAGTCAGTTCAATTGCTAGCTTACTCGGACGACATTGAAGTGATTGAACGAACGCAACGAGTTGTCAATGAGGCGTTTACAGGCAGTAAGCCAGAATCGGCTTAAATGGATCTGGCGGTAATTAAAACCAAACCGGCACACAACATCGACGTCTTAAACAAAGCGTCACAATAGGCAGCAGAAAGGATTTCGAGGTAGTCAAGGACTTCGTCCATTTAGGCTCAGCGGTAAAGAAGGACGACAGCGTTTGTACCGAAACCAAACGCAGAATCACTCTTGCCAATCGCTGTTTCTGTGGGGTCAAGAGGTAATTAAGTAATAAAGCCCTCTCTCTTCTTTTTAATGACAGCTTCATCATCCTAGTCCTACTTAATAGTGGATGACAAAGTCCTTAGTCTTAGTCGAGAGAAATGTTTTACGTGCAATTGTTGGTCCTGTTTGCGTTATTGGCATCTGGAGGAAAAGATTCAACCACGAACTCTATGGGCTGTACAGCGACATGCGCGTGGTCTTCGGATAAAACGCGGAAGATGGCTAGAGTGTCCATACGCTCTTCTGCTCTGGCCCAAAAAGTATTTGAATCTGAACTATTGGGACAACGCAACAGAGGACGGCCCAGGATCAGGTGGTGCACACAAGTGGAGAAGGACCTCAACCAACTTGGAGTGCGGAACTTGAGGCAGCTGGCGAAAGATCGTGCTGCCTGGGGAGGCAAGTTGGTCGAGGCACAGGTCGACTTCTAACTGTAGCGCCACAAGAAGAAGGAAGTAAGAAGACGAAACAATTTTTTTAAAACTCTTCCTCGTTAGAATTCCTGTATGAGCTGCAGAGATGATTCTCAAGGTCTTGCGGGAAGAAGAAAGAAACCACAGGAAAATGCTTTCAACGACGTTAGTTACGAGAGTCAGCCTTCATTGGTTTTAGAGGACAACAAGGGAACTTTTTAAAGATAGAAAGTAGATTGTGTTCAATTAATACAACGGCATCAGAATCTTGCCTGGGAGTGCTTTTGCCTATGTATTTGTGACTTGTTGGACTGTTTCTTGAGCGCTCAAACAGCAATTTAATGAGTTTAAAAAGATGATAATACCCAATTATTAGGTGGTACTACAGACCACCGTGGGGCCGGGGCCTAGCTGACTCGTGAACTACTCGAGTTGTGCACGCTAGAGTTCTTTCACGAGTAGAAGGTACCTACAGTTTTTTGTCGACTCTGAACGGCGAAGCTTGAGAAGCTTTTTCATAGAGAGTTATTACTCTTTGAGTGTTGTCAGCCGCTCAAAAGAAGTGACCCTTCGGCTGTGAGTGCCGCTCTCTACCCACTACGCCACGGCGGTGTGGGTAGAGTGCAAATGTATAATGTTTTTTCCTCACAAGCTCAAAAAGATTAGTCTAGGTAAAAAGCTGCAAAGCATTGCTAATATCAGTCCCACAGTTCGGCGGATATTTGATGTAAGTCAGAATGTTTCTTTTCTGGTAAGTACTGGCAAAGGTTTTTAATATCACTTTACTACACCCAGTACTTTAAGGGGAACAAGGTATTAATAAATCGAGTTCCAGAGGAAAAAAAAATACAAATGCTTTACCGTAACACGGGGATTGTCACGTAAGGGCTTGAGGAAATTTAAGTTATCTTCCACAGTTAACCAAAAAAAAAACTGGGATACTTATTACCTTCAAATTCAGCTTGAAATATCAGCCATTTTTTAATATATTAAAATGAAACAAATTGCAAATTGTTTCAGTAATTCGAACACATTTATTGTTACCTTTTTAGTTTTAGCAACTAAAGGTTTAAATCAAAAAATAGTGCAAATTTATCGGCCAAAATAAAACTAGGGCAATTACAAAATATGAAATTTTTTTTTTAATATTTTGTGTGTTGGCCTTCTGCTGCTTCTGTTCATCGATCCGACCGGGTTTTCTGTTACAGCCGATAGAATTTCTTGCCATTCTTCATACAATGCTGTCTTTAACACTTCTCTGGTACAAATAGTTCTTTTTCGAACTTCCTTTTCTAAAAGAGCCCAAAGGTGCTCTATGGGACTAAGATCCGGACTTTGGGAGGCAACACCTTTTTTATGTTCCAAATACACCAATCTTTTGTCACACCGGCTGTGTGCCTTGGATCATTATCATGCAAGAGTATTACACCCGCCGGTAGTCCCAATTTTTCTTTGGTTTCGGGGATGCAACGTCTTAGGATATCATCGTATCCAAACTTTGTTAAATTTCCTTCAATTACATAAAGAGAACACACTCTGTTTGTTGCCATTGAACCTCAAACCACTATGTTCCCACCACCGTGCTTAACAGTAGAAGTGACATTTTTGGGATCCAAAGCAGTTCCGTCCCTCCTTCACACAAAGCGTCGACCATCACTGTTAAATTTTGATTCGTCACAAAAAAACTTAATTGATTTCAGAATTAATCCGTCTTCTGCACGTACTCCTTGGCATACTCCAGTCCCGTTTTTAAGTTTCTTTCTGATAAGACTGGCTTTTTGAGAGGTGTGCGGGCTTTAGATCATTTTTTTCTGCAATTTTTTCTTCTACAAAGTCTTGGCAATTTCCACAGCTGATTCCTTCGGGTTTCTATTTACCATCCTAAAAATTCTTCTTTTACTTTGATCCGTAGAAATTTTCGAAGGCCTTCCACTTCCCGAATTGCGATGAAGAAAACCGTTATGTTTAAAAGGCTTTATAATACTGAAGACTGTTGATTTAGGTTTGTTAATTATTGAAGAAATTTCTCGAATTCTATAATTTTGTTCATAATAATCAATTATGAAAGCTTTCATATCACGCGACGTCTGTTTATTTTTCATTTTTTCAACAACAAGATTTAATTACGTAAATATGCAATTGTAAACAACTTGACAGCATAGTGGAGGTAATCTTTGAACAAAAATAAAGGATAAGGTACATTATTTCTGGTCTTGGAAAACCGTTTTTTTTTGGCCGATAAATTTGCACTATTTTTGATTTAAACCTTTAGTTGCTAAAACTAAAAAAATAACAATAAAATTGTTTGAATTACTGAAACCGTGTTAAACTGCAGTTTCATATGCAATTTATTTAATTTTAATATATTAAACAATGACTGAGATATTTCAAGCCGAATTTGAAGGTAATAAGTGTCCCAGTTTTTTTTTTTTTTTTTTTGGTTCACTGTATATTGTCTAGAAAATGATCGTGAAAGTGCAGGCCTCTTAATGATTTTTCACCAAATGCCTTCAAAAACATTGTAAAGTTATTCAATGCCCGTCTCCATTTGTGGGTTACATCTTAATGCTGCCCTAATGGCTAAGATGAAAATATTCTTCGGATTGCAAGTGTGGGGCTCCTCCGCTCTGGTTGACCTTTCTTTTCAAAGAGTTTCATTCATAGATGTAGTCACATGCCACTGAGAAATCTACAGACAGCAAATTGCCAGTGTCATTGGGTACTTGCTTCAAGTGTGTCGTTAGCTGAGGGCACCTGCTTATGGTCAGTAAGTTAGATTTAAGAACTGTTGTTAAGATAATTGCAAGCTAGTTGTTAGTATTTTTCTAGAATTAAGATACGTTTTTATTTATTTAATAAAATATGCTTAACAAGTCAAGTGTGTTCTGTTGCGTAGCACCAATGGGCTCATAGATTTAAGTTTGCGCGTTTGCTAAACTACAAACAGGTCAAGTTCTGTGTTGATTGAATTTGCATTTAAGGCTACTACATATAGAATACTTTACATGCGTCAGTGTCAGCGTCAGCAGTACTTTGACAGACACATAAAAATATGTAAAAAATATAAGTGTTTTTATGGGAGGTGGCACATAGACTATCGCTGTCGCTCAAGCGACTGATGTAATACACTCAACTTTTAACTTTGCTCTCTCCGTCAGCGTTAACAAGCAAGACATTATGATATTTCAAAAGAATTTTTTTGTATTTTAAATTAACGTTTGTTAGTGTTTGAGTGTTTTGCAAGAATCTGATGTAGTAAATTGAATAGAAAATCAAAGATTTCTTTTTTCATTCTCACAGCCGTCAAAAATTATTCTGGATCGTTATTGTATAGTTTCGCAAAGTTAAACGAAAAAAACCGCGTACTTCTCGATCTATGTATAAAGTCCGGACACAAAATTGACGGTTGCTTTTTCTTTGTATTACTCGTAATATACTTCTTAAATTCGATCAGTATCATCAAGCACATTTACTTATCTGGGAGCATTTTTGCAAAATAAATGTCAGACCCCTCTACAGTAGAACCAAAACAAACTGAACTTAAAGCTACTGTCAAATGAAATCAGCTGTGCGTTGAAGTATTCATTGTGCCATCCCCTTCCATCAGGTAATTCACCATCAACGGATACATTGACACTACGCGTGTAAAATATTTTATGTGCCATCAATTCTTCTAATTTTCCCACTAAGATACCAGAACGTTGCTCATAGTTGCATGGGAACGTCTACTATACATCAACGGCATTTGAAAACACAGTGACCACTAAAGCCGGCCAAGGGAAAAAAGTACTGAAAACACATTCATATGTCCTGTCTAAATCCTTACCCCCTGTCCAAATCTTTTTGTGAATTTAGATTGAAGGACGAAGAAAACTTGACTAACGTAACATTTAAGACGATCGGTAACCAAACGATTGTTTTAAACGATGCCGTCAAAAGTTTACTTCGCGTAACAATGCAATCGCATCGTTTCATCGCTCATTCAAATAGAAGGCAGTTTGTTAAACAGTTTGAGAGCTACTAAACACGTTAAATGTCATAGAGGAAATGGAATTTATGCTGTCATTGACAAATTTCATTGTTGTATTCAAATCAATTTGAAAATATGTATGTTAAGCACTAATTAACTTTCAGTTGACTAATTTATTTATTATTATTATTATTAATTAACACACTACGTCAGCAACGCCAAGGCAAATGTTTGGTCAATTTCATGGACAAGCATCCTGAAATGGCAAGCAATTATATAGCGAAAACCATAGAAGGCAGGCAGACAAAAACCATGCTGTGAGCAGACTAGGCTGAAAAACTTAATGCCATTGGAGTGTGGGCATTTAAATGGTATTTTTTTAAAAGCTATAGGAAAGTTGTTCAAAAAAAAAAAACTCATAAAATTCAGAAAAATGCATGAAATCTTTATTTGAATCGATAGTACGGTCCATATAATTTATTGTTTGAAGATTATTTCATACCTTGACTGCGCTTCAAATGGTCCATCCGCTTAGTCCAATTTTGGCATACTCTTTCCAACAGTTCGGCCGTTGCCTCACGAATAAATTCTTCAATGTTGCCTTCCACTGCGTCAATTGAAGCGGGCTTCTCTGTATAGACATGAATCCTAACATAGCCCAAGAAAAAATAGTCTAAAGGCGTTAAATTCCACGATCTAGGCGGCCAATTGACTGTCCCGAACGTGAAATAAAATGTTCATCGAACTCGCCATTGATTCGCGTGCTGTGTGACATGTGGCACCGTCTTGTTAAAACCACATGTCATGCAAGTCAAGCTCTTGCATTTTGGGCAAAAAAAGTTGGATATCATCTCACGGTAGCGTTCACCATTCACAGCTTCGTTACGATTCGCATCATCTTTGAAGAAGTACGGTCCAGTGATGCAACCAGCCTATAAACCGCACCAAACTGTGACTTTTTCTAGATGCATTGGTAGCTCTTGCAATGCTTTTGGCTGATAATAATTGTTGGCACTACAGTCCAAAGGGGGACCAGGGCCTAGCTTGATCGTCAACTGCTCGTGTTGTGCGCGCTACTGTTCTCACACGAGTAGAAGGGACCTACAGTTTTTTGCCGACTCCGAACGGCGAAATTTGAGAAGCTTTCTTAGACAGTTATTACTCTTTGAGTGTTGTCAGCAGCTCGAAAGAGATGGTGCCGTGAAAAATTCGAAAAATTGGTGTTGAGCTGAGAATCGAACCTACACCCTTCGGCGTGTGAGCGTCGCACTCTACCCACTACGCCACGAGGGCCGTATTTACTCTGATTGGCTGATATTTACTCAAAAATCGACAATTCTGCTTTCCATTTTTGACCATTAAATGGAAGAAGCGTGCGATGGACGTGAACAGAGCACGCATTTGGGTAATAAAATTCAATGATTTGCAAGCGTTGTTCGTTTGTAAGATGATTCACGGTTAAATTATAGACCAAACTGAAGATGTTTGACAGTGAAACACGAAACGTGCGTCAGCTATTTAAATCAGTGATACCAAAAAAAATAATAGCTAAAAATCACAATTTACTTACTTTTTCGTATTTCCTTTTTTTATAATACCACTTTTATGTCTCTTCCTTTCTTACTTCGTTGCCCATATCCCATGTACTCCAGATTCGACACAGCTTTAGTCCTAACGCTTTAACTGTCTCGCAAACTATCTCTGAAAGGGTATTTTGGCCAACAGAAATTTCGAAGTCATTACCAGTCAACGATGGGTAGCCATCACCAGCTAGGACCTCCAAGGTGGCACCTAGTCTTAAAATTGTATGTTGACCGGGAACAGCTGTTTGAGTTGATGGTTTCCAGAAATAGAACAAACACCTCCTTTGAGAAACGAAAGCGTTAAATAAAACTGCAATGAAAATTCCAATTTAGCATGCTTATTGCTTACAATAAGTTTATAATATTTTTACCTTTTCGTGGGAAGTGAAAAAAAGGATCCGATGCATCTCTAAGCATCCTTCGCATTGTCCGACAGAATTTTCACTTTCTTCGTCATCGCAAAACAATACATTGTAATGTCGGCGCATTATATAACGATTTTTATTAAACATTTCATTGCCAAAACTAAACAACAATCAACCACAATAGGAAACGATTGTGAAATAGCAAAACGATTGTGATATAGCATTCATTCAATCACAATCGCTCAAACGTCAGTACTTGAAGAGTCAAAGAGTAATACGAAGCATTAGTGAATCGTCCAAAACGACGTCGTCCAAACGATTTAAATATTTTAGTTTTACACAGAGCAATGCAATCGTTGAAACGACGTCATCAGACGATTATTCGTCTTACGCGAAGAGAAATTGATAAAAATGGGTTCTGACATAATGCACCTGCCACGAAGTTTAGGCTGGTTTAGGAATACTTGAAATTATATTTACCACGTCTGAAATCATGAGCAAGAACCACCGCTTCACAGTTTCATGAGCTCACTCGATGCACAAACCAATTACATAAAAGCTCAAACCAGATACAACTTATAACCGAAAGCTTTTGTAACGGAATGGGCTAGTTGCATTTGTTTTAGTGAGGAATAGAATTTGATATTACGCACGACATAAGTTGAACTTGCACGATAGAAACGTAAGTGATGACATTTCATATTTTATTTTCCTGAGTACTCACTCAAAACGGAATACGAAACAATTTTTTTTGTTTTCCCTTCTAGACTTCCCTGCATCCGCATTAAAGGATTTGGATGAAGTATTCGAGTATAGACCATATAGATTATATTAAAGAAAAATAACATTTGGCTCAAAAACTGAAGATTTGGAATCTTTGGGAATGCATAAAGTGCCGTCAAACCCACGTGCAATATTTTAATCAACAGGTTATTGAATTTGAATTTTCCTTTGTTACTAAATTAATTTCAGTTCAGATTTAAAGGCCGCCGTGGTGTAGTGGGTACAGTGCGACGCTCACACGCCGAAGGGTTTAGGTTCGATTCCCGGCTGAACACCTCGAATTTTTCACGGCACCACCTCTTTCGAGCTGCTGACAACACTCAAAGAGTAATAACTGTCTAAGAAAGCTTCTCAAACTTCGCCCGGACGGAATCGGCAAAAACTGTGTAGGTCTTTTCTACCCGTGAGAGAACAGTAGCGCGCACAACACGAGTAGTTGATGAGCAAGCTAGGCCCTGGTCCTCCTGTGGACTGTTACGCCAACAATTATTATTAATATTATCAAATTCAAAGGAAAAAATTTGTCCCTCAGATTTTAAAATTATTCAACCCAAAAATGTTAAAAGTCATCAAAAGGACTTTTAAGGAGACGGAGAAATTCAAATCAATATCAAAACTGAGGGATTTAAATTTAACAAAAATTTGTAGCTTTCACACGCTTTATATCCAATACTAGTGTAACATTTAAGTGCATCGCACATTAAAACACAAATGAATATGAACTCTATGCTTAATTGGATGAAAGCCTGTGTTTTCTTTAGAAATTAGAAAATGGTATTTGAAGTTAATATGTACGTCTTAAGATCAACATTTCCTATTCTAAGGAAACAAGGACTGTTTTATTTATTGGAGTTAGATTTTGGATTACGCGATGGATACATTGGATGGCGCAATAGTCCAAACGGGGACCAGTGTTTCCCGACCCCGAACTGTAAAATGTAAGAACGTTTTGAAGGAGAAACAGTACACTTTAAGAATTGTAAGCAACTCGAAGGAGATAGTGCCGTAAAATAAATGTAAATGTTAACTCCGGAAATCGAACCTTGGAATTCTAGCGTAATGACATGGTCAGATATAAAAACAAAAACTCAGCACGGAATGATTTCAAGTGAGTAGAAGCGTTCCGGACGTCGTTAGTTTGTGTATCACCGAAACAAACAGTCTACGTCTTAGGTTTACACAAATTGAACCTATCCTAAATCCCGTTCTATGCCTGATACTGCTCTATCGCGGGCAGAAATCGCTCTACTGATCCGTAGGACATCCTCGTGGCTTCGAGCGGCGTCCAGTTCGTATTGAAGTTGCCTTTCTGTTCTGTTCAGCGCGCGACGTGGAAGATGATACTCTCAGCCTTCCCTATTTTGTATCAGCCTTTTAGCGTCCAAATAGCGGAAAGCTTGGAATGAAGCCGTTAGGATGGACCTTTACATTGTTCATTTGATTCGGGTAATAAGCCCCAAAGATCAAACTTTTGGTTGAAGCCATATTTAATAATAAAATTATCTATCCTTATAAGGTTTGCTTCGTCGTACAGGACCTCTTTGGGATAGCATTTCTTGTAATCAGATTCTGGTTTTCGATAATAACCAAGACAGGCCCGAAGGCACCGCCTCTAGAACACCCTCATCTTTCCCATTTGGGAAGGACTCAAGTTGAACCACATAGGACAACCATATACCATGATTGCCGGATGAGGGCCATGTAGCAGATTACCTTCACCCTGGTGTCAAGTTGACTGCTGCAGAACAACCCTCTTGCCATAGCTGAGAAACGAAGACTTATTCGCCAAAATTACAGCTTGCTTTGATCTGTGACTTCAGAGAGCGAATCTTTTCATTCTGCGGACCTGTAAGCCGCCGGTACATGAGTTTTAGTCTTGACAAGAGTTTACTTTTTTTTCGCGTGCAGTGCATCGATTTCAAAATTCCTATAGATGTCTCTATAATCGGCTTGTGACACCTTCGGGATCGTCTTGTTCATTGTAACAATGGACACAACACTTGCAGTTTGCAAACCATTAACAACGTCCTTGGGTGTTGAAAAACCTGACAAATACAGCTGACGATGTTGTTGTGCATCGTTCGCATTGCAACAAAAAATTATCTATAAACCCAAAAGCGAAGAGAGGTGTCGTTGCAGCTGGACAGAGTGTCTGTTTGCTTTGTCTTTTATCGTGTCATTAGTATTTCTTCTTTGGAGTTGCCAGTGGGTGGACGGTGTCAATCGGTCAAAACATTCCGAGCGCTTTGATCTATCGACCGTCTTTGGTCGGCGAATAAAGATCATGACCCAAGTCATGGGTTTTCCAATACAGAAGGTCAAACTTTCTTTCGACATAAACGGCAAAGTACGCCATATATATATATTATTTTTTTTTTGTTTATTTGTATATAACCCATTACACACGAAATTCTATTTCATTGTTTCGAAAATGGCAAAAGTGGCGTCACTTGAAGCTCTGTAACTGGCCTAAAAATCAAATTGTCAATTGAAGTTGACAAGTATTATTTGAATGTTGGTACTAGAAACCAATAAGGAAAGAGAGAGTCAACTGAACAGCTGATAAAACAGCTGATTTCCCCTTTGTCCATCTACTGTTCGACTGTTGTTTACGTGTTCTGGTAGACATAAATGCAATTTCTGAAAGTTATTTACATTACATTTATTTATATTGTCTCATCTTACTCACACAGTTGTTGCCCCTCCAAAATAGGCAATATGGCGGTTAATTCGTTAATTTTTGCCCTCAATAATGTCAAACACTAGTAAATTGCCCTCTGTTTGTAAATTCGTCCGACATCTTGTGTATATTCAACACAATGCGTTTGTAAAACCAACTTCGAATTGCTTGTTAAAATTAGTGTAGCCGAAACTTTAAATGGGACTTAATTCCGATAATTGAATATTTAATACCAATTATATTTATAAAAACTTATGAAAAATGTAGAAAACCAAGAGAGTAACGCATGTCCGAAAGTTGCACATTTGGAAAAGAATTTCTTTTTAACTGCTGTTCCGAGTTACGCGTATTATGAATATATTTTATTTTATTCGGTTTTATATTTATGTTATTCGGTGTTATGTATACTCATGTTTAGTTGGCGAATAATAATGGAGTAGTACACACTTAAAAAATGATTACAAATTATTCAAACTTGTTTCAGTTAGCACGGAAGGTTCAACTTCAATAAGAATGTTTTTTCGACGCCGTTCTTCAATTCACTAAAAATAAAGTAAAATGCCTCTCCATTCAATTTCGTACTCCAAGTTGGTTAAGCTCCTTCTCCATTTGTGTGTGTCATCTTGGCCTCTGTTATGTTGTCCATTGGGTCGGACTAGGTTTGTCGTTGAATCCTCTCATCCAAAAGCCATCAACGTCAAAATCATCATCAAAACGCAGAACTTTTCTCTGGAAACCACTAAGGGATTCCTCATCTGGATCTACCTGTTCCATCAACAACTGAATTGAAATTTAATTGGTTTCACATTTTTGCTATAGAATGTTCATATGCTACTAAGACAATTAAAATCGAACTGTGATTGCCGCCTCTAGAGATTCCGATCAGGGGCACCCAAATTAATCACTCATACAACGTTCACCAAATTTCGGCATCTCTGTATTATCAGTGTAGTGACTTTTGCGAAAAGATCGTGGTCTAGATCCGTACAAGTTCAAATAAACAAAAGATCTCTAGGCTAAAGAGCTGCTTGAAAGTGATGGTTATATTTATCAAAAAAGTCATCTTTAGCGATGAGGCTTACTTTTGCCCAAATGCGTTTGTCAACAAGCAAAATACGCGTTATTGGGCATGCAGCAAACCATACGCAACATGAGGCACCAGTACATCCCAAAAATCACTGTTTTGCATGGATTACAGTCCAATGTTGTGACAGTTTTTTTCTTTATGATGCTAGTCGCCACGTAATTTTGAATATTTGGCCTCGATTGTAAAGTCTACAGTTTTGTAACATACCATCTGCTATATAGTAATTTTAGAAAGCGCTAAGTTTAAAAAAAAAAATGGGCTCTTCGCATCAGTCAACTGTCGTGTAACGCAATTTTCGTGCTAACATCGTTCATTTAAACAAGGCTATTTTTATTTAGGCTTAGTGAAGTCGTATACTAACAAGCCGGCACCAAAAGATGAGATCAGAGCTCATATAAAACGTGAAAAGCTAGAATTTTGGTCAATTTGTCCGGAAAAATCGATTCTACAATTTGGCTGTTGCAAACGTGCCCGAGGATACATTTTTTGAAAACATACTTTTTTTAAAATCTTAATTCCTTAAAGCAGCTGGAGGTGATTACAATAATTCTGCCGAAAGCAAAGCTGGAGATGATGGGTGGCATGGGCCTGTCCACGCGAGGTAACGTTGTTGATTGCGCTCAATAAGGCGAGCTGCCAACACTATCCTCGTTAGTGCACAGGTCAAGTTGACATACAGCCTCCTTGCGGCGCCCCCTGAATAGACATCACAACACCCGTTGTGTGGTGAACCAATGTATGCAGCGAGCCCCTCTGCCCGAGGGTTTAAATAATAATAATGCTGACCTACCAGTCTGTGGGTTGTGCGTGAGTGTAACTTCTTCAATACGTAAAAAACCGTTAAAGACAACAACATGCCTCGGATAATGAAGGATCAACTGTTGACGGCCCCAGCAAACGTTTAATGGACAACGATTGTTCGGTTTTGCAGGTGGAATGTTAGGTCAGATGTTAGGATTCGGATGCGGATTTGTTGTTCGATGCAGACTATGGCAAAAAGTCTTGAGCTCCGACCCCATCAGCAAACGCCTCATGACAATCCGCATCAGCCTAATATGAGCTCACGCCCCGACAGAGGAGAAGGATGACAATACCAAGGATGACTTCTATGATCTCCTAGAAAGAACATACAATCAATGCCCCAGCAACGACACCAAGATCGTTCTAGGAGATTTCAACGCTCAGCTGGGAAAGGAGCACATCTTTCCTGGAGTCACAGGTAAACACAGCCTGCGCGACAACCGGAAAACCGGAAACGGACTAAGGCTGCTGGACTTTGCCTCGCGGCATAACCTCTCTGTCGCTAGCACAGGGTTCCCACACCTGAACATCCACAAAGGGACCTGGCGATCCCCTGATCAATCACCGTCAACCAGATTGATCACGTTGCGATCGACGTCAGACACTCCTCTAGCATTCTGTTGTAGCCAAAGTAAGAACCGGAATATCTAGAGATTAGCGGAGTCGAGACAAGCTAGTACGGTACAATCGCAAGTGTTTGCTGGGAACTTTTCCGACCGAGTCTCCCTGAAACTTGCTCAGAGTTCGACTCTGCCTGCACTGACCATAGAAGAGGACTGGAAACGTTGTCAAGAAGCCATCAAAGAAGCCGCCACTGATGTGCTGGGTTTCACGTTGCCACCCAGAAGGAACCTATGGTTTGACGACGAGTGCAGGCAAGCGCACGCAGCTAAACAAGACGCCTACAAGGCAACGCTGCATCAAACGACAAGAGCTGTTCGTGAGCTCTACGAACAGAGAAGAAGGGAAGAGCACCGGCTTCTCAGAAGGAAAACGAAGGAGCATGAGAAGCGCGGGCGAGGAACTGGAAAGGTGGAATGAAGTCCGAAAGCTATCCAGAGGATACATAGTTTGGACCGAAGCCTGCCGGCACCAAAATGGGCAACTCGTGGTAGAGTGGCAGTCTGTGCTGAGAATCCGGAAGGGTCATTTCTTTAACGGTGATCATGGCCCGAATTTCGCTATTAGGCAGAATGTTCTATTCGATTTGGACGATGATAGACAAGAATTCCGTCCCCCCAACTAGACGAACTTGGAGCGGACGGAATGTCCGAAGAACTATTTAAAGCAGCTGGAAATGACCTGGTGGGGCACATGCACCAGCTCATCTGTAAGATATAGTCGGAGGAAAGCATGCGCGATGAATGGAATCTCAGACTCGTTTTTCCGGGCCACAAGAAGGGAGACCCCTTTAACTGCGCCAACTACCGGGGGATTAGTCTCCTCAACATCGCGTACAAGATGCTCTCTGCCGTATTGTGTGAGCGTCTGAAAACGTTTGGCCATAACCTGTTAGGGGCCTATCAGTGTGCTTTCAGGCCAGGAAAGTCCACAATAGACCAGATCTTCACTTTACGGCATATCCTGGAAAAGACCCAAGAAGTGCAAATCGACACTCACCACCTATTCGTCGATTTTAAGGCCGCATATGACAGTGTGCATAGAGACGAGCTTTACAGTGCCATGTCTAGTTTCGTCAACATCATCCTCGAGAAGATCGTGCGTAACTCACAAGTCAACACCAGAGGCACGATCTTCTAGAAGTCAGCTCAATTGCTAGCTTACGCTGATGACATTGACGTGATTGGACGAACACAGCGAGCCGTTTACTGGCATTGAGGAGCAAGCGGCTAAAATGGGTCTGGCGGTAAATGAGGGCAATACGAAGTACATGTTGTCATCAATGTCAAGACACCTAACATCGATTTCTCGGACAGAGCGTCACAATAGGCAGCAGAATCTTCGTGGCAATTGAGTAAATAGGGACAACAACATCAGTACCGAAATCAAACGCAGAATCACTCTTGTCAATCGCTGTTTCTTTGGGCCCCTCTCTCGACGGACTAAGTTCGCTTCATATAACAGCTTCATCATCCCAGTCCTACTTTATGGGGCGGAAACCTGGACGTTACCAAAGGCGGATGAGGAAGCCCTTAGTCTTTTCGAGAGAAAAGTTTTGCGTGCGATTTGTGGTCCTGTTTGCGTTGATAGCATCTGGAAGAGAAGATTTAACGACGAACTCTATGGGCTGTACAGCGACTTGCGCCTGGTCAAGCGTCTTCAGATACAAAGCTTAAGATGGCTAGGCCGTGTAGAGAGTATGGAGACCACTGTTTCGCCCCGAAAAGTCTTTGAATCCGAGCCATTGGGACAACGCAACAGAGGACAGCCTAGACTAAGGTGGCGCACGCAAGTGGATAAGAACCTCAACCAACTTGGAGTGCGCAATTGCAGGCAGGCGGCGAAGGATCGTGCTGGGCCAGGTCCACCCCGGACTGTGGCGCCACAAGAAGAAGAAGAAGAAGCTGGAGATTATCCGGATTGGTACTTGCACACCTTTGAAGGCGCCAACTCCACAGTTTCGACTATAGGATCCTCTCAACCGTATTGGTTTAGCCTGACAACCTGATAGATAAGGTAGGTAGGACCAGTGTGGTTTCAGGCCAAGGAAGTTCATAATAGATCTTCACTTAGCGACGGATCCTAGAAAGACCCCATAAAGTACAAATCGACACTGACATTTATTTAACCATTTTAAGGATGTTCATATGGATGAGCTATGCACTGCTGGTATTGGTATTCCTACCAAACTTTTCAGATTGTGTGAAATGGAGAACTTTCACTGCTCCCTAATTTCGATGTAAAGTCACCGAAACCAAAAAAGGTTTAAGTTCATGCGGTTTCTTCAACATCATGCTTGAGAAGATCGTTCGCAACTTTTAAGCCAACAACACAGGCACGATGTTTCAAGAGTTAGGTCTGCTGTGTTCAATTCTGTTGCCACTATTCGGTAATTTTGATTTTTCAGTCGCCAATTCTAACCTTTCCCTACCTTAACTGACCTACAGCAGTTTCATTCTTTTTAGTATTTCCCGCACATCAAATGGAGCACAATGATTACGTGGCCACAGCTGTTTGCTCCCATTACTCGTATCTTCTTAAATACTTCGTTTTAATCATCTTCATTCAGAGCCACTGATGCTGTTGACAAATGCTAACCTAAATTCCTGCTTCAAGTTAAACCAGAAGCTACACTTATAAGGCTCAAGTTTTCCGCAGACATTTCCTAAACGTCAGTATAAATCCCCCAATACAACAATAAATTTGTTATGTGTCAATAAGGTTTCATAAGTCTGTCTAAGAGAGCTGCCGAAACAAATTTTGATTAGGCGAATCAATTCATGCCGCTCACCCCAGGCCGAGTCTGTCAATTGAGGCAGCAGCCAGGCACACGCACACCGCCCTCTGCCACACTGCAGAGGAATTAATTTACCATTTGTGCTCGGAATTTATTGTCGCCCTCAATACCGAAGTTGGCACCAGCCGAATGTTTACTTCTCCAGATGACGATGACGAATGCTACCAGTTCGAGGGTTCCTCCGGTTCGGTTGGACAAATAATGGGTCAATCAATTTCTGGGAACGGGACAGCGCCCAGTCAGATGCGGCCGATCAGCGGCAGAGAGGAAGATTCTGTCGAAATGGTCAATTGGGGGGAGCAACTGGTGCAGCGAGGCAAAACCCGTCAATTGCATAACAAATTGTGATCCTATTTCTGATTAAACGATGATGGGCGTTCATAATAATGTTTAGTCTAAATGAAGACAGACGCCTCGAACCCGGGGCGCACCAATTATGTTGGTCGCTGGGCTTTGGGACTTGAGCTCTGGGCTGGGGGAGGTTTTGATTTAGACAGCGCCTTTTATTTGACTCATATGACACATTTGACTTTCTTGCACTAGGAAGTCTGTTTCACAATGATAAACGGGGTTTTTGGAATATTGGGGTTAATGAAACTGAGTTTCCTTATTGCTCATTGTCTCTCTCTTGCACTATTTATACACCAAAAACTGAAGGTAAATTTGACTTGTTTAGGACGCGTGTTGAAGAAATCGTTGAAGAATGTCTTCTTTTGTGGATATTTTTGAATAGGTTCAAGTGAATACGAGTGTTCCCGAAGGCCTCATTCGGCAATGAGAATTTTAATAGTTTTAAAATGGATTTGCTATCTGTGATGATCTGATGCCGATTCACTTTTAAGCTTACAGATTCAAGGTCTTACTCTATTTTGAAAATGATACAGAGGAAGTCGACTCCGAGAGAGATATTATCCTTGGATGGCCCTGGCTTCGTTGAAGTCGTCTGTTTCTATCCGCGGCATGTGAATAATCTCAACTTTCAATTGAAAGGATTTCATACTGCTTTTGGTTGTTCTTAAAAAATGCAGTGATTTATCCTATCTGTATAATTCATAGGGCCTATATATATCTTAAACTTTTCCACAACTCACCTATTTAGTCTTAGGCTTCAAGTAGAATTATTACGCCAGCAACAAAACTAGTACACTTCCAATGCTAATCGATCGACTCTCTAGATCACCGACAAATGTTTGTGAATTCAAGTCACTGATATCGGTCTCATTGATTTTGAAGAACAATAAAAAAATTTTATAAAAAGATTGGAAATAAAAATAATATATAGTAAAAATATTTTTTATTGATATTGTATGTATATGTAAGCATTTAATTAAATAGAAAAATAAAATAGGTGGTAAGTGTAAATACTGTGGCCGCCGTGGCGTAGTGGGTAGAGTGCGACTCTCACACGCAGAAGGATCTAGGTTCGATTTCCGGCTGAACACCTCGAATTTTTCACGGCACCACCTCTTTCGAGCTGCTGACAATATTCAAAGAGTAATATTATAACTGTCTAAGAAAGCTTCTCAAACTTCGCCGTTAGGAGACCGCAAAAAAACTGTAGGTCCATTCTACTCGTGAGAGAACAATAGCGCGCACAACACGAGTAGTTGATGAGCAAGCTAGGCCCTGGTCCACCTGTGGACAGTCAATTATTATTATTGAGTGTAAATACGTACCTGGTCACTGGTCACACAAAACACGTCTATCACTCACGATAGCGAAATGGTACTGATTCCATACGCATACATATCAAATTCATGTCGAGACAAGAATAATATCCGATATTCTTTACGATTGACGCATTTATGCGTCTTGCCCGGTTAACAAATTAATTTATCGGTCTCTTACTGTTATTATAAGAAAGGTGCTCAAATAAATCAGACAGCTGCATTCCTTCACTTAGTTGATCCCTGTACAACATTAGGAAATCACTTTGACTTACAGGTTAAATAAGCAATTCGTTCCTGTAATGCGACTACACGACTGCCTTTCTCACGCATTTGAGACCATTCTGCATCGGTACCATCACTCCTGCTTTCTATATCTTTGATATGTGAATTGGCCTGAGTCGGGTTCCTTAAGAGCACTAGAAATTTCCTTAGTACTACAAACAGTCATGAACATATAAACTGCTATAGAAAAGACTGATATATGGAAATGAATAAGCTTAAAGTAGACATCTTTTCACCGAAATCGGATCACCTTCTTGAAATTGTTTCTGCGGTCCACTAACTATGAATAAGAAGTGCAGATCGCACTCCGGAAGCTGAAGGACCAATTGTCTCAAATAATTTTCGATTTCTTTTTGAAAGAGCCATGCTCGTATTGTGCAACAAGTAAACCTTCCTGAGCATTTATTCCAATCAAGGTGCTTTCAGATATTCAGAAATTTTGTCGACACTGAACACAGAAAGAAATTTTAGATTGGAGTTGAAAGGAGATTCCTAATCGGACGGACTGGCTATTCTGAGTCCAAGGATGAGCTTCGGACATAAAGAGAAACTCATCCCCTTGAAGGCAGAATTGGCCTCAAGCCTTATAGATGATATTATCGTGGATAGCCATGATAAAGTCTGAGACGTTGGGCGCCATTTTGTTGCAAATTTGAAAGTTGAAAATCAATGCTACAAACTGAGTTTAAAAGACTAGTCAATGATGGTTTTTTAAAGGTAAGGAACTTAAAGATAGCAATATTACAAAGATAGCAACATTACTACAATTGGCAGCCATTTTCTCAGCTGTCAAGATTGTATTTTCTTTTCAGCATAGATAGACTGACGCTTAAACATCGCTTTCAAATTGTGCAAATTAATTTTTATAGTTATTAGTTCAGAAGTGGTTTTAACATTCGGTCGTGGTGTCATTTTAGGCAGCTGAAACTTCGAAGTAGTAAGGGACTTTGTCTACCCCGGCTCCGCAGTAAAAAGAGGCAACAACATCAGTACCGAAATGAAGCTGAGAACCACTCTTCTTTGGGCTCATAAGGCAATTGAGTAGTGAAGGTGTCTCTCGAAGGACTAAGCTTGCTGTATATAACAGCTTAATCATCTCAGTCCAACTTTATGGGGCGGAAGCCCTTAGCCAATTATGCGTACGATTTTTTAGTCCTGTTTGTGTTGATGACATTCGGAGGAGAATATTTAATAACGCACCGTACAGCGACATGCGCCTGGCTACGCGTATACAACGCTTAAAATACCTTAGCCATCTAGAACGTGTAGACACCACTGCTCCGGCCCAAAAAGAATAGGATAAGGTGGCGCACACAAGTGGAGAAGGACCTCAACCAACTTGGAGTGCGCAACTGGAGGCAGCTAGCAAGAAATCGTGCTGGCTGGAGAGGTATGTTGGTTGAGGCTTAGGTCCACACCGGACTGTAGCACCACAAGAAGAAAAAAGTGGTTTTAACACGAAAGCACAACATTGCACACGGTTTGTGCGACAATTGGTTTGTTGAAGAAAGTATTTGATAACTGCATTGTTTTGAGTTACGAACCTATGTTTTATCCTGAGATTAAACGCCACGTGAAAATTTTTTGTTGGAAAACGCGACGTCGCTAGCCTACGCCAGTAAACCCGAAACTAAATTGAAGGACAATATTTGCTGCATTATTTTCAATAAAGGGATGCTATTGTTGAAAAAGTTCATCAAAAATTGGATATGCAGGTTAGACCATTTGCGAACTAGCTGTGGCATTTTAATAGAAGGATCAACCTTTGACAACATTTTCGATCAACAGCTGTAACTTCTTTCGGTAGGATGACCTGTTATTGGTTTATTAAAACATGTAAATCCTGAGGAACCGTGGCGTAAAGGGTAGAATGCGACACTCAAACGCCGAATGTCCAGGTTCGATTCCTGACTGAACACCTTTTCACGGCACCACCTCTTTCTAATGACACTCTTTCGAGCTGCTGACGTCATTTAGACAGTAATAACAGTCTAAGAAGAAGGCTTCTATAACTTCGCCCCTCTGTAGGTCCCAGCAACTCGTGACAGAACAGTAGCGCACACAACACGAGTTGTTCATGAGCAAGATAGGCCCTAAAAAGGTCTATTCATAAATGGATACCGCAGGAAATCTTTTTAAGTTCCTTGGCCCGAACACAGTTTTCTATAAAAGAAAAACTCCCCGCTCTTGTTTATTCTTATTTGACGTAGGAAAAAGTTCCAAGTTAGTTTCCAGTGTATTAGCTATGCCTAGCGCGGTACTCAAAAACAAAAAAGCACATACACTTAGCGAACAAAAAAAAATATGTTCTGAAAGCCCAAGTAATTTGACAACAGTCTCAAATGTATTTCGATTATGGAAGCCCATTCTAGACACTCTAACCTTATCCAACTTAGATGAAAGTTTGTAAGGATAGAACAAATAAAATCATAACATTTGGTTGCAGGATCCATGCTTTAAATACCTGTGCCCGAGCGAACAGATCTTTGTTGTGAAACAGAGTTGAATGCGGTTTTTTTCTTATTTGTTATTTTTATTTTGGACTGTTGAAAAAAACTAACAGCTTTCAATATTGGGGCATTCTTTACAAGTCCAAAGGCTGGGAAACATGTTGAGGGATTGTATTTCTTTAGAAATGTATTCTTCTTTCGTTGAATTGTTATATCAAAGGCCAGATTGTTGCTCGACACCCCTTACTTATCTGTTTATCTTGTAAACCAAATCTATATATCCCTGATTTCCTAATTTTTTTATTTTTTTTTTTATTTTTTATAATTTTGAAAGACGAACACAGCGAGCCGTCAATGAGGCGTTTGCTGGCATTGAAATCAAATGCAGAATCACTCTTGCCAATCGCTGTTTCTTTGGGCTCAAGGGGCAATTGTGTAATAAAGCCCTCTCTCGAAGGACTAAGCTCGCTTTATATAACAGCTTGATCATCCCCGTCCTACTTTAAGGGGGATGAGGAAGCCCTTAGTCTTCTCGAGAAAAGTTTTGCGTGCAATTTGTGGTCCTGTTTGCGTTGATGACATGCGCCTGGTTAAGCGTCTACGGATACAACGCTTAAGATGGCTAGGCCATGTAGAGCGTATGGACACCACTGCTCCGGCCCGAAAAGTCTTTGAATCCGTGCCATTGGGATAACACAACAGAGGATGACCTAGACCAAAGTGGCGCACACAAGTGGAGAAGGACCTCAACCAACTTGGAGTGCTCAACTGGAGACAGCTGGCGAAAAATCGTGCTGGCTGGTTAGGCATGTTGGTTGAGGCCCAGGTCCACCCCGGACTGTAGCGCCACAACAAGAAGATTTCCTTATTGCTTGCATACGCAATGTTTTTGCAAGCCTAACGGCAGCCAGTGTCACAAGCCCTTCGCACATACAGAGACGGACATAATTATTCACACATCAGAATACACCTTAAGGAAACCCCCAAAGAAGGATGTATTACTTTTTAATTACTTTTGGAATCTGTTATTAATTTGTTTATTCATTAGCAATTGGATTTTGTTTGTGAATAATAGTTGTTTTGCGTTTTCTGTAAAGTTTTCAATCAGTTAATGAGTTTTGCAAATGTACTTGAAGTTGGCACTTTCATTTAATACGTATTGAAGTTCATTTCGTACATTATCTGATGTGTGAATATTTTTGTACGTCTCTGTTTATTCCTCTTCAGGGCCATTTTCCACAGAATTTATTTTGAAGAATTTTTGGATGACATTTTTTTGTGAATCTTTCCAATTTACCCCTTGCATGGTGATAACGTCCATTGCTTCAGATACCGGTGCCCTAAGAACTACAAGGTTACTTTGAGACCTTCTAACTTCGCCTTTATTTTTTTGATGAATTGTCAAAGAATGACATTTCTTTACATAATCCGTTGCAAGATCTGGTAAGAGCTTAAAATGTAAATATTTATATTTTCGTATTGCCAAACTGTACCTAGGAGTCTGTTTAGAAATGCCATGAAACACTCCCTACATAATTGACATTGCGACCTTGAGGTCTTCACCACAGATTTCAAGGCTGTCAATCAAACTTTCAAACATTATAACCGAAGCCAAGGCTATGATTTCAAAAGCGACAGCAATTGAGTTTCAAAACAAGTTAGGATTTAATTTATTTAATTTAGTTTAATTTGTTTCCCCTTTATTCTTATCCGGTCACTCTACACTACGTGCGAACAGTCCCTCCATTCTGGTTTAACTCGAAAACACAAATATTTTCGAAATAATTTCAAAGATCATGCAGACAGGGTCACAAGACAAGCAGAAACCATTCCCTTCGATCAATTCGGGCGTACCTCAAGAAAACAATGCTGCCCTAGGCCCGATCAGTGGTGAAATCAAACGAAGAATCCCTTAATCTTAGTTTTCATAACCTTATTTCCGATGGCATTGCTCCAAATCCATATTCGAAAAATCTTCTACCGACAATCACAGACGATAACCTACAGTCGACCAGAGCCATCAAAGCGAAGCCAGTCCCAAGCGACACACACAAACGCACGCGTTCCAAAATGTTGAAACAAAAATCTCAGCCAAATTATCTCAGCTATTTCCGCAAGTTAATTTCGAAATTGATGAACTCTTCACCTCTCCGAGCGTTTGGGGCGTCGTTGTTGTCCTCGTTATCAGGGACCGTTGGATTTCGAAATATCCACGAACAAATTCTTCTCTTCAGAATTGTTCGACTTCTTGTGGCGATTTTTGCAACAGTACGATCTGTGTTGAACGACGGGAGAATGTGCTTCGCTCCTAGTGGTGCTCGCCAAGGGACATGCGCTGTGCTGTCGCCCAATTGGATGACACTTTACAGATTTCTCCCTTCTATGAACAGTTAAATTTCTCAAATAATTCGTCGAGTTCAGTTAGCGAAGGAATGAGAGCCTGAGTTGGGCGCATGCTTTCTTAGGGGGCGCACAAATGCCTACCTCGAGGGATGTCTCCGTCTGCCAGAATGGGACGTCCAAGGCAATAACCTGAAATAATCAGTTTTGGCAGCCTGAGTCGACTTGTTTGCTTCGTCGCCATCGGATGTGGTCTATCGCAGCTTCATCCAACAGGCAACTGCGACGACGTACGTTTGCGATACATTTTCACGAGCCCAAATCTCGTCCGAGGAGGGGTCGGGATTTATCAGCCGCAAGGCTATCAACAAATTCCCTCCAATCGCACACTCGTCCAAGTCCGTTTTTGACGGGTTTAATTAATCAGGAAAAGCTCGTGCTTTGCCTGTGGTTGAGTGGTTCCAAGAAAAAACAAGAATTCAAGCGAAATTTCTTGTGGATTTAGGAACTGTTCTAAATTTAGTCCGAATGGGCATCGGTGATAACCTAAAGCCTCCAGCTATCGCCAAGCGTTTTGGTCAAAAACAAAGAACCAATTTCGGCTAATTGTGAATGACTTGTTAGTGTATTTTTATTGTTCGACGGTGGAATGAATTTCGTTGATGTTTGTGTGGGATATGTGGCGCCTACCGCCTTGAGTGGATACTTCAACAAAGGCCTACAAAACACAGATAGTGTACGCAAATGTATTTACTTTCGCCTTCACATCTTCTGTCGGAGCTCTACGTTATTCTATGGATGTGGAGCAATGTATTCTGCACGGTTTCCAGTTAGGAGAACAACATTTGACAACAGGAGCGTTGAAAGCTTCTTTTCTTTGAACTCAATTTCTGGATAGACTTACGAGTATGTTTAGGTAATGTAAGTCCTTAAGGATGTATTTTTCTATTTTTGACAGGCTGTTCCATGGTCTAAGGACGCACCTTGTTTTAAAGAAACTCAAGAAGGAATGAAAAATTCTTTCAGGCTTAAGCTTCGAATATGAAGAAGATCAGATAAGTAGTACAAAGTTCCTTCTCAAAAGACTCTACCTAATGGTTATCAAGTGTCAACCACGAAGTATATGCGAAATGAGATATAATTGATTCTGCCTATTTTCTCCATGTCTTCAACCATGTCCATATCTTATATGCTGTAACAGTCGACAAAGAAGCAATTAGGAACAAGGGAAATTTCAGGAGCTTATACGATGTAAATAAAGAGAGGCGACAGTAGACGCTAGGTGTCAAACGTAGTAGTCAAGGCAGTGCTTAGCTCTAGTTGTGTTTGAGGCGTCGGTTATGTGTGCAACTCTCCTTTTGGGTAGATCGTGGCAGTGGTTTAAATGAGTGGGCTCTAAACACCTGGTACGGAGAACTAGATCATGTTGACTCTCTTTGCTTTATGTAGATTTACATTTGTTTTCTTCAAAGGTAAAAGGAGAATGCACAAGCTACTCTAAGATTTGGATATGTCAGGTATTCAAACAACCGTGGCCTATAGAGGTCTGGACAAACCAAGAATGATCAACACTACCCTTCGAATTCAAGCCACTTGTTTCACAACGACATAGAAGATCAAATTGCTCGGCTAAGGTGAAGGGATCGCTGGTTCTAAACTGATAAATACAACCTGCTCATGGCCGCGTTCATGTCTGAGACCCTTCACGGGGTTACTGACATAAACTCGAAGTCCCTCACAAATAATCAAAGCAATGATAAATAAATTTGGCGCATGAACAGCTCACAGAAGGCCGGACTTCAGCTTATTTCCTTCATTTAATTCTTCGAGGCCATGGGATTAACGATTTCTGAACGTTGGAGTATCTTACGATAAACAATTCCTTTCAATGGGTCCAATCACTCAACATAGCTGCGTTAAGAATCAAAGCGGATTCTGAGGTTAATTGTGATCGGTGTTTAACCATGATCGATTGCGTTGGATCATGGATCAATATTTGCCTTTACAATAGTTTCAATTGCCATACGTTGCATCTGCTTTTGGGGACGGTTGAAGGGCAATGTTTTGCCTTGGCGGAACTGAAGCGAATAAGTTTATATGCATAACTCCGTTCCAGTGAAGACGTTTTCAATTGAAAAAACTTTTCTATGGAAATTTGTTTCTTTAAAAGTTCATTATATTTTGCAGATTCTGGAAGGACTCAATATATATATTAATTACGTATTCCAAGGTCGATGTATTCCACTGAATCATTGTGAACCAAAATTTTGAAAATGACAAACTGTTTTAATGGTTGAAAATTATTCGCCGAGGTGACAATACGCATTCTGTTTGACCACTACTGAACGAATTTTCCTCCTTTGAGTTAGTTGCATTATTTGCGGTGGTTTACATGTTCTTCGTTTTTGACGGATTTCTTTCTCTGATCCAGTAATTTAATCCATGATGCACCATAACTGTACCGCTTTAAAAAAAACCAACGTCGTGTGATTTCTTTTAGGAAGCTACTGATAGACACAAAAGGCACCATTTTTCTCAAATCAGTACAGATGCCTAGCAAATTTGATGACATCAAGATCGTTGCGGTGCCCAGCGAGTCGTCATAGGAATGTTCACTGCGTTTGAAAGATTTTTTCTGTTAAGATTACTGAGGATAATGCCTGGTATTCATTTTCTGTTGAGCACTAGCCGCCTCTTACTTTCCCAGGCAAAATTTTGTGTCCGGCAGATACAACTTTCAAAAAGTAAATAGGACGTGAACTCTGTAAATGCAGTCTTGGCAGAGGTCTCCTGTAGGGTAACCGTGGACCAACAAAGCTGTTAGAATCAATCCATTCAGCTGTGGTGGATACTCTTAATGGGGAAACGACGTTCTTTCGCTACAAAGCCCATAACGCATCATTGTTATATGAAGTCATACGGAGGACGATTGCACTTTGGAAGGAAAATTCAGCGGCGAATATACGGCCCGTTTGTTTGATAAATAAATGAAGGAGAAAACGCTACACCGAGCCCTGCTAGCTGTAGAGAGATGCAGTGTGAAAGACAAGGTTTTAGCTACTACCTTGGTCACCTTTGAACGTATGAACCGTGGGAGCAACAAAGTGTTTGAGAAATAAAAGATTTGATCCAAGCCTTCGACAAAGACTAGCTGATCGCAGTCTGAAACTGAAGCAGTGTGCACCTTATGCCAACAGATTGTGAGACATATAGGAAACTATCTGCTATTAAATTGGCTCAACTTGCTTGACAACAAGAACAGAAATGTAAGAATTTATATTAACGAGGATCATATTTACCTTTTCAAACAGTCCATATGTGCCGGTTTTTACTGCGCATATTGTAGGAAATAATTAGATGCCTTACAACCAATAGCAAAAGAAGCTACTGTTTCTAGCTTCATTTGAAGAACTACGCGCAAAAAAGTTGCCCTGACAGACGGGTTGCCGATATGGACGTCAAACACAACAAGAACAGATGACATTTTCATTTGCTCTGCAAATCCCGGGGGGTGTGAATGTCAAGTCATCAACTCTGTTTCCACATCAAGCATACATGGAGCGTCTCCCTTCGGCATTTCAGTCTGACACTCATTGCGCACATGTAACGTAACGCATCAGTTCAGATGACGCTTTAATTGCCACAAAATTTCAAAAAATTAATCAAGACAGAGCGAAGTTAACTTCGAATCCAGATCGTCGCGTCGCAGTGATCGTCGCCTGACCCAATTACCACGATGACATGTAACCCTCACACGCATTGCAATGATGATTTATGGGACGCACATCTCAACAATGTCCCAGGGCGCACCATGTGTTCCGCGAGTGTGCCGTCCGCCCTGATGCAGCTTTACGTCCTGGCTATGTGTGCTCCCCGAGAGTTGTTTTTGCTTTACCCGCTCACTGCGCCAATGGGAAACAACTCTAGCTCACTGCGATCTGCAGCTCTGCTGACACACCTCAATCGGCTCCACTCCTTCACACCCAGGAGACGGGGAGCTTCCATCGAGGCCAAGAGCAGACGGTCTTCCTACATTCCTGCACCCGCATAGCGTCGCGTTGCACTGTATATGTTCTTTGTTTGAATATTTTTGGAGGGGCCTCGTCGTTTCTCTTTTCTCTCGCAGTCGGCCGTCTGTTTGTTTACCTGCGTTTTCATTCGTCTGGTGTTGGAACAACAGGCTTGTGTTGATTTGTGAATGAATGGAGGGCACTTCTGCACTTCCCCAGACAGCTAGCCGGTCTTCCCAGGCACGGGCAGACAATGAGCTAACGAACTCCGCCGTCCGGATTTGTTTTCGTTCGGCTTACCGGCACTGTAAATTATGTTTCTTATTTACTGTTGTCTCGCGTGTGTGTTTTGTGTTTTGATTTTGGATGCATGCGGCTGGGTAGCTGCGAAAAAGTGACTCCCGCTGCAGTCGTCTTGTTTGACATTGGGCAGAGTGTATGGCGTTAGAAGTCCAAACTTCGAACGGTGTGAAACGGGGTGATGGAGAGCAAAATGAGTAGAGAAATGTCTGCAGAGAGAAAATGCTCGCTTACGATATAAATCGGCTGTATGAGTCAACTTGGCACAACAGTGTTGTCGATGAGTAATTCCAAAGAGGAGCGAAAACATCACAAATTGACTGAAGATGTGTCGTTGCAGTGAACAATCAATCATTCGGGTTACTTAATAGTTAGCCAAGATTGTCATTCAAGTCTGAGGGATTGTGAAAGTTGAAGGATGTGATTTATTGAAAGAAATGAGGAGTTCTGGCTGTAACGTGATCGAAGATTAAATTATAAACGATACAAAAATTTGTAAGAGGGATGGATTCTTTCCTTCCTAGATAGTCCAAAAAAAAAACGAATTCACAAAGTTCTTGTAAGCTTTTATTTACGAAATTCGCAGGCTTCATTTATAAAACGGAAAAGAAGAATGGTAATCAGTAACGACCAGCGAGACTCAACCAGCACGTCACTATAAGCAACATTAATTTCGAAGTAGTAAAGGACTTCTTTCGGGAGCGAACTCAGCTCTCGAGGAAATAGTGCGAAAAATATCAATACGAATGTTTAAGCCAGTATTACTCTTGTTCCTTTGAGCGCAAGAGACAAATAAGTAGTAGAGCCCTTTCGGGGCAGATGAAGGCGCCCTTCCTATTTTCAAAAGTCAACATACTTGGCGTGTGAGAATGGAGGCAGCTAGCTAAAGGTATACTTACTGTAGAAGTTTGTTGGTTGAGAACCACGCTCATCCATGATTCTAGCGCCAAACTAAGGAAAAGAAAAACTTCCAGCTAAAACAAAAAAGAAAACTCATTGAATCGAACTGCTTTGAAAAGCTTTTTTTAGAGTGTCAGTTGGCAATTGTTTCCCTTTCTTCGGTTCTCATATATAGTTTCTATAGTGGGTTTCTTACGATCTTATATTGTGTTATATGGCTAAATTATAGATCTTCAACCTAAATCCACCGATGTGTGTCTGACAGATGTAAGTCTGTGCTGATTTATGGTCTTCTGGTGTCTTCAAGTGAGCCATTGGCTTGGAAAGTTAAAAAAAATACAATTCCAAGCATCTAATAGGCCCAATGAGCGTACATATAATCAAAGTTAAAAAGTACGAGAGTCATGCGCCTAATGTCCCATGCTTGATTCCAGGACCTGCAACTATCATTGAAAACTTTCTCCAACTTCGCTATTCAAAGTCAGCAAACCATTTGTACTTGGAATAGAACAATGACACAAACAACGAGAGTAAAAGAGAGCTAGGACTTGTTTTCCATGTGGACTTTTGCGCCATCATTTATATACAACATATTGCGGTGACACCCGTTTCTAAGCTAATCACAAGACTAGAAGTAAATTTGTGAATGCATAGGTTCGACTCCCAGTTAAACACCAATTTTTCTTATATTTCACGGCACCACCTCTTTCGAGCTGCTGACAACACTCAAAGAGTAATAACTGTCTAAGAAAGCTTCTCAAATTTCGCCGTTCGGAGTCGGCAAAAAACTGTAGGTCCTTTCTACTCGTGAGAGAACAGTAGCGCGCACAACACGAGTAGTTGATGAGCAAGCTAGGCCCTGGTCCCCCTGTGGACTGTAGCGCCAACAATTATTATTATTATTAAGTTTTATGGTGTGAGTAAAGACTTTCTTCTGAGAAGCCGGTGCTCTTCCTTCTTTTCTGTTCGTAGAGCTCAGGAACAGTCCTCGTTCTTCGATGCAGCGTTGCCTTATAAGCGTCTTGTTTCGCTGCATGCGCTTGCCTGAATTCGTTATCAAACCATGGGTACCTTCTGGGTGGTAACGTGAAACCCAGAACATCAGTGGCAGCTTCTTTGATGGCTTCTTGACAACGTTTTCAGTCTTCTTTTATGGTTAGTGCAGGCAGCGTCGAACTCTGAGCGAGTTTCATTGAGACTCGTTCGGCAAAGTTCCCAGCGACAAGTTGCAATAGTAGGTTTCCGACGTCAAACCGTAATTTGTCTCCGTTGCTCTTCCGTTCTTCGGGTTCTTACCTTGGCTACAACAAGGTGATGATCCGAGTCGGTGTTGGCACCTCGGAAGGTTCGAACATCAAGAAAGAAGGAGGAGTGTCTGACGTCGATCGTAACGTGATCAACCTGATTGACGGTGGATTGATCAGGGGATCGCCAGGTTCCTTTATGACTGTTCAGGTGTGGGAACCCCGTGCTAGCTATGGAGAGGTTCCGCTCCAAGGTGAAGTCCAACAGCCTGTGTCCGTTTCCGGATGTTTTGCCGTGTAGGCTGTGTTTTCCGATAACTTCAACAAAGATTTCCTCCTTTCCCACCTGAACACTGAAATCTGGTAGAACGATCTTGGTGTTTTAGCTGGGAAATCGACTTTTAGGAGATCATAGAGGTTATCTTTAGTGTTGTCATCCATCTCCTCCATCGAGGAGTGAGCGCAAATTAAGGTGATATTCCCGAATTTAGCCTTGATACGGATTGTCATGAGGCGTTCGCTGACGCATAGTTGAACATAGATCACAGAAAACTCCCAGCTTTGGGGAACAAGCACATGGCTTGCTACTGAAGAGAAGCTCATTCTTAACAGGGGTTCTACCAACAAACGTTTCTTGGTCCTGGGTCCTTGAAATACATGATTGGACTTTGTTGTTGAAAATGTTCGGACTTACAAAATAAAAGTATCTCTTTCTTTTCTTTTCAAATTAAATTTGCCATTTTTTTATGATTGGCGTGCGCTTCTGATACCTTCAAATGATCGAAATTAAGTCACAGTACGAGCTGAAGGTATAGAAGAAGAGAGAGTATGGACGTACCGATGCACTTTGCTTTTAAATGCCTGTGAATTGTAATGGGAGGTGGGGGGAGGTCGGGCTGGGAAGAGCATTCCATATTCGTGTGATGCAGCTAAAGAACGAGTTTCTAAACTTAACTGCACATCCGTTGGTGGGCTAAAGGGTGAACGATGGGCTTTCCTAACGAGGCGAGTATTGCGAGTAAATTCTTGAAGAGGAGGAATGCAGATGGCTTTTTGTTAAAGGAGCAATAAAAAAGTGAGTAAGTCGCAACACCACGTCGATGGGTTTTAGGAGCACCAGACCATATATGATAGGTGATTTAAACTTCAAGTTTTACGCCTGATATACTGTTGTTTGGTCAAAAGGAGTGAAATATTTCTTACATCGCTTTAAGAAACTTAGAAACTTTGCTGCATTTTGGGCAATCTCGAGTATGTGATCGTGTTGAGTTGATACATATACCGAGGATGGAAAGTCGTTCGGTTTCAACAACGCAAAAGACTTTCATGGATAAAAGCTAGTTATTTTGGCTTCGCTTGAGTTACAATAGACAGCACTATAATTAAAAAGCGTTAAATTTCACTCGATTCTTTTTACCTTTATCGATTAAAAATTTAAGATCGGAATTCAATGATCTTAACATTTGCTGCAGTTCCAAGTCTAAGGTCGAAAAGGAGGATTGAGAGCCAAGGAATGACTTTGAAATGGGTACAGTCATAAGCGGAGGAGTGAATTGGATCAGAAATGAATGAGATCATTTATTTAAATGAGGAAGAGTGTTAATATAGTAGATATTGGACCTGAACCCATCCAACCGAATGGATTGGATTGAACGGTTTGAAAGGTTTCCATTCAGTAACTTTAAAAAGTAGGGTCGTTAGTGCTAGGGGTCGGTAGGAAGTGGGTGATGACGGTTTGCTCTTTTCAGGGACGAGCTGGACAAATGCTGTTGTCCACTTACTCGGAAAGAGCCCTTAAGAGTAAAACAGATGGAAGAGCTTACGCAGTGGTTTTGCCAGCGTAGAAGAACACCACTTTAGAAAAAAGGCGGGATACCATCTGGGCCAGCGGATTTGTACACGTTTAGATCTCTAAGTACTCTTGCAAACTTTATAAGTGTGAAAATGGATTTGTATTATATAGAAATTCACGTTCTCCAGTACAGGCACGAACAAAGCACAATCTGGTAGCGTTAAGCTGGTTGCTAGCGTGCAGCTTGAAGATTTGCCTTGTCCAAAGAGCTGACAGCTGGAATTTCATTGCAAATGATCGTTGGAATTGAAAGCGAGGCGGAATTCTTTATGTTTTTGCGATTGACCAACATTTTTTGCTGCCCTTGAGACAATGCAGCACTTTTTGCTTCAACATTATAAGAATGCATTGCATTAGAGTCATTTCGGGACTTAAAAAGGATTCCCTTTGAAAGTCCGCAAAGTTTTCATGCCTTCCTTCGGGTGTTGTATGGTTGCAGTGCGAGGATACAGGGATACAAACCTTGTGATGCAGTCGGACAGCGCACCAAACTCATTGTATGTTGAATTGCTGTCCAGGTTCAATTCATGAATGAACAAGTAAATGCTCATCGTTTTCTAAGAAGTACGGAATAATTATTTAATACAACAATAATAACAATAATTGTATGGTGCACAAGGGGACCAGGGCATAGCTTGCTTAACAAATACTCGTTTTATAAGTGCTACTCTTCTCGTATGAGTCGAAGGAAACTACGATCTTGTGAGAAGCTTTTTTTTAAACAATTAATTCTGTTTGCGTGTTGTCACAGCTCAAAAGAGGTGTTGCCGTGAAAAATTCTGGGCTATGAGCCGGGAATCGAACCTAGACCTTCCGCGTTTGCGTCTCGCACTCTACCCACTACGCCACGGCGGCCACCAGCTTCGACTGATGGCTTTCATAAAATGCGGATCCAAACTTAAATTGGTCCGATACACCCAAATATACTCTCGACATATTCACAGAACGGAAATCACACTACACAAAGCAAGCGTAGAGCCTTTCCGTGTAATTCGAACAAAAAATCAACAAATTTGAATTTGGAGGGAGTGTTCAACATAACAACCAGAAGAATAAATGAATGTCTTACATTGTGTTATATCCGATTACAGTCACCTTCTAGACTGATACGAAACTTTTTGCCATCCTTTTTACACTGATTCTGCGTTTCTGGGGTGAACCAGTGGAAAACCTTCGGATTAGGCTGACAGTTCCATGCTTGGTATCTCGAGCACCTCCATCCGGCACTCTGCCATAATCCTCCATACTACTTGGGCCTGGTTGATTTACAAAAATAAGTGAAATACTCATAAATTCACACTCCATCATCCCATCATTAAAACAATAATTTAGCTTTTATAAAAGGAAAACATTTTTCCAATCCAAATTAATTTTAATACCTTATTCCCGTCAAAGACTACCTGATAACCCCCATTGGCAACACCACCTTCTCAAGTCCACGTGCTTTTTCTCTCACGGCCGCCTTTTTCACATGTTTTGATTTCATTCCATCGCACTCCTCTCCCACATAACGCACACTCTCTTCTGTGTGCGCTGCAGTTGTTCATGGTTCTTATCGTATTTCTCTCGCCGGTATCTCCAACGCACCAAACAAATATCGTAAACTCGCCCTCAACGTAACACGCTCCACCAACACCCAACACCCCCGACAAACGAGGAAAGTTCAGTTCGGCGAAATCTGAATGAAGACCTCGTTGGCCGGCGTTGTCGACGCAGCCGGATGGACGGGCCAAGAGGGTGGGTGGAATCGCTGCTACTGCTGCGATGGAGAGATGGGACCACAGCATTGGTGGCTTTTCGGGGTTTCGGGCTCCACTGATAGTGGAGTGCGCGAACTAATCAACCAACTTGTCCGTGTTCCCGTCCGTGTCGGTGGGGGTGATTGTGTGTGTGCGCGCGCCTGTAAGTTGTGTGCACACACAAAGCGTCAAAGATACTCGTACTTTATGTTGGTGGCTTTTTCGTTGGTGGTGTTGCTCGATGCTGCTGCTGCTGTTGCCGCTTCTGCTGCTTGCTTGCCATCGGTCTCGTAGTCGTCGTTGTCGTCTTTAGGCTGATTGTCAGGTTTTTCTTTCGTTTTCGTTTGTGTCTTGTCGTTGTTGTTATTTTTCGTTTATTTTTCGTTTCATCGGTGTATTTTTTTCAAATTTTCTGCGGGGAACGAGAACGATTTTGGCCGAGAATTTCATTCAGTTGCGCGCCGTCGTACGGTACGGACGCAGATCGTTCGTTTTTGGGGCTCGTGGTAAAGACTGACAGAGTTCTACATAGCTTCGAGTCGAGAGTCGTGTGTCGTGTGGTGGTTGTCGATCGCTCTAGGTAGCAGTGTTGCTCCTTGATCAGATCTTGATCCTGTATAAATATACAAGTCTTTCGCTCTCTCTCTCTTTCTCGGTGTCCGCAAGCGAGATTGATTTCTTTTTCTGCTCTGCGGTCGGTGTTTTATTTTGCTTATTTCGATTCACATTTTTTGAGGCCCAGTCACGTTCCTAAAGGACGACCGACAATGGACGGAGGAATTTAACAGAAAAAAAGTCAGCCGTATAAAACGATTTGAAAATTTTGATTCAAAATTCAAAAGAGCAGACCGCGCGCACCGGAATTCTTCGCTTGTGTGTATCCGTCCACAGTAACCAGTGTAAGGGTATCGACTTGAATTCGGTTTTCGCTGAGCCCTGCAAAATCCTAGAACAACCTCAACCTCTACTCTCTCACTCTCACTCTCACTCGTGGTCTCTTTCTTTTTTACTCGCTCTGTGCCGGTATCGGATTAATTTGTGCGATACGAGTTTTAGTTGACTTCTCGGATGTTCTCGTCGCGTTTCCTTCAGTCTTTTCACAGTTCTTTGCATCGACCTTTCGATTTTTGGTTCACGGGTTCGGGGTCGTTAGGTCGTGTGATGCGGCACCTCAAATCTTATTTTTCATTTCCGTTCGTTTTTTAATTCTAGTTGAATCAACCTAGTGACAAAAGATACACATTTACCAGAAGGAGTGGTGTTTGATAATCAGAATTAAGAAAATAACAAAAGAATACAGAGTGCAAGAGAAATTTTTTTGTTTTGAAAGTTTTCCCCTAAATACCACTCGTACGTTGGTGTGAGAATGGGGTCGTTACCCCATTTGGGTGGATCATCAACACCAATGCCGCTACTATGTAAATTATTGGCGATATGCATTGTTATACAATCTGTTGGAGTATACACGAGTTATGCTAAGGTGAGTGAGTTTTTGCCGGATTACAGGGTCCCTCTCTGTCGTTGTCGATGTGCCTCCTTACGGTGGAGAAGCACGTTTTATAGTTGTCGCCGCATTGTGGTTTTGTGTTTGGCAAAAAACAAAAAAGGGAACCGAAGGAACACACTGATCGTGGGCAGTGAGACACGTATTCTCTTCGCTGGAGGCATTAAAATCCATGAGATATGCATTTAAAGTGTTGGATTTTATTATTATTTGACTTCACTTCTTTCCCTCTCTCTTAACGTGTGTTTTTTTTATTTATTTTCTTTTTTTGTCGACTTTTTTGCAATAGAATACTCAGTTGTAAGTGAACCGAATTGAATTGAAGTTGTTACGAAGTTGGCTTGAATGCTGATGAGCTATGTAAATTACAGAGGAGTTGAGTGTTAATTGCGCTAATGGGACACTTTAGCCAGGAGACTGTCTAGACAAACGGCTGGTTGATGGTTGTGCGGGCTGGGAAAGGGCCTGTGACGGGGATTTAAGTCTAGGCACGATCAGTGCGATTTGTATTGGGTTTTCGTATGCAATCGGTACTTTCAAAGGCCATGACGCTATTCAAATGCGATCCGGGTTATCTGTTTTATGAGTTCGAATGGGAGAATTGGAATCTTGGACATTGGACATTGGTTACTGAGCTCAGTTTAATAACCATTATGCTTATGGTCGTTTATGTCTTTTGTGTCACAAGCTTTGTAGAAAAGATTGGAATTGCTGCTACAGATCACAATTTATACGAGTTTTCAACTACTTGTGTAGTGTCAACTGCCGAGTATAGAGAATCGAATTTTAGAGGCGAGATTTAAGCTGCTAAGGCCCGTCATATTTAATAAAATCGTTCCAAAAGTTCAGCAATTGTTGGTAAAGTGGAATGTTGTTTAAGCAGTTTTACCATGGATTACTTTGAAGATTAAAACTCAGGATCATCTGCTGAAAAACCCATTAATTTTGAATTTCTTTCTAAAAAAAGAAATTCAATTTAACAATTTAACATTTCATAGAGGAATGCTGTTTCTATTTTTGAAAGATTTCATTTTGATTTGCTTATAATCCAACAGTAGAATTCATTAGCATCTATCGATATCAATATGGGTTTGAACTCAATCATGACCAAGTGGGAAACAGTGTAAAATTAAGAAATTTAGTTTTTGTATTTATTTTTTTTTTTTTCAATTAGGAAAATGACGGATTGAAATCTAAGTTCTTGTCAAAAATAACAAATCCATCTTTGTTGCACTTTCCACTTACAACATAGAAATTACAGAACCTTGAAGCACAGGAATAACTTATTTATTCATTGGAAAAGATATTTCTCATGTTCTGTTACTCATTTATAAAATTCTAGAAATGTTAGATAATGTTTTCATCTACGGAACAAACTTCCTTTGATCGATTTCTTCTGACACCTGCTTAATTTGTTGTGAGATGGGGTAAAAACCAGAAAATGTTAAAAACATTTTTCCAAAAAAGTCATGTCCTTGTAGCCATGTCCAACAAAAGTTGGTTTATTATTCTTTTCGAAATTTGATTCATAACAGTTTGAAAAGAGTGAGTGCCTTGGTTCCAATCTGCCTTAAGACTCTTTTTCTTAGCACTCCCAAAATATTTTGACGCTGTTTTTTTGAATTTAAAATGTCTCATATACGGCATGATAATTTGCCGCTTTTTAGCTTCTATCCAAAGACTGTCAAGAAAAGCTGTATGTTGAAAAATGTTCGCTTATTATAATGATGTATGACTAATATTGTGGCCGCCTTGGCGTAGTGGGTAGAGTGCGACACTCACACGCCAAAGGTCCAGGTTGGATTCCCGGATGAACTCCTTTCACGGAACCACCTCTTCAGGTCTGCTGACAACAGCCAAAGAGCCTTTCGGAGTTAGCAAGAAACTGTAGGTCCCTTCAACTCGTGAGAGAACAGTAGTGCGCGCAACACGAGTAGTTGATGAGCAAGCTAGGCACTGGCCCCCCTTTGGACTGTAGCACCACTCAAATATTATTATTATTATAACTAACACTCCATTGTTGTGTACGGCTTAGAAAGCAGTTTTCCAGAGTTGTTTTGGATTTTACTGCTTTTGTGTTTCTGATTGTCAAAATTGTTTTGTAGGGCTTCCTTCGATCAATCTGAAGACGGTTGTGAAAGTTCTCGTAAGTCAATGTCTTAATAAATACTCAATATTAGCAGAACTTCTTAAAGTCTCTCGTACAAAATTTTGCCTTCTGGGGACGTTACGATATTTAAGGACTTACATGTCTTCCAAAATTAACCGTACCCTTTGAAAATTCACGTGAGATTATGAAACCGCAAGAAAAGTTGTCGAATCAAATTAACGCTTTACTCAAGTCTTTGGGGCTACAGTCCGGTGTGGACCTGGGCTTCAACCAATATGTCTGTCTCTCCAGCTCGATCTTTCCCCAGCTACTTCCACTTGCGCAGTCCAAGTTAATTGAAATACTCCTCTACTTGCCGTCCTCTGTTGCGTTATCCCAATGACTCAGATTCGATTACTTTTAGAGCCGGAGCAGCGGTGTCCATACGTTCTATATGGCCTAGCTATCTGGAGCGTTGTATCCAAGGACGCTTGACCAGGCGCATGTCGCTGTACAGCCCATAGAATTCTTCGTTAAATCTTCTCCCCCAGACACCATCAAAGCAAACATGAACAAAAATTCTTCGCAAAACTTGTATCCTTTATTCTTATTTATCCTTATACATATATACATATTATATATATTATCACAATTAACTTTACTTGACGAAGTCATAACAGCTTTAACATCCCTTAAGGAGAGATGTAAGATCTTATGAGGTTTAATTTACAGCTTGTTTGATATTTATTACATCAAAGTACTTTGTACAGAACCTACACTTTATTTGCAATTAAAAGCATTTCACTTAATCAACTAGAGGGCAAAAAAAAGTAGTTATATTGAGTATATAACTCATCTAAGGGTCCCAGGTTATTTCGTTTGTCTGATCCTAGTTTTTTAATTTGTCCTTGATATCACACTCTTCTTCATTCTTATCCATTCCTTTATACTAAAGCTTATCCTTTGTTTGTATTTAGCAAAAAAAATTTTAGTTTCTCTTCAATTTCCAAGAACGAAGACTTTCTTATTAATGATTTCACTTTTTTTCTATAACATTCTAATTAGACGCTGCTGTACCCCTTAAGAGAGTTCCTTAAGTTAATAGTCCTGTGTTTAGAGTTACAAAGCACATCAAGTTAATAAAGCACGTGGACACAAGCAATTCACACCCCACAAATCACGAGAATGTCGCTTGTAAAAAACGATTTACTGACTGCCTTTCTTTTACTGATTTCGTGGCAGTTCACAATTTATTGACTTCTCCTGACAAAAAAAAAATGGCTGCTCTCAACAAAAAACGTCACTTCTTTTGCTAGCACTGTGTATCATGGCGTTCACAGTTTAGTGGCATGTTCAAACACAATTGAAATTAAAACTAAGTCTTTTTCGAAAAAGTGTAACAGTCCAAATATTCTTGCAGTCTCAATCCAGCACTGAAAAAAACCCAGTTCCCCACAGAAAGACAGAAAGACTTTTCTCAACCATCAGCACTACAAATCACATCTAAATTTAGCTATCATTCCTTTATCTGGTCTCTGATTGCTGATCAGTTATACTCGCACGGTTCGTATCTCTATGCATTGCCATGACTCAAGGGGGTCTCACCATGCTGGCCCCACTTGCAATGACAGCTGACTTCAAAAAGATCACACCACAACATCGGGTTGGACGCTATTTCTGAAAGTGATGTCATCCGTGTCCGCTGCAGTTCTCTAATGAGCCACTAGTATGCACACAGCATCCAGCGCTAGCTTCACATTAGATGAATCACAGCGCACGCATGTAAAGTTGAGAGGTGTCAACTTAGCGCAGGGTTGACTTAACCCACTAACCTTTGAAATACAACAGTCCACATTAAAAAACCACCTGCACCTCAAGCTCCGTGCGTCGAACCGTGCTCGGCGATAGCGTCTGTCGATAACTAATTGCCTTTGATAAACGCAGTGCGCATGCCCCACGACGTCAGTCGTGTCAGTTTCTATTTCCTTATTGATTCGATAAGTTAAGAACTCATTTTTTCCAGACTGTTGTTAGGTTTGCGCTACTTAAGGCAGCTTTATGGTTTTCGGTGCGGCCACCAGAATTCGATCTCTCTCGTGGGGTGTGTGCTCATTTTACGGCGCTTTAAAGGGCTGCTTGCTGAAATCAACCGTGAATGAGTCATAAAATCGCACGAATAGCTTGCTGAAATGGTTTGAAAGCGATCACTGACAGCAAGACCCCACAGATGGACGGCATTGAGTAGGTGAACATAAAATTTTTTCCTCTGGCGCGTTTGTTTTCAATCAGGTTTTGCTACAGGCCCGACAGTCTGTATTGATTTGCGAGTGAGACGAATTTTAATTGTTTCCACTTACGGAAGTGATGTGCTGGCTTGGTTTGATTACTTACGACAGGCAACCCTTTGTTTTTTAATTTCCCTTAAGTTGACAGTTTGGTGAAATTTTATGGTCTCGTGATGAGCGTTTCTTCAACTCAATGTTATGGGGACAGGGCCTTAGCAAGTGTGTTACTTTTAGGAGCTGATTTAAAGTTGAAATGAGAGATCTTTCAAATTTTAGTGGCTGTTTGGCTTTATTGCCAATTATTCGTTTCACAGATCGATATCCTTCAAATCTAATGACCTCTGTCGATATCTTTCTGCGATTTGTGTCTCTTAAGAATCCTGTGCGGTACTGCTTGAGGATGTTCGAATACCTCGCGCCCATTTGCCAATGAGTTACATATGCAAAAACACAGCTAATAAGCATGTGTTTTTGAGAGAAATTTATGCTCGACATGTGGGGTAAGATCCACTGTATCTACGATTAATGAGCGTTAATCGGTGAGCTTCTGTCATCATTGATCGTTAAATTCCTTTACTAGGTGCTTGTTTACGCTCCTTTCAAGTCTTCTTTATAAAGTGACCCAGACTCTGCTTTAGCTTAAAAATTCCTCTCGGTTTGTTTAACAAAACTGTCTCCCGATATCGACTTTCGCAATAGTCAGAAGCAAATCCAACAAGGCAAATATTCAGACTTGGGTCTGACAACCGTATGACGCCGAACTGAAGACGAAATAAGTTGCTCTTTCACTTCCTTGGCTTCACGGATAAATGTTGCTTTGATAAAAAAATCTAAAAGAAAGTCAGAAAGGTGTTAAAACATCTAATTGATTGAAATCCTTACCGCTGGTCATGCGATTTGCCCATTTGGACTTAAGGCCACCATAGTGGGAATGTGCTCTGAATAAAATAAATAAAATTAAAACGAAATGAATGAATAAAAAAACACTTTCTCTTTCTAGTTGCTTAATGTACTCCAAAAGTAAGGAACTAAAGTTGCTTAAAAGTCTAAGTCATGGTTTTCAGTGGATTTTAGTTCCACCTAAAGTATTTCGGGACAATTTCGTCTCCATACAGCGAATGTGGATTACGGTGGCGAAACTTAACGCATTCAAATTGAAATTCTGCAGAAACAGAAGCGAATCCTGATTTCTTCCATATTTATCTTTTCCGTTCTTCAAGTTCTTATTTCACCACTTCTCAAAAGGCTTTAAAGAAATACTTCCCAAATATCACAAGCGAACATGTCAATAAACAAACATAATGTTGTCGACATCTATTTCAGGGGCAATTTAAGTCCATGAAATTAAGCCAATTCGAAGCTTAGGGCGCTTTATTACTAAATGAACAGAATAACGCAGATTTACGACAACAGATTCGAATAATTAACATTCGACATAAACCTAAGCATAACCAGTTGATGACATAAAACCAGTTCCACTGTCTATCTTTCAGCCAGTTCACCATAAATAAAATTCTCCTTAAATCGTGACAAATCCAAGAGCGCAGAGTCTGTAGTGATATTTTGTGTACTTGGGCACACACTTGGCCTAAAAGTTGTAATAAAGTTAGATGAATGAAGATGGTCTTTCTCTGTTAGTTTTGGGTCCGAGAGTAAATTCTCATACAAACTTTGAAAGTTGTATGTTCTTTGAGAAACTGTAATTAACTTTCACTCATGTTTGGTGAAGTTCTATGATCCTCAAACACCCGGCTCGGCAAAAGGTCCATCCACTCCGTAATCAGTATTCTTCCGTTATGTATAACCTTTCGCATACGATGTCTTTTCTGTATGCTCGACAAATTTGTGATTGCTGAGCCCTCGGTCGATAGGTATCCACGACACATTTTGGTCAATGAGAATCTTTTCTGTCGTTAAAAGTGTCATTGGGACCAAAACTCAATTTATTCCCCAACCGACAAGCATAACTAAAAGACACACAGCAGATTTTGGAAAGGAAAGAAAATAGAGTCAAATTCAATGTTTGAACCTTACGCAAAAGTGTGTTGATGTTAATGATAAATAGGGACTACTTTGACTGCTGAATGGCGTCTTTAACAGATCTTCCTGCCATAGATTAAAATCTCTCACCCTTTATCGGCAAGTCTTTCAAAAAATAACCAAAATCACATTCGCCAGCATTCTCAAATTGAACTGGAAACAAAATCCAATATTCCTCGGAAAGATAAACCGGCCCAAAATAGCCACGCACGTCTTCGGTGGCTGATTAATCTTGTCTTGGTAGTCAACACATTTCAATGACTTCCCTCGGATTTGCGCCATCATTGCCCTATTTCCTGGGTGAAACCGACGACGGCGTCTGATTCGGTGGGAAATCGCAAAATCAGCGTACGGTTTCTCAACATCATTTGCAACGATAACCCTTGACTGCGAGATGTTCTGAAATTAAATGTGTATCTCAGTGCTACACAACCGAGTGTAATCTTTCCGGTTGAACTTTCGCACTTCAATTTTATGTTGGAGCCAGCAGCGCGCACAGATGAGTCTTATTCCCGCACGGATGCGTGTGCTTGTTTTCTGATGTTTTTGATTTTTTTGAACTTTTCGAGCGCCCCTCGTGTATGTGGCGAAGCGATTGTCCTTGGGACATAAATCGAAAGCGGTTGGTGATAGGAACGGATGTGTAACTATTTATACACCAGTGCTGGTGACGTAAGCTCGGAGGAGAGATGACCTTTTTTTCAGCTGCTTCAGCGAAGTGATAGTGCCCTGATCGGTTAATGGTGCGTCTTTATTCGATTCTCCGGAGACGCATGAAACAGATAATTGTGCTTAAAATGGCTATGAACTCATAGATACAACACGGTCCTCTGTAGGTTTGCTTACTCATCAAAGATATGGTGGCATGCTTTATGACAGCAAATACATTGCGATAGTGCTTGGAGTTTAACTTATCGACACCGGGTGTATCAATGTGGTGACCTTCACAATGGCGTGGAATTATTTTCGGATCAGGAAATTTAAAATAATTTGGAGTAGACTTAGGTTGGCTGCCATATTGGTGGAAAACATTTTGCTGAAGAAGGAGAGTATCAAGGGGTGGACAGAATGATTTATCAGTGGGCGTCAGTCAGTCGATTAACCTTCTCAGCATACATTCAGTCCCTTTGGTCAAATAGTGTCAGCCATGGTGAAATTGAAAGTTCACTAAGCTCGCAAGCTCGATGAGCGTCAGTTTTAAAAATGTTGTACTTCTTTTTAGTAACCAAAAACAAAACCAATGCGAACGCTAAATTGGCAAAAATGTAGGCTCTTGAACACCGAAGGTAGACATGGACGGCATGCTGAAGAAGAAAATAAGCACTAAAGCTTGGAAACGTTGAAGCTTTGATGAGACTACAAAATCGGCAAGGTTTCCCATTTTCATGGCTACCTAAGCCTGATAAGTGTCCAAGACTGATGCACGAAAAAGTTCAGTAAGGCCTCAAGTTTAGTGAACTGAATACACCACGGACCTTGTCGAATTCTTTAACGTTTTACTTTGATTGACCCGTTAAAAGGACTTGAAAACTCATGGCATAGTTTCATACTTTCAAATCGATAAATGCTCATTATCTTCGAACTGAATAGAAGTCTCTACTCGACAAGTGAACGATTAAAATAAAATGTGTCAAATTGTCTTAACCTTGCCACACAGTTTTTCGTCAAAAAATTGTATTTTACACCATATATTCGTATCAAGATTACAATCTTGGGTCTCTAAGAGCTTTACTTGTTTCCTGTGATGTAATCGAACGATTTTTTAACTTACCATCTTCCGGCCTGTAGAAGACCCTCAGTCAGATGTCAAAGCCTTCGTTCGATATGTTGAACTTTGTTCAAGTCATTAAGCCCCCGCCCCTTATTTTAAGATGACATTAAGTTTTATTGCCCAAATGATTACCCTTCATTTAACTTCTTCCTCACGCGAACTACGTATCAATCAAAAACACAAAATATAATTAAACATGCAAAACGATCAAATCTCATTCCATTTGACTTTGTAAAGGGCGCCGTATGTCTGCAGACCTTACGTGCATCTCAAGGCACCCGAAACCAGTCTTTTACTGTAAACTGGCCTCCGAAAATTCCCCCAAAATTTAAGTGATTCTGTTACATTTCTTCCATGCGGCCAACTAAACCATCCACAGGGTGTGCCGCTCAAGCCCTCCTCCAACGGCACACAACGTTCCCGTTTACTTTCATCACTATTCGAATTCAAGTTGATCAATATTTGCTACCCAATGACGAATGGAAATACAAATATCGCCGTGCACGTCTCACCGCTGGAGACATCTGGTCGCCAATCAGATATATAGATTTGTTGAAGTTTTGAATGAGAATTCCTATCTGTCTTTCGCCGGAGGTACTCAGCATCGGCCGAACAGGCCGAAGAGCTTATAATTTATGCTAATTGTATCTAGTTGATATTCATAGATGATTAAGAGGAAAAGAAAACATTTTTTACAGCACAAGCGAGACCTTGAGCTTAGAGATACATGTTTCTGCAGCTCGAAATAGCCGTGAAGAATTTATTTTCTCTGTGAAAATTGTATACTCTTAAATCCTAAATTCGCGCACCAGCACAACCCGGAGAACACATGTTTTGGAAATGTTTTAATGTGTTCTACTGTTCGATCGTATCTGGAAATGAAAAGTTTTGCTGTTCTGTGTAAACAAGACAACTCATTTTGATGTGAGCGATCCTCCGCGTTGGTTTATATTTGCTTCGCTTTTGGTGGTTTATTTACACTTCTGTCATCTGCTACTTTGTTTTTGGCAAGTTCCCTTGCTCCTTTTGGTTGCGTTGGCAGACAGATTATGGATCTGTGTTGGTTCATAAACCTTGAAACAATCGTTGTCTCGCCAATTTTCACACTTAAGGGGATCTGCAGAAACTATCTTGCCATTAAGTGGCGAGAGATTTTGCGACAGTTCGTTGTCGGATGCAAGACAAGATCAGTATCTGTTTTGGAAGACTAGGACCTGTTGCGCGTTGTTGGTATAGAGGATCACACAAATAAGTTCTGAAGAGTTAATTTTTAATTTAAAAACAACATTTACGATCGAAGTGGAACTTCTTGAAAATTCAAGGCAAACCAGTTGTTGGTGAAAATAGGGGACACATTGCAATCATAAAGACGATTTTTCTCTAAGCACAGTTAACGTAAGTGAAGAAGGATTTCGTCAAATCATTGGGGCCAACTGTTTGCAATTGTTTGGACTTTTTCGCTGTGAACTTATATTTACCGATCGTGGTGATGGTCTTACAGACTTTGTGCAGGACAATCTTGGATATTCGAAACACAATATAATGGAATAGAAGGTTCACATGTGTTGCGCACAGAGCTGTCTTTAAATGTGGCTTAATATTCAGTATATCCCTCGAATTTTATTCTCACCTATGAGAAAGCGCTACATAAATCGCTGGCAGATGTTTCCATAATATTTTTAGAGTAAATTTTGAAAACAGTAACCTGTGCTTACTACAGTACATCTTCGACAACGAAGCTTGCCTGGGATTAGTGCGTCATTCACACAGTAAGGATTTCAATTTAACTTGGAGTCAAGTGGCGGCAGGCACTCAAAATATTGTTTGTCTTCAAAAAGAATTCATAAATTTCGACGCTCAGAGCGGCATAAAGCTGTGGATTCCATACACACGTGAGACTACAATATCAAGAAAGACGCAACCAGCTGGGGAAGAACTTGAGCGATGGTAGATGTGTCACGTAGTAAAAGAGTTAATTTTGAAGCCCAGAAACACTTGATACGGTAACTTGTGCCTTGTGATTGAACTGTGACTGCCTACTGCATTCTTTTAGGAACCCCTGTCGTCCCAAAAGTAAACAATGTATGTTCTTACAGCCTGAATTCAAAGTAAGCGTGAATACCATGCAATGCTGCAAAGAAGCACTGAAACTTCATCCAACTTGGACGGTTCTTGGGAGGAAAAAGGTGTCAACCTCCACAACTTTTGAATGGAGCTTTTTCCTCGCCAAAACGTGTACTTTTACTCAGAATGCTCCTTCTACTAGGCAGAGGATGATCGATAAACTTTGTTCAATTTTGTGCGCTTAAAGAACAAGATCAAACGATTATCATTGAAACTCAGTAACCTTCTAAGCCATTATGAAAAATACTCATTAACACATGTGGAATATGTGCGTCTATCAACTTTTTATAATTTACTTTTCACTTGCAAAAACCTCCTAGAAAAAAAATGATCTCATCACTTGATCTTCATTGAGCAACGTGACAGATGCTTGAAACCAGTGTTGCGTTGGCGAACCTCGGCATCTCACTCGCAAGAGTGGAATGTTTAAAACATAATCAAGATCAGAAATCCAAAAATAAACATTTGACACGATCGTGTCATGCATGTGATCTACATAAAAGTAAATTCTAGTCAGATTTTGCTGGAAGGATTTATAGGTTCCATGGTGTTCATATTCGCCTTGCCACTGGAATCCCATAAACTTGGCGCATCTGTTTTAATCAGTTGGCATCTTATTTATGGTTTCCTAGGAAAATTGTTTTTCTTATAAAAAAGAAACGCATATACATATGAGTGAGCACGTTTAGTGCAAAAGCCTGTGCCTATAAAATCACCAGTAAACGTTCTTCTTTTAAGAAGTGCTAGTTTTGAGGAAAATGAGAATGGAATGAAATGCACTTGCATTTAAAGAAGTCAAATGAATGATCAATTATGGCGATCAGGAATGTTGGAAAGGAAACAACGATCGTGGATATGAAGTGTTGTACTCCTTATCAAACATTTCTTAAATTGGACTGATGCAGTGATTTCTTACCTTTCCTTCCAGTCACGGGATCACTTGACTTTAGAGATGTGGGGGGATTCAAATATTTTTAAAATTTGAGAGTTTCTGTCGCATATCCTTCTCACGAATTACGTAAACGCGGCAAGCCTCCAAAAGGAATTTTTGATTACAAACGTATCGATCTTGAGTTATTGATTCGAATAAACGATAGAAGCCTTAATTGTCTCTATGGCATTGAACGTATAAAGATTTACCAAACGGCAAACTCCACAGGAAATATTTTCCATTGAATTATGACACACCCCATTGGGAATTTATTCGAACTCTACACATCTGCAAATTTCTATACCCTCTGAACGGATTAAATCCTCGCCATCATTCCCCAACGACCGTTTGTCACCGAAACAAGCAATAAAACGAAATCAATTAAATCCAACTGCGATACGCATCTCTCGCAAAGCAAACACCAGTGTGCGCGGCCCATTCGCAAAGCATTTTAAGATACTTCACAACACTCGGCAAAGGCATAGCGGATCACTGTCTGCTGCGACAGATGGTGATGAGCTTTCAAGAAAAAAATCTCCACGCAAATTGACATTTTACTGAGTGACAGACAAACAGATGACCAGTCGATGGGACTAATGAAAAATGATTGACAGCCGCTGGACGGGCGCTGCGTCATCAATTCGATCGGATTGGTTTGAAGCCCTGATTTACGAACGCGAGTACGGTCATCGTTCTGCAGATCCTCCGCAACGATTCATCATTTCTCGGAAGATCAGAGAGATCTCTCAGACAACCTTGCCTGAGCTTTTTATTTATTGCCGTACACCCGCGCAAAACTCGGGTATCTATAAATCTAATTTTCATGGATTGGATCGGTCTGGATTCCTGGAAGCCCGCGCGTATTCCCGCCATCGCTGTTACCACCCACAATGATCTCATTCGGCGGACTTGGCTGCACACTCCCCTGAAGATGCAGATTCTGATTGAGATTCAGGAAATAATGAAGAAAACGGTATTCGTGAGCGTGTAGGAGGATGAGGGAAGTGACGGACGAACTGCTCAGCATGTGCGCCAACAAAAGCCATCGCTTGCAGGATGTTTTTTTGTTGTGTTTTTGTTTCGACAGACGCCAGTGTAGCTCTTTAAGAGATGTGTGCGGCAGCGTTGGAGCCAGTTAAGATGGCAGAGCGCGGGAGACAATCCTGATTCATATGCGGCGTGATGGGTGTGGGCAGATCAAGGTGGCTTGTTTAAACGTATAAAATCCTGAAACCCATTTTGGTGCAGTAACTAAGTGGGAAGATGGGATCTGCACGATGATCTTTGCCGATCATCTGCGATTTCCCTTTGATGTCGGGGGTAACCGGTTTGGACCGGTTGAACGGGGACGAGATGAGCGAATGCATAAGGGACAAAAGCGTGTTTGACAGAAAGAATCTATTACTCACGTCAGCCATACGAAGTGGACGTGAGCACATTTTCCTGTAATTAATTTCTGACAGTCACTCGGAAAGTGAACGTCTCGTTGAGAGAGTGATGGATCATCGCGGATTTGGGATTTTTCGAGGATCTGTCTTAAGTTTAATAGAATGGACATTTTTCCTTTATGAAGAGAATTTAACAGGATTTTTCTCTGTCCCAAAATAACATATTTTCTATCACTTTGGGGAAATGTTCAACGTAACTTTTTCTTTCTGAATAATGTTTAATATCTTAAAGTTTTTATAGACAATAGCCGAAAACTTGTTTTTTCTTAATGTTTCCCACATTAAGTAATCGCCAACGTCAGGCCCATGTGGAACATCTGTACCGCTTAATAATAACCAATTTCCTATCAAATTCGAACTTTGTTCCTTTACTGCATGTTGAAATCAGCAGTTTATCAGTGACGATAGCACCTTGTTTGCTTCTGACACCTTGTCCACAACACAATTGCGCTTTTTCATTGCAAGAAACAAACAAAGGACTCCTAACCTACATGGTAGACTTAAGCGTCGTCAATTGACGACACTGCAAACACTTCTTCTTCGATAAACTTGAGAAGTGACACTGAGCACACAGACCATTTCTCAAAATATTGAAACAAGAACGAGATTAGTTCTCTTGAGTTCCTTAAGACAATAAAGGCTAACCCTGAGTCTTATCTCCTCCCTCTCCCTCCCCTTAACACCTCCAACTTCGTAGCCAGAAAACCCTTATAGACCCGGTCATTGTTTCGGATGGCAGAACTGAAGTCAATGACTATCCCACTCACAGTCAGCAGCAATGACAATTTTTGTAAATTGACCCACAGTCAAAGAAAACCTTGTGGCCTCGATACAATCCGATTTCAAATGCAAGCAGCCGTCTATCAAGTGCATTCCTGCATACCAGAGTGCAATTAGAACTTGAATCAATCCATTGGCACTTCTTACAAGCAAACGTCATATACGTGAAGTAAACGATCTGACCCGGCATGTGTCAACAATAAACTGTATGAAATGATGCACTTAAGTCTCTGGGATGTACTGGGAGTGATTACACACTCAAAATGATGTTCAAGCTCTAAGCGACCTTAAAAGCTGACGTTTATGACATCTGTCAAACAAATTTTTTGGGGCGAAGAATAAGGAGGGGAGTGGGAATGTCAGCGATAAATGTTTGCGCAAGTTCCACAATCTGTGATGGGTGGGAGATGCTTGATGGATTTGTTGACGGGGAAGGGTTATGGGTCAGATTTAATGCGGCAAATGGTGTGAGCTGATGCGGTGAAGCGGGTCAAATTTGATGTGGAATATCTGGGCGCCTTTGGCTCTTGGTCTTGGCAGTGAATTTCATTGATCTAGTGTATGAAATTTTCAAGGTTTATTGTTTAGGCGTTTAGTTGGTAGAGGTGTAGGAGACTTTTTAAGGCTCAGAAAAATGATTTGAAACTTCTAGAAATGAAGCAAATATTGCGATTTGTTTGTGCGGGAATTAATTAAAGTCATACAAATTTTCCACATTTGACGCCCGCCATGGAACCAAAGGATCTATTTCGAATTTCTCGTATAAATAACATTCATAAGGAATTCTCTTCAAATGGTCTTTTTCCATACATTTACCTCCAATAGGCTGAACGAGCATTAAATTTCCGCTCTAACAAGAGCTTCATCTGCAGTAGAACGTTGTATTTTTCCTTTCTGAGTTCTGATTGCGACCTCAGGGGCAGTAAAATATGGCGCACAACGAGTGTCCTACGCAACTTTATGAAAGGAACTTATGTACGCTTTCATTTTGAAATCTGGAAAGGATAAGGATAGCGAACTGTACTCAAAATAAAAAGTCCTTTACTATGATTTCGATTCCAGTTCGCTGAAAAAAGTTATGTAATTTGGTTTGCTCGAAATTTCGATTTCCCTGTAGTTCAGTTTGCTCAGAACATCATTAAGATAAGATACAGCTTTGTTAGTGCACTTGGAATCCAACGAATGTCAAGATTTCTCCAACAATCATCACCACAATTAAATTTTCCATTTTTCCATCTGTGTGGTGTTACGCTAGAGCGACAGACAAAATTTCAATTCTTTTTTTGCTTACATCCGTCATTTTTACGTTAAGGCCCATTGTAATCCACAGATAAGATAAGATACACTCTCTTATCTAACTATTCCCAGATGAGGCAATGAACTTGAGGTTGCCAAAACCGGCTGAAACACGAGTCACTTATGTTTCCGCGCCCATGCTTTTAAATGTCATTGCAAACAGCGTGTGCAAAAACTGTCTTTGCGGTTTCAAATCTTTCCGAAGAGACGCATTTCTTTCCGCTTGTCACCTGGAGGACGCTCGATCTAATGCAAGTGAAATTTCACGTGTACCGGTCTCAGAAATAGCAATCGCGGTTTCAAATCTTTCCGAAGAAACGCATTTCTTTCCATTTGTCACCTGGAGGACGCTCGATCTAATGCAAGTCAAATTTCACGTGTACCGGTCTCAGAAATCGCAATCTCCACATGCGACAGCGATGTCGCACTTTGAAATGGAAACCATCTTTAGCGGGCAGCCATGCATCACTCCCATGCTGAGGCTCTGAATAACTTTTCGTTTCGATATTCAAATTGCCGTTCGTGATGTTCTAGTTTTTGAGCCGAACACGAGAACAAAACGGACGGGACGCGAGTACATGGCCAAGACACTCAAGACCAGACGAAATTTGTTTGCACTACGAGTATCTGCTTGCTTTTCATAGTGTCACTTCATGTTTCAGACCGATCACTGCTCATACAGTCCAAATAGTGCTAATCTCCTGTGGTACCTCAGCACTTGATTCTGGGAAATACAAATAGAGTATCGTCCGATCGTACGTTTCGTTGTCGTCTTCTTCATCGTTATGTCGTCGCAGTCACCGAGATGAAGTTATAGATTTACCCGCACCGGATAGCACTCGGTGTAAGCTGAATAAACTTTTATCTATACTCCAACGAGATCCGAGGTACAGTCGGCTTTGTTATCTCGGGAATGTGTAATGAGATGCCGGAGCTTTGGGTTTGCATGTGTTTACTGGAGATTATGGAGATATTGAATGTGGGATTTGAAGGGGTTTTCGAATTGATTAGACGCTGAAGCCGTGGAAGCTGCTGAGGTTCGTGAGTAAGCATAGATAGCGTGAAACAGTCTTCTTGTGTTGAAAATGTGTGAAAATGAAAATGAAAATGTTTCTTAAATGGGCTGAAACAACATTTCTGGGAAAATTTACTTGATGTTTTAATGCGTCAATTATGGTCGCATGTTTATCGTAAAATACTTTGTGATGTCCAACGGCATACAACTCATGGGTCTGCTAAGAAGAACATTCTGCTACTGCGGTTATCCTTTAAAGATGCCTCTTCTTCTGCTCTTCATGCTCTTCTTCTGTCCTTTCTTATTTTGCTTTTATATTGATTATTGACTCCGTCTGGTACATTATTTAAAAGTACTCCTTGGCCTACTTCTTTTTTTGGTAATCCAATGAATGTTCAATTCTATGCAGAAAAATTTGTTATCAAATGGTTCAAACTTGTTCGAAATATTCTTAGTTTGTAGAAGCAACACAAATTTACACAAACAGTGACTCAAAGCATATTTCTTCCACCTACTGCGATGAATAAGAAATATTTTTAATAAAAGTACTATTAATAAGTACAAAACAAGGAAGAAGTAAGCGAATATATTTTTTTGTTTGTTTTTTTTTTCTTAGTGGTTGGTTCATTTAATGTAGTTTTTTTGGTTTTCCGGAGAAAAATCAGTAAGCCCTTCTGTGATATAGAGCCTAACTTTCCAGCTCCCACTACATCAGCGCCAAACAGCCGACACCAGATACGACCAAAGGCGGAACACTGACAGAGAATGTTCTCTGAAGTGTCGTCACCTTCTCCACAAATGTCGCAAAGAGTGACATAGGTGCTTGGCGAAAGTGAAGTGTCCCGTTAGTACGCCGATAAGTCGTCTGCACTCGTTTCTGTCTAGAGATAGCGGAAAAGACGCGGATTTCTTGTTGACGTTCGGGAGCTTACACTTGTCATCCTGCATTTTGGAGAGACACGCCACCTCTGGTTATGCTGTATGGAGACCCAACCGTCGACGGAGGCCCTGACCAAGGATGCAGACAGTCCAAGGTGGGTTCGGGCACGTTGCCTAGCTAGTTCGTAGGCAGTCTCATTTTCCATGATCCCGTGATGTCCCTGGACCCAGACAAGTCTTAGCGAATTCAGCCTTTCGACCAAATTAAGAGAAGACTTGCATTCTTGGAATATCATGGAAGTGGTTAAAGAGTTGAATAAGGCCTTAAGCACAGATTGGCTGTCGCTACAGACAGATACTTCTTCCCTTCCGCCTATTCTTTGCAATATAGTTGGTGACCATTAGGATCGCGAAAGCTTCCACCTGGAAGACCGACGCGAAATTACCTAAGGTTGTTTTTATCCAACCAGACCAGTACCCTCTTTTCATAGACAATGTATCTGGCGGTCTGTAGATGGCTTCTTGGGAATTAAAATTTTCTACCACCTTACTCATCATGGCCGTCAGCAAACTATTGAAAGTGCATGCATTTATTATATTTGGACCTGTGGTTCCTGATGTTTTTACTTCTTCTGTAGAGTCAAAAGTCATTTGTGAACCTTTCAACGTGGCCGCTCATATGTCTGAAAATGTTTACCGTTTTAGTGACGCCTTCCTCATTTAGAAAAAAACAATATACGATTTGGCCGTCTAGTCACACACGCAGAAAACAGTCAGTCTTAATTGATGCTTGCTGTAACACTTGTGTTTATTTGCTCCAATGACACCAAATTCGCTTGTTAACACTGCTGTTGAGTTGGAACGACGGCACTGTGCGGCACAACGACGTTGATGTCGAACGTTTTAATAGTTTTTGAAATTTTAGCAAGCTAGAAATTATACGTAATGAGAAGTTGTCTCTCTATTTAATTTTGAAATTTCGATTTATGACTTTGACACTGCTTGTCTATTCGTACACTAGACATCGAATGGCGCCCGTTAATTGACACTTTCGTGAGCACTGTATTTAACCCTTTTTAAACAATTTTGAAAGGCCGGTTAAGGCTTTGTGAATTACAGGCCGAATTTTCGCCATTCAGTTTACTAATCCTTTCTCTTCTAAGTACAGAAATGATAATTTCGCTGATGTTCCCCTTATTCAGATTAGAGTGGGCTGCTCCTTTATTTACAACGTTAAGTCTTTTAACCTAACCAATGGCCGTCTTGGGTTTGGGCCATCAACGAGAGCTTATTGTGAACCATTTTTCAATTAGTTTCCTCTGTCAAGGTCCTTCCGTACTTACACACTACACAAGTGAGTTCAATGAACTTCCTTATGTAAGAAAGCATATATTGTGGAGAACAATCAGTTACGTTCAGTGACAGCATTTAAAACTTCAAGCCCATCTACAGATTTGCCACACCTTCACTTTCACCGGTTTCTACTAATTTTCGATGATCTCCGAAATCCGTATCAAATCAGCATTAGGAAGCTGTTACATTTCACTCTTTTGACAGTGTGTTCTGACAGTCATCTCTAGTTGGCATCTTGTAAGACGATCGCCTCATCGATCATATCACAGCTCAGACTGAATACGAGAAGTATTTGCCCACAAGGCCATGTCAGAGCAGCATACTCTCTCACATTCCGTGGAATATCAATTCGAAACCCTACCGCGATAGAATTTACAGCACTCAAGAGAGCAAAAGAAAACAGAAAAGAAACCGAAAAAATACACATTTCCGATAAGAGGGCCCTTCAACTGCTTAAAAATGTGAGACTACCACACCTCCTCAGCACCCCCTCCAGCCAACCGTCCGGCAAGGGGGTACATGTTTATTTGAGAAGTAAAAGCCAAAGTGAAGGGAGAGCACAGTGCGGTACGCTTTCATTTGTTAGCGATCGTATGGCACATTACGCGCATTCTCTGGCATTGGGAATGTTACGAAAAACTTTGACAGAGGAAATAAATCAAAATGTGAGTGAAACCCGCCTGCTCCACGCCACCCTCTTCATCCAGCACAGATAAACAATTGATATCTGGTACTCTTCCGGCGAAGTTGGGCGATGGGCTCGCGTTAAAATCTTCTTCCAGCAGTGGATTAATAATTATTAATAATTGTTAGATCGAGAGGGTATCTGAGAATAAAAATCGTCCATTATTTGGGGCGAATTGATTCAGTGTGCATGTGGGTGTGTGTGGGTGCCTGCGAATGTTGTACATTGTTTTGTTTTGAAAATTCCGGGGTTTCGGGAAAACTGGGTCACTGGGGTAACGAGCAGTTTACTTGTTTATGTTGCAATTTTTGTTTACCCATCGATCAGAGATAATTATGCATTGATCTGAACCACATACAGTGGCGAAACATTTATGATGTAGAGAAAAAATGGTTTCTCATTCCTTTCATTAAATTTAATGTGAACATGGAAGCATGGAAAAGGGAGAAAAACGAGATTTTTGGAGAAAAGGTGCCTTATTTTTGGCCACAGAGGCTTAGTCATATGTTTATACCTATAGGGCAGAAATTTAAGATCCCTAAGCTCACTCTTTACCTTGATACCAGATAAGGGTGGGACCAGAATGTTAAGGGGTTAAGAATTTAGGTTGAAATATAACATTCTCAGTGGATGATATCCGTATGAAGAAGGATAAGGTTTCGATGCCATTTCCATAACTATCCTTTACACACCGTCCACCAAACAATGCAGTGTATTCTTGGCAGAAATTGAATCTATACGCGAAGCTTTTAACTAGTTCTGCATATTGACTTGAGAAGATAAGGAAACTTCTCAAGTCAATATGCAGAACTAGTCAGTAAAAGCTGAAAGAATGTGAAATTAGTCCAGGAGTAGTGAAGTTATGGGGTTACCTAAGTCTTAAATATTATGCAGGGGAAACTGTCTTTCCTTCGTCGGCCTTTTTGGTCACTGTTGTTTTCCAATGAAACCAGGTTGTTATTATCCCAACGTTTCGGCAGGGATTGCTGCCTTCATCAGAGGATCTTTTTATTGAAACAATAAAACAAAATATTTTACATACATACATAGTAACAAAGCAATTTAACAAATGAACAATAAACTTACATTAATTGTGTTGTTGTTACAAGTGGATGTGGATGTTAGAGTCGAAATGTTGTTTAAAATTAACAAAAAAAACAAAATGCACAATTAAACAAAATATTGAGCGCTTCTGTGTGTGAAGTTCAGTCTAGAATGACGTGAATTTTAAATTTTGATTTAAATACAATCTGTCTAAGCCGTTACAAGCGCTTAATATACGGCAGATATGTTCTGTATGTCCTGGTTCCTATTCATATTGTTGTTGGTCTTGATTATGTGTAGGGTTTCCAGAGTGTACCTTTTGCTAGTATGTTTTTCCGTTTGCAGGATTTTGACGTCATCAAGGTCGGGTAGATGGTTTGTCTGGACGCAGTGATTAGCTAATGCTGTTTTCACTGAGTTCTTGTTGTTGATGTCCGATTTAAGGCTTAAATAGGAAAAGTTAGCCATAGGCACCCCCGAAGATTCTGAAGCTTCTAAGAATCTTCTTTGACCGACAGTATTCTCTCCCTTTCCGCCTCTTCGCACTCAAATTCGCACACAAAACACCACACGAAAACGTCCACATGTTCTTAGGTCACTCCTGCGTAGACTCTCTGGCATCCAAAGACAGCTGCCGTCTGCCACAGTAACAGCAGAATGGTTAGAAACCGCATGGGATGGTCCACTGATCTGACTAGCGACTCGTCAAAGTCCATTTCTAACTCTCAGTCAGCATAATCTAATTAGGCGGATCGCCCCTGTTCGCCCTTATCGCCTGCATCTTCGTCTTGGTAGCCAAACCACAAGGTTTGCTCTCACGAGCATCGCAATCGCTTCCCCGGGGAGAGCCTCGCTATTTGCGCTAACATTTAATATGCCCACTGTAATAATTACCCTCGATTTTTTGTTTTCATTTTCCTTGTTTGCGGAATGCCCGATTTGTTATTTCGCACTAAAATTAAGACGCCGTTGCCACTGCTGCCGGACGATCTATGATCGTCGAATGTTGCCCGCCCGACAGCAGCGGGTGCCGCCCGTAACTAGGACAACGCGCATTAAAACGCCGCCGCCGCGCACCTCTAGTTCGCACATACTATATTTCTATTCGCATTTATTTCCTCCGCTTTGTGTGCGGTTTTGTTGTTTTTGTTAATTTTGTTTGTTTATTGGACTTAATGTTTGCACGGCAGCGTGTGGTATGTTAGGCGAGCTCTGGTGTGCATCTGTGTGATATTCCTTTTGTTGATTTTATGTATTTCACTCGGGTTATATGGCTTTCGGCTGAAACCTCCTCGCGGAATTCACTTTGAATTTTATGTTTATTTAGTTTCTGTTGCAAATTCTCGGCGTCCACAGCAAAAGCATGTTTTGACGAATTATTAACTACCAAGCGGTGTGTCTTGCGAAATGAGGACGACTTTAACGTAAAGTTTGCATAAACAATCGGAGTTAAGTCTCGTCCGTGTCAAGGTGGCACCGACACCTCACTCTGACACAGCACAGCTGTCAGCTGTCAGTCAGAGGAAAAGCTAATGATCTACAAAATTTCAGATAAAATTTGCCAGCAACTAAATCTAATGTGTTTTTTCTTTATTTTTATTGCAGGTGGGTCTTTTGAACTTTATTGTCCGCTATCATGCGTAAGTTATTTTCGATAAGATTAGAGAGCACTGTTAACGATTCAAAGGTGGTCTTTCTTTTTTTGATTTTCACGTCTGCGTAGCTTCAAGAATTTTAAATGTATTGACCCAGAATAGCTGTGCAAACTAGATGTAGATCAAATTAAGACGATTAAGACTTAAAGAAATGACGTGTCTCTTGGAAAGCCTGCTCTTCGGAAATCCTTTTAAAATTATTTGATATTTGATATTTGTTCGGAAAGTTGCGTCATGAAAGAGTAACATTGATAATTAAATTGAGATCTCCTTTACCGCTATTAACACAAATAAACTGAACAAGTGCAAATTAAGCTTCAGGTTCGATTACAGGGCCAACAGGTCGGTATTATTTTTTTTCCAAATTCTTAAGAATCTGTTTTTGTTGGAAGAAACCAAAAGAGAAAAAAGATTCGCGACGTGAACATTTGACTGTTTTCAAAATGTTAAAGCCATCTAAAATGAGCAAGTCTATCATACTCTGCATGAGAAATGTTGACATTGGGAGGATGCCTCTAGAATGATTGTCGCGTTTTCTCATTCCATCTCTTCCGAGTTTTATTTAATATATCTGTCGTCTAGACGGCAAAGAAGCGTGGATTTATCAGCACACAGTAGAAGCCAGGAGTAAGTATGCACAGTGGACTTTATCAGGCACACTTTGCGGTGAAGAAGGCGGACCCATCTCTATCGGCTGGATAGAGGACAGAACGCATTTTCTGGAACTCACAAGGTTTGGTCTTGAGAAAAACAGTGAAAAGACGAGTATGATGCCATCTATCCGCCTATGGTACGGACGAATTGATCCAATATGAACTACTGCCACATCTCTGTTGAATTTATTTTCTTTTAAATGAAGCAAAACTCGTTGAGCAGGAATTTTAGTGGAAATAGGTGGTTATCGACACCATGTAGGTCTTCTTCGCATATATTGAGAAAATATACATTTCTAATGAGTTAAAGGAGCTTAAGTATAGTTGAGTCAAGCAAAGCTGAATAAAATAAAGCTGTGTTAAGAACTAATTCACTGGTTTTCTAAATTTCTCGTTTTCATTTTGTAAATTATGTGAAGGCACTTTTCTAAATTTCCTTTAATGAAATATTTTCCCCAGTTCATCAAATGACAAGATTTGACTTGATCAGCCAACTTAACAACTGATTCCTTCCTGGTCGGCTTATTTTAGGGATTTATATTTGTTTGAATATTCCTCGCTGACGCGTCAGTATCAGTACACTGCCAATGCTACCAGGCAGTGTACTGATACAGGACAATCATAATGAACGAGGAAAAAGTGATGCCCATTCGCATGAGCGGAACAGTGCTCTTTCTTCGTTGAACTCTGTGGGAAAACAAACTACACTAATGACTGTCTTCACAAAAGTTAAAAGGCGATGTTTAATCCGAATACAAAAGCAAAGATTGCGCGTCTGACCCCAAAACATACCCCATTGCCATCGTTTTTACGTTAAGTAAAAAATGAATTGATAATATTGCGAGAAACAGGCTAGAAATGGTCGATGGTCACTTGGTGTTAATTTCGAAAAGTTCATGATTTCGATGGCGATTTTGAAATTCATCAGCACGGTAGCATTTTGAATCAGCAAGGTAGCTATGGCCAAGTCTACCTGACTTGGCTTGTGCACTGTTTCTTTTGGTTCGAATCAGAAGGAATGGGACAAGCGGCTGAAGATTACGCGCAATCTTTACTATAGTTGAGCCCGCTTAAGTTTAAAATACTGATATAGGACGTCACGTCCTCAGTAAACTAATTTTAAGCTCTCGTTTTGTATGACTGATTGCTCTCTAAACCTTCTAGATCGAATTTTATTTGATACTGGGGAACCCTAAACGAACGGATCGTAAGCTTTAAACTATACATTGCAGGGGAGATCCTTCAGTCCGCTGCTGAATTTAAATGTTCTTCACAACGAAATTTCATTTGCTCTGTAACTGAACCTAACAAGCATTTGTGCACCTCCAACTCGTATGGTCTCTTGGGGCATTGAGTTCTATTCTTAATTTATTGGTTCAACTTGTGTACAACGGGGCATATATTTAAACGTAGCGACTCTCTGCGAACCGGCAAGCAGCCAGCTCTCAGGTCAATACAACACAATAATAATTCTTTGGCGCGACAGTCCACAGAGGGACCAGGGCCTAGCTTGCTCATCAAGTATTCGTGTTGTGCGTGCTACTGTTCTCTTACGAGTAGAAGGGACCTACAATTTTTTGCAGACTCCGAACGGAAGTTTGAGAAGTTTTCTTAGACAGTTATTGCTCTTTGAGTGTTGTCAGCAACTCGAAAGAGGTGGTGCCTTGAAAAAATCGAAAAATTTGAGGTGTTGAGCTGGGAATCGAACCTAGACCCTTCGGCGTGTGAGCGTCGCACTCTACCCACTACGCCACGGCAGCCACCAATACAACACAAGCCAGCAAATCACAAATCTGTAGTTCGTTCGTGGACTAACCAGACTTCTTTCTGAACTTTAATGACGTATTAAAATACCATTTGACTCGTTTTAGTCAAAAATCTGTCTAAATTTTAATTTCTTTAATTAAAAGAGAAATTAAAGAGACCAAGAAAGAAGCATTCTAATGCTACTTACTTGGTCTCTTTGATAGCATTTATTCATCCTCAATTTCTTGCGTAGTTCATGTCCAGCTTGAGGTGTGGCAGCATAACATTAGAGAAATAATGAAATGCTTACGTAACACCTCCAGATCCATTAAAGTGCTTCAATCACCGTGATTTGAGAAAAGCGCTAAATGATTGACTTTCCGCTTCCTCATCAGTCTGTGAAGAATTAGTGTATTTATGAAATGTGATGCCACCTCCTGCTGTCTGATTGAGACGATGCTCCAAGCCGACCTGACAACCTATCTCTCATTCTCATCACCAAGCCTTTCCTCTCGACTGTTGAATGTTTTTTTCCGAACGCAAGAAATAAACAAAAACTTCATGGAACCAAAGCCAAAAAGGTGCGACCTTGAGCGAATAATGAAGCAAATGAATTCAGCCGCTCGCTGCTCCCTCTCTCATTGATTATTCATTCGAAGTACATGCTTTACCTATGCGAAGCTTCAGCGCTCGTCTTAAACGAACGTAGATCTCCACTGAGAAAAAAAAAGCGGGAAGCCAACCGTATCCATTCAGAGCAGAGGAGAAAATTCGAAATCACTTTCGATTTCAGAGATTTTCGATCGAGAGGCACTCACCGCCAGCCACCAGTTCGATGGATCTAGCGGAAGCAGAAGCCCCAAACCGGTTCGATTGCCATAAGAGCCTTTGTCCAGGTCGGCGGCCAGCGGCAGACAGCCAAGAAGTGAATTTCTAACAATTGTCACCTCCAGATTCGAGTATACACCGCGTTCGTTCGGCTCGGCATCGATTTCCATCAGGTCGTCTTGGCATTGTGAAATAAATGGGCGCGAGCATCTGTGTGCGGTTTTTGGCCAGACAAATGGATGTGGTCGGCTGATCTGTGTATGAGCGCGCAATGTCAGACGCTGGAACAAGGTGAACTGGTGGTCGCGATGGCGTGTCGTCGTCGTCGTCGATCGGAGATCCCATCGTTGGTGTGTTGCCGGTGGTGGTATGGTACACCTGAGCCTCTCTCCCGCATTCCGAGACGATGAGGGAGCCACATTGCGGCACATCCCAGACGCAGGGACCCGGCCGAGATTTATTTGGTTTTAAATGATTATTTATTTGCTTGGCTGCTGGCTTTATGTGGGCTGTATGTTGAGTGTTAATGGCGTAAGCTTGAATTAGGGCGGGATTATAATTCGTTAGGGTCGAGAGGCGACTGGTTGATTAAACGCTGGATTTTGTGTCGGATTTTTTTTCACTGAGCCGAGAGCTAAGGGCGGCTGTGATATGTGCGTTTGAAGGAGAGCTGTCTGGTCTGTCTTTGGGTTGGGATGGTTTCCAGGTATGGTAGAGGCGAGACTGACTAGATCGGCAGTCTGGGTGTGATTTAGATCCTTTACGGCTGAGGAGTTGGATTAAGCAGTGATTTGACGCTGGTTTCGTGGGAATTTTTGAAGGCTAACTCCTAAACAGCTCATTTATAATTTCCCGAATTGGAAAAAATGTGGGTCTGATTTGAAACAGCTTAATTCCTTCTACGAGACGAGCTATACTCCGGGGATGAACTGGATTTGGATCGTCTTCATGTGGGTTCATTTGATTGAATTTTGAATTCGACAGTCGCCTCACCACAATGGCACAGTTCCTAAATGAGACTTTGTTGAAGATCATTTTGAATAAACTTTTTTACCCCACCACGGATCGTTTTGACAGGATGGAAGTCAATCTTAATTTTAAATGTTTGACCAGATGCACCAAGTGGTCTATTTCGAGGTTTTTCAATTTAAATTTTAGGACTTTTAATTACCCGACATAAGCGTCTCAATGGCTTTTAATTATTATTTTTTTCGTGCTTGGCCGTAAGGCATATTTTGGCTTTGCCTTTGGCCCTCAATATGCATGGTACGAATATAAGCGTTTTTAAGATGAAGCAGAGTTTTAAGCCCTTGTTTAGATTATTTTCAAGCTTGGAAAGTCCTCATTCTTCAGGAAGCCCCTATTCAGCTTACGATTCTTCGAATGGAATAGAGACTAAGAGAATGTTCTCAGTTTAAAGCCTCGGAAGTTCTGCAAACAACTTGTACTCCGCCGATAACTTCTTGCTTGAAGCTTGATGAAGGCTACTAAGCAAAAAGTTAATGTCATTTTAGAGTGAATAGTCCTCGATATCTTTGTGAAAGTGTCTAAATGCAACCCCGGGTGACCTTCTATCATGAATCTCTTGGAAGACTGTTTAGCTGGTTAACTTAGTAGCTGAGCCTTAACCTCCATCTGACAATAAGGCAATCTCGTAAAATGTTCTCATTGATGATTTATTTCCCATAAATTTTCCCACCTTAGATAATCCCGATCCCATTGAGATTACTGCTTCCTATTGTGTCATCGACCTCCTTTGAACATCCCCCCAAACTGCGCTCAACACAATCAATCACCAATACCCAACAAACCGAAACGATCTGCTTATTTCCCTCTTGAACAAAGCAAAATTCCATGAAGCCCAGCCCCAGAGCTCTCCGAATTGAATATGCAATCATAAAGACTTTGCGCCTGACTTTTACGAGCCGAATACAGACTCGGTCCAACCCAACTGCTTGCGGTTTGTAACGGACAGGCGTAGCCCGCCCAAGGCTGTGCGCAATCATACAGTAACGATGGCGCAAATCTTTTAAGCCAGTAAGGACCTGCAACCGAAAGACCGAGATTAACTACCCATCCCGAGGTAGATCTTCGCTTTATCTTCCGATACGGAAGTGTACCAATGATCAATTAGTTTTGACGAGAAAATGAGTGCACCGAGTGAGATCACGCTCCTGGGCAAGCGTCATCTCGCGCCACAATCCGCCGACCCAACGGGACAACGAGTGAAGTCATAAATTGCTTCGGCAACCAGAAATTTATGGCAAATTCGCCAGCGAATTTATGAGTCAAAGACCATCCGTCATCCTTTGTCGGGTGATGTCATGTGGGAGTCGAAGAAGACCGGGAAACGGGCCACGCTAAGCGCTTACAAATTTAGATATAAATTCATCAAAGATGTAGGGGGTGCATGCCTGAGCGAAGGCCGGCTAACTTCACTTGTTTTACGATCGATGAATTGAGGCTAATGGACTTGCATGCGCTGCAATGCTTTGGGCGATGTAAGAGTGCTCCAATTCTCCGTCTTGGCCTGGCAACAAGAATGTTGCGTGCGAAAGGAAAACGTCGTCTCCTCCTCGCGGAAGTGTCATGAGTTCCAAAAATAAATTCCTTCGCGATTCCTAGCTCCATTTAAGTCGGTCACTGCATGCACTGGGTCTAGTGCGCGGCGCGCAATTTGTGCGGAAGCTGTTGCAACATAGCCGACCATTGTACTTCAAGAGGGCAGGTATGAGTGTTCGGACCCAAACAGAAATAGATCTATTAGTCAGATTGCGATTGCCTCATGGGATTGGCGTTGAAAATTGATCGACGCACTGTATTTGGAGAGCGATTTCCTGATGAAATCCAGCTGGCATGCGAGAATATGCTGTTCGCTGGGGGTGGCACTGACGATGAGTGATGCAAGCCATGCCAAATCGAGAGACTGCGGCAGGTTGAAGTGATCTGACATTGCTTCCGTGATCAAGGAAAGACGAGAAGTTTTGTATGAAGAAGAGTGGGCTCAAAGAATGGACCTCGTGAAGATCACTTGATCACTTCCGACCCTCAAAATTGACTAACTGGGACTTGTGAATCGTTTTGTAACAAAATTTTACTGTGGATTAGTTGCCAAGATTTACAGAAAGCTAAATTCAGTGCAACAAAACTTAAACTGTCTCAGTACACGATCAATCAGCTTCATTGTGAATCCGTGCGGTGCCAAAAATATATTTTCAGATTTGATTATAATAGAAATTGAGGTTGTTTTTTTTACAATCCCTTCTAAATGAACATTTTTACCTGACTGACATTATTAGCTCTATAGCCAACTACTTTTAAGCCTTTTGAAATGGCTGCTTGATTGACTGAAAGATTTTGCAAACTCTTCTTGTGTTTGACATCAAGCTTCATAGAGTAATGCCTTCAGTTCTTCATCTATTTTTGTCCTCTTTTGTCTGTATAGAACGTTAACCGTCTTTCGAGCTAAAATCATCACTTTTAAATCGTGCAAACCACTTTTGGCATGTTCACTTAGCTAGCGCATGTTTAATATAAACTTCTTCTTCTTCGGTTGGCGCTACAGTCCGAGGTAGATCTGGGCCTCAACCAACATGCCTCTCCAGCTAGCACGATCTTTCGCCAGCTGTCTCCAGTTGCGCACTCCAAGTTGGTTGAGGTTCTTTTCCACTTGCGTGAGCCATCTCAGCCTAGGACGTCCTCTGTTGCGTTGTCCCTGTCGTTCGGATTCGAAAACTCTTCGGGCCGGAGCAGTGCTGTCCATACGCTCTACATGGCCTAGCCACCTTCAGCGTTGTATCCGTAGACGCTTGACTAGGCTCATGCCGCCGTGCAGCTAATACAGTTCGTGGTTGAATCTACTCCTCCAGATGCCATCAACGCAAACAGGACCAAAAATCGCACGCAGAACTTTTCTCTCGAAGAGACCAATGGCTTCCTCATCCGCATTTAGTAGCGCCCAGTTTTCTGCGCCGTAATGCAGGACTGAGATGATCAAGGTGTTGTACAAAGTCATCTCTCGTTCAGGAGAGGGCTTTATAACTCAATTGTTTCTTAAGCCCAAAGAAACAGCGATTGGTAAGAGTGGTTCTGCGCTTGATTTCGATACTGATGTTGTTGTCCCTATTCACCGCGGAGCCAAGATAGACGAAGTCCTTGTCTACCTCGAAGTGTCTGCTGCCCATAGTGACGGTCTGTCCGAGACGTCGATGTTATGCGTCCTTCTTCGATGACAGCATATACTTCCTTTTGCCCTCGTTTAACATAAACATCCACCAATAATTTCGTTGGCAGTTTCCTTCATACTAAAGTAACGAATAAGAACTCCCCGCAAAAACACTTTTTCATACAAAACTGTTTTATTTACGCTTCAATGATAATGACTTTAGCTTTTCAACGCATGTTCCAATAGAATAATAACAATGGAATAATATAAGTTATAGACCCAATATTTAAAAAGTGACTTCTTCTTCATACGTCAATCTTCAAACGCGCTGTAAGAACGATCTAAAATAAGTCCAGCCACTGCTTGAAGACGACTAATTTTATATACTATAAAGTTATTTGCCCTATGAGAGATCAATTTTTTGAGTAAGTTGTTTGATTTGCGTTGGTCCATTCGTCTTCACGATACGTATTCCTGTATTTCATTTCGTGGTACATAGGCCTTAAGAGCTGCACTGCATACGATCAAATGTACCACGGACGAGGTGGTAATACACAAATTTCAAATTTTAAATAGTTATCATTATTAGAAAAAATAAAATTACCCGATCATAGGATAGAGTTTTGTTGCTAAATGTTGCCATAAATAGCTGACAACTTAAACTGACAGTTGACAAAAATAATAACTGTAGCATTCGTGTTCGCCTGTAGAAAGAAACATCTCTAGGCTAATCCTAGCGCCACCTATTTACAATCATGTGGAAATACTGACAACAAGCGATTACCATCTGAATCGATCTGAATCATCCAGATTAAGACCCAAATCCGCCAAAAAATATGAATCAGGAACAAAATTCTCTCGAAAACAAAAAGGAAAAATTTATCTAACGATTAAAAAAGCATTATGTCACTGAAACATTTCAACCACATGTCAGACGGCCATAAAAATTTGAAAATTATTCGTGGCGCCAATGTGTAAATGGTGTCAGATCAATTATGTCATGACAGACATAAAAGTCGAAACCCTCTAAACTTAAAAATCGACATGACATACTTGACAAGATCACTGATCGTTACTTGCTTAGTCATTTCAAAACTTTTTTTCTTCGTTAAATTTTAATCACTGTTCTATTTGTTGACATACATGGTAATACGCAATCTCAAGTTCGCATGGTAAACGTGTCAGCTTGCCTCGCCAAAAATCACGACTGATGCAAGCCCTAAGAAATACCCAATGCATGCCTGCGGCTAAGAAGCCTTTGAAATTCTTTTGCATTCGAGGGTTGTTCTGAGCTCCGATCGTGATGATCGTGACAATTTCACAAACAGCGCCAGCAGCTTGAGAAATGAAAATTATTGAAGCCTCTCCTCATAGATAATGATCCAGCAGGGTGCAGTTTGAGAAGCGGCTGATCTTCAGAGACACGATCAGTCAATTTGGATTTACTTTCTGACTCAGAGGATCGTTTTGTTGCTTAAAAAAGGAGCAGTATATTACTTTGTTCTTATTCGTGTCTTGTTCTTTTTGAAGATTTCAATGATTCTCGTGTGCAAAGTGATCTCAAACTAAGGCAGAACCAACGAGAGGATATCCACTATCAGCCTTATGTCTGGTTGTCACCAAGATCAATTCGTCGACGAACTTCCATTCAGACCACAGTTTATAACATCAAACCACGGTTTATAACATCAAGTCGCTTCCCTAGGCCCACTCGATCACCATCACATGTAAGAGAAATTCCAAAATGGTAAGGTGTGGCGCACACATGTTCGGACCAAGCTGATAACGATATCCAAACTGAATGACGACGCGTTGTCGTATCAATTTGTATTGTGTTACAGTATTTTTTTTCAAAATTAATCTAGTGACATAATTTCCAGGCTGATATGGGCGACAGCATGCCTTTCGTACTCTCACCTAGATTTCCGTGAGGTTCTCACTTTTCCGTTCATGTAGTTGTTGTTGATAAGGCTTCAGAAATTCGGTCCCGATAGAGTAGAGTGCAAAGATATCTGGAAACGAGGGCTGAAGCGCACTGCCCTGCTGGCTAGTGAGTGCAGGTGGCATACATTCTGGCATCAGTCAAAGGGGCGGGGAAAGTTATCTATGCGACAAAGTCGGTCATCAGTCCACCCCCAGATACTCTTTTATAATATTTCCTAGTTAGGTCCCTCTTGACCGCAAATAACACTGAAGTGCCATAACTGGTTCCATTTGCAACCGTGATAAGATCTAGCTCAAGTCTTAAGCTGACACTTGTACTCCGCAATCCAGGTTGTGTCTGAAGTGCAAAGCTAATCCTTAATGTGGTCGTCCGTCATGCAGATGTGAGCCGTCTGCAAGAAAACCGGGTGATGTCATTGTCAATGAAATCAACGTCTCCCCCTATTTATGGGATCCGTCCGCTTGTAGTGTTCGCTTTGCTGGGTGTCTGCATTCGTCGGCATAAATTTCGAGCCATTACGATGCTCGTGTACGTGGCCGGCAGCTAGAAAATAACAAACACAAGCAGAGCCGTCTGCATGAGAAAACGGCCATTAAACGATCACTGATGGCGACGGAGTTGTTGCACTGCAATGGGCTCGTAGGGACGTGTGCATTTGTGCGACAAAACGTGCGACGATTATCGGAGAGGAAAGGGGACTGGTTATGACGACGTCGACGCGTTGGGTCACGCATTTTGTGGTACGCACAGAGACGGTGCAACGCTTAGTGCGACACGAGTGCTAAATTTGTGCCAGAGGAAGAAGTAATAAATTCTATTGCTTGCTTAACAGTGGGGTTTGAAATATTTTTCACGAAGTGGGTGTAGAGTTCGAGTGGAAAATACTTCATATTTCTATAGGCATATTGAACAATTAAAGGTAACTCCGGTGGCTGTGAGATATCAACTACTATCTTGTAAAAGGCCTGAGACTGGAAACCTGACATAGATCACCTTACCTTTGGTTTGTTATAAATATCAGACCGGTGATCTTTTATCGATTTTGAAACGGAAACCATTTTGATCCAATAACAAACGTGCCGAATTGAAGCGATTTCATCTAGGCACTTTGTTCAGTTCGGTATCATGGAACCAAGTCTGAAGAGCTTTTATAAACTTGGAGTTATACTCGCTAATGGTTACGTTTCTTATGTTTTGGTTCAAAAAATAATTGTTCGACGTTGCTGCCTGTCTGCTTCACATTTCACATTTTCTAAAACTGGGAAGAAAGCTGACATACGTTATTAGGAAGATGCATTTCACGTAGCACTCACAAAACTTATATCTCATACGAGCCTAAAAAGACCTGTGGAGCTTTAGCTTTGTAGAGATCCTTTAGATTTTTGTGAATGTCCATCGGCAAAATATATCAAACTTTCAGACTCACTTTAACTTTCGGAAAATATTTCATGAACGTCGGTTGCGATTTTTTTTCAAAAAAATGGTGCTAATTGTATCACAGTTGACAATTTAACGGTTGATGCCCTATCATATGACATCTTTAATATCATTCTTGCCAAGATCGTGTGAAACTTACTTGTCAACAAAAGAGGCACGACATTTTCCTGATTGGATAAGTATGAACCATAAGTAAAGCTATTGCTGCTATTAAAGCGTCTAAAATGAGACCATGGCCAAAGACAGCAGAATATATTTTTATGTCTCATCAAAACAGGTAAACATTGACAACCTTATCCTAGACTTCAAGAGACAACAAATCCGAAATCAAGTGCAAAAAGCTTCAAATCAAGCGTAAATTATTCCTTCCAATGGGTGTTTATTAGATGACCAAGCGGTCTTTGCACAACATTTTAAACATAATTTCCTCGCTTTGTGAAATCTGGACTCTACTCAAAGCGAATCAGGAAGGAAAGTGAAAGGAATGGTCTGTACATGAAAAAAGTTTTTTAGGTGATGACAAGGGCAGCTTGCATTACCCCTTCAAAGGGATTCTGTAAGCTGTGTGGAAGCATGCGACCGGACTAGAGCTAAGTTATATGAAGCGAATGGACAAGAGGTAAATGAGTTTTCAAATTAGAGTAAGAAACTTTCTTGTTATAAAACGCGCACATTAATAGAATAAGATCAATAATCGACTTGGTGTGTGAAAGTTGTGCACTAAGCTAGAGATCGTCTTCACTCAAGACCCTTTTTGATTGAGCCTGGCGTTTAGTCGCACAAGACAAGCACTCCACATATCAATTTTTTAACAGAATGATGTGGCATCATTTTTCCGTTTTTATCGAAAATGACGTGGTGAGACCATCATACTGTATAAAGGATGAGCTACAGATCAGTGTTCTGGCTTAATTTAAATGATATCGATATGAACGATCTGTATTCTTACTAAGACTTTAATTGTCGCACAGCGAACAACGCAATTTTTGCTGATGACTTTCATGTCGGCTTTGAACTTGTTTTTTACTTTTCTTTTTCAATGAGAATGAGAAACTACATTTGAATGTATTGAAAGTTGCTTGTCAAAGGAAAGGACTACATAAGCAATTTGGCAGAACTTCTTACGCAAGTTAGACAGACGCGCCTTGACCGCACCTAACTTAAGTCGTTATGTAATTGTAATCTTTACAAGAAAGAGCGTGCAAGCGACTTACAAAAATGTGCTACCTACGCATGCTCTTAATTCATGCACGAACAGTATGCCTTAAGTAAATAAGCCGTCATTATATTAATTCTAGTTCTTGAACCATGCTCACGAAATTCTCCCGCGCCTGTAATATCAATGATCGTGTTACACACGTTGCGGTGCTCATTAAAAGATAGATAACGCATAAAGTGAATTCTTGGCCTCCAACAGGAGTTCGTTTTCCGCCAAAAACGTTGAGTCAAGGCTCTTAAAAACATTCTTAAACTTAGTCACCGGACCTGCTAGTATTAAGCCAAAATACTCGAGCTTCATTGAATTTACCAACCAACCCCTGCTTCAAGACATCTTCACACTTCATGATCTTTCACATCATCACCAAGTGAAGACGAACTTCCCTTTCCGACTGTTCTGTTTCACCTCCCGTTTTGTTTTTCTTTTCCTTTTGTTTTCTTTACACAACATTGTTGCGGATCTGTAAAATTTATGATGTATGGAGATGATATAAAACACTCTAACATTCTGCCCACGTACCGCTGGGGAAATATTTTTATGTGCGTTCGCGAACGCAACTCTTGTGAACTATGGGCACTTGCCCAGAAGTGCCTCCACTAAACCGACGATGAGAGCTGTAAAGACCTAGCAAAGACCAAGCCGACTGAGCCTCATGCGTGTAATTATACCGGGCTTCTGTTAATTGATCGTCTATTACACAGTACTTGCTTGGATTTCTGAGGAACGCAAACCGCAACGTGTTCAATTGACTAGGGAGGAGTTTATGGCCTGCTGAGTAAATAAAGGTCAGCTCGCCAGACTGGAACTGTCAGTGTGGCCCAATTCGCGAGGGACGCGTTTAGACGTTGATGACACAATTCGACTAGGGCTGATTTGGATTTGGATTTTTTTTATGGAGGAACATGAGGACAGACTGCGTCTTGACAACGGCGGCGGCGATGATGGCGTGTGTGCTGGCAAGTTGGGAAAAGATTCATATCTTCGAATCATAAAACTTGGCTGAACTTCATTCAAAAATGGATTTGAATTCATTTGGATTTGTGAAAGGAGACATTGCTTCAGTCTCAGAGGAATAAGTTTGGATGTCGAGACAGTTTCTTGCTGTAAGGTACTGCGTCAATGGCGGCCTTCTCTGACCATTTGAGGACCAATGACTTCTGAATGTCATCCAATGAGACTTTGTTCTAGGAGGAGTAGTAAGAATAGATTAACGACTATATGCTTCACTGAAAGTAAAAACTTTTGCATTCTGTTTTCGATTAGGCGATTGCCATACAAAGAAATTGCTTAAATGTTCTCTGAATTGGCTTAAGCTCTAGACAGCATTCCATTCATTCAGCCAGATTTTGAAGGGACACTGACACTGCCAAGCATTTCTGATCGGCCTTTTAAATGCGACCACACACTTCTTTCTCAAGATCTGACCGATAAGCGCGTACTAGTTGATCACGCAACAGTTTCAAGCAACCATAATTTAAAGAACGTGTCTGTCTTCTGTCTTTCTTTTCAACAGTTCAAAGACTTTGTTCTGTAATGAGACTGCTGTGTTGTTAATTTATTGTTTGAAATTGCAAAAAAATTAAGAAGCCTCCATAAATTTTAAATTTTAAACATCCTAGTAAATCAACAAAAAAAAAAAACAGCAAAAGGCTTTTAATGCAGTTTGAATAGAAGACACATTGAATACAAGAGTGGATGTTCTTGAATTACACCCTTCCACCATTGAAAAGAGCACGAAAGATTGTAACTGAAGAGTCGAATCAAACATCTAAAATTAAAAAAAAATTTCTCCTCTCGATCATAGCCGGGCTGTTGTCCGGATACAATGACCCCTTCTAGTCCAATATGTGTGCAATTTGTTTGTTTCCCTATCCAGCGACCGAGAAATGGGCCTTTTCACTGAAGTTAATATCGCCTGAAAAATTTCATGTCTATTAAAATGTATTGAATGTTAGAACGAACGATTTATACTAGTATATGGTGTTTGGAATTATAAGCATTCTTCAGTTGTTACGTATGTTGAAGTTTATGGGAATGTGGTACAAACACAAATTTAAAATACTCGAAGCTTAAAGACTGCGAACGCCGGAATATCAACAAGCAGAGCTTATCAATTACATTTTTTTCACAACTTTCCCCGCATGAAAGTATGATGACCAAAATGCACAAAGCCCGAAAAGTAGCAACTTTTGAATTATTCATTTGTAGTTTTTTTATGTTTTCAAAACTTTAATTATTTGATCTGCAACAAATTGTTGTTGTACGGCTAATATTCATCTAATAGTGCTATGTCTCAAGTGAAACCCATTTAATAAATGAAGCCAAGAAACATAAATGAATCTCCAAACTCAAATGAAAATAAACGGTTTAAGAGCTTGTTAAAACGCTGTTATTTAAAGAAGACAAAAATGAACATATTCAGTATTTTAAAACCTTTTTATCATTTTCTAAGTCCCCCATTACAAGATTTCTGTGGATGTTTATGTCCACTTTTATGCTAATTGTCCCCGGTTTGATTCCTACACTGATCCTCTGACCACTTTGAATAATTTTCTATATCTAAGGTTACATCGGCGAACAGTAATTTTTGAAAACTTAAAAATGTTTCAAATTTTTTGGGAAACTCTGATCTCTGATTATCAACTGATCACCTTAAATTTTCATTAAAAAATTAAAAATATTTCCACACTAATTATTAATGTGAAAATAAAAACATTTTATTCAAAGTATTGGCCATTGTTTTCTACACATTTTGACCAACTTTCTGGCAATTTGTGAATACCACGCCAATAAAATTGTTCGTCTTTTAAGCAAATTAATCAGACACCCAATTTTCGACCTCCTCGTAGGAATCAAAGTGCTGTTCCGCCAATGCGTGTCGCATCGATGACAACAAATGGTAGTCGGAGGGAGCCAAGTCTGGTGAATGCGGCGGGTGGGGTAGCTGCTCCCAGCCAAGTGTTTTGATTGTATCCTGAACTGGTTTTGGTTTGTGTGCAGGTGCATTGTCATGGAGCAAAATTATCTTGCCGTGTCTTCTGGCCCATTCTGGTCGTTTCTCGATAAATGGATGGTTCAAATTGGTCACTTGTTGTTGGTATCGATCAGTATTAATGGTTTTTACCAGGTTTTAGGAGCTCGTGGTACAGCACACCTTTCTGGTCCCACCAAACACACAGCATTGTCTTCTTGCCGAATCGATCTGGTTTTGCAGTCGATGTTGATGGTTGTCCCAGATTAACCCATGATTTTTTCCGTTTAGGATTCTTAAAGTAAATCCATTTTTCATCGCCAGTAACAATTCCATGCTAAACCGATTTTCTTTCGTGTCTTTGAAGCAAACTTTCACAAGTGTTTTTTCGGTTTTCCATCTGTCATTCAATTCATGTGGCACCCATTTTCCACACTTTTGGATCTTTCCCATAGCTCTTAAACGGTCAGAAATTGTTTGTTGTGCAACATTAAACATTGCTGCCATTTGCTTTTGACTCAAAGTGTCATCTCCATCCAATATCGTTTGCAATTCGGCGTCTTCACACTTTTTTGGTGGTCTTCCACGTTCTTCATTTCTCACAAATCATTATTTCTGAACCGTTGAAACCATCTTCTGCATGTTGCTTCTGATAGAGCATGATCACCATATGCATCGACAAGCATTCGATGCGACTCTGCAGCACTTTTCTTCAAATGAAAACAAAAAATTAATGCTTTCCGCAAATCATCACTTTCTGGTACAAAATTCGACATTTTTAACACGATGAAAATATATGACGTTGTCTGTTCAATGTATAAATATTTTTCACAAAAAAAACAATAAGGGCTCGTTCACAACAAATGTTCCCTATCGAGACATTTGTATCTTGACACTCACTTCATACCGGTATACCTGGTAATTGTTAAGTTTGCAATTTGAGGCATGTGATGGATACTTCTTCAATCCTACCCTTGTTAAGTCCAGATTAAGTCCAATATGAAGGCTTCCGTCAATGGAAAACTTCGGACTGACCTTTGCCAATGTAGCAAGATTTTCTCCACGTAAGTCTCAGAAGAAAAAGCAGACACCGTCTTCTTTGAACTCAGAAAGAACATATCTCCCATTGAACTCTTTCCTGCATAAATGTCTTCGAACGAAGGGTGGTTTTGAATGAGTTTCTACAGAATGTTATATTTGCCCTGTGTCATGCTTTATTTGACCACAATACCCCATCACCGTACTCAAAACTTTCATCCTTCCCGGCAGTCGGATGATGCTCCAAGTGAATGAAAGACTTCACAATTAAGATATTTCTTGACTGCCAGTCCAAAGCACAATAGACTTCCATTACACGAGCAGGTGATTCAATTACAAAAATCCCTTCGCCAACTAATCCGCCATCCACTGGTTATGAATCCTTTAATTGCTCTGAAGGAGCATCCCCGTGAAATGAACGTGTGCTATGCAGAGCCACAAATCATCACTCTCCACTCTGCCGTCATGCCGTCCAATTAAATATCGAGTTTCGCTAACCAATTATCTGTGAAGAAATTTCGTTTTCCTTCTCTGCCGAAATACCACTTTAACCACCTACGCGGACATTCACTTTAAGGATGAACATTTTCTCCTGCATATCGGCTCGAAGAACTAACCGGAAATCCAAAAATTCAGTGGGTGGTTGACTTGGGTAAAGTTAACAACCCGTTCTCCATGTGGAATCCTTAAAATATCAAATTTTTCCCAGTTCGGCTGGAAAGGGGTTGCAGAATGAACTGAGCAACTTAAACGGTTTCCCGTGCAGCTGCTGCTCCTATCCGGCGTTAGCGTCTAAGATTTCTTCTTAGCTGTGCGTCGTCGCCGCTGCGATGAGATGCGAATGAGATGCGATGGGTGGTGATGAGGGAGCCGAGGTGCCTGATACAGATATGAATGAAAGCGCACTGGTGGTGGGTCAAGGCTGACTGTCGACAAGAGAGATTCTGCTTGTTTGTGTCTTTTTAATTGCCTGACACACATAATTCTCTAGTATTCAGAGCAATTGATAGGGCGGGTGACAAAAGTTATTTTCGTTTTCGCTTTCGGATTGCATTCAGCGGGTATGGGGATGCTGCGAGTGGTGGTAGCAACGATGTCGGCGCGTTATCTGGGATATGTCGATGCGCGGTGACCCGAAAACACTTGGACTGAGGCAATCAAAGATTTCTAGAAATCGCCAAATGTGTCGCATTTTATGCGTTCTTTGAAGCGGATGTCAGATGGGAACCAGCATTTGTGCTACTTTTTGATTGAAAGCAGAGAAGTTGAAGAGCACATAAGATTCAAAAAAGAAATATATAATTTTTAAATGTCCTTCAAATGATTGCGTAGTGAGGAATAAGCAGATAAAAGTCCTGATTTTTCTGACTTTATAAATTGATTAAGTGGATCCACAATATTCAAAAGTTCATTCAAACGGAGGTTGGATGACCAGAGTTTTACTCTCAGATTCGAACTTGAAATTATCACAATCGGATTCAACGCACTTAGACACTGAGTTTCGCTATGTCACCTCAGCTACGCGATTTGATGAGAATTGATTACTTTCTCTGGGACGATGTCAGGCACAGTTATATTGAAAGCAGATTTCTCTTGTTCAAACCATGTTTTGAGTTTTTCAGTGTCTGCACTGCTTGAAGAACAAGGCAAAGGAACCCTCGAAAAAGGTGCTCCAGAATTCAATAAAAGGCCATCCAATTCCCTATGTTGTTGAAATCTATCTCAAACCACAACTCCCATCATAAGAATGACTGCACTTCACCATGCACTCCTTATAGTCTTGACATCAGTCACCTCGGCGCGCCGCATATAATACAAACTTGCCCTTGTTCGAACAGGTCAGGAACTTTTCGTCCCGCTCATCATCCACATAATCAATATAATCATCACGACCAAGACAACGCAGCAGAAGGCTTAAAACAGACAAAAGAGTGGAATCTCCCTCTCCCGCATCCCCTTTGCTAATCTCATACTCGCGCTCTCGTTCACTCCACCAAACTATCATCATCGTAAATACACATGGGCAACAGAGCGTATCTCGCGCTCGAAGGAGGAAACTTTATATTCTGGAAGTCATCATTATGTTGGTCTGATTTGATCCCATTATCAAGCACACATCCACACTCCTGCCCATCCTCGACCGGCATATAAACACCACGTATCCGTGATGGATACTCGTCGACTTGCCTTGCAAATTTTTAGATATTTTGCCGTCGAATGAATGAACGTGGGATCGGACCAGCAAGAAAGGATACTCTGTGCTGCAGACGCGGGAACTGGCAAGACATCTCGCGGAGGACAATCTAATGATTCTGATGCATGGACGAGTGGTATTCTGGTCACGTTATTGAACATTTTGCCACTTATTTTTGGATTTCTCGTTTTCCTTTCGCCGCTTTTGCTCTCGTTTAATGTGGGGGAAGCATGCGAAGTTTTTACTAGACTGTGCCTTCCCAATGGTTAGCAGGCGAGGGGTTTGTCCATTCATCGGTATGTGGCGGTGTGTGTAGTTAATCTTGAAAAGTTTCATACATGCGTTGTCGCGGGTTAAACAAATGAATGACAATTTTATGAGTTCTTCGGGGGAAATCTTTAAATCTGTCACTAAGTAGCCGCAGATATGTATCTGGCGAAACTGGTGGCTGTTCACTCTGCACATCTGTATAAGTTCCTCTTCGCCTGGTTTTCATAAACGAATAATGACAGGTTCTACTTCGGGGTATTAAATCTTATTGCTTGATGACGTTTCATTCAGCTTCTCCGGCGGAACCGATATCTGATCGGGCAATCTGAGAACTCACATGGGCATAAAATGCGTGGAACGATGGATTGAGAAGATATGCAGAAAAGATGGGCTTTTTAAGACACGTTTTGGAGCGAAATTAAAGCCTGAAGTTCAGTGAGATTTCCTTTTCGCGATAAGGGAATGATTCTAGAGAAGTTTGCTTGATCTTCGAAAGTTTGCGAGTTCATTCTTTTGCTGAAAGTGGTAAAAGGCTGACAAGAAGGGTCCGATAGGGAGAGCGTTAATAAATTGCAGTCATCGTTCCTAGATAACTTTGACTATTGCACTGTCAAGAAGATGAAATCCAATATGTACTCCAAAACCAAATTTAACTGTACCTCGCTATTTTCTTGAAAAAATCCCTCTTTCTGTGTTGCGGATAATAACAATTGTGCTTCGAAATTCTATGACGGAAAATAACGTAGGAAAGGAATAGAACGCATATCCCTTCAAATAGTTTTTCAGGAATTAATTAGGGATAACAATGGAGCTCTGTCTAGGTTACTGTCTGGACTGGTAGCCAACCAGTCACTTCTTAATCCATAAATTTAAGAATAGTACGCGTCTGTCGGCTGGCTCTTAACTCTTATGGAAAGTTTTAGTATTGGGAGAAATAATAGAAATTTGAAAAGCGATGATCTTACTTAAACAATACTACCAGCTGGTTGCATCTCTTGCAATGTAGTGGCCCCCAAAGTTATCTTTATATACCAAGCTTCTTCTTTTTCTATGGCGCTACAGTCCGGGGTGTACCTGGGCCTCAACCAACATGCCTCTCCAGCTGGCAGTAGCTGCTTCCAGTTGTGCACTCCAAGTTGGTTGAAGTCATTCTCCACTTGTGTCCGCCACCTTATCCTAGGTCGTCCTCTGTTGCATTATCTCAATGGCTCTGATTCGAAGACTTTTCGGGCCGGAGCAGTGGTGTCCATACGCCCTACATGGCCTAGCCATCTTAAGCGTTGTATCCGAAGACGCTTGACCAGGTGCATGTCGCTGTACAGTCTATACAGTTCGTCAGTATATCTTCTCCTCCAGATGCCATCAACGCCAACAGGACCAAAAATCGGACTCAAAACTTTTCTCTCGAAAAGACAAAGAACTTCCACATCCGCTTTTAGCAACGTAAAAGTTTCCGTGCCATAGAGTGGGACTGGGATGATCAAGCAAGCTTAGTTCTTCGAGAGAGGGCTTTATTACTTAATTGCCACTTGAGCCTAAAGAAACAGCGATTGGCAAGAGAGATTCTGCGTTTCATGTTGTTGTCCCTATTAATGATCCGATGAAGACGAAGTCCTTGACTATCTCGAAGTTTCTCATGCCTAGTGTGACGCCCTGTCAGAGACGTCGATGTTGTCCTTTTTTAATGATAGCTTGTACTTTGTTGTCTACTCGTGAGAGAGCAGTAGCGCGCACAACACGAGTAGTTGATGAGCAAGCTAGGCCCTGGTCCCCCTGTGGACTGTCGCGCCAAAAATTTTAATTATTACTCCTACTGTGAAAGCTACAGTTCCCTAATGAATTGAGGGTTGATGACTGTTGACATCTAAATTTTTGAAGAGAAATGTTGTGATAAAGGGTCGTCGAAAGTTCGAATTATGATAACTGAAACTTAAAATGACAGTTTTAAGATAATATAGAACTCAGTCGGCTATAACAAACGAAACATATAAAGTTTCCTTCAAGCCAAATTCCGAGCTACGTTAGTTCGACTCACTGCCAGACCCTATTCCACCATTCCTTGGTAGGATTGAATTTTTTGGTTCTGTGTAAATACTGCCTCTTACGGTGGTAATGCATTTTCTATTTTACAGGAATCCTAGGCACCGCACATTGCAACGAAACCATTTCCCGTTAATTTAAGGGAATTCTTCTTGATAACTGTTAACCGCAAATTTGTTATCCTTCTTTTGTTATCTGAAAGGTTTGTGGTGCCAAAGTTTGTATTGTCAAAGGATGTAACTTCTAAATCGTTATTTTAATGTGAAATTTCGTGATCGAAGAGCTCCATTTAATTTGAAAACCATGCGAAAACACGAAAAAGTGTTTGAAGTAATTTTCTTTTGTTTTGCTTACGGTAAAACTTCAATTGATTAGACAGATTTTTTCTCCCGCCTTTTCTTGGCTTCTTTTTGGTAAACCATTCTCGATACCATTTTTTGTATTTAAGAAGGCTGCAAATAGAAGATTGAAGCTAATATTTCCACCTACTCGAACCCGCCAACGAGGGTCATTTACTTCGAAAATAATTTAAGTCTATTCTACTTCTCGCTTTTCCAGCTATGGTATTTCACCAGAAGTAGCGGGTATTCATAAAACACACTTGAGCTTGTCAAGTGCACAGCTGTATGGACCACTGGCCAGCAAGCTAGTTTTTATTTTGCTGGATTCTGCCTCTCAAGTATTAGGAAGTAGTAAAGTCTTCCTCTGTGCTGCGTGTTAGGCTACAAATGCATTTAAGGCAACTATTAAGCGGACGAAGTGACTGAACTGCTTGCACATTATTCTTTTTTAGCAGAGCATAATTCTTCTTCTACTTCTTCTTATGGCTCTACAGCCCGGGGAGGACCTGAGCTAAAAAGAATATGCCTCTCCAGCCAGCACGATCATTCGCTTGCTGCCTCAAGTTGCGTACTCCAAGTTACACGCATGATAGTCTGGTAATATTATATTGCACTTCGAAAAGATTCATCCATTTGATGGATACCAAAAGAGTTTTGGCCCAGTTTAAAACTTTTGTGCACTAAACCGTGAAGAAGATTAACTGAAAGATAGAATACAAAAAGCGCCGTCAATAAAAAACTTAATTTGCCTTCAGAAACATAAACTTCAGAAAATGGTGTTGTAGCTCAATGAATTGAGCCACCAACGTTTTTCACAAGCTGGTGCTATATAAAGAAATAGGAAAGCACAATAGATCCCACTCGAATCTAAGTCATCTCCTTCTCGTTAGCGACCAAATTCCTAAGATAGGGAAAAGAAATTCTTCTGAGGGCCAAAATCTTGTGCAATCTTTGGGTTGACACTCCTCACTCTGCCTACCTAAGCCATCTTTAATTGGGTCCCGTCTATCTTCTTCGCCACCACTGACTGTGTAGGTGGTTGATATTTGGCTGCTCATTTGTAAAACCGACCACGTGTCACAGGCTCTGCCCACCCACGTCTCCCCCGCGCCGGCATCTGATTGACACCCTAGATCTATCATTTACGATTATTTTCGTCCATAAAGGTGTTCAAACTGTCCGCCTCACCAAAAGTATGTCACAAACCTGTTGCTTCTCATTGGAATGCATCTCACAAGCCACCGGTCGTCTACCGGCCCTGCTGAGGATGTCATCAAATTAAGGCCACAATTGCATTTACCTCCATCAGCTCTGCAAACCCGCTTGCACTGCATTCAAATGCATCACTTAACGAGGCACCGACTACATTCACCGCACATCACCGAAAAGCGATTATAACATCACTGTCACCTCGACTGCCGTCTCTGCTAAATCGATTGCCTTACCTCATCTCGGTCCGGGTGATTTACAAGCATCCATACCCGGCCAGAAGCCTCGGCCCAGGGCACCGCTAAAATGCGGCGTTAATTAGCCATTTGTAACCCATGGTGTCAGCCTATGCTGGGGCCTCGCTTCGTCGAATATTAATCTTGATTATGAGCCGCGCATTCGTTCGACAATGTTTCACCTCTAATTAATTTGATTTTAATCATTCGCGACTTTTTTTTTGAAAAAAAAAGGAAAAAAGAAAACAAATGCTAGACGAAATGCGAAGAGTGCGTGAAGCGAACGTGACTTGAATTCTTATGGCGCAACGTGATTTGTTGGGAATCGATCAGCGGCGCTTGGTTGGGAATGGAACTGATTGAGCCTTGACTTAGAGACAAATTACATAAAGCGACGTTCCTTATCAGGCGAGGCGACGATGATATGCGCCATGTGACCGCAGCGGTTGAGAATGGAAATGGGATATGCCATAGTTGGGGTGGGAATCGTATGAGGAAGTGTGCTAGCTGCATAAATTTCGATGAGGGGCGTACTTGCGTGTTTTCTGCAGAGCTATAGAGGATGTTAGGCTGAAGTGAAGTGACAAATTACGGGTTATTTACTGGAATTCGAAGAAGACATATGTACGTTGAACGTGGACTTGGAAGTAGGCTCTTCAATTGGCATTGGCATTGGCATTGGCTCCCTGTGGCGGTCTTAGTTATGCAAGAGAGTGAAGGAAAACCTAAACTGGATGTTTTATTTGTCACCCTTTAGAAGGCTTTGCTTTATTGACGTTTATTTTAATGTAATTGTCGGTGATACATCTTCAAAAACTGGTTACATTAACAGGATTGAATCTCGCACGCAAACCGTTTCTTTTGAACAGACTAATCCTAAACCACGCCGAATATAGTAAGGATTCCTGTACCAAACAGTGTACCAGGAATCGTCAAGGCTACCGCTGTAATACTAAGGCAAACAAAATTCTGAAATATCTATGTGACGTGATGTGTGATCGATCCTTCATCACACTCGCGAACCATCAGACCCTTTTAGGCCGATACCGTTTATATACCAGCAAATGCCTCTTTTGGAAGATCTTGATGGATGCATTTGCGACTTTGAATGTGTCAGTGAATTTAGTCCTATTCAAGATCTTAAGAACCAGTTTGGTACACGGCGTTATATGGTTCGTCTTTATCCATGTCATGTACGACATTAAGATCAAAAAGTAGATGTCGATTCGGGTTTCTGTGGACCTCCCTGGCATAAAATCAGATTCAAAGAACCCATCAGGAGCTAACCGAAAGCGGAGACGTTGAGCTTTTCTAAATCTTAAGAATAATTCGAATTCTAATTCTTACCATTTGCAACTTCACCTTAAGACCTTACACCAAGTCTAAGCATTTTTTATACCTCAATGAACAGTGGTATCTGAATAAATTTGGTAGGAGACAGTTTTGGAAGCAATCAATCATGCATGCTGTATTGAAAAGAAAGAAATAAAAAGAAAAAGAAAGAGTTTGGTGTTCAAACTGATAGGTGATGTTTACATAACCTTCTAAGGATTAAGAAAAAACTTATTAAGTTCTTAAATGCTTTTATACGATTTTATGATCTCTGACTGTGTTCCTACAGAAACGGAATACTAAGTTTACCTGATAACACATTTCGTAAACGTAACTTTGTTACCCTAACAATGTCTTCGTTGCCCCCTTTGTGGTGGATCAGCGAAAAAACTCAATCACCAGTTTTTAGAATCGTCATGGGTCTTCTTCATGATTTCCCAAACTGAGAAAATCTCCTAAAGGGTGAAATCAACATCCCAAAATTGTCTAAAAAGGTGATAATAAGAAAGACCCTCAGTAATTAGAAAAGACATTTGAGTAAGTGGGTGTCGGATTCAGTTTGATATGTTATAACTTCGTTCCGAAATTATCTTAGTAGACGAATCACTTTTAAATCTAATTATTGCCGACTGGAAGAATGAAGTACAGAATAAATTTAAAATTGTTGCAGTATTCATCGATCTGAGGAGAGCATTCGAGAGAGTAGACAGGAGCACAATAGTTCATAAATTGGAGAACAATGGTGTCAAAGGAAGAGATCTTACATGGTTTTTATCATATCTTAATGGAAGAACTCAAAAAGTCCAATAAATGTGTCTTTAGTGTGTGTACGCAGGGACCGGTATAAGGAGCGCTGATTATACTTTATGTTATCGACATGCCAAATGTGGTGGAGTTATCAACCTTATTGTTATTTTCTGACGATGGTCTACTCTTTGTTTCATGTAGCAATATAAATAAGTGTGTCAATAGAATTAATCACGATCTGCCGCCAAAATGAATGGTTTAAGAGAAACAAACATTTAGACTTAATGTTGGTAAAACTAAATGTATGTACATAGATGGCTACACGGATTTATATGTCGTACTGAAACTGTAATTGAAATTAAGTATCTGGGTGTTGCTATCGACAGAATCTTGTGTTTTAGTAATCATATTGACTATATATCAAAAACAAAAAGCAACAACAATTAGTTTCTTTAGAAGGATAAGGAAAAGATTATCAACTCTCTGTGCAATAAATGTATACAATAGCATTATAAAACCTCATTTTGAGTACTGTTCAACAATTATCCATCCGGCGAGTAACACAATGCAAGATAGACTACAAACATTTCAAAACAGAGCTATGCGTAGCAATTGACACCAATAAAGAACAATAATGAATGTACTTGTTTTTGTATTCAAACCGAAAAATAAATTTAAAGCTCGAGTACCTGTCAAAATAATTTATGTTAATCTTATACATAATTATAATGCTGTGGGTAGAGTGTGATGTTCACGCGCCGAAAGGTCTAAGTTCAATTCCCGGCTGAATACCTCGAATTTTTTCACGGCACCACCTTTTTCGAGATGCTGACAAAACTCGAAAAGTAATAACTATCTAGAAAAGCTTCTCAAACTTCGCCGTTCGGAGTAGGTAAAATACTGTAGGTCCCTTCTACTCGTGAAAGAACAGTAGCGCGCACAGCACGAGTAGTTGATGTGCAAGCTAGGCCCTGGGCCTCCTGTGGACTGTCCTGCCAACAATTATTATTATTATAATTATAATGTACGCAACAGAAATGATGTCAGTCTTCCTCTGTTAAGAACATAAAGAACACAAAATGCTTTATTTTATAAAAGATTGAGTGGCATGAAAGTCGTCATGAAAGAGTTGGCTTTTAAACCCGTAACTTATAAAGCATTGCAAATATACAAAAATTTATCTAATTTTAAATTAAGTTTTCATTTGTTTTTTTTTTTCATTCTTTTCAGGTGGGTATATTAAAACTTGAATATAATTTTCATCATTTCGTGAGTATTGATGTGCATGTGTAACAGGGTTGGACATGTATTTTTGCAATTAAACAAAAATATGAACAACATTTTGCATCGAAGAAATACTACAATTAAAGATGGTGTACAAAATTTACAGACCTAGGTCAGTAATTATTTCATTGGGAACAAACAACCGATCCTAAACTAGCAAAAGATCGAATACTTACCAAATAAGATTATCAGAAAAATTGTGTTATATTGGAAGTTGAAACACTAGGATTTTTTCAATGCACCTTATGTCCTTTGTGAAATATGCCTTTTGAACCTATGTAGTTCGCGGTTTCAAACGAAAAAAAAAGACACCTTAAAAATACAGTATGTTTCTTGCCAGCTGTTTGTTTTGTGTTGTATTTCCTATCCGCTTTACAAGACCTAGCCGTCTTTAGTGTTGTCTACATAAAGCGCATGTCAATGTATAACTTTAAGAGGCCGTTATTCAATCCTCTTCGCCCGATGCCTTTAAAGCAAATATGATTGAAAATCACGCTCATAATGTTCTAAAAAAATTAAGGATTCCCTCTTTCTCTTTGAATAACGTGCGGACTTGTTTTTTAAACGCTTCTTAAACCCAAACAAACAGTGGTTAGCACTGTATGTGTAAGTGCCAAAATTTAGATATTTCTAATTAAATCACTTCACTTTAACGCAGTCAAATTTCTTAGCATAAATTCTCGATTCCCAACTCATAATAGTTTCAGCCACTTGTCAGCACTTACGGCTCTCTTCAAATATTTGTTGTTCTCTGTAATGCAAAGTTAAGTCAATCGGTGAATACCCAATTCACTTGGATAAGGGGTCACGCTTGCTTATCGTTCAGTTTGATAACACAACTCTGGCATATATTTCAAATTTCTCCTTCACATCAAAACGCTTATGTAACCCAACTCTAAATTTTCTTATCTCAACGCACACTTTGAGCTCAAGGACAAAGATAAAGCGCCCAAATTCGCGTAACCTACGCTTTTTTATGTTTCCGCAGACATCGCACACGCAGTGTCCCCGGGGAGTTGGATTTTTTGTCCAGCGAGCTGACGCAGGCCTTTAATTAAAATCGCTGCCAGATCACGATAAATGTGGATAAACCAAAAGAACTGCAACCTTCTTCATTTTCATATTTGTGTCACGTTCTGCGGATATCTGGTCGCGATGAGTATGCGTATCTGATGGGTCTTGCCAATCGCGTCTTCCTGTTTCGCAAGCGCACACATAACCGATTAGCCACCTTCGATTGACTGGTTTTGGTCTAAAGGAGGATGGGCCCAGAGGCTGACGCGCAGGCAGAAGAGCCATCCCGTCTTCGTGGAGCCATCCCATACACGGGTTGAAGGTTGTTTAGGTTTATTACCTAGGGGCGCCTGCTTGCTTGGGCAAATATTCACACAAGTGGATACGTCAGGGAATCGGCGCGACAACCAGCCATGCATCGCCGGCACGAAGTTTACACCTATTTTTACTGCGAAACGCATTCGCTGTCATTGTCGTTGTTGCTGTCGCAGTTGCATTTGCATGTGTCTGTCGTGTGTGCACAGTGACACAGGACGGAGCGGAAAATTGCTGCGACTTCATTGAGCAAACCAGAAAGTGCAACGCTGTCATTAGTCATCGACTGCAGTTCTATATTCGGAGTTGATTGCCAGTGTAGAGTTCTATTTGAGAATACCTGACTGTTGACGAATCCGTAACGGCGCAGTGTGCCGCGTGCAGCGCTTGTAGAACGTGCCATGAGAGGTAATAACACTCCGACTGCTGTTGAGTTCATATTCCTCCAAGTCTGCATGGGAATTGGCCGAAGAGGTCATCCCTCTCGCTTAAGTGGGTCCATGGGTCCACTTGGCGCTGGGAACGCATCATAAATGTTATCTCGCACTTTGTTGCCTTTATGGCCGTCACCTTTTGGAATGTTATGCGCGAACGTCGTAAAACGGCAATTAAAGCCGTTTGTAGAGGGGTTTGATGGATCTATAGTTGTTTTTTGGATTCCCCCTCCCACTTCGCCAATGGATATGAAAAACGAACGGAGACTGAGTGCTAAGGAGGCTTTATGGATTTTCAAATGTGTGTGGCATTGTTTGGATTAAAGCTTGATAGGTGTTTCGGCTTAGGAAAGAAAGAGTGCAATTGCATTTGAAAGAGGCTGTACGACGTTTCTAAATGTTTCCTTTTCATAAACTGTCTAGACTGTGTGTTTTGACGATGACGTTTCGATTGTTTGCCTTGCAAATGCAATTGATGTCAAGGGTTTGACATTTAAATTTTAAATTTGACCTTTATTTTTTACACTTTTCTTGTTGCAAGAGATTTGATATTGTTGTATATTTTGCTTTAAAGCATTGGAGTTTCAGGCCACTGGATACTTCTGCAAAAAATGTTTCAGAAGCGGCAGACTGGAGTGTATGCTGCTCCAGAATAGAATTTAAGTGGGTGTAGTTTTTTTCTTGAATAGCTTGTGACAGAAATGAACTCAATTTGTGAACAATTTTTGGTCTGTTCTCAATTTGTGAACCGATTATTTCCTTTTTCTACTGTGCTTGCCTGGGCTTACTGTTCTTCGTTTCTACTAATACTTCAGCCTGGTGGAAAATTTTTCTCTTTTTGTGCCTGAAAATCAATATTTCTTTAAAATATTATCTCCTAAGCTAGTTATGTATGGAGGGTGGAGAGGTTTACAGACTTTCAAGCTTTCGCACAGGCAATAAACTAATGTTGTTAATATCTCAATAGAAATGACGGCGTGAATAAATGCGAAGTCTTCGGCCCTAAAACAAGACTTGGAACTTTCGGAGTATAAGAAATGCACTTACCCACCATACGGTGTCTTTACTTTATAAAATGCCTTTCACTTTATTTTAGCCAAAACATGAGCTATTGACATCTTAAGCCTTCTTCCACATGGAATCAAGGTTCTTTTTATTGAAAGTTTCCTTTTGTCGATAAAAATGATACCATACTGCGGAACGTTCGGGTTTCCACCCCATTGCATATGAGGTATGTGATCTATCGTCAACATGCTATACAAATGGAACATGGATATTGGCTAACGCTAATTTGATATGAATTGTATCCACTTTGGACATAGTTAGCGTTGTCACAAGTTGAAGAAATAGAATTTTCACTAAATTGCAGTCATAATGTAGTGGAAACTTCAAAGAAAAATAGCAACCCGAAGTATAATAAAAAGACACGTCCACTCTGTACTAGCTCTCTTTAATAATGAATAATCGCATGACTTATATTGGAAACATTTCTTTGTCATAAATTGGAGACATTTCGGATAGATCATACGATCGGATGACGATACATCTACATTCAGAACATTTCCGAAAAGTATGTTATATGACAGACGTGTCAAAAAGTTTTCCACCACTATGCAGTTAATTTACCTACAGTTCGGCCATCCTGAACGTATAATCGCCCCGATTACAGTCTCTTATTACAATAGTTTAGAAATATTTCAATAGCTAACAATCAATTAATGCAAAAATTCAGAATTCAAATAACAAAACAATTCATTTAGATATTTAAAAATTAATTTAAAATTCATTCCGAAACGACTAGTCCAGCTTCTAGGGATTCTGAAAATGAAATTATTAGAAATGAAATGTAAATGATAAGACTCAATTTAATCAATTCAATCCGATGAACCAAGATCCTCCTCAGAACATCTTTCGGTCACCTCAACGTCTTCACCTGTGAGCTGTGGTAATTCCACTTGGTACGGTCTCATATTGATCGGTGAAGATATTCCTTTATAAGGAATACGGGTTAGCTGAAGGCCTTCTATGTCTCCAATGACATACCGATCATGAGGTAGAACCTTTTTTATTTCATATGGACCACGGTATTTGGCGAGTAATTTTTTGTTAATACCTGGAGTAGTGACAACGTTTTTAATCATCACATACTCACCCTCATTATACGTTCTGGGCTTTTTGTGACGACGGTCGTAATAAGCTTTATTGTTTACTTGATTCGTTTTGAGCGTTTCACTAGCTTCAGCCCTCAGATCATCGACATTACAATGAGTATTTTCTAACTTTCTTTCAAGAAACTCTCTCACTCGGTCACATAATTCACCTTTTTGATTTCTTCCAAACAAAAGAACGCTTGGCGAGAAACCCGTGCTTCGACTTACGGTATTGTTGAGTGCGAATTCGATCTTTACCAATCGTCTATCCCAGCCACTTGATGTGTCAGCTTCGCACTCTTTCGCCAACATTGGGATAAGTATTCGGTTAACGCGCTCAACTTGTCCATTCGATTGGGGTGAATGTGTGGCAACCTTCACGTGAATAACATCATTCTCCTGGAGAAAACTAGAAAATTCCCTTGAAGTAAAGCACGAACCACGATCAGAAACTATTTTGTTCGGCCTTGAATAGTTTGCGAAAAATGATTTTAAGCATCCTATAGCTTCATTACTTTGTGTAGTTCTGACAGGGTAAAGTTTGGTAAATTTTGTGAAGCCATCAACAATAACGAAGATGTGCTTCTTCTTTGATCGAGAATTTGGCAGCGGCCCAAGATGATCCACATGCATGACATCGAATGGTACATTTCCCTTCGGAATAGGATTTAAATTCCCTTCCGTTTTACCTGAATTGGGTGAATAGTAGATACACTTCAAACACCTACTAATGTAGCATTTAATTTTGCTTTTCATATTGGGAAACCAATACGTCCTTGACAGATGTTCAAAGCATTTTTCAACCCCTAAATGGGACATAGCCTCATGGTGGGTGCGGATGACCTGGCCCTCCATATGCGATGGCACATAAAACCGTATCTTCCCTTTACATTTGCGGTAGATTAAGCCATCAACCATTTCAAAGTGAGAACTTTCAGCTTTCTCTAAGCCTGAGGCAATGGCGATGATATATGGGTCTTGTTTTTGTGCAGCAGCAAGGACAAATGCGAATGATTCATCATCCACATATAGAACGTTGAAAGAACGGCTAAGCGCGTCCACGTGCATCATCCGATCTCCTTTACGGTGCTCAATTTTAAAATCGAAACTTTGCATCTCAAGGGCCCAGCGCGATATGCGAGGATTTAACGACTTTTTTTGTAACGTTAAGGTTAAAGCTTGGCAATCAGTTATGATTTTAAAAAATATACCGATTAAATAAATCTTGAACCTTCTTAGAGCATAAATAATTGACAAAGTCTCCAGCTCGTAGCTGTGATATTTGGATTCAGATTCAGTTGCTCTTTTCGAGAAGTAGAAAACAGGATGGAATTTTCCATCTGACTGCTTCTGCATGAGTACTGCTCCGAATCCTACACTACTAGCATCACATTGGAGTTCGGTTGCGCAATTGGGATTATAGATTGCTAGAACCGGCGATGCAACTAGTTTTGCTTTTAAGGTCTCGAACGTTTCCATTTCCTTGGGCCCAAAAATAAACTGGTTGTTGCCTTTTACCAAATCGTATAGGGGCTTTGCGATATTAGCAAAATTCTTGATGAATTTTCGAAAATAGGAGCAGAGCCCCAAAAAGCTTTGTACGTCCTTGACACTCGATGGTACGGGGAAACTTTGAATTGCATTTAAATTGCTTTCGTTTGGCCTAATGCCGTTTTCAGTGATTTTGTACCCTAGATACACTATTTCATGTTGTAAGAAGGAACACTTATCAACCCTCAAACGTAAACCGCTCTTTACGATTATATCTATGACTTCCTGCAAAATGACTAGATGCTCCTCTAAACTAAACGTTGCTATGAGAATGTCATCTAGATATGTAAGAATTTTTCCCGACGAAATCATTCGACCAAAAACGTGTTTCATAAAACGTTCGAAGACGGAAGGAGCATTTTTCAGCCCAAATGGCATTCTAGTATATTCAAACTGTCCCAATGGTGTCGTAAATGATGTAAATTTCATGGACTCTTCCGATAATGGAACGTGGTGAAACCCGTTTTTAAGATCCAATGTCGTGAAGAACCTTTTGTTTCTAAGCCGATCTATCTGATCCTCGATTATTGGCATAGGGTAATTATCACGTACAGTAATTTTATTTAATTCGCGAAAATCTACACAAAGTCTTAATTCTTTATTCTTTTTCTGAATCAACACGATTGGCGAGACATAGGGAGAATTAGATTCCCGAATTATTCCTTGCTTTAATAAACCGTCTAAAATCTTTTGCAACTCTAGCTTATGTGCGTAAGGAAGTCTTCGCGGCGGACAATAAAAAGGCGTATCTTTTGATAATATGATATTCATTTTAAAATCAGTTTGAACTTCGAAAGGCTTATCACTATTAAGATATGCAGGTCTCACTAAAGCTTTTACTTTTTCTTTAACATTTGCCGACAAGGAATTGTTTATATTTATTTCTAACTCACCTGTCATTTCGACAGTGTCGATATTCAAGATCTGTTGAAAAAAATCTTGGCTATCCGAATTTGTGCTCTTGACAGGATTTTTTACACGTTGTAGATGACCGTCACACGTTCCGGTATAATCTTGGATTTTGTTGTCCTTATCTTCGTTAATCCTTCGAAGCGCCAGACCAGTCTCTCGGAAGAAATCTCTACCTAACACGACAGAGTGATTCATTGAAAAGTTTTTCACAACAAATAATTTCAAATTAATTGACTTATTTTCAAAAACCACTTTAGTATTTATACTTCCCAATATATGAAGGGGACTGCCGTTGACTCCACAATATGACGATCCTGTATCCTCAAGTGTTGGAAGCAAAAAAGCTGGTAAAAACTGCTCCTGCAGAAAACTAATTGGACTGCCTGAATCCAATAGCGCTAATAACGAAATTGAAGTTTCCATTTGATTAAAACTCCAATGTAAACAAACTGAACACTCAAATTCATTGACAGTTGCAGACTGATCTCCTTGTGGTGAGTTTCTACTTGACAGAACGATTTTTGTTTCTCCACACTCCTTGAGGCTACATTGTTTTTGGTCTAAAGTCAAAACTGAACTCTTCGGGCCACATTGGGTTGATATGTGCCCATGTTTCCCGCATTTATAACAAATAACATCCTTTGGAGTATTATTTTTCATTTGGTGAATGCTGCGATCATTTGTGGTGGTTTTTTCTGGTGGTTTAGCCATCTCTGGTGGTTTGGGTCTTGGGTTAAATTCAGACTTAATCACTTTCACTGGGTAGTTGCTACGAGTATTAGTTTTTTGTTTTTCGTATTTACGAAGAGCAATTTTTAACTCCTGTAAATTATTTGCACCGTATAAAATAGTTTTATTTATTTCTGAATCACCAATTCCTTTAATTATAAATTGTATTAAGTCTTCTTCGTCGACTTCACCATGCGAAGCAATTTCTTGCATGTGCAGAAGATATTGCTGTGTTGTTTCATCACGATGCTTTTTACGATCGCGAAGTTCATTAAAAATTTCACACTTCGACACAACTTTCCGGAACTCATTCTTTAATGCGAATTTCAACTCTGCCCATGTTTTTGGATTTATCGTTCTGATGTATAGTTTGGCCGTACCAGTTAAAAGCCGCTTACAGTAGATAAATTTAGCTCTGCTGTCCAGCTGTAGGAGCTCAGAACTTTCCTCAAACTGATCAATCCATCGTTCGACCGGATAATTATCGTCTCCGTTGAAGGGAGTAATAGAGTCCTCCATGTCTTTAAAACTGCAGAGACCTGTGGACCTCGAACTGGGTAGTGCCTCCTCCATTTGGAGTTCTTGAAGCTGCCGCTTTAGCTTTACAATTTCTTCCTTCTTCTTCAAAATCCTTTGTAATTTTGCCAGCTCCTCGTCCAATTGGTCTTCCTCTGAACAGTTTGATTGGCTCCTAGATACAGATGGGTGTTCTTCGTTATCTTCAGCTTCATCTTCTTGGCCGCTTAAAGCATCTTGCATTAACTTCCGAACATCGCCTTCACTCCAACCGCTCACTGCTTCACTTACTCGGATTTTGAGTTCTGCCTTTGTCCCAGATGTGTGTAGTTTTAATAAACGTAGGACTTCTTTCAGCTTAACTACAGTTGCTGCTTCTAAAAACACAGTCCAGTCGTCCATTTTACTAACACAAATATATGAATTTCAGCAAGAAAATTTTCCGGTAATTACAATCGCGATATGAAAATTGGTTGTCGGTAAATTAAAAAAAGAGGTACTTTATCCCACTTCTGAAAACTGTAGTGGAAACTTCAAAGAAAAATAGCAACCCGAAGTATAATAAAAAGACACGTCCACTCTGTACTAGCTCTCTTTAATAATGAATAATCGCATGACTTATATTGGAAACATTTCTTTGTCATAAATTGGAGACATTTCGGATAGATCATACGATCGGATGACGATACATCTACATTCAGAACATTTCCGAAAAGTATGTTATATGACAGACGTGTCAAAAAGTTTTCCACCACTATGCAGTTAATTTACCTACAATAATAGTCTCCATGAAGACCAAGGTGTTGGGTTTTCATCTGCATCCAACCATAGCTCTTTTCTTATACAGTGCAAGAGCGGTGCATTTGGCGAAACTTTCGGGACTCGTTATTTTTTGTTTGCACTCGTTCCGTTTTGGCCGCCGTGGCGTAGTCGATAGAGTGAGAGGCTCACGCACCGAACGTCTAGGTTCGATTCCCGGCTCAACACCTCGAACTTTTCACGGCACCACCTCTTTCGAGCTGCTGATAACACTTAAAGAGTAATAAATGCCTCAGATAGCTTCTCAAACTTCGCTGTTCTGAGTTGGCCAAAAACTGTAGGTCTCTTCTACTCGTGAAAGAACAGTAGCGGGCGCAACACGGGTAGTTGATGAGCAAGCTAGACTTTAGTCCCTCTGTCGTTCCATACAATTACTATAATTACCTTTCCGTTTGGCACAGGGGATTCTTCCACGTAGTTTTTAATGCTCAGAGAATTTTTTTGATGTTTTTTGTAAATTATTCGGTTGCCAAGTTAGTAATTGAGATCAATTTTTAGGCTTGCTGACGTAATTGAAATGTCATTGAAAAAAAGCCAATTAAAGAAACGTTGTGAAAATGATTCATTTATAAATCGACTGATAACTGTTGATGAAAAGTGGCTCGTTTTCAACAATATCAATTGGAAAAGATCGTAGGCTAAGCCTGATGAATCAGCTCAAACAACATCAAAACCTGATATTATCAAACGAAGGTTTGTTATCAGTTTGGTGGTCAGTTTACGACCCAACCGAACGATCAGATCAGATGTTTACATTGAACAACTAAAAAAATTGAAGAATGCAGTTGAAGAAAAGCTGTTGTATGTATCGTGCCAATGCAAGGCCAAGCACATTTTTGGTCACTCTTCAAAATTTACTCGAACTTGGTTGGGATGTTTTGCCACATCGATGATACAGTCCTGCCTTTGCACCTTCTGATTACTTTTTATTTCGATTTTTGCTAAACTCCTTAAATCGTTAAAACGTCAATAAGGAGGATGATGTCAAATTGTACCTAGTTCAATGGTTTGCTGATAAAAACCAGCATTTTTTTGATCGTGGATTTATGAGACTGTTTGAAAGATTGCAAGGAGTCGTTGCTCAAAATGGCAAAATTACAATTACTTTTTTGCCAACTCTATAGCATCGTCAGTAACCTTTCCCTGTCTTCTACGCTTTAGATTAGATATCCCGAAAGACATGAAAGACACACGTTTCATCGATGGCCTTTCAGAGCTCTTTTTTCTTTGTGCATATGAATGCATATGAAGCTGGGTTGGCATTCAAAAGGTATACTTGCTTAAAAACGTTCGGTGCTTTGCTCGTCGTGGACTATTGGTTGGAATGAAGGACTTTGATAGCATCAATGCTTCTGCTTATAGAAAACACAATACACTCTGACGACGGGTTACAATTTGCAAGTCCCCAGGATAGCCAACCTGTCGAGCTGTTTAAGACCTCGAGGTGTCTAGATAGCTTTATGCTATCCCCAAAAAGAAGAGAGCTATTAATCAACACTCGTCAACCTAAAGACTGAAGTTTTGAAACTTTGTGCCATTTTCAACGCTGGTAATTGTTGCTATTACCCCCGCCAAAATACTGATGAAGATGTTAATTGAAGAAAAGGCTGATTGCTTTGAAAAGTTGCGCCGGAGCTGAGGAACTGCTTCAAAAATGTTAACAAACTACAAACCTAGGTCACCCGAAAGTTCCGAAAAACACTATTGGTACACGAAGATATGAAATGTTAAATTTCTACAATCTCGTTCACATCAGATAGACTGTGATGCATCACAAAATGCATGCTTATGCAAAGCAGTTTCTAACGCAAATGCATTTTGCAAATTTCAATTTCGCTTGAAGCACAGCACAGATTACCACTTTAAGTGGTCAGAATAGAAAACACACTTAACCCGAGGGTGCATCACAATTACCATCAATCAATGCACAATTGAAGTATCTTGGCACCGTCCCTATTGGGGCCGTAACGGCCATCGCGCCAGTCATCAATCTCTGACACCTAAGTCATGATTACAACTGCGCGACGCGTCGCTTACGACGCACAATCGCCAGACAGTCCATATACCTCGGTAAATTGAATATGTCTCTAATAACCCAATCTCTCAGGGCGGTTGCGTTGGGTATGCGTAAGGATAGGCTGCATTCTATCAATATTGATTGACTTGAGCTGGGATTTGACAAAATGCACAAGTGGAGCCTGTGTCCTACAAAGAGCATGACCCACGCTGAGCGTCTTGTATTTTGTGATCTTAACCTTGCAAGAGCACTTCAGAAAATCTTTGCAACTGAACCAGTGGATAACAAGTGACGACGGTGTCACCCTCAGTTTAAGGATCCAGACACGAGTCCCACTAACACAGTTTTGGCTTTCATGCCAAACGCTTCCTCTGTCTTTGGTGATGCTGCTGGTGACAGTGCCGGTGGTGTTGATGGCAAGTCAAGCGTATCACCTTGTGAAACATAATTTCAGATCTTCACTCACAATGCCTCCTAATTGTCTGTTCGTTCTGAGATACACTCTCTGTTGTATGCAATTTCTTTCCTTCCACTCCATAAGCAGACTGTCAAGTGGCGATGCTCGACAGTGTGTGTATCTGCTTCGTTCGCGGCTGCCTCCTAATTACACTATTTCTTTAAACTCTTCGCTTCTAATGGGAACTGGCGGGGATGGGGCTGGGGCTCTGGATGGTACCTTGTGAGTGAGGTTACGTTGAAGAAGTATGAACTTATGTCGCCTTGAGGAGCATTGTGCGCGTCATGCGGGGCGCTCTCATCGAAACAAGGACTGTCGTTTAGTGTGGTGAATTCAAGGCTTCCAGCAGCAAGTGTAGTAAGTGGGAAGCATAACCCTTGAGGAGCCCATTCACTGTGCAGGCAGTACAATGCTGTGCATTCAGCTTGAAGCTGAGACAGGGCGCTTAAGTGTTGAATTCGCAGCGGGAGGAATATTAAGTTTCTCAGTTGAAGGATAGTAATGATTGCTGGCGAGGGACTGCTAGTTTGTTTATAAAGGGACTGCTTCTGTAGCTACAGTCCGTTGATTGATGCGCTGGTTGTTGCAAAATTGGAAAAGCAGTTCTCGGAAATCAAGAATGTAAGCCTTGCATATATTTTAAAATTGAGTTTAAACGAAGCCTTACTGTTTTCTATCATAAACCCACATCGAACTGAATGCGCTGAATTTTTGAAGAAAACTACACGTTTTTTCGCAAGCCATCGGAGCTGAATGGATTGGATTTGGTGAAAAAGAAACAATATCAAAAAAAAACGAGGATTCCGACAAAGTCAAAATCTTGGTTTCATTCAGATTAGCAATTGTTCAAAGATAAACGCGGAGAAGCGGTTTGTCTTAGTCATACAGACAAGTCATTCAAAAGAGGAAAACCTCGGTACTCACTTCAGAAAAGTTGCAAAAGTTTACTGTCAAAACACACCACTATGTAATCAATTACGTAAATCTAGAAATAGACGCACAAAGGACAAGGACATAGGAAAAGCTACTTTGTCTTTCACTTACTAAGAGTTTAATGCTTAATGAACGAATGGTAAATCATAGAGTTATGTATCTTAGACCCTTCCTTTCGATGGCAGCCAGACAATCTGCTTAAGCAATAGTTAATGTCGTCTGCAATCCGATTTGAATCAGATCCGATATCCCAAAAACAGAGGTTATCCGGACAAAAGTTCACTTTTCCCCAATTCTAAATAGCTCAAACTGTAGGCAATCCAGAATGCTGGTCATCTGAAAAAATTGGCACGATAAGACTATTCATCAATTGTTCACTTCAGACAAAAAGCGTGACCGTGAAACCACTTAAGAGGAGTATTTGGGTGTGAAAAATGGATTCAATAATATACTCGTATTAACGAGAGTACTTCGAAAACGACAAAGCCTTCCCAATCTTAAAGGTAGTGATCACCTGTTTCTGGAATACAAAAATGTTCGTCAAAAAGCTAGGAATGAGCATAATGGTGGATCGGAATCGTAAATGATTTCATTTAGTAAAACATGAGCCATATCAAACTTCTACCTTCCTTTTTTCCCAAATCTTGCCGTAGGCTTTCTATTTTTGTTTCCAAACTTGAAGAAATCACTCGTTGGCGGACAAAGAGAAATTTATCGCTGTTGCAAATCGCCACAGACTTCTTAAAACGACTTTTTCTGAGGGTTGAAGAAATTGGTGCATGACTGAATCAAATTCTTGTTGCCTTCCGATTCGCACTGTATAACGCCTTAATTGAGATCTTGATAGCAATTCAATTTCGGGTATCCAATCAATTTGCTATCACACTTCAAAAGGCACAGCCCCATACAATTGCTCCTAAAACTACTGCCTCAACCAAATTAAATCGCATATACAAAGGGCGTTCAATATGTTCTCGGTGTCGGGGTGAAGCTGTATAGTGAGAAAGCGAAACTCAAGTCGGCAATAAATGGGATTTTTCAGAGAAAGAGGAAATTTATTTTTTTGAGGGTTTAGAAAAAGCTTATCTCAAGATGCAACAATTTAAATTGAATTCGCATTTTCCTTCATATCGATACCAAGAGTATATGGAACGCCCTTCGTATGTTGATGTGCCATCAATTATGCTTCCGGTAGCAGATAGCTCCCACGATTCAGGCCTGCATCGGATTGCAACGACACGGCTTCAAAAATATATCAAATTAAAGAAGTCTGCATTCACACACATCCCATGCAGCGCCCATTGAGTTTTACGACTTCAAGGGAACACCTTAAGCCTACGCATAGTTTCAAACTTTACGCAACGCAGTATCTGAAGTCTCCAATGTTTCGATTTACGACCTCAACTGGATGGGATGCAGTCTGTTGATTTCCCTTTTATAACCTTCTGGCCAGATGCGCACGCATATCTTCGATATCTCTTGTGGAATACCAAATACGTTAGTCCCTTGCACTGCATTGCACCACCGCGCAGCGCTCTCACGCCTTTCACACGCGCACGCTTCCCTAATTTTCTATAAATTAATGATGTTAAAACAGAAAGAAGACTTGTCAGCCCACTGACTGCAGTCGTTAAGCATTTTATTTCCCTTCTGTCGAGACAGTGTTAAGAGTGTGTCCAATAAAATCCGAAATGGAATCATAACAAATCGTTAACCCATCAATAGCGCACGCCCGCCCGCATCACGGGCGGCACCCTTGCGATACCGAATACGGCCCGTTTGTTTACCCAACTTTAACGGCCATTAGAGGTCTTCTTCGTCTAATTTGAATGCCAGCGAGAGATGAGAAACGACATAGATCACTCCCGCCCACAGCGTCGCTTGCCGCTCTTCTCGATAGACCCACAAAGGGTTGACAGACTCAATGAGTCCTACGGCGCTACCGTTGGCTTGGCGGCGGCGGTGACTTCGTGTGGGCTTAAGTTTCTCAAGCCCTTCTCCCGACTCCAGACCTCATTGCCTATGGTGATTTATGGATGGTTGAGGCTCGGCGAATGGGCGTACGGAATGCGTAGAACCAGTTTTCGACTTATTGGTAATTAATAGCGAATCGCCGAGGGGGATAAAGATAAGCGCTTGTTTATATTTTATTGCTTCTTGCTGGTTATTAATATTTATGTGATGACCCAGAGTGTATTAGCATGTAAATTTTTGTTTTCCGCAGCTAATTAGTCGGATTCGTCGCGTCTTTTGCGAGACATGGTTTCGCTTTCTATAGCAATGGCTTGTCGGTTGAAAGGGGGTATCGGGGCGATGGAAAATCATTCCAGTTTGCTCCAAACTCGAATGGTGACGCAAATGAGGATAGTGAATAGAACACATTGGCACTTCTGAAAAGAGAGCATTCTCTTGGTGTGTCTTGCGAATTTGTAGAGGTGCACAGCAGGAGCACCGCATACATTCATATTCGAATCATAGCCGTGCGTAAATGTTTACATCTTCTGTTTATTTGAAATTATTTTAAGCAGAACATTCACATTTTTCACGCAACACACAACTTTGCTGTTTATTTAGAGTCGTAAATTAGGAAGTCACTTCGGGAAGATCTGAGTTCTCCTGAAATTAGTCACGAACAAGTTGAGCGATGAAAAATCAAGGTAGTGTCTATAAAAGCAGACAGGAAACTATTTCAGAAATTAATTTTTCATTTGAACGGTTGCGTTACAAGGCTGATTAGTGTAAGGTCGAGTCATCAATTATTTTATTTTTGATCTAATTTAAGCTTTTATTGGGTATAGAAATGCGGTTGAAGGAACGTTTTTTTATTAACTGAATTGTGTTGGGTTCTTGAAAAATATCCGAAGCGCCATTCGCATTCGCCATTTGCAGCGGCATTCTTCTCTTTTCTTTCTAAATATGAAAACGTGTTTATTTTAAAATTGACTAACAAATTTTACTACGCCGCCGTGGCGTAGTATGAACGTGCACTACTCACAAGCCGAAAAATCCGCATTAGATTCCTCAACTGAACCCTTCGGAATTCAAAAGGCACCTCGACTCGCGGACCACGTTCAAGGAGCGCTGTTTGCCAATTGTGTCTTCTTAAGCCGTCAATAACGTAAGAAAAAGGCAGTATAGAAAATACAAGAAGTTGCTGAAAAAGTACATCGAGTGTGGACCTGCACTTCAGCGAACAGGCTTCTCCAGCTGGCACGATCTCTCTGCAGCTGCCTCCCATTGTGCACTTCAGGTTGGTTCAGGTCCTGCCGACTTGTGTGCGCCATTTCAACCTAAACCCACCTCCGTTACGTTTGCTCAATTAGCTCGGGGACGCAGCAGTAATGTCCAGACACTCTGTATGACATATGATAGAAATCTTAAGAGTTGAATTTGCCGTAAAGCAAATACAGCTCACAATGACCTTCATTCGCTTTCAATAAATTGTTATGTAAAGTTAGCTTTGTGTCGATACTGATGTTATTGCCCTTGGTTACTACAGAGTCTAGGAAAACAAAGTGCTTAACTATCTAAGGTTTCTGCTGTCCATGCTCGTTAAAAAAACCTCGTTCCATGATGCCCTTTTGTAATGAACTTTGTTTTGGCCTAATGCATTAACTGGTCCTGTAACACTTTTGAGCTTTTTGAGCACAATTGATGTCGTTTCTGGTCGGTTCTCGGTGTTTTATTTGACCAAAAATGGATAAATTTTGAGTGATTGCCTGACTCCTTTATCCATTTACGATGCTTCGCGTGTGATCTATAGACTCATTGTAATTCCTTTCATTTTTTTAACTCGATTTGACATCTGCGGACAGTTACAGTGCAACTGTTTGACTAGTATATCGATATACATCGATGTGATGCACTTTTCCTTTCTACACCATCCTTGAGCACCCTTGAGTTCTTTTAGTTGGGCATCCTGCAATCCCTCGATGCAAAGGACGTTACCCCAGGAAGTTGGGCCAATTTTCATGTACCAAGCAATACAGGGGAACTTAAAGCTTTACACATCGTCCTTGTGGAGACCAAATTGGTACTCTCTACTTCAGCTATTGCTGCCTAAATAATTAAAAGATGCTACTGAATTATGGTCGCCATGAAATAAGTCTTTTGACATTCTACTTTTGTCTAGATATGTCTCAAGTTGTTCACTTAAGGTGGGCTCTTGGCTAAACTCTCAAAATGAAGAAGGAATCCATTTTGTGCTCATTGAAGTCAATTCACCCCCAAGCCACTCAGCCTTGAGCACAGCGTTTAGCCGCTTCAGCCCGTTGCCAATCACACCTGATCTACTTACTAGAATGAATCAGATGCGCTAAAGCTGATAGTTCCGCCTGATCTCCAGCAGTTCTCCAAATACCTCTACCCCATGGCGGCGTCGAGCTTCCAGCTGCTCGTCCCAATTCCCGGGACAATCCCTCCATAGCGGCAGAGCAGTCAAGCTGTGCGGGGAGGATAAGCGAACGCATTTGCAGGCCCGACTAATATTCTGATATCCATCGAGCGGAAATTAAGAATGTACCGCCGCTGTGTGGCGATGTGTGCCGATGATGAGATGTAAATTTCTGATTGCCATACGAAACGACACTGCAATGCAATGCAATGCATTCCATTCCCGGCCAGAGTCTCGCAACTAGACCATGCCACGACGGGTCACTTGAGGCAATTCAAAATGTAGACGAGGCCGCGCGGCAAGGAGCGTAGATCACTTGGAATGCCGAGAAAATGCACACATTCAAACAAAGACAATGGGGAATCTAATTTTCCAATTGAGTCGCCTAGAGGACGGGACAGGAAAGTATTTCATAATCGTGTCATAATCTCTCCACTTCTCAAATGCTGCCTCATGGTCAACGTTGTCGTCCACTAGACCACTCAGTCATCTCCTCTCTGTATGATCTTCAGAAACGCCCCAAACATGGACAAATAGACTGCAAGATGAAGAAGATGGTGATGGTGATTATGCTGTCCCGTCACTATCATGAGTGGGTGGTGGCGGCGGCGGCGACGATCGTCCGTGGCGTGGTGACGATGACTGCAAACGGGGTTTGTGGAGCAAGTGCAGCGACAATTTGTACAAATTGCATGAAAAATTGTTTAGATCCTTTGTTTGTTTGCGTTAACCTTGTGCCATTGGCTTTGATCGGACAGAAGACGCACTCAAGCCTGTGGGGTTGCGGAGGGAGCGGTCGCTGCATACACGCCACTAATGCAATTTTTCGTGCCTTCCTGATGCAGTTGCTTGGCAATTAAATTATCCAGCGGCTCAGGAATTTGCATTTGAATGGGGTGTGGGAGATGAATTGGTTAGACGAGAATGCATGATATCAGAATGATGTCGTTTTGTGTCGTCGGAGCGGTTTAATTAGACTTGCTGTAGGCTGGTTGAACTGCGTTTGGGCTGTTGGAGTAAAGGTCGCTACTGCTTCCAAGGGATCCACTGTTTTACAATATTTTCTCAATTTTTGCTTTGGCTTCGCCGATGATCCCTTGCAGATTTGTAGCACGTCACTAACCACCATGTTTTGAAGGATGAGAAATTGTTTAGGTGACATATAATGTGTTAATTTTTCTGTAGAGCTCCGTGATCTTTACCAACTTATACTATGCACGATTTGTCTGAACTTACAAAAAACTTGCATTTAGCTTGATCTCTTTGCTTCACATTTAGCCAATGCGATAACAGTTATGATTCAGAGAGATCGTTTTGATTCGTAAGACTGCTGCGACAGATTGATATTAGCTAATTCATCCACTATATGTATACCTGTTCTTTGAATAACAGAAAAAAATCAATACGTTGCCTTCCCTGTCAGCTCGTCGTCTATCAACTCTATTCTTTCTGAGTTGACTGCAGGTTACGTAAGTGAAGGCACACTTTACAAAGACTAGTGCTTCCTCGATCAAAAGACCATACCCTGGTATAAACAGACTATTTACTGCTTGATTCAGGATCACGGTAATGGAAACAAAATCCGTTCAGTAAATCGGTTGTTAATGCCAAGTAGAGCCAGGGTATTGAAACTCTGATGTCTTGCCATTGCTGTAAAGGGAAATGGTAGGGAACTGTGGGGAATAATGAGTTCTTGCGTAAACCCTGCTAAATGTAATCGGCGCCCCGAAGAATTAACTACGCAAAGTGTCATGGACCGTTTCTTGTATTAGAACCTGCAAAGAATGTCGGTTATGTTCATGTGCTCTCCCTTCGGAAGACTGCACAGCTATCACGAAGTCTAATGGATCAGTGGAAGTTGAATGTTTCAGGGCGGCTGTTTCAGCATATGGCTTTAAATTAATAGGGTACACCAGAAAAGAGCTACTTTTCAAAGTTTCATAAATGTCTCTCTTCATTTTTGTGGAAACATGAGTCTGAAAAGGTTGGTTAGTGTAAGCACTTTCAAATCTCTGGATTGACTGGTAACTGAACCCAACGGCACCTCACTGAAAATATAGACAACCCAAGAAGTCAAGGAAGATTTCGAGGTTGTATTCTCCCAAAAGCCACACAGCGGTCGAATATTCTCTGCCTTTAGCGAACACAACAAGACCATGGCTTTCCATCAAAAAAAGCATGCATACGAAGGAATAAGTCCAGCAAGAGGGATACACATTCACCGGACGGTCCTAGTAGAGAGAATTTTATTCTTTTCGACCAGTCTGTTATAAAGGGTGTTCCAACAAGAACGCAAGATATAAATTTGACGCCATTCGAATTGTCGAATTGTCATTTGAACAATTATTATTGTTTGTTAGTAGAAGGTATAAGGTTAATAAAAATGGAGCGCTACACGAATGAACTACGCATTCTCATTGTGAACATGAAAATGCTGATTTTGCCGATAAAAACATCTTAAGTGACGAGGCCCATTTCCATCTTGATGGTCTCCTCAATAAAAAAAAATCCTCGAGTGATTCACGAGAAGCAAATGCATCCTCAACGTGTCATTGTGTGGTGCGGATTTTTGGCTAAAGGAATCGTTGGACCTTTTTTTATGAAAATGAGTCAGGTCAAGCGCAAACAGTCAATGGTGTTCGGTATCGTGAAATGATAACGAATTTCTTTGCCTAGAATTGAAGAAATGAATGTGGATGAGATGTGGTTTTAACAAGACGGCGCCACATCTCATACAGCCAGAGAAACAAATCAATTGCTGCATCAGTCATTTAAATTTTGCGTTTTTGTTGGGACACCCTTTACATAAGGGTTCTGTGGTTTCTCTCTTCCTTCTTTAAAATTGAAAGTGGACCTCATTTAGAAACAGGGCACATCGTGACATCAGCTTCTTTTCGGTAGTCTCAATTCTTTTGTATCATGGCCACGTGACCCCATTGGCTTTATTAATTGAGCAACCTCTCCTCCACAGGATACATCAAAATAAAAATTTAAGTGACTCTAATTATTTAAACTAGCCTCTGATTTTGCGTCCTAATAAAGTAGCTTCATGTTTTTACACAGTAACTCACCTCTCTTGTCTTTCCCTATCAATTCAGGTAAGGCACGCGCACTCGGTACGTAAAACGTGATGGTCCTCCATTGAGGCTAATTTCTCTAAAATTAAGTACATACTGCAGCATATTTCAATATACAACCAGTCGACGCAGTCCACAAACAGGCACCCGCCTCCACTCCCACATTCAATGGCTCTTATTAATCGAAAGGCATTCAAGCAAAGGACTGCCATCTCATAATGACTACGCTAATTAGATAGCGTCCTGCCTCTTCAGCAGCTGTTAATGTAGACAAATGACAGTCGTACCTCCTTGTAAGGTGTCACTCCTCGGCGCAGGACATTCCCTTTTCATAAATTGCTTTTTAACTTCTACAGCAAATGCGGCTCTACAAACTCGGGCAGATCGCAAGTGTGAAGTGTGTCGCCGAAATTATGAACCCTCCAACCAAAGGACACACACACACACAAAAAAAAAACCACAACAGAATATCGAGAAATCCGAGGAGCAGAAAAACTTTCTCAAAGTCCTTGTTTCATTGCCCATTAAGGAAAGGATTTGCCTGTTCCTCTTCTCGTGTCCTTCACTCTGCGCGTCGTGCGCTGTGCATGTGCCATGAGAAATTGCCAACGCGTGCTCGGAATACAATGGTGTGGTGTGGTCCTTCGGAGGAGTCTGCGTCTGTGTGGGACGATAGTAATACAGTCTATTGAGTGCGCGATGTGGATGCAGAGTGCATGTCGCGTTCCCTTTCAAGCCGCAGGGATGAAAACATCAAATTCCTTGTGGTTGCCCTTCCGACTCCCGCCACACCCGGCTGGTGGATGTTTAAATGACAATAACAATAATGACATAATTTATGCGGTGTCAAGTTGTAAAAGTCTGCTTTTATGTAGTGATTTGATGTTAAGCATAAGCGGTGCGAAGCGGGGAGGGAAAGGATGATGATTGAAGGGAGATTGTTTTCGTTGTTCCCGTGGTGGGTGTTGTGTGGCGAGGATTTGATTTATTTGCTTTTCGCGTTAGAAATAAGGATATGTTGGAGGATATGGGTGGATTCGAAGTGAGCTCTTGAGGACTGAACAATTGAGTTGTGCGGATGGTTCAGCTTTGGCGATAGTGTGAGGCGGGAATGGACGAAATGTGTCTCCTTGTGTCTTTTTGGTGTTGTTCGCGAAGGGGTTGTCAGTAGTAAGATGACGTGTGGCTAGACCCGGAGACTTTAAAGTGATAAGCTGTATTGTTTCGGTTCGCCGATGGGTGTTATATTTATAAGTCATAGGACGGATCACTTCATTTAAAGGTTAGGGTGTGTTTGTGTATTCCATTTTCTTCCAAGCCGACGAGCCGTTAAGTGTTAAACAACTGTGACTGTAGCAAAAATTCATTGGAAAGCTTATCGAATTTTTTTTATAAAACTTCAAGTGTTTGTAAACTATTATAAAGGGGTTTCTCGATGTCTCAAAGCTCTTTTTACATACCAAGAGAAGACCAAGGAACTGCAAACGAACATCACCCACCCGTTTATCGATCTCAAGGGCGGGCATTCAGGTTTGCATAGACGCGAAGCAAACAGTGTTATATCCACCTTTAGCGACTCTATATAAACCAAAAATGTATTATGGTGATCGCTAAAACACATACTGCCTTAATTGAGCATAAAATGTTCTTGGGAACACTGAACATAATACACACTTGAGACCGTTTGAGCTACTGCTTGTTCTAATGCGGCTCCAAAGCAATAAATCTTCAATTTTTTGGTTACTAATAGATTACCTGCGGTGGCCTCCGTGGCGTAGTGGCTAAAGTGCGACGCTCACACGCCGACGGTGTAGGTTCGATTCCCAGCTCAACACGAATTTTTCGAATTTTTCAAGGCACCACCTCTTTCGAGCTGCTGACAACACTCAAAGAGTAATAACTGTCTAAGAAAGCTTCTGAAATTTCGCCGTTCGGAGTCGGCAAAAAACTGTAGGTCCCTTCTACTCGTGAGAGAACAGTAGCGCGCACAACACAAGTAGTTGACGAGCAAGCTAGGCCCTGGTCCCAACAATTATAATTATTAATAGACTGCGGTAAAGAGTGTCCAACGACAAGATTAAAACTGGCATAAAAAAATGCACTAGCAACAATAACAGTTTTAAATGAGCCGCACAGGATGACAGCATTCACATCACCACTTCGGGAAGAGGAGGAGGACTTCAGCTATCTCAGGTACCCCATTAAAAAGGGACAACATCTGCAAAGTCAAACCCAGAATCACTTTCGCCTCTGCGATTTATGTCCCGATTTTATTAATGGAGTTTAGAAGAAAGACTTAATGACTAATTCTTGTCTGCAAAAACAAAAATAAAGATCGCTGAGCTATGCTTACGATTGACATTTGATTCTAGGTTTATTGATCAGAGCAATGAAAAATGTTGTCTAGAAATGAGCCCAAGTTATAGAAGAAATGGGTACCTAGCATATTTTTGTATATGGATACAGAATATCTTCTAGAGACAGGTTTATTACATCCCTTGTGCGGACTTTAAAGTTGGCTATAAGGTCGGAATTCAAAACTGACAACATGACATAAGGATTTATTTACTACTGCTTTAAAGGCTTACACGGATTGATATGTCATCTAAAATGCTTGAAAAAATGCAGTGTCGCAGACCTGATAAATAATGCCTTGTAATACTTATCTGCGACCCTTGAAGAGTCTGACCCTGAGCTACCGCTGCCGTCCATTTTTGATGGTCCCGAGTACGCTGCTTCCAGTTGTCAACACCACCTCTCTAGCGTCGGCAATCGCTTGGTCTCAATACCGGAGGTTCGGCCTACCTCTCCTCTCGAACCCGGAGGCTGGGTCCAAGGACCATCTTAGCTGGAACGTTGCTGTGCATTCGCTCGATGTGGCCGAGCCTCTGTAGTCGACGCATTTTTGTCTTTTGAACTACATCCACATCTTGGTACAGCACATACAACTCGCGGTTGTGTTTCCCCTCCATTCGCCTTCCTCGCTGACAGGACCATATAATCGTCTCAGAATTGTTCTTTCAAATGAACCAAGTATCTGCTCTATCGTTTTGCTTATCGTCCAGCACTTAGGTCCGTATAAGAAAGCGAGAAGGATTAGCGTCTTGTAAAGCGTTATTTTAGTCCTACGAGTCAGGAGATAAGACCAGAGCTGTTTTGACAAACTGAAATAACACCGGTTGCCGTAGGTGATTCTGCGCCGAATCTCCACTAAGGTGTCGTTTGTGGAGTTCACGTTTGCCCCTAGGTAGACAAACTCCGCAATTACCTTACCTTGTAACTGTCAATTGTAACATTCCGACCAAAGTGGTGTTCGACAAATCGATTCTTTGTCGACAGCATATATTTCGTTTTATCCTCGTTCACTCTAAGATCACCTCGTTTCACTTTCTCTTCAATAGCCATGAATAAATTTCTGGGAACTGGCGGTAATATCGATGTCATCAGCATATCCCAGGAATTACACTGATTTGTGGAAAATAGTGCCTTCCGTGTTTACACCCACCCTCCACACTATCCTCTCCAGCACAATCTCCTTGTTGAAATCCGGTGGAGGTTTGAAATGTTCAGCGGTGCATCGCGTTTGTGTTAGCGTTGTGTGACACAACCGCATCAGTTTTGACGGGGTCCCCAATTCGGCCATCGCCTCAAAAAGTTCTTTGGGATGAACGCTGTCGCATGCGGCTATAAAATCGAAAGAAAGGTGTTGTGTATCGATTTAAAAATCCCTGGTCTTTTCCAGAATTTGCCTTAATGTGAAAATTTGGTCTATAGTCGATTTACCGAGCCGGATGCCACGCTGGTACGTGCCGATTGTCTTTAGACGTTCACACAGTACGCTGAATAGGATCTTGAAGGCGACATTCAACAGGGAGATACCTCGATAGATCTTACATGTGGAAGGATCGCCTTTTTTGTGGATGGGACAAATGGAGTTGGTGTTCCAATCGTGGGGCATGCTTTCATCCTCCCATGTTCTACAGATGATCTGGTGCATGCTCCCAACCAGAACACTGCCGCCAGCCTTGAAGCACTCTGATGGCAAGCCATCAGAACCTGAGGCTTTGTTGTTTCTCAGCTTTTGGGTGTGAGTTACAAGGTATATATATCAATAAAAATAAGTCACGTTTGTCAAATCGGATTGGGTCCTCGGACAGTGAGTTTTATGCTCATGAGAAATGGCATATATACCAAAAATCCAATCTTTCACTGACCAAGGACCCAATCCGATTTAACAATCGTGACGTAAGTCTGATTACGGGGCACTACTTGAATAGAAAACATTCAAGAGGGTTAAGGGACTATTGAGACATGGATGAGAAGGGGACTGTCCTTTATAACCTTGCAACCCACTCATCTGTTGCAATTGTAAGGTGAACTATTTTTGCAAAAGCTAAGGCATTTCTTAGGGAGACACACTAAGCAGCAGCAGTTTATAGAAAGGCTTATTTTACATATGTAGGTACTTAGCATATTAGGAAACCTTTAATAATCCCGTCAAGTGTTATCATATGTGGACTAAGTGGGCTTTTATAATCCTGCACAGGCAGTTTAATCAACACCAGACCAACTATCAAACTTACACAACTGTCTCTTAAAGCAAAAATTTCCTTTGATGACACTAAGGTGGTGTCACCACTGGGAAAATTCCTTGCACCTTGTGAGTTTCCCTTTATACCAAGCACACTTCACACTTCTCACAAAAAAGTAAGCGATTAGATTTCCATTCTCTTAATGGCTCAATCGACAACTGAAGTCACGATGAGTGCGGCATTCCATGAATTCTTGTGTAATCCAACCGAAGTCTCTGAGTTCTTTGAGAAAAACAAAAGGAAAAAAAAACTACACACGAGCACAGCATAAAGCGAGAAGTCAAACAAAAATCGCTTATGATAATTTAATCATATCTGTTATTGTTTACCTCGAACTGTCAGTGACTTTAGACATTTTGCCGGTGAGCGACAGCGGCGGCAGCGTGTTCGTCTTAATTGACTGCGCGATTGCGTCACTTTTTTGCAGGAAAACACGCCTTCTTACATATCCTCTCGTCTCGTTCGCACATGCTCTTTCACATTTACATTTGCGATGTCCGTTTGCGTGGCTCAATATTTTCATCGCTCTTGCGGGGGGCAATGTACTTGTCGGCGAATGAGTGAAAATACTTGTATACACTTATGTTTCTTGCGTCGATTGCAGAGTAATCGGATTTTGTTAATGATGCACACAGTGGTTTTTTGTTTTAAATGCAAAACTGTACACCTTTTAAAGTGAATGATTGAGTTTTATGGTGTTTTCGTTGGTTCTCTGTCCGATCGTGGAGATAAGGTACATGAGCAATACATTAATTATGCATTCGAATGTGGGTCAAGCTGTCAGAAGTAATCTTTGGGAGACCGCTGAGTACGTGCCGATTTATTTACTCCTATCAGTCGAAAGGATCGATCCCCTATTGACAAGCAGAGCAATTTTGGGCGAGGCTCAAAAATATTCTCAAAACATTATGCCACGAAATTTTTGTTTGGCACCTTGTTTGATTAGGTCAGGTCGCTTTCCTTACAATAGAGTGTACTTTGAACGTCTAAAACTTACCTGTCGCAGTGACACTGCAGATCCATCTTCTATTCTTCAATTTTTTGAAGAATTTTTGCATGCCTGTAGGGCACTTGCAAAACAAACAGTGACCGGATATTGATATCAACTCCGGATTTATGCTCAATCTGAAATTTTGAAAAGCAACCAGAGCAACGGTAAGCCCCTATGATTGAATGTGTAAAACCACTTCAAAACGTTAAACAATTTCAAATGAATGTAAAGAAATTTTCTGCTTAATTTCGCTGGTAAAGTTCAAGGTTTCTCTCCTTTCAACAAGCAAATTGACCTGAAAGCACCAAGTTCTCATACTGCAAGCAGCGCACAGTTGGAGTTATTGGGCTTCTATAAAATTAAAGTTTCCCCACTCTGCATATCTTCCCCCGCCACCCTTCAAGGATACATAGACAAACTTCAGTGCGCAGCCATAAAATGGGACAGGATGCCAAACAACGAGTTGCATGAGAATCACAGTCCATACAGCCTGTTGCCAATCTGCCATCACTCTTGCCAAGTCCGTGGCCACCCGCACTTGCATCCAGTGAAAGTTTACCCCAGCAGCACTATAATTGCGTTACTGAAGCAAAACAATTGAATTAAAACTGAGGCACGAGCGAGTATAGCAGTCTGCCATGGAATCCTTTTCAATGGGATGACCTTACAGTGTGTGTGGCGGTTGAAAACTCACCTTTAAAGCGCTCTGGATGTCTGATGAAATGCAATTAAATGCTCTATCGTTGAATCAGAGAGGGAAAGCTACCTCAGTGTGCTGTGGATTAGGCGTTATCTGCGGGAACACCTGTAAGCGTCATATGCTCAAAGATAATTGGAATGCGCTGAGTGCAGTTTTTTTTTTGTCTGTGTCGTCGACGAAGTCAATGACTCCCCCGATAGGCTTATCAGCGAAAGGGAACTGCATCGAATAAGCAGATACCCCGGTTGATAGATACTCACTCTTTAATTGTCAAGATAAGAAGCCATTTAAAAGTGGGACAAATGTGTTGTCGCAAAGCTTTTTGAAGTTCTGTGTCTGCACTCTCAAGTCAAATTAGGTTTCTCAGAAAAAAATCGAGTTAATTGAATTTAAGTAATCATCGGGCTCCAAAATTGTAAATCCTGGGGATTCCCTGAACGCTTTCCTATGTGCTGATCTGGAGATTCTATAATCTTGCCAGCCGACCTTCGTGTTTTTGGATGCTTTGAGCGGGGTTCATCGGCTACTGTCCACTCCGCTGACTGCCCATTTGACTCTGGAGTATAGTGGTGGATCCATGTTTCATCCAGTGTGACATACCGACGCAAAAAGTCCTCTTTGTTCTGGCGAAACAGGTCCAAAAAGCTTTTAGAATCATCGATACGTCGTTGTTTTTTTGTCTATTGTGAGCAAACGCGGCATCCATTTCGAAAATAGCTTCCTCATGGATAAATTTTCGCGTAAAATAGTGTACACACCACCTTCTGATATCTTTAAGGTGTCCAAAACGATTTTGTGTACTTTTTTGAAGTTTTTAACTGTAACCACCTCAATTGGCCTTGGAGTCTGTACAGCCACGTGTAAAACCAGCATACCACTGCAGATAAAAAAACACCTATCAGGGAGCAGAGTCCCTGTAAAACTTTTCAAGCCACTGCTGACCTAACGCCGAACTTTTTCCAATCAAGAAGCAGTGTTTAATCAACACACGAAATTTAAGTAGCGTCACTGTAGCCTTGTGTGTGTGTAGCGTCACTGACTGGCTCTGTAACTTCTAACCTAATAATCAAATTGCCATGAAAATTTGTCAGGTATCATTCGAATATATGTACTTTTGAAAATTAGGTTTTTCGTATGTGGCGCAGCCTATATGCTAGTCCCGGGACTAATTGAGTGTTGTGTTTTAGATGCGAACTCAATAACCAGTCCCTTCCTGATCGTTCAGAGATCAAATTAGGAGATGAGGAGCTCCATCGCTTGCTCTCTGCAGAATGCACAAGGAGGAGTCCGAAAGGGTCCTGAGTCGCTTTTGTGCATCAATAACTTTCTCAATGGCTTGCATGACTTCAACCACTCCATTCCTGTTCTTATTCACAAAGGATTTTTCTCCACCTCTAAAATATTCTGTCAACCTACTGCAGTGCTTCATAAATCATTTGCATTATTTGTTGATAGTCTTCTGTAGATTAATTTAAGACAAGTCCGGCCGTAGAAACAAAGCAAACAAACAGCCCTAACAACAGGCCTTTTAGATCACCCATTACTCACTGCTGAATGCAGCCATATAGCTGATTCCTCAAAAGAAATGGTTAAGTCATTATCTTGTACAATCACTGCTCAGATAATAACTCAAAGAAAATGTACTCAGCTGGAAATAAACATTCTGCAGAATTCTACGGAATATGTGACTGTCTCTGGAATCGGATGCATCATCCTAAGCAAACTCCGGATGTGGCAGCGTGCACTCGTTGAACTGTGAACGATGGCGTAACCTCAAGGTAAATTCGACAGAATCGATCGTTGAACCTTAGCATGCGCACCTCTTCAAGGACTTAATCCCCAGGGTAAGCGGCCTCTGTTGCATGCAACCGAGAGTGCACACTCGAGGATTCTTTCACATTGCACAGAAAATCTCCATTGTTTGAGGGCGCACATGGATGCATGGCAAGAGGCTCATAATAAGGCGCCTTAAGCTATTGAGAGCACGTCGTTGTCATGGAAACCCCCACCCAAATCTGTCCGAGTGACAGCTAAATAAGTTCAAGTCGGAGAATTGACTTAAACGTCAAGCAGTAAACATCCTGGCCTGTCTCGGTGAGTGTGCACGCGTGGTGGGATGGGCCGTAGAGTACGATGTGATAAACACAACAAACGTGCACCGCCACCAGAGCAAACGTGAACGCATCCCTCTCCGTCCGCTGGAAGAGGTGAATTGATGAAGGGGGCCATGGAAGAGATTATCTGTTGATCATTTGTCGGCACGCTATCTGCCGGCGAAAAAACCATAACCTCGGAAGCGCTATAGCGGCGATGGCGAGGACTGCGGCTCTGGGATGCAGCTCACTGTTGAGTGATTTATAAAAGTCTTCAGTTCTTCACACTTGCGGTATTTGGATTATTTTCGGTGGGATCGAAAGAATCCGAACACAAGTTCAAGTTGACGCAGTGCCAAAGAATGCGGCCGACAACGGTGGGTTGTTTATTCTGACAGGGTGTGTGTTTGTGTGAAATGCAGCACGCATCATCTGTAAGCAACAGCTGCTACAGGCCAGATGCCCCGGCGAAGATGAGCACGACGTATCGCAAAAACAATGAACTAATTTATTGTGTAGGCGTGTTGGGGGCGGTGAATATGTGTGATTCACTACAACAGCTTAACTCTTATCGGCGAGGTGAGGAATTGTGTTCAGTTGTTGATTCGAGGAATTGCATTACTTGGGTTACTGCAATAAAGTTTTGAATGGGAACCATCCTACTGTCGGCAGATAAAGCTGGCTTATCAATCTGTGCCACCAGTGCTTGGGCTTTGTATTCCACGGCGCTGATCTAGCAGAGAAATTGTAAATTAATTAGACATTGCTGCTCTGAAGTAGATGTTGTCCTAAGTTGCTTTCCAAGATTTCAGTCTGTTTAAGGCGTCCGAAGAGCTTTATGAATCTCCCCTCAAACCTCGAAGCATAGCAATGGTCTCCTTCAGAAGTCGAACGTAGGTTAAGTAATCTCTCGTTTTCCAGAAGTTTATTTATTTTTTTGTCAGAAACCTCGTATGAATAGAATTTGAATGGAAACGCTTCCAACATGGGAAACTGAATTGCGGTTTTGTTGGAAGTTGCTGCAGAACTTGTGATAAGCAAGAATTTGACTCATCTCACACATCTGTTGCTTGTTTGGGCAAACATTGCGACATAGTCGCCTGAGAAGCAATCGAATCATCATCACATCCGATGGCCCATCACGCTTCGTACTCGAATTAGCTTCTTAAAAAATCCGTTTATCGCAATACCACACTGACCTCATCGCACAGCATCTGTTCGTCATGATTCAATATGCAATTTGTGACCAGCCTCCAAAAGCTTTCTCTGTTTCTTTCAAAAGTTTACAGCATACATTATTGAGTCAGTCCCTACGTGGTTTGTGGATGAACTAAGCGAATGGGGAATTTCTTATGGTGGCAGCTTTTGGAGAAAAGGGAAATTTTCGTGTGCTTTCTGAAAAGCTTCTGTGGCAACAGATTTCCGATTTTGAATTTTTTGAAAATGTTTGCAATTCTTTGATACACTCCTCAAGCAGTTGGTTGAAAATTATGTAAAATTGCTTTGGTGTCGGGTGATTTTTGTGAAGAACAGAAAGTTACATAATAAATAAAAAACAAAACCGATACAGTTTCATTAGTTGAATCTTGTATAAGTTGTATTTGACGGTTACAGTTAACATATATATGAGCGTTATATATTCTGGATCCTTGCAAACAGATTTGACCTTCTCCACAACATCTCTCATCTTTCCTGCACTCAAGGGTCTCTTTCCATGTCTCACTTATAGGAGACAGCTCAGACAGATGCTGAAATACCTCAACCTCAAGCGCCACTCTTAATCAAACGAAGGACTTCCTTTCAAATTTGGAATGAATTGATAAAATATACGCATGGCATGTCCTCATCTCAATCGCAAAACGTCGTCAACTGGCACAAAACGTCGTCAACTGTTGCAAAACGTTCATGTATCGTTTCTGAGACAGATGTCATAGTTTTTGTCACCTAGATCAGAACAGAAAACGTTCATCTCAATGACGTGTTTAATGTATCTCAATACACATTTTTTTAAGAGTTTTACGCCTATTTTCTGGAAAACAAAACATATTTTGAGTCCATTCTTCCGAAATAAAGTCTTTATTTGGCAGTTGTGAGTTCGCCATTTCGGATCACTTCTAATTTTGAACAGACACTCTATATCGTCTTACATGTCACGCGGTACAAGTGGCTGCAAAACACCCTAATTGATTACAATTTTATTTTAATTACAGCAAATAAACTCAAACGCAGACCTGATATTCGATGACATCCCCGACTCTGGTATTAAGAACAAACCGGAAAACGAACGGTGGCGAACGGCAACAAACACCCAGCACAAGGCAAACAACGACGACTTGCTGGACGCATCCGATCTCATCGAAGACGAACTACAACCAGTCGAAGACACCGGCGATGACTTTGGTGCGATCGACGGCAACACTGACGATGAAACCAGTCCCGGCAGCGACAGCTGGCTGATGAAGAGCGTCAAGCGTGTTCGGCGCGAATTGAATCGCCTGCTAGGCGGCAAAGCTGATGAAACTGCCGCCCACAAGCAACGTAAAGTGGCACCCGCTAACAAGAGACCGCACCGACGACGTGCAGTGACCAACGAGCAGCGAGGAAACAAGAAGAAGAGAGCCCATGCAGATCCGGCAAAGAATCGTCGTCGATCGGTGGGCAGAGACAACTACGACGAGGAGTATGGCTCCGGCGACGGTTTGGATGTAGATCCAGACACCGAATTGGGCAATGAAGTTTCATACTGTAAGTGCGAACGTATTTCCATCGGTTAGCAACGACTTGAGTGATTCTTTTTTCAGACCGGGTTATGTTCATTGCACATGAGATGTGGAACGACAATTATCGTCAAAAGCAGAGCAACCAATTCCTACAACTCCGCAGGGAGTTAGAGGTTGGCTTCAGAGACCTGTTCAAGAGCTCAGCTCAGAACCCCGACGAGGAAGACGAGTCCATTAAAACTGACCTCATCGATGTTTCGTAAGCTTAGGAATCCTTCCCCTTCCACGGTGGCCGTCTAAACCTAGAATGTTCTCTCTTTCAGCCGCACAAACGATCCGTTCAAGGTACACGTGACTGTCCAACTGGAAATCACCGGAAGCAACGGCGATGAATTTAGCAACGCCATTCAGAACCAGATTATGACATACTCGAAGATTGGCTCAGTGGGAGCCGAACTGGATGACAACTATGTCTACAGTCACATCAGTGGTAAGTGCTCGAATCTCTTCGTCCCATTTCATCTGGACCTAGACAATCCCCATTTATCTTCTGTCACCGCAACTCACCCCTGACGGTTGTTGACTCCCTGACAGATATCTACAACGTCCCGCCAATCAGCGACAATGTGTACTTCGTCAAGGTAACCCCCAAGACCACTGAAAGTCCACTCAGAGAGCCAGGCCAACCAGACCCTATCGACCCATCTGAACCCGAACGTGATGAGAACGATTACGACAATCGCGAAGATTACGAACCCCAGACTGACACTGAAGTCCAGTACCCAGTGCACGGTGGCTACCCAACGACTGAAGACGCCCGTCGGCCCGAAGAAAATGCGGGAGAGCCTGAAGGTGAATTTGATTGTGCCATTTATCCAGAGAATGGTTTCAGGTGTGGTGACGGTAAAATAATTCAATGCTCTGAGGTGTGTGACTCCTTTTCCGATTGTAATGACGAAGCGGATGAGCAGAACTGCCAGCCAATAGGTACAGTTTTCGGTTTGACGGGTGTCCTTTCTTTCTGTGTGCACTTGCGAAACTAACACTGCTTGTGATGCGTGATGCTACTAACTGACATTTTAAACTACTAACTTAACTCATTGTAAATGTGTCCCTCCCTGGCGTTACATGTACAGACTATATTATCTTGGGCATGAGTCAACAGAATCAAAAACGAAAAAATCAACGTGGCTGGTCAATGTGACATGATCGAGTTTGTTTAATTGTAAAGAGGTCTTCAGTTTCAGTTTCAAAAAGATATACACAACGATACATCTTCGATGGAGATTAACATTTCAAATAAAGTTTGGGCTTTTTTATTGAATATGAAAAACAGAAGTTATCAAACGGCACCAAAGGAAGGATGCGGCATGCAATTTCCTTGAGGTATCCTTAAACACTTTCCGGGCAACACAAAGCAAAAATAATCACCAAACACATGATTTGGTGGTCAAATAACGTCGCCGAAACGTGCGTACATTCACGACTCGATAAATTCTTAAGCAACAAAATCTTAATTGATAGTGTTGCTCAGTCTTCTTGAAAACAAGTATTGTCCATGTGATTGTCTTGAATTGTGACAATTTAAATCGCTTCTAAGTTTGACAAATGTTAAACGCCAGTGCTGGCAAATCGAAGCAGCGAAAAGACTGACTCTGAATAAGCTCATACATCGAATATGTTGGCTCTGACCTCTACATCTGCATACTGTTACTAGCTCTTTGACTGAAGCAATCAACAGTATTCCACTGGAGTTATGTCATATTTTCATTCCCGATTTGGTTGCTGTTCTTGTAATTTTCACTGCATGCAGTCCCTTGAACTTTAAACGTTAAACATTAACTCTTACTTTGTCGCAAACGGCAGCTTATTTGGATGAATTGGACAAATGCCAAGAACGCAAACAAAATATCAACCTTCTGTACATGTGCCTTGTCTTCGCGTTCATCTGATTTTGCTTTTTCTCCCTCTGGTCTGTGGAACTCTTTAACTAGGTATTTAGATTGGGTTGTGGTGTTCCCTTGAAGGAACTGGGAAAGATCGCAAAATATATTGGAATTCGATTTGAGGCTAAGAAGTGGCATGAGATTGAAGAAAAAGTAGACCAAGCATATGAACTGTTCAAAAGGAAGTGTAACGAATGTAGAAAGTTAAACATTTTTTTGAATGTGAAATGAAACACAAGCAGTTCGAAATTTATTTATCGGCGCAGCGGCACCTTTGTTTGCTTGAACTGAATTTTTATACCAGTGACATGTTCTTTAATAGTTTTAGCTCATATGCTTTCCAATCAGTATAAAACTCTATGTTCAAACCAGGAATAATGGCCGTTCGCCGAATACTATGCTAGATGACAGAAGAAGACAGAAATTATCACCATATTGGAATCAATGCAAATTTGCACTTGAATCAGCCCCTTTCATAGCTTGTTCCGCCATTGATTAACGCCCATCCCACGTTATATTGGCCAATCCTAGGTTGCTTAAGCAAATTAATAAGCCAGACAAGCGAGGATCTTAGATTAACATGTTTATTTGAAAATAATTCAAAGCATCATCGCTTTCAAGTATCTGAGAACAGTCAAAGAGTAATAGTTTTCCATTGAAATCGAATTTCTCCGTTTGAGACTACACCGACATGCGAACGTCCGTGGATATTGCAACTTCCTCGACAGTTTTCATGACCTCAGCCGATGGTGTTTTTTAAAGTGCGGTCAATTTGCAAGACTTATATATAAAGCCATTCGTAAAAATACTGAACTATGAATTTGTCCAGAAGGCTGTTTTCAACTTTTCCTCTATATGAAGGATGTGAAGATATAATTTTTCAACGCAGAACTTACCCCAAATTGTTCTATCTGAGCCCAATCAGGAGTATCACTTCTTAGGCCTTATACACATTCTCACTCCACTTCTTTGGTAAAGAAAGGTCCATTTGAAGGAACCATAAAGCGGCTTTCTAACTCTTCTGAAATATGACACAAAGTGATGTGTCCCCGTTTGTGAGTGTCAAAAGGCTATAGGCTGTTACCTCCCTTTGCTGATACTTGACCGTACCAGCAAAGGGAAGGTTTCGTCTGCAAAAGAAGCAGACTGAATGGAACACAATGTATAAGGGAACACTCGAACCTATTCAAAGAAAACTAAGAGTTCAAGTGCAGTATAAAATAATGTCCTTCGAGTATTTGTCAGTCTTCTTCTCTCTTCCTTCTCATGTCAAATGTAATAAACTTCGTCAGCATATCAGTCCAAGATGTACATAAAAGTTAATCGTTTTAGTTGGTGTACGTGTCTACATCTATATTTTAAGTTGGTTTTGGTAAACAATTTTCTTCTCGATCTTTATAATACGCTCACCTGTGTTTCATCTTGAACTAATCGCCTTACTTTAGAATAAGAACTACTCCAAGTATCCATCTCTTAAGTGTTGTCGCTTTGTTGCTCATCTTTGTGTCCGTAAATACATTTCTGTGAAAGTCCCCCGCCAACCCTAGTCGATTCCCACTTACAACAAGGATGCAGCTTTATTTGCTTATCTGCCAAGCTTACTCCTCCCCCATCTATATGTGTACACGTCTTGTGTGTCGTTTTGTTTAAGCAACCCCCGCGTATAGCAGGTGTCTGTCATAAGTTCGTCAATTGATCATAGCACACATTTGATTAAAAAATTAATGAATAAAAAAAAATAATTCGAGTTCATCGCTACGCCTCAATCATAAATTCGCAACCCCTGTGATGTCCCCCAGAAAGCTGTTGTGCGCACACAACTGACAAAAGTTTATTTTTCCCAAGACCAAAACCCCGAGGAACCATCGCCTGGATACGAGGATGGTAGTGAATATGGTGCCCCAGAAGAGGAGCAACCATATCAGCCTAGTCCCGAAGTTGACGAGGATGAAGAGATCGCATCCGGACGTGACGAACCTCTGCCCCAAGAAGAGGTCAGTCAAGGTGAGATTGGCGTCGGCAATCAGGATGTCGATACCAACACTGAATACCCATCTGGCGGTGGGGAGATCTATAGTCCGGTCTATGGTAGACGCGATGAACTGAATTGTCGCGGTGATATCTTCTTCCGTTGCGTGGAAAGTGGAACGACAATTTGCGAGGAGCAAAGATGCGACGGCACCGAAGACTGCCCAGATGGAGAGGATGAAATTGACTGTCCTGGAGATTTTGAAAATGGTAGTTATTGCTTTTGTTTTTCAGCTATCATCTTTTTCATTGAAAATCAGACTACTGTAGGTTTTCTGAAGGGAGGGGATTTATATGGATTTGCTCTTTCAGGATTGCCTTAATAAGTAGGAAAATCTACATAGCAGAAAGAAAATACTTTTTTTCGCATTATCTATTTTTATTGACCACCCCAATGTGTGTTACAGGATTTTTAATATAGTGGGGTAACCGGGAGAATTTCGCAAGAAGAGTTCTAGAACATAAGAGTCGAATTTATGGCAGCTTATTTACTTAAGCCATACAGTAGGTGCATAAATTATGAGTAAAAGCAGGCGTAAGCAAGTCGCACATTTTTGTAAATCGCCCACAATATTTCCATAACAAAAAAATTTAAGGTCCGTTTCAGAAACAAAGTTCTTCTAATTTAAAAGATTTGCGTCCATTAAAAATTCCTCCTCTTAATTTTTAACATCCAGCACTGGAAAGTGGCTTCTTGAAATTATCTATAAAATGTGTCAATGTTCAGACCTATATTCGAGAGGATCTCATTCAAGAACACGGGAAATATGGTTATCATCTTCGTCTCTAAGTAAGAATCCGGGTTACTCAAATTCAAATCACAAACCAGGGGTCTAATCACGGATGGCGACTCTCCTGCGACGATATCGTTGAAACGAGAGTTTTGCATCGCTTAAGCACAAAAAAAAAACGATATACCAATCGCTTTCGTTCTGACGATCGGTTTTTGACGATAGCTATTTCACTATTGTTTTGCCTTGCGCTGGCGTACAAGTGATGAACACTTGAAGAAAAAGAATGTGATCAGTGTTTACAAAATGTTTTGGATACAATCCTCAGCTTACGGAAGTTTGAATGTAAATCCAAAATAATTAAAAGAAAATATTCCCTGAAATGTTCCCAGTCCTTCGTTCATTCGTAATATGTACACACACAACAAAACAATGAAAACTATCTGTCAGTCGTTATTCATTGTTTTGTTGTATGCGTACAAATATGACAACAGACATGTTGTGTTCAGTAGCGCTCAAATTGTGTATAAAATAGACCGTAGACGAGACGATAGTGGCTGGGTTATGTGATGCAAATTATGGACGATATCGTTTTGGTTGATCGAAAAGTTACGTGAATCGAAAAGTTACGTGATTACAGCCCAGGTTATTGAGCTCCCCTGTAACTACTTTTTCGAGCTCAGTTTCACTGATGCTCCCCTAAGTGAATGATCTCAGAAACATTTCAGAATCATCACACAGAAAGTTCAGGCTACAATGGGATTGTCAATCAATTCCACATTGGTGTGGATCCAGGTACGGTTTTCATATCAGCCGCTTCACTAAAGTAGAAGTCATTTAAGCGATTAGTAGGCGCAGTCGACACCGTTTCCACTCAATATTAACGTCCTTTATGTCATCCCCCAATTTTTCAAAGATTTTTGACAAGTCTTGGACATCTCTTGTTAATTTTTTTGTACAAACTTGTTTTTTCAAATTATGCGTGGTGGGTTTTTATCACAAACTCCGTTTAAAGACTTAGATTGTTGAGATAGTTAAGATGCATTACACAAGGTTTTGTGCAACGGCCTGTCTTATAGCGATAGGAAACTGTTGTCACTAATTTTGTGAACAGATGTTACAACAAACCTTGTTATAGGAAAATCAATATACCTTTAGGAGGCTAACTAGGTAGGCAAGAACCAGCTTCAAATTAAGAAATAAAAAAAAATTAATAGTTTTTTTTTATTAAGAGCGTTTCAATTTAAAAAAAAAACAAAGCAAAAACAGACTAAGATAAACAAAGCAAAAACAGACTAAGATAAAAAAATTATTTAATTAAGTGGCAATTCAATTCAATTCAATTCAAATACCTCTGCAAGTCCACCACGGCTATGCTTACAGAATTTCACTCCTTGAACAAAATGTGTTCGGCCGCAGTTTCGCATAAATTGACCGAAATTTTGGATGTTTAGGAACATTACGTTCAAACTTGTCTTCGAGCTTTCTTAACGGTATAGACCAATAAATCCACGTAGCCCCAAAGAAACCAATCCAAATGCGTAACATCTCATAGACTGGACTGAAATGCGACAAGTCCATTCGATGTTGAAATGTAGCAGGAAATTGATTGAGAATATGGTTTAAATACTAAAAAGGTGACTACACAAACAAATTTCAAGAAATAGCAAACATCGATCAAAAGCAGTACGAGGGCTGCTTTTTTTCGGGATTAGAGAACAAAAACAAATATTAATCATCGAAAATAGCTTTATTGCTTTTCAAAATGTTCTCCATTAAGATCTATACACTTTTGCATGCGTTTGAACCAATTGTCGAAGCACTTTTGCCACTCTGATTGAGGTATCTCCAAAACATGCATTCTGAACGCATCAACCGCTTCTTCAGGTGTCGAAAAACGTTGACTTCTCATTTTATTTTTTACGTACGGGAATAAAAAGAAGTCATTCGGTGCCAAGTCAGGACTATACGGCGGATAACTCATCAAATCGATGTTTTGAGTGCTCAAAAATGCAGTTGTTTGAGCCGATGTGTGAGAGCTCACATTGTCGTGGTGAAGAGTGATCCGTCCTCGGCGGTTGGTTTTCCTGATTTCTTGGAAGCAAATGGTTGTGTTTTACTCAGAATTGACTTTTCTGCGTTGTTCTAGTGGTACAGTTGCGACATATCCAGTTTTTCCGAAAAAACAGGCGACCATTTGCTTGGAAAGTGGAGCGCGCGAGGAACTTTTGTTGGATTTAGCTCAATTTGAAACACCAATACAGTCGACTGCTGTTTACTTTCGGGCTCATCTGCATAAATCCACGATTCATCACCTATCACGATGTCATAGACATGTTTCGAAGCACCGCGATCGTATTTTTGGAGCTTTTCTTTCGACCAATCGACATGAGCCTTTTTTTTGAGCGATTGACAAATTATGTGGGATCCAATGCGAACAAATTTTTTTGACGGTCAAATGTTCATGCATTATTGAATGTATGCTGGTCCCACTAAAGCCTAAGGTTGTCTCAATCTCACGATAGGTCACATGACGATCTTGCAATATCAGTTCGCACACAGCATCAATGGTTTCCTTCACGAAACTCGTCTTCACGAAATTCGTCTTGGAGTGAACTACGACCTCGGTTGAATTCACCATACCATCGATAAACACTGGTTCTTGATGGAGCTTCATCGCCAAAAATTGAATTAAGTTCACCGATGCACTGTTATTGAGTTAATCCACGTTGAAAGTTGTAAAAAATAATCGCACGAACATTTTCACGATTTAATTCCATTTTTTGGGCGAGATTTTAAGTAACTGTCAACAACACAAATAGCGCTGGTATGTCAAAAAGTTCTGAGTACGTGCAACTTTACGATAGAGCTGGCACTTGCCAGATTGTAACAGTAGGGTTGCAAAATACCGCAATATAAAAGGCAATCTTCGTACATATTTTCCAGTAATATTTGTGAACTTTATATGAATATTAATGCATTAAAGAAAATTAAATTAAATTCTTTGAGAGTCCCTACAATGCAAGTGCTTTGTTTTTTTACGCAATGGTACCTATTTAGACACTTAAAGGAATCTTTGTTTAGCACAATCATTTTCTGGGTATACCCCTGGGGAAAATACTAAAGATTAAAGAAAATTAGATGAAGTGATTTGTGTGATGATGTGGTATTTTTGCACAAATTGTCAAACAGTTAAAATATTCTTCTTGCACAGATAGATTTGTAGACATTGTATACGTGTTTTTTAATGCGTAATGTATTTTAAGGACTAAAAGTTTTGATGTGACTTAAACCGGATTTTTCAGGGAGAACTTTGTTAACGTTTTTAGATGATTCTTTTAAACTAATAGATGAATTAATTAGTAAAGTTAGACCTGCCTATTTTTATTTTGAAGACAAACAAATTCACAGGACACATCAAAGTCTTCGAGTATAACTTAAGAGACAGGATTGATTATTCTTTTTTCTCGAAAATACAGAACAGGTTGGCGTTATCCCAATTGTAATTAACATTTATTACGGGCGTGCCATCTTCCACACTGGACACGTTAGGAACACCTACGCCCTGTACAGAAATTTGTACATAAATACTTATTGTATATTTTTAACACACAAACACAAACACAAACACACTAAACACCAAAATTTAAACCACTATCCACTAATACCCAATTTACACGAAGTGTAGATATCGTAACAAGGAAAAAGAATTACTTTGTTTTTAACAAATAATTCATTAGATTCATAATCAGTACATATTTACATCCACTGTACAAAATTACACATACACTCACCCATCAAAACAGTGAGCCACCCTCACAATTTCTTACGTAGATTAGCGACTTTTACATCAAACATAAAATACCTTAAAACCATTTACACTTGATGATACTTAAACAAAGCCAAACACTTTTTCTTCGTATCTAGAATGCAGTGAGAATGAATTTATGTGTGATAACATTTGCATGCCGAATGCATACAAGTGCAATGGTAATATCGAATGCCGTGACGGTACCGACGAACAAGGTTGCTCTGGTAAGTTTCATTTATTTTTATGTTAAGTTTTATTTTTTGTTTTCTTTATATATTTAAGTTTCTCCTTGTTTTAACTTTTGAATTTATTTTCTGAGTTTGTTAAAAGGTTATTCTTAATTTGAAACGAGTCTGTGTATGAATTTACTCTATTTTCCTTTGAAGGATACAATACAATGCTTGATACATTTACTGCTTTCTTATTCTTAACCGACGTAACAGGCAACACTGCTTTCCATATTACAGTGTCATTCATTTTTCCGTTTATAGAAGAAAAGTTTAGTTTAATACTCAATGCAATGCATATTTGAACATTTGTATATCTTAAAGAGCTTCGAGTTTCCCTCTAAGAGCGGAAGGGAATACAATTCAAATGACAGTCTCTAGAAGATTTATATTTACGTAATATTTGTTTGAAAACGTATCATGACCATTTACTAAGCTGAACAAAGAGAATCTGACGACGTCAAATTATACAATTTTGTTGCCAATTGATGCCGTCAAAAAGTAAACATTTTTTGGAATGTTGCTATTTAAAAAGGTGGAAGTTCAAATCCAAATGGCAAAGAGACAAATTCTATAATTTGTCGATCTGAGGCAACTCTTTTCTTAACAGCAGCAATAACTTTGACTCTCTCTGCATATAACATAAGCCAGGCGATCCAATTTTTTCACCGATTGCCTGCAGTCGGTCGATTTTGGCGACTACTTTCATCGACAATGGCAAGGAATTCTCTAATACTGTGACACTTCAAATGTCAGCTCAACTTGTTAGCGCTTGTATTCGACGACTGCCAAACTGTTGTCGAATACCAGCGCTACCAAGTTGAAACCATTAAATGAACGACCCAGACGAAAGAAAAAAAAAACAATAAGATGTTAGATGAGTTTGATTTTTATCGATTTTATTGGATACCTAAGGCTCGATTTCTGAACTGAAAGTTGGTATCTCGGAGCACCTTGTTCAAACAAAAAGTAGCTTGGGTTGATTTTGAAGAGTAGAGTACTGCAGTAAGATGCCCCTAGCGATGGTGTTTATCAAGCATATCTGAGTGATTTTGACAATTTAAATTTATGTTACATGCAGTTCCTATTTGTACCATCTCTCCTTTAAGTATGTTAAAAAACTTTAAGGGGTTCCAAGATTCCCACTTCAGAGCTTGTATTTTTAGCTTTTGTATGACTATCCATAGAATGTGCAGAGTGCTCTTTATGCTAGCCTTAAGTTTCTTATAACAGCTAATACTGAAAGGTTGCTTATCTTGCCACAGGTCTAGAATAATTTTTTGACTTAAATATATATATGGTACTGGATGGCGTGACGGTCTACAGGGGGACCGGGACCTAGCTTGCCCATCGCTACTATTTTTCTCATGAGCACGAGTGACCTACATATTTTTGCCGCCACTTAACGGCGAAGTTTGAGAAATTTGAGAAGTTTGAGAAGTTTTTGAGAAGTTTGAGAATTTTTTTTTAATAATTGCCAGTATTTTATTTTGAGAAGATGTAAAAGGAGTTTAGTTTTCGTGTTTACGCAGGATGTCGGAATTCTGATGGAATCCCATTTCAATCTTACCTTGGAAGTCATGATTATTAGAACATTCGTGACCAAGCAGATGTCCTCTCACAGTAGAACAAAGAACCTAAACTTTATGATAGTAAGCAAAAATCTGAGCAAATACCGGGTCAAGTACTCTTACTTAGTTTGGCTTCATTTGGCCTTACTTCTGAGCTGCTATAACCGATAAAACTTCTCCACATTTAGAGGGCCTTATAATACCAAAAGGAGTTATCCCAAACCACGCCAATTGAGAACATTTCTCGCCTTGCCTCCGTTGTAACTATTTGCAAGTGACTGCATGAACATGCCACAGTCGTTCATCACGTACTTGCGTCCTTGGCTCAGTTCAACCAATCATGTAGATAAAAATAGGACTGCATCAGCTGATGACCGCCTTGCAGATAACACCGGTCTTGTAAGACAAAAAAGGGATACCTTTTGCGCAGAACATATGCCACTTCTGACTAACAACACCAAGTAAATGCATCTCGAGTCTGCCTCCCATGAAGGATTACTTTACATCCGTGTTTATGAGTTTCCATTCCTTTCTTCGGCAACTCCAAGTTCGCATATTACTTTTTTGTGTTTATTTTTTAGCGTTACATTCTATTATTTATTAACCATCAGACAACTGTAATGCCACTTGACATTGCATTTCGCGGCTAGAGAAACACTTGCACTCATGCGAGCGTGTGATAGGCGCGTTGGCTATCTGTGCAGTGTATGCCGGTGGCGTACTCTCGGCTTGTGCACTTTGATGTAAAAACAATCGCACAAATGCCATTCAAATTTGACATTGATATCAATTAGCGAAGCTATCCTCGATTGTACGCAGATTCTGTTCCTCTTCTGACAGGCGATCGAGTGACTCAAAAACGAAGCGTGCACGATCGAGAGCGGCTGTGATTGGCTTTATTGGGGACTTTTATATAACGGTGTTCGTCAGTGGTAGAGTGTAGTGCTAATGAGGAGGATGTTTCTGAGTACAGTCCGACTGCCTTATCTGATTATGTTTCATGATGCCTTGAACTGGATGATATAAGAGACTTTACTCGAGACAGGCAGGCAATTCAATTTTCCGGTCTAATTAGGTTCCTTGCCTTTGAAGGAGTACTTCGCGCCGATCTAAAACAGACTGCAAAGAGCTTCTGGCAAAGAAAGGAATATTTCAGTGATTTCGAACGTGTTCAATGAGCTTGTTCCACTTCCATAAGCACTTTAAATAGTTGGCACACAATGCCCGGCGCCTCGGAATGACTGCATACGTTGTGAAACTATTCAGTTCACAGAAGGGGTAACTCACTAGCTGCCAAATTGTTTGAAATTTAATAACCGCTACGGAGGCAATGTTTCGACAACTAATGCTACTGATTTTCTCACAGTTCTCGGTACACACCTGGTTACTGTGAGTGCTTGAGTTAACGTTCTGCGCCTGGCTGCGTGATCACCACTTCTAATTCTGCTTCTTCCTTGATAGGGTTATGTGGTTTATACAGATTGTCATGTTTTTACACGGTTTGCATTTAGCTGCAGATTAAGAGTCAGTTACTAGAAAATTAGAATAAAGCTAGTGTGTTCGCAATTTTTGAGTACGGCTTGATGAATAATGCCTTCCGAGAGTTAAGACGTCGGTAGATGAAAACAAGTGTAAGATCCAGTTAATGTCGTTAGTCATACCCCTAAAGAGTTCCCAAGGTCCTTCCTCACCAGTCATTCCTTACTTCGTTCCACTCAGTCACTTACCATCCCTGGATACAGCACTCTAACCTCCCATCGGGCGAGTGCTAAATTATTACAAAGCATAACGTTGGCTCATAAAAATCAACTTCTCACAGACAACAAAATTAATTTTCCCAAATGATAACTCATACATAAAAACCCGTGTGCATCCTTAACCTTCACGCCCAGAGTTCACACCCTCGTCCAATCCGGTATGTGAGCAGTACGAAAAAACAAACCCCAAGCCACAAATCCCACCGCACAAGCGATTTACGCCCCCGCACCCGCCCAGCAAAATGTTAAAACAATTTGTACACCGGATTAAAATCACCCCTTAGCGTATTGTCAAAGTGCTAAGTTTAAGCGATGACGTTTACTGCCACACATACTCTCCACAAACACCCTGCCCGGGCTTCGGCTCTGGCAGAAGTGAAAGTTAACTTTCCTCAAGTGCTCAAGCATTGAATGCACGAAAGCAGTGCCCGCTGTCTGTCGGATGATGACGGGGATGCTACACACTAGTGCCCTGCCAGTTGAACTGGTCTTCGGAAGTGTACTGTGTCCTTGTGTGCTGTGTGCACAGTGCACAGCCACACTCTGCAGCGTACTTTTACATCCTCAATTGGTGAGATTACCCATCAGACATTCATATCTCTCGAGAGGGATTTTCATTTCGCGTTCCCTCGTCTTTTTTGCTCTCGAAATGAAGAAAAAAATAAAGGACCTTCATCTGGGTAGCGTGTGCCCCAATAGGGGGCGGCAGGAGGATGCAAATTTGCATATGTAAAAAATGCATACTAAAATTTAATCAAAACAAAGTTCGTTAGAGAATAGACTGACATAGTAATTCGTTACCCACGCTGCACGGGTGGTGGTGGTGGTGGCGTTGTTGAACTTACTTAGACGTCCTCGCACAGTGGAAGCTCCTCTTATCCAGTGGGACTGTTTGAAACTGTTTTGGAGTGTTGGTGGGATGAACGTCGCATCTAAACAACTGCGAAACTGTTTAAATTAAGACAACTATGCGCGGGAAAGAGGTAGCACTCACTGATGTGTGGACACTACTTGCTTGTGATGGGATTTGTATTAAATATGTGGATTTAGGTGAAGGTTTCATATGAAAACCGTGTGGAAGAAAGCCGATGACGGCAACATCAATTTGGTCAGTCGAAAAGTATGTTTTTGAAATTATTTTTAATTTAAGTTAAAATCTAAACTCAAGGGCATGAATTGTTTCAACTTTAATTTTAATACAGTTTTCAAAGCCATTTCAGAATTTCTTTGTTTTCTGACGGCTTAGGCAACTTATGCCAAAAAGGAGGTTTCCCACAAATTGTCCAAAACTAAAGGCCTCCTAATATTTTTCAAAATTGATTGCACCAAACATTTGTATCCGTTTTTAAAAATTAAAAGTTATTTCTTAATTAAAACTTATGAAATTTGTGTTAGATAAAAACAACCACATTTAGCAACAAGGCTAATTCTGGTGACAGAAAAATTCAAACCAGCTGGAGGTGCATATCAAGCACGAAAAAGTACTGCAGAAATAATTGCTAGAGGTCGAATCTTTGAACATGATGGCCGTTGGTGCTTAGTACCGGTGTAACACCGATGTGCAGTTTCGATCATAAGAACTCAGTGATTAGAACAGTTTCCCTATTCGACCAGCACAGATTGGGGGAACAGATATTTGTTGAGAGGTTGTCCAACTCTTGGCAAGAAGATCGTCCTTCCTTTGGTGCGTTCGCCGTCCGTTTATCAACTAGGTTTATGTTTAAACGAGTGGAGCGGAACCAGAGATTAATGCCGACTGATGATTCTTGTAGATTCTTTGAATACTGCCAATAGTCAGTGGAAGGCAATAAATTGGGCTACAAATTCAACTTCCGCTTAATGAGGGCTTAGTTCTGGGAGCTTATTTAGAACTCAAATGGTTGAAATACATTTCTTCCAAACAGTGAGAACTTTGTTTTTAAAATCTTTTTAAATATCCGGCCTTCAGAAAATTTGAAATTCTACGCATTTGCCTTTTATACGATAATGGGCAACTCTTATTCGACCAACGCTTTATTGGTCACCAGCAACTATGTTAATCAGTTGAAGGCAGTTTCTGGTCTTTTTCTTTTCTCCATATCTTCATGCTCTGTTTTAATTACGTGTCTTATCACCAAAGAATGAATTAAGACTGGTACCAACTGCTAAGAAGCGTGAGCCCTATGTTCCTGAAGTTATAAGATGCAACACCTTCAGTTTTTGAAGAGAGCTTAGAAAAGCTAGCTTTCTGCTTTTCTGTTTTAAAAAAAGGCGTTTCAGATTGTAATCAGTTAAACATATCAACAATACCGCATAACAAGAGAACTGCATGTTGCGGGCGACACTAACAACACCTGATGTTAAGGCGTGTGGCCTTTAATGTCTTCCCGTGAGGTCAAGAAATGCAAGCACTCGACGAAACACTTATATTTGCCGATGATAACGCACATTTCCAGTCGGCACTGCCATAGGCTTCATCCACTTGAGGCACAACAAAGATAACTTTGAAGTATTTGATTCTATTTCTCTCGAATACCTGAACACCCTAACAATTAAATCCCATCCTCTTAAAACTCTGCTTTCTTTGAAGCAATTCGTCAATAGCGCACTACCCACAACATCCCTTGTCGGATGTCAGTGATGGGATTTATTAACACGTCCTGGCTCATTAACGTGATTCCAGAAAATTCCTCACGCCCATAAATAATCCCAGGAATACGCAAGCCAACATTCTGCATGCCTATGCATCGCCATAACGTCACAACACGCTTCCGCCTTGCGCAAAAGGATTTATTTGTCTTGACGAATGCGGCTGCTCTGACGGGCGGTTGCTGGCATGCAATGGATACTTGCGTGAGCGCATAGAGCACTAAATCTATGCGCGATGCGGTGCAATCGGACTTAATTAATCTAGTATCTGAGAAGCACTGAGAGTGCAGTGATGCAACCATGAGATAGACTTTCCAGAACACAAGTCCTCAACACGTGCGTCAGCACCAGAAGCATAATTTCCATTTTGTTTTCGGCTTTCGACAGTATATGATGTTGCACCAATTTATGGCAAGCCAGTGTGTGGCCCTGTGTGGAATTTGTGGCGGAACAGCGCTTGGGCACGCAGTTTTCGGCTAAATTCACATGATTTGCAGTGAATCGAAAGAATTTTTGATTCTTAACGACTGTCTGGGGTAATTTTTGCTTGCGTTTGGGAGGATTTAAGTGTCGCTGTGAGGAACAGAGCATTTTGAGTGTGTTCTTGCTGCAAGTTCTATTGGCAAAACGTGTATATGAGTGATCTATGATGATGAATGTAGACAGAGAAATTGTTTTAATTAAAAGTGATTTTATTTGAATCGGAAGTGCCTGAACGATGCTGGTTTGCTTCTTTTGAGTTATCATGCGCGAGTAACAAACCCAAACGAATGACCTTAATGGACAATGCTTTCCAAAAAGTAAAATATATTCTTAAGTTTTTACCGTTTCATACAAAAGTTTGCGCAAGAAGCCCAGGTTAAATGGAGAGCTCTTTCAAGTTTATATGTGGAGGCTCTTAATTTGAAGTACAGAAGTCGCGTAAGTCGATGACAGAAGCTCCGCCACCAGATTGCGTCTGAGATCACCGTTTTCGATCACAAGTCACACAATCGCTCCACCTTAAGATCAAGGCTAATTGTGCAAACAAATCTCGCCTACTTACCCGAATGGATGTCAGAACAATTGACTCCGCATATCGATCTCTATTGAATTCATATTCATTCAAGGAGCATGTTCCGTGTAATTTATTGCATCGCCAATTCACACTTCATTCGCCGACATTCCTTCTCCAAGTTCAGTCTTATTCAACCAGACAAGCCCATCTGAGCTCAGACAACAAGTGATGCCTGCAAGTGGTGGTGGCTCAACGAAAAATTATGATTATTGATGAAGACTTGGTACACAGAGCAGCGCTCCTGAACCCTTGCCCCTGCTGTTGTTTCGAAACACACAGAATGCGTGGCTGGAATTCTACGCTGTGTCCCGAAAAGATGCAGGCTCCGTATACGATTATGGGGGTTGGCGGGTATGCAAAGCAGTTGATCGCTCGGGAATTAATGAATAAATATTTGGACGGGTAAATTGATATTTTATTGGAGTACAATTCGGCTATTGATTAGCCGATTGAGTGAGACAAGCACAAAGCCGCGGCCCTATTTCGGATTGCGTAGTGTTAAGCGAGCGATTGCATGACGAATTGGGCTTTATTGCACCGAATGACATCACATCACGTCTAATTTGAGGCGAGAGCATCTTTAATTCGTCCCAATTAGAAACAATGTTGTTGTGTGGTTATGTTTTTGAAGTGTCACATGCATGCCCGGTTGGATGTGATGACAATCTTGTTAGCTTGGCATTCCTTGTGCGAGAAATTATGAAATTCATTTGATCTTGTGGATTTTTGTTGCTTGATGTTGGAGGATAGGCAGGAAGTCGTGCATAATCGAACGTATGGGACCCGGGTGAGGGGTTAATTGTCTCAGGGATCTTTCTTGTTGCTTGTTTTTGTTTGATCTTCATTGACATAAATAGACTTCACCCTTGTTCAACTGTTTCTGTTTTTTTAAACATGAGGGTGCTTAAAATATTATAGCACGGAGTTTGGAAAGAATTCAAGTCACGTCATTTGTCAGAGTCCATGTGTTTTCTTTAAGATCGATCGAGCTTAAGTCAAATTGAAGTTAAGCAATAGCTCAATTTCTAATTTTTTCTTAAGGATGCAAACGAAATCTACAGCAGACCGTATTTTCAAATGCTTATAAGATCTGGAATGAGTCTTAAATTATGGAATTGCAGTCGGTCCCACGACTTCAAGAAGGCCATAAGATGGCTAGATAATTTTAAAAGTAAAGACAATAAGAACAGGGTCCAAAGAATTTTTATCGAAACAAAAGGGGCAACAGTTTGTAGATGCAATTGATGAGCTATGTACGGAGAAGGCGATTTCTATACAAAATAAAATTAAGTTCCATACCACTCTTGAATATTTTGCCAAGTAACGGAATTCAAGAGAGAAACGTATTCAAGAGAGAAACGCATTGCTTTTGCTGTGCTTTGACTATCCTGTGTCCGCTGCCCTAATGTCTTTAATATGCCCTGTAGCTTTTTTTTACTGGATTTAAATGTGAGCACTTATATCGTGGCCGCCGTGGCGTAGTGGGTAGAGTGCAACGCTCACACTTTGAAGTGTCTAGGTTCGATTCCCGGCTGAACACTACGAATTTTTCACGGCACCACCTCTTTCGAGCTGCTGACAACACTCAAAGAGTAAAAACTGTCGGCAAAACTGTAGGTCCCTTCTACTCGTGAGAGAACAGTAGCGCGCACAACACGAGTAGTTGATGAGCAAGCTAGGCCCTGGTCCCCCTGTGGACTGTCGCGCCAACAATTATTATTTACTTATATCGTCACAGAAGGCAAAGGAGTTTCAACATTTGAACTAAGATAAAGACCAAGCAACACATAATCTTGGCTTGGAATATAAGTGCAACTATTTAATGAGCGGCACCAAATAATATTCACAACACAAAAAATAAAGGACACTCGTCGTATTTCTACATTCTTCCCCTTGAGGACAACCCTCAATGTTTTTCTTCTTCTTTATGAAACTCCATCGACACGTCTCTCCAACTGGAACGATATTTGACCATCTGCCCACGGGTTTGGACTTGAAGTTTCCTCAGCCTGAAGCAGTGTATCCCATGCGCTCTACAAAGCCTTCGCATTTTGGAAGTTGAATCCTAGGGCGCGTGGTAAGTCTTATGTCGTCGCACCACTCGTATTTGGGACTAATCTAAGTGAGAACCAGGAGGGCCCAATGCATGCCAAAAAAAAAAAAAAAAACGCTGATTGGTGTGTCATTTTGCGTTGCTATAACCATCGTCCAATTTTCTCATAAGAACGACCGCACACCCATAAGTGGTGATTACCAACGGGCTGATAATATCAAAATGAGTTAATGTCACATCACTTAATAATGAGCAAATTTTGCACTACATTTAACTGATTTTCAGTTAAAGGAAAACGGAATATTTGACGCGCAGTGTGATCCCCCCAATTTCTACATACACTTGAAAGTGATGTGAAGTAGACATCAAGATCATGTGTCATGACCTTTATTCACGAATTAGTGCGAACTAATGTAGACCCAACCTATAGATCTAATAAGGCCTGATACTTACGGTGTGGCTGTGGTTAGTGGTTAAATCACCAAACTCATATGCTGTAGGTCCCAGTTTCGATTCCCGGACTGTACAACCCGCATTTTCAGGGCTCCACCTCTTTTCAGCTGATGACAAAAAGTAACCGTCTCAATTGTGCCATTCGGATTCGGTAAACAATTGTAGGTCTCTTCTATTCTTAAGAGAACAGTAGTACGCACAACATGAGCTGAAGAAGTTAAGCCTTAGTTCTTGTGAATTGTTGCATGTTCCATATATATTTCTTGCATCGATGCACGCCACCCAGAGAAACAGCGCCAGACAACCAAACCTGTTTCACTTCAGATAGCCTACGATACACCTTTTAAGTAATTAGACAATGTCGGTGATGTTTCACACAAAGTCTGTTTTAGACTGTTTTTATTTTACTTTTAAGAAAGAAAGCGGACTTGTTATTCACAACACAACTGTGTCTAGTCCTGATCACTGGAAAATGGGCGATGCCTTAATGACGAAATTAAAGACTGGTAAAAAAGAATGAGGCCAACAACTCCATGTCGCTTTGCTATTTTGATGAATGAATTCAATGAATATGGCGGAAAATCCAAGTCGCTTAGAACATCATCATTAAAGATGATGCACGCAAGTTTGTCTTTATTTGTAACTTTGGTTCTACTCACTTACCGTCAATAGATCATGCACCTCAAAATACAAAAACTTCATACTAGTGCCAATCTTTGATCAAACTCTCTAAACACTTTTTAAACTCAATCTTCGTTATCCGTCATCCATTAAATCCTTTCGGTTGCTGGATTCGATTTATTTGAACAGAAATTGCCCTCTTTCTATTCAAATAAGAAGGTTTGATAAGCTATGATGCTAGATGTCAAAAGGGGCGAATCTCCAGGCATTGTGCGACGGAATACTAATATTTTCCGTTAAGTAAAGTTTCAGGGAAGATTTGCATAAACCTTAAGCTCTTTAGACTGCTTGACCTAACGATTTGTGACGCAGGATATCTAGCAATAGACAAACATTTAAAGTAAACCTTTGCTGGATTATTTGTTTAAAGTGGTTGCCACGATTTCATTCAAACAATCGTCACTTAAACATTGTTTTTACGTACCAAACATCTATTCCATTTGATTGCGCAAATTCCAGCGTACAGCGAATATCAATGTCTTGTGTTGTAATCTCGAAATCTCAGAAGTAATTGAAATTTGAATCCTATGGATAGCATTAGCCAGTGACAATAATTAAGTTAATACGCCGTCTTTACTTAACGATTCTTTAAGTCTACCACATCTGTTTTTAATAGACTTTTTGACCTTCTCTTAAACGAAACATGTGGCTGTGAAAATTAAACGAATTGACAAAATAAATCTTACTTGGTTCACTTCCCAATAAAAATATTAACGCAAGTGGTGACCCTTGGATCAGATGACGTCGTTCTCTATGTCCCAGCGTGTTCGACCATCGAGTAAATTCTTTGCTTTAATTCTCTATGGGAACTATGTTGAAATCTCTTCTTACTCAATCCATGGTTTGAATGATGAAATGTAAAATATTTAAAGCATTAAACGCCAGAATATTGCACATGACGTAATTGTAAATAATTTATTCTGGAATGGTGGAAATAACGAAAAAATTCCATTTTATCGTAAATCACTAAAAGCCAATGAATTTAGGGCCAAAGAATTTCTTGCAGATGCTTTTGTTAGAGGGGTGAATTCAACGTTGGGCAGGAGCTTGGTGCCTGAGGTGGTGGCGTAGTTGTTGACCAACTAAATGTACACAATTAAGCGGAAATTACCCTTTGCTTCTTATTAGACTAAAATAAAAAAATTGAACTGAAAGAAAGAAGTTTAATGAAAACCAGACACGCCTTAAAACCAAGCCAATGCGTAGTATGACAATGCCTGTAAAAGGAAAATAAGAAACAAGGCTCTGGTAAATTATTTGTCATAGGGAAACCGATAAAAGGTGAGAAAGCTAAAAGAGCCATTTATACAGAATTCTAGTAGACCAATAGTCCGTTTGAATGAAAAATTTTAATAACGTATTGAGATGGGTAAAAGTAACAGAGTTCCCTAAAGGACATTGTAAGCTTAAAAATTCTAGACAAGGTTATGCAAAAATTATAAAGAGAAACTGGATTTGACAAAATTCTCGAGGACTACCTCTTCCTGAAAGCTTTAGATCAGTACATCAATGTTATTAACCTTCCCAGGAATGGTTATATAAGGGCAGATATCTCCCTTCCACCTTTTTGTCCTTTGAATTTTCCGGCTATGTACAAAGTGCTACAGAACTCGTATCTGGCAATACTATATATCATTTGAAAGGTCTTGATATAACCTACAAAACGACGCTATGCATATTGCGTTGAACAGTTATAGAAGTGTAAACATCGATTTAACTAACGCCGAAATTCGCGCTATTTCAAAGTTTTCCTTCGTTAAAGGCAAGAGAAACGTTATGTGAGATTAATGGTGTTTTGGGGGATGGTACTCTATCACTTCGAAACGCGGAGGAACGGTTTCGACGATTTAGAGCCAGCGAAAACGACACCATGGATAAGTCAGCCGGCGGAAGACCTGTGACGACGAATACCGATCAAAGCATGGAAATCATCGAGTTAGACCGGCTTGTGACATCTCGTGACATCGCCCAGGAGATGGTGACTAACTCACCAAATCATTTTAAACCATCTGCAGAAGGCTGGATACAACAAGCTTGATGTTTGTGTGCCGCATGATTTGACGCAAAAAAGCCTTCTGGACCGAATCAACGCCTGCGATATGCTGCTGAAACGGAACGAACTCGACCCAAATGGATCACATACGACAATATCAAGTGAAAACGGTCATGGTTGAATGCCGGTGAATCGTCCCAAACACTGGCCAAACTGGGATTGACGGCCGGGAAGGTTTTGCTGTGTGTTTGGTGGGATTGGAAGGGAATCATTCACTATGAGCCGCTCCCATTTTTCCAGACGCTTAATTCTACCATCCACTGCGATCAACTGAACTGGAAGCAGGCAATCGACAAGAAGCGTCCCGAATTGGCCAACAGGAAAACGCCAGACCACACACTTCGTTGATGACTCATCAGGCACTGCGGGAGCTCGGATGGGAAGTTTTATCGCATCCACCATATAACCCGGACATAGCGCCAAGTGATTACCACCTGTTCCTATTCCATTTTAGATGAAAACAGATTATCGAACGACGCACATTTGAACTAAATCCGATCACTGTAACACTTTTTATGAAGCATTGAATGAAGATCAAAAAAAGCGGAAGGGAGATATTTGACAACCTTATATTACCATGCTACAGTTCTAGTCCTTACAGTCAGAGCTTCACTTGTGGCCTTTTGCTTTTGAAATCGAACTTGAGGGATTGTCCGCTCTGCCTAAAAATAAAGAAGAATGTTTCTTGAGAGGTATCCATGTTGTGCATTCCCTTTAAATACAATAGCCAGATCTACCCTCTAGTTCTTACAAGCTTTCTGGGAGACTTACAGGAACACATAACATTGTTGCAAATCATGGGTTTGAACAAAAATAACAGTACATGAACCACTCGAGATTTTGCAAAAGCCGATCTCCAAGTGACGTCTCTCAAGACTGTTATTTTCATTTAATATGTTATAAGTCGGCTTCACCTTTTCTGCTTATAACGAGCCATGTAAATGAAGGACTCATTTATATACACCATCTTAGTCAAATGTGGCCGCCGTGGCGTAGTGGGTAGAGTACGACGCTCACACGCCGAAGGGTCTAGGTTCGATTCCCAGCTCAACACCAATTTTTCGAATATTTCACGGTACCACCTCTTTCGAGCTGCTGACAACACTCAAAGAGTAATAACTGTCTAAGAAATCTTCTCAAATTTCGCCGTTCGGAGTCGGCAAAAACTGTAGGTCCCTTCTACTCGTGAGAGAACAGTAGCGCGCACAACACGAGTAGTTGATGAGCAAGCTAGGCCCTGGTCCCTTTCTGGACTGTAGCGCCAATAATTATTTTATTATTATTATCTTAGTCAAATAATTCTCATTTTCAAAAAAAGTATATCAGCATTGAGTTTACTTTTGTGATGTCTGATTTCCTGAAGCGAAGATATATAATACTAAATCTTAAGCATCTATAATACAAAGAACTTAAACAATTGATGTTAACAGCACATCATATTTGATCTTTTATACACTAGAAGATTCATTAGGGGAACAAGAACATTACATTTTTGACAATAAAAATTTCACCACATATGAAATAAAATATTTGAAAGCTTGTAAGGCAGGAATTCCTCAATTATTTGCCTATCTTAAGAAAGTTTTAAAACTCTTTAATTTGGCACAAGATACCACTGCACTCACACAGCTCCTTAAAACCATTACACACTGAAACAGGAATTGGCAAAATTAATTTGAGAGTTTAGTTTTGGGATCAGATTAACCGATATGCCTTATTCTATCTGATGTTCCTCGGAGAAGCCTTCTTATTTAAGTTAAATTTAAAAATTTCGTCCATAAGTTCATAAGTTCTCACTTTTTAAAGACTCATGTCATGCACCGAATAACTGAAATCTCAAGTCAATGAATGAGCTCAGGTTAGGACTTAAAGACCACCCTGATTTGTCGGCACAGTGTATTTGCAGTGGTGATGCAATTCGTCTGTCACCCAATATGTTTTTCTAGAAATGCGTGACATCCCCCATTGATTTTACTGCTTCATGCGGTGTTAATGGAACGGACCTTTCAATCATTCAAATCAATTGTCGACAACGTCTCCAATAAAATAAATCGCAAAAATTAAGCAACGGAACTCTTCAATCAAGTGAAGAATTGCATCAAATTCAGCGGAACAGAATTCAAATTCACATTCAAATACAACGGCAGAGAGCTTTTCTTTCCACCTGCACACCCACCACTTCTCCACTGGCAACCAACAGCTGCAAAAAATACCACGTGTTTCGAACAAATCGACTGCACTCACCTCCCTTTCGAGAGTCAATCCCAGGCAGATAGTCAACAACGTCTGCAATGTTTACGCGAGAGAAGCTCCCAACGTACACTCAAATCATACATGCTCGATGTTCATACGCACACAACCACGAAACCTGCAAAGATACTTACCGCCCATCTGAAACTCGCTGCCAACGTTAGACAGCCCCGGCTGCGGTGATTCTATGTTGCCCGCATCATGTTGCTTGGCAGAAGCCTCTTGCATTGCTGCGTTGTGTATGTATCCCAGAAACAAATTCACTTTACCTCCGCACCGAGTGAGCGCGGATAGATTTTCTATAACGACAGTGGAAAATAAAATTTTCAGTTAGAATTCAACCGCTAACGAGTTAAAAGCTCCTTTCCCATCGTGTGCGGGTGAATTTTTTTTGAAAAAGAAAAATTAGTTTCCTTTGATTTTGTTCTGCAGACTTATCTGTCTGTCTGTTTGTTACAGTTTTCGTTTCAATCTTTATTTATTCAAATAAAATCGCTTTTCTTCGGGTACTGAATTGCGGTGATCATTAATCTGACAAGTGCTGTCGATTTAAGAATTCGTTCTTGCAAATGTTTTAACTGAAAAAAGTGTGAATACCGTGTGCAATGCAATACATTTTGAAAAAAAATTAATTGAATTGGTTTTACAAATATAAAAAACGAGAATTAGAAAAAATTGAAAACAAATGCTGAATGCTGTGAAAAAGTGCAGAAATCAAACAGACGTCATTCGCCCAAGGATTCAAAAAACTATTTCGGACTGAGCTTAAAAAATTGTTCTAAATTTTGGCATCAACACATTCTGAACCCTTCCAGCAGTATACGCCTCCGGTTAAGGATTGTGCTTCAGAAGCGTGAAACTCTAAGATCTTGTCTTGAATTAAGAGAAAATCGTTAATGTTTAGATTTGTGAAATTTTGAAGATCTAATACAACGTTAGTTGGAGAGTGTTTGTTTCTTAGAGATGGATGGCGGTCTAGCAAACAAGAGCCCCTTTTCCTTAAGAACTGCTGATTTTGTGCGTTCAGTGGTTTCCCAAGAGTATAAACGACCTGCAGTGTTTCGCAGACTTGGAATGGCAAAATAACTGAAGCTTAGTTGCACTTACGAGTTTCGTATATTTTCTAGAAACACAATAAACTATCATACCGACGGGAACTAAGCTAGATCTAATAAAGTAACATAACCTATCCAAAATCCAGAATATGGTTTATTTGTGCGTCATTTTTGATGTTAAAATCACTAAGAGATCTTACAAAATGACCCTTGCTCAAATTTTTGCATATCTCGAAAGGTCTTCTTCGATTTTGTACTTGTTGAAATATATTTCTTATGTTGAAAAAAACATTTTGAGACTTAACTACTTTATATTGCTCTGCCATAAAACTCACTTAAATTTTATGGTTGAGACTATTTTGAAGCGTATATATTTCGAAAACGTTATTTTATTCTTGGATCCCCGTATTTTTGAAGATCAAATAAATGCAACAAGGTTACCTCAACAAACTGCAGCTGAGCTTCCAGGATCCTCAAAACGATTTTCTTAAGACCCCAGTCCTTTTAGCTTTATTTGCCCCACTGTTTTAAGCTTAAGTTTAGTATTCGATTCAAAAAAAGTTTCACTTTATTTTTTGAATACGTAAAAATCGTCCCAAAAAATAAATTCTGAGCGTTATCCAGACCGTCTCTTGTAATCGATTCTAAGTCAGTGGGTCAGTGGCATTGTCTTTGCGATATTTGACTGAAAATAAGTGAAATCGAGTTTGATGATGACACTCGTATTCCTAACTGGATCTGAACAAATTCTGTGTTGGGAAAGATAATCAACAAACATTTTGTTATGAAATTATATATCCCTTGCGCAACCTACTTTTCCAAAGATCGAAATTTTTAAAATACCGGAAAAGAGAACAAAAGATCTCTTAATATGTACATATCCATGAACTCGAGAGGACGTTGTGATTTATAATTCGTTGCAGGAAGAAACACAAGTTGTAATTCACGAAGTTTCCCTCAGTTAGAAGCTCTGAAATTCTGTCAGTTTTAATTTTTGATTAACTGTGAAAAAACCCGAAGTTCCCTTTAATTTCTCTGCGATCACTTCCGCAAAATCCCTGAAAACTGATTGACCTTCGCCGCAGTATTGAAGTCATTTGCATCGCATTCGTCTCTGACACGGTTTACTGGCGCGTTGACATATTTTTTTAAATTCTGATGACAACAGAAATTTCTTTGAAAGGGGAGACTATCCACTCGCCCACTGACGATTGTTTTTGTATACGCTTGTTTAAAGAAACGGGGAGTCAATTTTGTGTTGAATTTATGATTTTGGAATCGGACGTTATGCAAAGTTTTAAGACAAATGAATTCTTTAGGGTCCAATGAGTGAGGAAATCTGTTTGAACTAATGATTAAAGAAATAGGAAATTTAAGAAGACTAAACATTCTAATTAAGCGCAGACATGCTCGAAATTGCCTGTAAATTGGAAGTTCAACGTTATAGTTATCTGGTTTCCATCAACTTTTTCCAGCAAATTTCAAATTTTTCAAGAAGAGCCGGCTATGTGATAGTTTAATTGGCAGGAAGTTTGAAAAAGGGCAAGTGGTGTTTCTTGCAACGCTGTTTTTTACAACGGTGTTTCTTGTTCCTTGTATAAACTCTAAAGGCTTAAGAGTTTTTCGGAGAAAAACAAGAGATATACCAGCAATCATTTAGAAACACGAACTTTCACTTTTCTCAAAAATGTTGGATATCCAAATATTTTGCAAAGATTGTGTTCATTTTAAAATCATTGATTATCAACGCTTGCGTGAAGCGGATTTGTTGCGGATATAGTTTAAATAAGATCTGATTTTGAATTGCAACAGAGCCTTACTATTTCTGGACTGTCTATGTTTACAGTGCTACCACATATTCAAAGGGCAACGATAGTATGTAGAGTATGTAGAGAATTTCTTTCAATTTTTAAACGGAAATGTTTCGTGACTCATTCACTGACTCTTGTTTCGCAGATTACAATACTCCTATGATTTCTGAGAAGTGGACTTAATTCTTAATAATGGCTGCGTATAATTCCATCCTAGGTTGAACAAGAAAAAGACCTTGTTCGGGAAGTTTTATTTCTTTGGTCAACATCCTAATTGTAATTGTTGCTTATTCCTCAATTTTATTCAGATGCAAGTCATCTTTCCCTGTTCGGTGGTAGACCTTGACTTTTAATCGCACATTTCTAGTTTAATTTTTTTAATTTTTTTTCAAATTAAATTATAATTATTTGTTACCAAACAAACTGCAACTCAGGAGTACTGTGTCATTTCAATGAATTTGATTCTTCTTTTTATATTTGCATTGAAGTTCCCTCTCGGTCACATATTCTCCTAAAAGCCAAAGAATCAAAGCAGACAAGAAATAAATATCAAGTCACACCCCATTGTGGTGGGCTTAGGTCGCATTAAATTATTTCTTTTGGACTCTGGATTCAAGGTTTATAGCATTTCGCAACACACCTTGTTTACGAATTCCCTCTCAATCAGTCACTTACCATAGTGCTGCAGCTTACAACTGGTCCTGGCAAATACTTTAGAGGATTTAAGACATTCCCTCCGAAGGACTTCGCAGCAGATATTTCTTCGTTGTTTTGTTGGGATTATCGGAAATATGTATTTTTCTTTGAATTCGTTTCTGATGCATCTGCGAGTTATGATATCACACATATTATGGGCAGCCTGAAAAACATTTTGCTTTTGTTCATAATAAAAATAACTCATTTGAAGGAATTCTGTCAATAGCCTTGCTCATCTAAATTTTCTCGTTTGGGTACTTCAGTTTAATTTTCTGTGAATTAATTAAGTTTAATCTGTGAAAAAGAAAATACAGAGGCCCAAAGTCGGTGCCTTGAAGTATACCAGAATATTTTCATTTGCACTTTGGTGATGGTGTATTTACCGAAATTTAACATAATTTATTTGTAGAGTGTGTCTCAAAATGTTTTATTTGAGCAGAAATAATGGATAACCTATGATATGATAAATATGAGAGATTGTTCCGCTTCTGGGAAGAAATGGAATTTCTAATGGCCAAATAAGAAAAACGAGATTTTCAGAAGCAAAGTTGTAGTTTAACGAAAATAGCAGAATAACATATCCTTCATCTTCGATTCTGGGCATTACCATACCCAGCAGTCAGAACCAATCGTTGGCGTCTATCCAGCGAGAAACAAATGAACGAGAAAAGCAGCAGTGTTTACCGGTTATATTGTCTTGAATTTTTCAGATAAATGTTTTAAAATCCGCTGATCCTCACAAACCTTTCAATAACGGTCGTTAAGGCTGAAAGTGTTCTTCACTGACTTCCGAGTCCGTTGGTTTAATAAACGATCCTTCAATTTAAGATTTCAACAGATTTTAAATTGATGCATTGTTGCAAGTACTCATGCGACCGACGGTCAGACTTCTATTTAGCCAGTGAATAATTGCTGTATTTTCATTCACATTTTCAGAAGTGCACGGATGAAGCCGTATTAGCAACGCATTCAAGTGGCACTTGGTACACCGCTTTTCGACTAGATCCAACAATCTTGGTTTGAAACTATAGAGATTCTGTTAACATATTAAAATTAAAATTTCTTAGAATTTATTTGTACTCGGACAAGTTGTTAGCCTGGATTGAATCGGGTTTTTCACAAAATCAAAAGTTACACTGTCAATTTTGAACAAGCTCTCGACCTCTTGGCCAATCAAAAAATCAACTCTCAGTCCCTACTGATCTCAAAGAACTTACTTAGCACGGCCAAAACAGTTTCTAACATGCCGCCAGCAGCATTCCATTTCAAACAGCATCCCCTGCCATATCGGGCCACATGTTAAAATTCTCGTTGAAACCCCAGTATAAACAAACGACTCGATGCTACTTTATGAACTGCGAATGACACGTCTTCCAGATGCTGCATTTTCTCGAGACACACTGGGAATTATAGGTCACGCGGCTACACTGCACTCTCCATGTGCATTCAATTAAGGACAGCGCCCAACTGGTGTGATCCTCCCCGTAAATTGCATTCCCGGCGCATAAACAAATTTCGAATTAGAAAAATATTTATCCAATCAAGGGGCCTCTTAATGGGCCCCATAGGGTGGGAAATTAATTTCCCTTTTAAAAAAACGAATAAACATTCCACGAGCATAGTCCAAAGCAAACAGGTGCACCGTATGGCACTCCTTTGCGCCCCTTGTCCGAATCTCTTTCCGGTCTGTGGAGCTGCATCTCGATCGCTGGGATTTGCGCGATTCACTCAACATGTCACCTCTCACCTGAATGCACCTCATAAATCACACCCACTCGTCATCCACCCCTTTTTCTGTCGTCCGGAAGCTCATCCGGCGCACTTCGTGTCGAGAGAATGATCATCCACCGGATCAGCGCGATCCCCCTTCCATCTGGGTGAATATACAGTGGGAAGTCTGGTTGGGATTTGAATTTATACCATATCAGGAGCGTGACTCGGGGTAATCCCCGCAACGTATTTAAAAATACAGTGGCGGGAGGAAAATCTAAGTCTGATTGCCCGTCCCTTAATACATAATAAACTTCACAATTTAATATTTAGTACGTTGTTATGTGACAATGCTAAGGAGGCGCATCAGGGTTCGGAGTCCCTTCGTCCGACTCAGGAATACGAATTTAGACTGCGTCTGGACTATTATTAGAATCCATTAAATTTTGTTCGACGAATTCACGTTGCGACTCGCCTGACTGGATGGATGTCGGGTTTGCTCCACAAATACGGCGCGGCATTGAGAAATAGTGTCAAATGGGCCTCGGTGAGATGCGACTAGAGAATCTGTGTGAAGTGTCTCTTGGGTAATCCGATGGCGATATTTATTGGGACAGTCTAGGATGGAATTCTTTGCGCTTGTGATGCTCGCTGTATTTGGACATTTCCTTGTCAATAAAAATGAGCTGACTGGTTAAAGATGAAAGGCCCGCGAGGTGACTGTATCTGGCCTTGTAGATAATAATTCTATGTATAAACGGGTGTTTATTGACGAAATTCCAAACACTCCAATGAATTGTTAAGCTGTGGGGAAAGCTTCGAACAGCTGGCCTTATTTGAATTCTATGCACGGGGACTGAGTGTTTCAATTTTGAGATGTAATCTCTTCTCATTTGCAATGACCAGGGCGTTTACGACTTTGTGTCCATACGTTTTATGGGAGACAATTTTTTCTCATTTGTTAAGCAGATCCGATCTGAATAAATATTTGAAAAAAGGTTTACAAATAGAAAACCATGATCGATTACCAGTTTTAATAATAATTGTTGACGCTACAGTCCAAAGGGGGACCAGGGCCTAGCTTGCTCATCAACTACTCGTGTTGTGCGCGCTACTGTTCTCTCACGAGTAGAAGAGACCTACAGTTTTTTGTGGACTCTGAACGGCGAAATTTAAGAAGCTTTCTTAGACAGTTATTACTCTTTGAGTGTTGTCAGCATCTCGAAAGAGGTGGTGCCGTGAAATATTAGAAATATTGGTGTTGAACTGGGAGTCGAACCTAGACCTTTCGGCGTATGAGCGTCGCACTCTACCCTCTACGCCACGGCCACATCGATTACCAGTTGAGCTTGTTACAAATATTTGACATCTGGGAATAGTTTCGCTCTGAAAATCTTTCAATTTTTCCGTAAAACTGAAAAGGTTTTACAATCCTTTGGATTCACACGATCCACTAGAGCTTGTTCTTGATTTTGGTTCTGCTAAAACAAAAATTGGCCAAGAGCGAGCTCCTTGTGGAATGCCGTCAACGTTTGCTCCACAGTTGTTTTTGGATGTTACACAGCTGCATTTGATCTCTTTACTGATTGTGAAAATTCTTTGAGGTGTGTGTCTGTCTAAAGACACTAAATACGAATTTATTTAGGACTCTAGGAACACTTGCACTAGCCTACAAGAGATCTCAATGGAATGTGATTTTGTTCAAAATTTGAAATTAATACTTAGATCCGATGAAACATTTGAGAAACGTTGGTTTGTTTGGATTTTGTCTTAAAGCTAGAAGCAGTTCGTTTTCTCTCCTCCTAAGCGAATGTCAGCATGTAGAACTTTTATGGACCCCTCATTAAATACCATTTGGGGAACTTTTCTGCCATCATACCTTTTCTTGTACCTTTATGTATTGAATTGCATTTTTAACACATTTGCAGAGAAAAAAACAAAAACGAACTAAGCTTGAGCTAAAGTTCCGAATTCTGGTGTAAGCCTAACGTACTCCCCCCTTGAGCATTTCAAGCAAACTGCAATGCTTACATTGGACACTTATGACTTAAGAATCGACTTCCCTCTGACACAACTCTTTGAGAGTCGTTTCCATTGATATAAGGTTTCATTTCTAATTACGGGAGATGAGTTTTCACACCACTCTAATCTGACTTAATTTCAAGTAATCCACACATACCTAATTCCTTACATTTTGATTGCAACCCTTGGCAGCTTCCAACTTGTTCATTTTTCCCCTTAACTATGAATACAATTAACTGTCCTCCTTATCTGAATGTTCAACCTCCCATTAAACGGATGTTAGACATAAACCGCCGGTCTTGGTGCGTCCTTTCTCTGAGTTAGAACGTTTTCACAACATAACGATGTTTTTTGACACAATAGCGCTTGCTTCCTCAAATACACGCTTTCTCCCATTCGAGGGCGTTCCCTTGTCCGCCTTTAATGAGATACAAACTACTTCCTTGTACATCATCCGTCCAATGAATGCGAGTCACTAACCCAGTTAACTGATAAATCCCTCTTATAACCCGTTTAATGATGCATCGTGTCAACCCCTTTAGCCTCGGTTAATTTGGCCAATTTGCTTGCGTTACCACAAAGATTCACTTTTAAGTCTCAGTATTCAACCTCCGACGCTACAATGCAGATGCAGAACCCACACCGTGAAAAGCGACGCTCGCCGCACATCATCATTCATCGCCTAAAATAGAATGCGTCTTTTGCAACAAAACATTCTACCACTCATTACGGTGCATAATTTGGCAGCGATTCGTCTCGTTCACAAGCTACGTCAACACAGTCGCAGATTTTATTGCCCTGGTCCTCTTCATTCGGCCATGACTTTGGTGCGACTGTGGCGTATGTTTTGCTTTCACAACGAACGAGCGGCGCGATACGATCTTCTTTGGTGGGGCAGGGGCGGAAGGGTCGGGAGTTCGTGTGCGCTTAAAATGAATTTAAATTCGTATGCTGACCAAACAAGCTTCCGATGACATTGCGAGATTTAGAAATGAAATCCGAGTGCAGATGGCACCTGATTTAGTGGAACGTGTGTCGCTTCTGTCGCTAAGGTCCCTCAATGAAACGAGATATTCTGCAATTGAAAGATTAAGATCATTCCGAGGTGGCTGGTCGAATTTTTTTTTGATTCCGCATTCACTTGAGCACTTACAAAGTTGTAGGAGGAGGCGTTGGACAATGAAGTCTGTATGATGAAGCTGTCCACGAAGCTATGCTTATTTATCTTCGGAGTTCAGGATGGAATTTGAATTTATGAACTCTTGTCGTGCCATGTGATCTATCAATTTATTCGAGCTCTGCAGAAAAAATTATTTCTCTTTTTGTAAGTTGTTTTGTAACAACTGCCGAAGACGAAGTTAGTAATGGTCTATGGATAGATAGTGTCCTTTCCTTAGAAATTTACTTCGATTTTGGTTTCTAAGATATATAAAGTCGGTCTTTTCAGAAAAGTTAATTTTCTAAATTCATTCGATAAGCTCTATCCTCTGCTGGATCCCTTTCAGAATGCCAATCAGACTCTTAGTCCTATTCTAAATGTGGAAGAGTTCAGGCCTATGCTCTTCCTGAGCTGTTGCGCCAACTGAAAAAGACAAAATCTGAATTCAGACTGAGGCCTGTAGTGTATTCCAAGTGAAATATTAAGAAATCGAGCGTCATTGGCAATTTTTAATGGACTTTCGGGTAAAATGTTTTGATAGGATTTCAAACAAATACCTGGTTAGACTAATGGGCGACAGAAGCAAGAGATTTTAAGTGAAATTGCATAGACATTTATTCAGAAGACAGTCAGGCAAGCATCTTGGCTTTAAACCAAATAATAATTTTTGTTGCTTTGGGTTCACCGTACGAAAACCACTCCCATGTTTTGCAGTTTTCTTACAACACAAAAAAGAAGTGGCTTCCATATGGAACCTTGCGTCACCTCACCGACTTTTCTCTTTTCAAAGTTGGCTGCTGGAAAAAAACACGTACCATAACAAAAAACGGAGGCAAAATGTGATCCATTTAACAGAGAAGGTTTCCCAAATCTTTTGAGCAATCCAAGTAACTTTCCGATGTTCCATCACAGTCCAACAAACCCAAACCCTATCTTTTACCTACTCATTTCATCCCTTTCTCTGCATCTTCTTTGTGACCCTCAAAATCAATTAGGCATGCACGTTAAGCTCACCTACGCACTTTAAGCTCAACAAAGCAAACTTGCTTCCCATCGAAACTCTGACGCACTTTGTTTGTGATTTTTTTTTTCACAATCCGAACGCACAAGACCAATTTGTCACCTCAAGATCAACTTATTAGCCCCGCAACGCGTTGAAACCAATTTACAAACCAGAACGTGCATCTTCTCTGCATTATCTCTGAGATTCGATATCTGCGTTTGCAGTGTCGCTATTGCCGTTGGTGTCGGTGTTGGCGGCGTCGACGATGAGGTGAAGTCATCTCAATGAACAGAAAATAAAAACGAAAATGATGAACGAAAAATGTGCAGCATCCGTTGATCGGATGGCTAAAATGACATAAGCGTTCTGTTTGGTTGTGTTTCTGTCAAGATGGTGTGGTGTTGCTGTGGTTTGGATAGACGACGCTTCGGTTTGATGCGCGCAACTTGTTATTTGTAATATCCTCGTCCATGAATAACTCAAAACCGTTCGCCTCACGAAACTATTTTTATAAATGCGCGCGAGATCCACTTTCCATCCATATGACTGGAGGAGTTTAAGCATTCACATACAAAATTAAATATTTGAGTTTTCGTTTTGCTGAGGTGAAAGATTGCCTTTAGGGTGGTTTGCGTGTGTGCGGTATTCGTTGATTGCGAGTCCAAGAAATTTGCTACTTGAGGAGTAAAGTGCATGCTCTGCATGAGAAACTTTGAAAGGAGAATGCAATTCAGGCGTTTGGCATCGATCAGTGATTTCATTGGGGATCTCCATGGTTTATGGGGATGATGGATGCTCTGTGGTGTAAAGTTCAGTTAGTGAAGTAAGTGTCATGTGGCCGTCAGGATCCCTAAGAAAAACAAAACTGAACAAAAAAGATCTGTCTTTCAAATAAAACCCCTCACTCGATGCATAGATCGAACGCTCATCAATGTGATTTAATGGAATGATAGCAACGTAAATGTGGAACAGTTATTTTTGGGAGCAGTTTAAAAAAGTCGACGTAAAAACTTACCACGACTATTTGGCTGCTACAATCCGCAAGGCACTGAAGAATCTTCAGCAACAACTTTGTCGGGTTATTGTTCTCACGGGAAAAATTGTCGGATTCCAAAACTATTACGCTTGGTGCTGAGTTGTCCACAATCTCCCCATCCCAACAGTGGACTAGGCAAGCATACAACCTAAAGAGCTAGTGATTCAATATCCTCCTCTTAATGTCATACAGAACATACGATAATACTAAGGACTCCATATCCGCTTGAAATTACCAGAACAGAGATAGTCAAGGTGAAACTATGTAAGATTTCAATGAGTTTTCTAAAGGATTTGGACAATTATTTTGCTTTCATAATGACAATCTGGGATATTCTTTAAATCGCAGTCCTCGATGTTGAATTTTGAATGTAAGGAAGTTTATGCTACCTTTTAGAAATGTGTCAGAGGGTTCAGTTCTAACTCCAACCGAAAACAAGTACAATCTCCAACAACCTTTCAAATTCATTCTTACAATTCTCCACATTTTAACGCGCCCACATACCACCCACAAAGTGTAAAGAAGTAAAATTCATATTAACCATCTCCCAGCAGGATATCAGTCGTTTTTTGTTCTCCTCGCTGTCATCATAAAAATGTCCCCAACAAAATGTGGAAATCATCGTACACATCCGCCCGCTTGGGCAGGATCTCAAAATGACCACAACATCATAGAAAAAACAAAAAAAAAAATTACAGCAAAGTGTGGCGTAGGGAAGAAGAAACTGAAAAAGGATGTGCACTCTTGTTGTGTGCTTCCCTTCGCAGAATATTCGGTTCAAGGAGTTTATTCTGTTCGACAAAATGAACATTTAAAGTCATTTAGAGACGGGGCGCACGCCCTTACATAGCCTTGTGATACTACTTTTGACAATTTCTCTCCGTGGGATGTGGTGCAAATTTGCATCACAATACACGCGTTTTAAGCTTTCAACATATTTTTTACATTTTCGTCACCAAGCCTTAAAGTCGGAGCGAGAGAGTGTGTATTTGTGGTGTTTATTTCGTTAGCGCGCTATTATTGACGATGTTTCAACCCCACTTGGGGTTTATGAAACGATTTCATCAGGCACTCGCGGGTGTGCGTTGAAATTTGAAAAAAAAAAAAATAAATAAATAAACGGCGATAAACACCGCCGATGATGGTATGGATGTTAAAGAAATACAGAAAATACACATTTTTTGCGTGAATATGAAAATTAAGGACACTTAACCGACTGGTGGAGGGAAATTAGAAGTTTTTCTTCGATTTTTTTTATTTGGACCGGTCCTCTATTAAGGGTTCGCTATGCTAAAGAGCGGTTCGTTAAGAAAAGAAACCTCTTGGGTGATGTTGTCTGCATTCTGCACTTTGTCTCAGCAACATCAGCCAAGCAAAAAATTGTAAGTCTTCAAAAATCTAATTAATGTCATAATCCAGACAAAAACGGAACATCGACAAGAGGATACGATAAAAAGGGATTTAAATACTGACGTAGCTTACATAGTAGACGTTAACGTAGGTAGATAAGGAACCAATTGCTCACAACGAGAGGCGTATAAGTGTGAGCAAAATGGGGTGGTTGCACCCCATTCTGTTTTTGGTCATTGGAGCAAGCTTACAACTGCCACATATTGATGCAAAGAGTGCAATCAGTTATCGAAATGGTAAGTGAAAGAATTGTTATTTTTGTGTTACTTACATTTCGAGTGCTTGGCATATGCCAACTATATGCAATTTGGGTTTTGGAGCCCAACAGTGGATGGAAAAAAAATATTTTAAATTTCTGCTTTTTGAATTACTGTTGTTTTCTGTTTTCCTGGGCGTTCTTTTATTAGTTATTGACAAGCAGTAGTTAGAACATGTATGTGAAAGTATGTTCTTAACTGAGAAACTCAAACTCGAAGATCTATAAAATACGGCAAGATTTTTAAAGCACTTCACTGGGAAAGAGAGATTAACGTTTTGCCTACGCAAGTACTACTTGAAAATGCCTTACTGAGTGCCTTCTGTAGAAAGAATATAATGGGCTACATGGAGTTGCAGTCACACGTTAATGGTTTTGCTTTTTTTCTTCTAATTTATACAGAGTAATTCCTAGGTAAATGTTAAAAAATATGTTTTAAAGTTGCTACGCAACCAATCAAGCAGGGAATTAATAACTCAGCTCCATTCGTATAATGCAAAATTCAACCATGATGTTAATCTCTGAATTCGGACTAACTTGACAATTAACTTAATTCTAAGTTAACACTTATAGTTCGCACTTTTCAAAGGTTATTCACTTCGACCCAACAGTAATGTAAGGTTTTGATATCGATTGTCCAGACTTCACTTATTTTCAACGGGGCGTCACCACAAAATTAAGATTAATATGTCAACTTTTGTAGCTAAATGTGAATTTGTTATATCAGATCCATCTGACGACAATTTGTTGCAGAAACTTCTCTTTCACTCAATTTACTAGGAAATGTATGCTTTCTTGACCTGCATGCTGCTCCTCTTATTCCATATCGATTTTGTTTTTCATTCTTGAAAGAGTGGAAGGAGCACAACAAGCTTAGATCTCATTTCCTCTGATCCCTGCGATGTCTGGCGTGTCTAAACAATAAATACTAAACATCTACGGTTGGGTTGCTAGCCTCTTCTCCAACAAACGCCTTCCACGAAACCTGCAAAACGACTATCTGTGAATATTCCCCAATGACCATTTAAAATCGCCCCAAAAATCAGCTATCTGTTCGTTGACTCTTCAGCATCGTAACGAAAAAAAAGGTTCACATTTTGCACAGTCTCGCTCTCCACTGAATTCACTTTTCTTGTTTATCACCCGATCAATTTGTTTGTTGTCATTTGATTTATGATTTGCTGTCCTTCTCCATCTCTCGGCTCGTGGGTTGCATAGATACGCATGCGGTTTTGCTTGCGTTCGCAACTCTGCGCCCAGCCGCACACTAAGAGACAATCCATAATGCGATAGAGTCAAACCGCAGAAGACCCCAACAACTGCCACCATCACCACAAATTAATGCTGCCGCTTCTGATGGCGGTGATGCTGATGTTTGTTGCTTGATGCCCGCTGCAGTTGCAGATCGAGTTCACTGTGCCCTCCGGATCGCCTTAGAATAACAAGGAGATACAAAACAGTTCGTACGCCTACTTCTGGATAAGAGATACTTTGCGTCTCAAACAAATGCTAGCCACTCGAAGATGCGGTCTTAGTCGGGAGCGAAAGAAGCAAAAACAAAGAAGAGAAAAAAACTGAAAGTGACGCCAAGTGCAGCACATAGCAACTCATGGCTGGCTTTCAATTGACACTGAAAATGGATCTTTACTCCGCACGGGCATGAGGTACAAGCGCAGCTCTGTCTGGAAATGACAATCCTATGGTGAAATCTAAGACGAGAGAGAAAGGAATTTGCGGCCTCAGCTTCTATGACGTTCCATCACACACATGTGTACGCAAGTGAGGACAAGCCGTGTCGATGATTTTGGTTCCCTTCGGTTTGAGCAAGGCAGGGGCAAATAAACGGATAACTGCCTGGCAAACAAACGGAAGTAGAACCACATAAAGGAGTGGCTGGACTCGACCACCTTCTTGGTGCAGTGACTTTTCTACGACCTCACGAGTGCTGGTGTCCATGACTCGAAGAGCTTCCCGGCACGTGGAGCAAGAGGCAAAGCAATCAAATAATGCGCCCAAAGATAAGATAAGAGCGAGCTCTGCAGTGAGCAGAGGCAACTTAAGAAGTTGCAATTTCAGTCGCTGTTAGTAAAGCCCAACAAAACCGATGCAGCTTATCACGATAAACTGCAGGAAAAATATTTCTGAGCAATCGACATCCGTTTCTAAACGAAACTCCAATTGACACAATTAGCTTCTGGGCACTGAGTCTATATTTGCAGGGGCTATGTAATCTCGGAAAAAGCGCTCCAGTTTGCGCCACCCCCACACCGCAGCGACGCATTTTGTGTCGTGTGTCGGCCTCCAAAGTCAGAGAATAAGAATAAGCTCGAAACTGTGATTAGCCCCGGCTTGGCATTCACAAAACAAAATGCAACGTGCATGTGTTGCATGCTTGTGGATGTATGTCTCAATTTTATAATTGTCAGATACTACGTCTGAGCGCTGCAAGATGATGAGTGCTCATGCAGGAAGCAGAGCATGCATGACCTCAAACAGCAATGCGGCCTCTTGCTTGGTGGATATTTTCAGCGTTATCGGCTGTGGCTGTGCTGGAGGAGCAGTGTCACGTTGCGTCTGAATGAAAGCTTTAAGGTGGGATTCGCTGTGAGCATGAATAGCGCTCGGCGATGACGTCCATCGTCTGGCATGGATGTACAGCTTACAGCTGCCAAGTGAAGAGTTGTCGTTAGGTTTGTGCAAATTTATTCTTAATTGCTCCTTTAAGTTCAGCATAATTCCCTGTGCGCTCGGTTTGTGTTCAGTGTTTATCGCTCGCATGTATCTATGCGTCGATTATGCTATCCCATGATCGTTGAATTGATGTGAATGCATTTCGAGAGAACGTGACGGAGATGCCTGCTTTTTTCTACTTGCTTTTGTTTCCTAAGCTGATCGTCAGCAGCTTACATTAATAAAGATTTACCCTAAATACCGTGGATTTGTGGCGAGTTGTCGCGGTGATATAGAGAAAGGCGGCGAGGGAGCGAAGGGGCGCCTGATGAAGAGATTTCGAAAGGCTTAACCTGACAAATGATCCCGTCGCTTTGCCAGTGCGACGATCCTCCAATTGATCGGCGCGCGGTGTTCATAAATTCACTTTATGGCCTTAATTGTGAATCATCGCTGCTAGCGAGTAGGCATGCATCTAGGCTTGTCATCTTGACCTAAATTTAGACATTGGATATTTTTTCTTCACTCAAATTTTTCTATTTGTTTATGTTTTGTCAATTTAATTATTGTAAATTTTGTCTTCTTTTCTCTTTTTAGGTAAGTTGCTTGGAGGTGAATGAGAGGCAAGTTGTGTATTTGTGTGCAGTAAGTATATGTGTTTCGAATTTTTATATTTGCGACTACAACTGCTGAAGTATTCATGGAGACGGTCCAGATAAAAGAATTTGTATGTGATTTAAATTAATTTATGCGGAAATTTTGGAGCACTTCGGTGCCTCTGCCCGAAGCTTCATGGTTCGGTTTACACGGATTGTCGGAATGATATGAATTTTAGGCATTTGGAAATAAGTTTTCTAAGAGAGAAAAATCTGCACTGTTGCTGTCATTGTTACATAACTGAAGAATTTCCTCACCTTCCTTTTCCTCTTTTTCCTTTCCTCTTTTTTCTTTCCTGATGTTCCTTTTCCCCTTCTTCCTTTTCCTATTCTTCCTATCTTCTTCTTTCTTTCCCCTTCTTCCTATCTTCTTCTTTCTTTCCCCTTTTTCCTATCTTCTTCTTTCTTTCCCCTTCTTCCTTTTCTTCTGCTTGATTTTCCTCTTCTTCCTTTTAATCTTCTTCCTTTTCCATTTCTTACTTTCTTTTACTTCCTTTCCTGATCTTCCTTTTCCCCTTCTTCCTTTTCCTCTTCTTCCTATCTTCTTCTTTCTTTCCCCTTCTTCCTTTTCCTTTTCTTCCTTACCTCTTCTTCCTTTGCTTTTCTTCTTTCCCTCTGCTTCCTTTTTCTCTTCTTCCTTTTCCTCTTCTTCCTTCCCTCTCCTTTCTTACATCCTCTTCCTTTTCCCCTTTTTCCTTTCATCTTCCTACTTTCGTCTTCTTCCTTTCCTTCCTTTCGTCTTCCTTTCCCCCTTCTTCCTTTCCTCTTCTCCTTTTCCTCTTCGTCCTTTCCTCTTCATAATTTCGTCTTCTTCCTTTCCTCTTATTTGTTTATTCCTCATTTTCCTTTTCCTCTTCTTCCTTTTATCTTCTTCCTTGCCTCTTCTTTCTTTTCTTAGCAAATGAAGTGCTTTTCTTTTTCCCTCTGCTTCCTTTCATCTTTTTCCTTTCCATTTCTTCCTTTCCCGCTTCTTCCTTTTCCTCTTTTTCCTTTTCCTCTTTTTCCTTTTCCTCTTCTTACTTTTCCTCTTCTTTCTTTCATTTTCGTTCTTTCATCTTCTTCCTTCGCTCTTCTTACTTTTGGTATTTTTCTTTTTCCTCTACTTTCCCTTCCTCTTCTTCATCCTCAACCAACGTTCAGTCACGTAATTTGAGGTTTCTTTTCACCTGTTTAGTCAATTTAAGATGAAGAGGTCCCAGTTACGTTTTTCCAACGGCATGAATTCAAAAACTTTCTGATCTGAGTTATTGTGCTTCATACTCCTTACTAGTCACGGGCATCCCAAACTCGGTTTCCGTAGAATTTCAAACAGGTTCAAGTAGTTTGCTGCCATTCTGCATCGTTCAAACGTGCACAACTATATTCAACGCGCCCTCCCTTGATAAACAAAAACAATTATAATCGCCCATAAGATCGAGCATATTTGTGGCCACAAAACTCGGCAATTGCATGATTGATGAGCATGCCAAAAGGATATGTATCGCCTCAGACGGCTTCTATAGAACGGAACAGTTCAACTCACACTCAAGTATTGCTTCTGTTTGTTGCTACCTCAAAAACACAAGTGTCGTGGCGTTGTAGTCGAAAATTGCGTAATAAAATTAAACAATTTACTTCCAAACATTTTGTGACTAATATTGTGCCTCAGTGATGTTTGTCGTGTCTAGACCGCTCATGCTCGGTGAAGCTATGATCTATTTACGCCAATGTTACACGCAGTAGGCGTAAACACGCAAAATTAGCGTCTTTTCATCTGATTTGCATGCAGAGCACGACAACGGCTGTTAACAGCAATTTTTTGATGCCTCCTTCACACGGGGACTCCATAATTAAGAGTCTATCGCCTTTGTGGGTTCAGTGAGCCTTATTCAAATTCATCGCAAACTTCAAATCTGCCCTCTAGTCGCAATCCTACAATTCTAATGAGAATCAAAGATTATCACAAAATGTATCATCTCTTAGAAAAAATGTGTGATGATATCGAAAATGTTATTTGCTGAAAATGGAGATTCTTTTTCGTGTTTGCTTGAATTCAGAAACATAACAACACAAGAAAGCAAATCATTTCCTGAAGGCAGCTGAAATTCTTTAATCAGCTCTCACTTCATAAATGCAATGGCAAATGTCAACAATTTTTCACAGCCCCTACAATTTTTCAAAAACAACATTAAAATTTAGAGCAAAGTGCATGGCAAATGAAATTTTACTTTTAATATTGTTCTATTTTAAAAAAGTTGTACCTTAGCCAAAATGCATAAAATGCAGTCGTACGGTAGTGTTTTAATCACAATCTAAGGGGGCTGGTTAAACGTATGCCTTCTATTAATAGGAGAGAAGAGGAGCGACACAAAGCAATATAATTACACTTTTATCCAAGCCGGCGCTTATTGTGATCATGAAAGTCACCTCGAATATGATGTGTTTTTTGAAAAATTCTTCACGCGGCTTTTGCAACATTGAAGTGCTTGAAACGTGTGTGTTATAATACTTTATTTTCATTCAAGAAGATATTGGCCACAACTGTCTTAAGCCTTCTGGGTAGCTTTAAAATTACATCAATGTTGAACGTTCCTAGGTAAACGAAAAATATGTGTGCATTCATAAAAATTAAAGCAATCGAAGGTCAGTACGTTGCTAACTGAAATTCCTGAAATTTTAAGGTGATTCCACTTAAAAACGGAAAGTGAATGGGCTCTACGATATAAATTGTGTTTTGTATAAAACTGACAGTTTTGCTGATGACAGGCATCCATCTGTTTTTCTGTCCGTTTCAAATTCCACCTAAGCGGAGGATTGTCTTTATTTATTCTCAGGACGCTCTTAATTCTATTCCTTGCTTGCTGGTAAGTCTGAAAATCTAAATTTCCAAGTATTGGCATCGACACCACTAAGACTTGTAGAAAACGAGCAGCAGATGTTCACTTAGATCATCCGTTGACATCAGCATTGATCACATCAGCATGCAGTGAGAATTCTGCATAAAGTGTCAATGGAAATTTAATTCCGCAGAGACACCTCTCAGATGGCGGCAAATTAGTCACATAATGCATTTCTAATTTTACAGACGTGTTTGCATAGGTCCAGCCACATCGGAAATGCAATACAAACGAGAACATCTGAGCAAGCTACGGTGAGATGACTAGACAACTTCTGGGTTTGCAAATTAGTGTGTGCATGGTTGGCTTCAATGTTGAATTCCACTTGGCATTTCTTTCAATAGTAAAAGTGAACCCAACAAAAAGATCTGATGAGCAGGCAAAAGATGCAGCCTACCACTGAGTATAACTATAATTATCAGAGACTCTGGCACGAAAGATTAAGAACGGACACGGTGATTGATAAAGACACTTTGGAAAGCATAGTTTATTTCAATTTTTACTGATTTTTGAAAACTAGTTTCAAAGAGAGGACCCATCGTTTTGTGTAAAGCTAAAATATTTGACGAGAAGCATCAAAGCTTGGGATGTTTCCATTCCATGCCACTTTTTCTTTCTTTATAAAGAGATTATTTAATTTCAGGTTTCGAGAGAAAAACTTCATAAAACAATAGCAGCGACATATTATTCTTTAAAGTTTAAACTTTTCTAATATCCTGACTAGGAAAGTCAGGAATTTAGTGTGGAAAAGAAAAATTTTCAAATGCATTCTCTTGAGGTAATTTTCAAGCACTTTCACACATTACGTGAATAAAGATGGCTTATAATGTGCCAAAGTTTGGAGACTATTCTCACAAGAATAGTATTTAGCTTCTGGAAAGGTGCAAAATTAAATTACATGGTGGTCAATTAACTCACCAAAATTCTGAATCTGTCCAATCCATAATTTGTTGGGTTGTGAAGCTTAATATTTAATAATTGTATCACGCCACCGTCCACAAGGGGACCAGGGCCTAGCTTGCCCATCAACTACTAGTGTTGTGAACGGACCTACAGTTTTTTGCCGACTCCGAACGGCGAAGTTTTAGAAGCTTTCTTCGACAGTTATTACTCTTTGAATGTTGTCAGCTGCTCGAAAAAGGTGGTGGCCTGAAAAAATTGGAGGTGTTGAGCCGAGAGTCAAGAGAGACCTTCGACGTGTGAATGTCGCATTTTTCCCACAACCGCACGGCGGCCACCGTTGTGAAGCTTGTAGCAGGCGTTCAACTACTTTTATGGTCCTCCAACTAAAAACTGAGTTTATAAGCTGCTAAATTTTCGAACTAGCGCAAGGACCAAGCCTGAGGGAAGTGACTTATCAACAGTCCAGCTGTTGATTCCTACTATCCGCATGGATTTAACGCCTCTAGCTTAAATCTTAATCCCAGCATTTAATGTTGACTTTGGTTCACACTACAAACAAACTACCTCACGATGTAAATTCCGTTCAGATCTCCTTAAGAGGCTGTCTGATATGCATGCAAATGCGACAAGCCTATGGAATTTACAAAATTCCCAGCAGGGATTGTCGCAGATTTCCAGCTCAGCGAGAGCTGCTCCGTGCATCGACCGTTATTCTGTTCTTTGAAATCCCTGCAACAAAGTCTCTTGCCATCCCCCAGAGTGTCTCCGTGTCTTGCTTCGACAACTCCGTTGACACCGCAGTAAACAGACAATTGCAACCGACCGAAAACTAAAACGTGACTCTGAATATTTATTGTAATTTGTTAACTAATCACTTGATTTCACATAGACCTGCAACGGATTTTGACACGACACGACCACAAAAAGGCGTTTGCATATCGCCAGCAACACATCAGTTGATGGCCGAGCTTCTATACTATTCGACGAATTGATAGTCTGTCCGAGTTGGCTGGCATTGCAATGCAAATTTTCACACCTAGCTCCCACACGACGCAGATTAAGATATCATCGCTAGAAGCTTTGCCCTGTGACGACTTCTCCCGAAAAGTGCACACCCGTACCCGTGGCACACATCCACTTGTAACTACCATCTCTGGTTGTGCACATCCAAAAAGCCGTGACGTTCCAAGCCAAGGAGCGCTGTTTGAACAAGTGTCCATGTAAAGAGCGTATCACGTCAGGGTATCTCTTACAAGTCTCGTGCGCTGCGCATTGTAAACGAAATGAAAATGTGTGTTTTTCCAGGTGCTCATTCAGAAGTTGTACTTCTGGGTTACGCAACGCATCTAGGTCCGAACGAATCTCCATATTTAGTAATGGCAGCAGGAAAACTCTATAGATGCGCTGAGGAGAATCTCATTGACACGGCGTTTGACGGTTGGTTTGAGATGCTCCGGCTCCTCCCGAAGACGCCCTCGATGTGGTATAGGATTACACTTTTGTTGCACGGCATGTTGCCTTCTATTGCTTGCCCATGTCGCCTTCCTGCTAATCAAGGTTTACACTCGAAAGGCGATCGTGTTTCGGGCGAAGCACAATGGGAATGCAAATATGCGTGTGCACAAAGTTAAGGAAGTTAAGCAGCCGAATGAAGGCTTTTCCTTGATTTTTGTCTCCGAACAAGGACGGACGATGATGAAGCGCTGAGTGATGGCTGCTGAGATTTGTTTGATGATGCGAACGAAATGACGTGTGGTGCTTCTGAGACAAGAAACTTGTGGTCATGAGGTTCCGATGAAAGATATCAAAACGGATCCCTGGAATGAAAGGTGCAAACTTCTATAGAGTACTTCACGTCCAAGCGGCTGGTGCCCTTAATGTTAGCCTCACTCCACTTCACCACCAAGCTCTGTTCGGCAACATCCCATAACGAGGATCAGCTTAGGTTCTCCAAGTATTATATCACTCATCGAATAATAATTCAACAAATTCTACTCACATCATAGACGAGACGCCTGTTATCACACCACTTCATCGCATCCAATTATCTGACGGATGACTTCTTTGTTTTCTTAATAAGCCAACTGCCACTTCAGCCGGAGCGAATGAGGAAGTTAAAATTCCACCGCCACCGCAGCGGGAGCAGAGGGTTGCAGGGCCTGTGTACCCAGGGTTGTGTGCCAATAACAGGTGTTATGAGGACGTCAATTGCCTGTGTATGACGGCGGTGGTGGCTTATTCTTTAAGGCGATAATACACCCAGTTATCTTGGCAAAGTTGCATCCTAATGGAGCGGCAGAACGCCTCCCTCTTGTTGGCTGTATTTTTCTCGAAATCAGGTTGAGGAGCATGCCTCCTGTACACACAGTTGTCACTCGCCTCCGACACTGTTTTGTGCACCCTGATTATAAAAACGAATATAATGTACGACTGATTAAATACGTGACTTAATCGGGACTCTTCATTCGGTGTGGCTGTCGCCCACACGAGCAAGGGCTTGTGGGGCGCAATAGACGCAGACCCAAGGAACACACTCCTCGTGTCACCTTTCAGTTACTACTGCATCTGCGGATGGAAAATGGGATTTTTTCTTTTTCAAATGGAATTCGAAACACATTTAAATATTCTTCTGCTGCTTGGTTATTCTCTGCAGCGGACGGAAGTGCACTTTTTACGCCATCTCACGCAGGGGAATAAGAATGAGATTTGAACAGAGTTCCCGGCACATAGCACGGCGCCAGTCTTGATGAGTGTCTGATTTTGTTGATCTGAGTTCGTTCGCCGGGTCAAAGGGCAGTCAATGCACGGCAATAGCTGAGCAAACAGTCATCAATGATCAGGCAAACATGATATCTCCTGGCCGGAGTGCACTTGATTGAGTTGTGAAGTTGGTAATGATACAGTGACTGCTGCAGATAGGGACCTGTGGGACTTGGAATCAGAGAGCTATTTTCTGCTAGCTAACCGATTCTTAAATAGAACTCTCTTTTGAACTCTCCAGGCGGTTGAATTCCAGGAGTTTGACTTAGGCCTCTTCGAAGGAGAGTTATGTTTCAGAGTTGTTGAGATCACTGAAACGGAATTAAGGACTCGGTTTCCTTACAATCAGCGTACTTGTTTTTCTATGTGTTCAAAGAACAAAAGATGTTGAAAATGATATGCGTCACTTAATGTGCTGTCAAGATCCGATTCAAAGGCAATTAAATAGTTTAAATTACAAAGGGACGTAAGCCTTGTAAAATTCCCAGGCTCCATTGGACACAGAGGGCACAGAGACTTAGCCAGCAGACAGGTATTTTGGACATTGCTTAAAACAAGACAACTTACAATTACTTACCAGATATGTTATTGCCGCGTACGCAGCTCTTGATTTCGTTTTACTCCTGTTCGTCCTTACGAACAATATTCAGCTGAAAATGTTAAATTTCGCATTCAAGACTGGGAAAAAAAGGAAATTTTTCGGAGCAGTCCTTGTTCATAAATTCAATTTCCTTCTCACGTGATTCTTTCCTTTAGGACACACTGTGTGGTCACAAGTCACAAAAAGGGAAAATTTCTCAATGTTGACAACTTCGTATCGCCACGCTTCCTTGTAAACTTCAACAGTAGGTTGAAAGAAAATCATTTAAGCCATTTCTTCAGGATCGTCAATTGTGGTCAAGCCACAAGCACACTTCCCTCAACAATTGTGCCCCCAACTTCTCTCTTTACACAGGACCCCCTCCATTCTTTCAATGTGTACACTCTGCAGCATCCGGAAAAGTAATTTTTTAAGTCCACACTGCGCGACCAGAGTCCTCCACGTAAATAGAAATAAAATCTCAAACCTAGGCAGGAGCAAACAGCAGGTCTTATCCCTTTAAAGTAAACTCCACAGAAATGGCAGACGGTGCAGACTGATTAAAGTTGCAGACTGCATCTGCCTCTCAATAATTCAATTGATTTAGCAAAATAGTTTTTCGTTAAGCAGTCCTCCGTCTATTCTCCAGAGTATTAATTAACTTTTCGCGCCGCCTTTTAATGTTTCAATAAAACCGTCAGCCAGAGAACAAAGTTAAAAATTCTCCTAAATCCTCGCCTGAGCACTGAGCGGTGAGGGAGTTGTCTAAAGCTGTCAGCCGGGTGCATCGGAGCTTGTGGGCTTCTGTTGGCCGGAGGTAAATTCGGAGGAAAAAAAGGACTCGGTTTACAAAAGAGTAGATCTCAGGCCGACTCTCTGATTTTCAGCAAGGGCAGGTGGTTGTTGTTTTATTGTTTGTTGGTTAAACAAAGCAAATTATCCGGTGCCGAGCCTGAGCGAAGGGGTGGGTATTGACTTTTGGGCAAATTGCATGTTTCCACTGAGGGTTTGTCGGTTGGTGGAGTGTTATGCAGTTTTTTCCTGCTCTCCAGTGACTGACAGGAAGGCTGCATGTGTTTCTATTGGTTTATCATTGACGTGGTGATGGTGGTTGAGAAATGTGAGACACAGAGATGATTTGTTCTGCAAATGTCCACGAAAACAGACCGCCTGTAGTTTCCCTGCTAGGCTTCAATTCTCAACTTCTTAATAGGATTCGTGGGCTCTGAAGACGAAGTTGAAAGTGATGCATGAATCTGCAACAGGAGGAAAACTGTCTTGTCTAAAGCTTAGTTTCACAGGCATTCTAATTCGTTAAACAGTAATTTGCTTCCTTCAATAACCATTTGCCAAACTAAACTTACTTAACCTACTCCGAAGCCTTCCAGGGTGCGGTGGATACAAATCTCTACAAATCTACGTCCCAGCCTAGCACTTAGTCACTCAGAATTTGTCCAAACCTTACTGACAAATTGCTAATTGATTCGTTTGCGAGCACCCGCAACTCCTGCAAGACTACGGTCTTTATCTCCGCGTGACATTCCATCTATCCTTTCAATTCGAAACAATAAAGTCATTACCAGGCAATCTCCACAAATTGGCTTGCATGATTTCAGCGATCAGACTGCGCCGTGTTCGTGTCGATAGCAGCCACACCCACTCACTCGAGTTGGCTCATATGCAGCATTGGCATGGATTGAATCATTTCAAGCCGTCACTGCTGCCACCGACGAAGTTGTCGATGTCGTCGTCATTGTCGTTGTCGTCGTCACCAGAGAGGTGGGCCAACTCTGACGAGTCTGACAAATGCATTTGTATTTTGAACTTCGGCACAGAAACTCAATGACTGACTGATCGATGAGTGACATCGTTGCCACTTTTCGAAACACACTACTGGCACAGGCAAGCGGCAGAGATTCCGAAGCGCTCAGGTGTCAAGTGCCCCAAGCCATACCCACATTGTTGTGTTAATTTATTCAGAAACGGTGTCACTGGTTGGACGAGGGTGAAAACGGCGCGCGAAATCCATCCCAGAAAGAGAGAGGAGATTATCTCTCTGTCAAGGTGCCTACTTTTGCTTCTTACACCGTCGCTTTCGTGTTCTGGTTCTGGTTGGGTGCCAAAATGCACAATACGACGATAATTGCGCCTCTCGTGAAGGCTGATGATGATTAAAGACTCTATGTGGTTTCTATTTCCTTCGTTTTTCAAGCACCGTTCTCCTCCCGCTCCCATACCGCCCTCGCACCGAAACGGAAGTCGTACGTACGCAACACAACCCAACAGTGACCGAGCGAACAGCCTCCGCAAAGAACACGACCAAAAAAAGGGACACCAAGGTCCAAAGACCGAGGAATCACCAACCATTCGACTTCCGATTCTTGTTGTGCTCGGAATGTTATGTGTTTCCTATGTGTGAGTCCGTCCTTTGATTCCCGGGGCCTTCTGATTAAAGGACCGGATGGGGGAGTGTTGAAATGGAAACAGGATATTTATGAGGGCGTGGGTGAAACGCGGAGTACCGCTGCTGGTCCGGCACATATGAGTAAACATGAAAAGGAGGTAATCTCATACGAAGGGGTTACGCCAAGGATTTCCTTAGATTTGTTTGGCTTTCGCTATGCTGTGGGTGAGAGAGTAAATTTTTAATACATCTTTTTTTTTTCTTCCTCTCGGAGTGGGTAACTCGGATGCCGTGTCCCCAGCAAGTACAAGGAACTCGTTCAATCGTTGAAGCTTGAAAACGTGATACGCCTCGTATAAATGAAATGGGATTATGAGTAGTTCTGTGAAAAAAAGTATTCGATTGAAGTTTTAGTCCAATGTTGGCAAAGATAGAAAGAAATTATGTCTGTCACGAACTTTGAACAGTCTGATTTGTATACACGTCATACTCAATGCATATACAGTCAACTGATAATTTTTACGACAAGAGCTAGAAAAATAACGAGGCTTTGGCTTTTCCTCGTCTTCACATAGGTAGGTCGATGCACAATACATTATACTTTGCGATGGAAACCTGCTGCACGTGAAGACCTCTATGTCCGATGTTCTTGTCAAATAAGGGATTGATTGCATTCGGTTAACGTTCCCGCACGAACAAAAACAAATGTTTTGACGCCACTTTTGCACGGGAGACGAGATGTATGTTTTAAGAATTCACAATTTGTAGTTTCTCCATCAACTTATATTCATACTGTACCGTCGTTCAAGTAATCAGAGGTACAAAATCTTATGGCTGGGAATGTAATTATCTGTTCAGATAGCCGGGCAGCAATCAATCCTTTGAAGGGCACAACGGGTACACCTAGTGAAGTTAAGTGATTCGCAAAAACCTTATAAAAGGCAACAACCGTTTTCAAATAAAACAAAAAATGATCAGAGCCGTACACAGCATTTCAGCTTTATTTAAAACATTTATTTCTGCTTCATTAGGTTAGGTAAGTCGCATAGTCGGACCATAGTTTGTGTAATAAAACGCATAAGCGCTATTGGGGTACATGCTTTCAGACTTAGCTTAACCTTTCAATGACTTCTTCAAAGGCTGCAAGAAAGAAGAAGAGACATTTCTTTCATCTCTGCGACTGTCAAGCTCTTGCAAAAAGAAGAAAGAATCGCTGAAGAGAATGAATCATTGCCAGACTACCAACCATAACTAGTGAAAAAAATAAATGTCTTAAGCAAAACTGACGTAGCACTGGCTCCATAGGTGGACCAATTGTAGCTGTCCACTGACACATAGCCGCTCTAACCTAACATAAGCTCTTACTTGATAAAGGCAAATCAAGCGCAGATACTTCTCAAAGGACCGCCTTGTCTTCACTTTGCGTACCCAGTTGTCGCTCCCACCACCGGACCTATGTCCCTTGACGAGGATAATATTTCTTCAGAATTTTGTAGAACCATTTGTACTCAATCAGAGGGATAACACAAACATGCAAATTTAATTTGAAAGTGGCGAGGAGTATAAAGAAGCAAAGGCAGATATAGAAATTGGATTAACTACGGCCGCCGTGGCGTAGTGGGTAGAATGTGACGCTCACACGCCGAAGATCTAGGTTCGATTCCCGGTTGAACACCTCAAATTTTTCACGGCATCACCTCTTTTGCGCTGGATTAACTACGGCCGCCGTGGCGTAGTGGGTAGAATGTGACGCTCACACGCCGAAGATCTAGGTTCGATTCCCGGTTGAACACCTCAAATTTTTCACGGCATCACCTCTTTTGCGCTGCTGCCAACACTCAAGCAGTAATAACTGTCTAAGAAAAAGCTTCTCAATTTTTGGCGTTTGGAGTCGGAAAAAACTTCTACTCGTGAGAGCACAGTAGCGCACATAACATGAGTAGTTGATGAGCAAGCTACGCCTATGGACTGTCGCGCCATCCAATTATTATTATTATTATTTTTATTATAAAACCTGCTTTAATGAATCTATATCAAAGTGAAGATTTAAATGCAAGTGCCAAACTGAGCTCATGCTTAACACACTACTACCCAAACTGTATAGGATGCGAAGCCTTTTTAAAACCTCTGTCACTCAAAGACTAAATTAATTACGATATAAATCGGCATAGTCACCTCAAAGTTTGGTCTGGGTTAATGGAATGAACAATCCTGCTTCAGATCAGTTATTTATCTACACCAACCCAACGACATCAAACCGAAGCCACCACGCACCACGCTTTCCTCACGGTCAGGCTGAATTCAAATGTTCAGGGATTCATGACCACCTTAGCAAGTTGTCACTACCAGTTAAGTTTCGTCAACAGCTGAGTCGTTTATTGTTATTCGTATGCGATATATATGAATTATAGATTCAGTCTCATCATTCGGGCAGAGGTAAGGGCTGCATTGTCGCGTGTTTCCCTTTTTAATCTTTTGTCCTAGAGTTCATCGGTAACAATTTAAAGCCGTCATGGAAATAATTTTATAACTTGTTATTTCCCTAATTAGAGACCACGGTGTTAATAAGCCTCATGTTTTCTTCATGTCAAGTCTCCCAAAAATTGAGAAAACATAATCGAACCCGTCCATGTGTCACCCGTCAGTCACGCTCGAAACGCATCTCTGACAACATAAACACATGTTTCCATCCTCATCAGTTATGCAATGAAAACTCCTCTCATGACATAACTGCATCCATAACAATTAACATAGCCGCAGCAGGAATAGCAGTCGAGCCAAATGTGACACAAAATGTGTTGTGAAAATTATAAGCACCCCTTCAAGTGGAGCACAGCACGCCAATTGACATCGCATGATCGCGCAGATCGCTTTAACGATCAATCATTTCTCCAATTGACAACACCACCCCAGCGCAAGAGCAGCCAGATGCTGGCATGCCTCACTCTCCACACGTCGCCCGAGCTTGTCTGACACACGCGATTCGCTCAATTTTAAGTGATTCGTGAATGGATGATGCGTAGCGTGAATGGATCTGATAAGTGCGTCGCTTCATCCGTCTCCTATCACAATGCGTGCGTTCACTTTTGATTTTGATTTCAGCCGCATCGTCGTCGCTGTTGCTGTGACTGTGGCTTGCTGCTTAGATGATTCGAATTCCTTGTGCGCCACTGAGATAATTAATCTATTTTTCTTGTAGCAGTGCAATGTGCACACTCTCGCTCTTTTTTTCTGCCTTTCTGTGGCTCGCTTGTGGGTCAAAGCTGTGACTTGGTGCATGGAGACTAGAAGATGGTTTGATGTTCTCCGCTCCCGCGGCTTGTTTTATTAATTTTATTCAGCTTCAGCTTTCCCTGCCTGCGCTGCAGTGCGTTTGACGATTTGCTTTAATAGTCCCCAGATGTGGAGATCGTTAAAAAAAGCAAAATGTATCAACAATGCAAAAATAAAATAGCGCAACGACTTTCTGATCTCGCCGGGCCACCCCATGCCCCTGGTTGCCGACTGCCGCGTGGGGAAGGAAACCGCGCGCTCCGCGTTGCCTGCACTGTAATTTCAATTTAGCGATGAGGTAACTTTTCATCGAGTGTGCTGAGCGTATTTATTTTTGAAAATCAATTAAATTTTGCGCGTCGGGGTCGAGCATATGGGAGATATGAGAGAATGCAAGGTGTCCGTTGCGGCAGCATGAAGGATAGTTTCTGGTTAGCACCAGACTGTGGAAAGTAAATGCTCGGGTATGCGGCCCCACGGTCTGCAGAGTTAATTCCTGTGAATGGGATGCGACTTGCACTGAGTTTATAAAATGCTGACATGTATGATGAATCTTGCGGCGAATGAATTACTACTTTTAGGATTAGAGAAAGGAATTGGATTTAGTAAACTAGCACGAAGCAAGCTGCAGTTTTCAGCGTTTCACAGTTTGGTTTCTGCAACTGATCTTTACTGTGAGTGTGACTGACATGCGTTTCTTTTATTTTTCCTTGATGGAGACTTAGTAAGTGAAAGTACTACAAGCGCTCATTGCCTAAAAATGTATGACAAGGACCACCCTAAGAGACATGGACAAGCAAGTAGACTGCGCACGGTTTGCAAAAAACTACAACTCTGGCATACTTTCGAGGGAACTGAGTTTCCTTAAAGTTGACGTCGGAAGACATGGTTTCGTTTGGTCTTGTTTCTACAGCCTCCTTGCAAGACGAAGCATTTCTTTAGAGGAAAATCTGATATGTTGTCCTCAATGATGTTGTAGCACAGGAAAACTTTTGGTGTTGGTGGAGGGAAAGATCAGCTACACTTTGGCGGCCTTGGACCCATTGCGGTGCTAAGTCAATTAAAGATCCTCTCCTCATTAGAATCCATCCTGGTAAATAATTCTCCAAAGAGTTAGTAGTTTTGAAGTTGAGAAAGAAGTGAATTGTTATATTTTTTTTCCTCTTCTAAGTCCATCCAAAGGCTAATTGATCTTCGATAACTCAGACTAGCGCTTTCATTCGTCGCAGAACAATTCCTTTCCTACAAGCTAACTTTAAGTATCTCAGAACCCACGGATATGCCTTGAGACTGGACCATAAAATTGGGTTGTAAAATGAGCCTGATAGTGGAGAAAAAATTTCCTATCTATCAACTTTGAGAATCATGTTGAAAGAAAAGAACAGAAAAAGGTTGATAACAAAAGGCCGCCCACCAGCAGTAATCAGTTCCAATCTGCTACAAAATCTCTATCGCCCATCAGCGAAATCCCCTCAGCAGTATCAGAAAATCTTAACCACTTAATCCACCACTCAACCGGTCGAAGACAAACGACGTCTGCCATAGGTCTTCCATAGGCTCCAAATCAGGACTAATTGAATCATTATCTCCATCACACCTCCTCGACATAACTGCACCGTTCAACGTACGTTTGTCCTCTGCTCTGCCCCTGCAGCCAACTGAGTGAACACGAAAAACACATCCAACGAGAAATTACCAATTATTACAGCAGCCGTCCACGGTAGACTTACGTCCAATTGAATGGAGGCATGCTCTCTAGATGCCGTGTCTTAGGCAGCACTTAAGTTCGTGACTATGCCCACATTTGGGCACCAAATAGCACGCCAGCAGCATTGTACTGTTCTTCCGCATAAAAATGTTAAATAATTGCATGGCCCCTTCCAGTGTTGGCGAATGATGGAACGCAGCATCAATAAAAATCTGCAACTCTCCCAGGGCTCACTGAAATGCAAAAATTCACTTCCCCCCTAGTGGTTCATAATTTTTAATCACTTTGAACTGATAAAGTCACAGAAATTCCACAAAAAAATGAACAAGAGGATTACAGTTCTGATTTGTGTCCAGTGCCTGTTGTTGTTGCATCCCTCCGCTGCAGCCACCAAACAGGATAGCTGAAGTGTAACGTGGCCATCTAAAGTGGTGGTTTCGACAAATTAAATTATGCACCCGCCACACAGAGCGATGCCTGGCTGTCGGGGGACTTGTGTCCTGCCACGTCCTGGCACATCTCTGAAAATCACTTGTTTCGTTGTCATCATGTGGCGTTGTCGTTGTCGGAGGAGGGGAGCTCATTCCGCGATATGACACACAAGGATGTCTATCTTGAAGTTGAGATTTTTTTTGTTTGCGAACCGCGTTCGAAAAATTGCTTTTGATTCATTGGAATGCAAATTGTTTTAATGTTACGTTGTTGGTTGTGTTTCTGTGTGTTTTCGTTTTCCTTTTTGAGGGGTGCACGATATGTTGGCAATTTCAGGACTTTGATTTATGGCCAACATGATCGTATGCATTTGTTGCAGTTTTTTTTATTTTTGGTTTTTCGCTTTCCGTGGACCAACTTATCGCAATTTGATTTATTAAGGAACAACAAGAGTTAAGTAAATTGACATATTGTGGTTAATACTAGAGCACACATGATGGATTATTGTAATTTATTGGGCGGTGCTCCTGTAAATGGGGAACCTAATGAGTTGCTTTGAGTGTCAAGTGAATGCATGATTTGATCTGTGGACGGTTGTTACGCGGCGTGCAGCATTGAATGAACAAAACCTGACTTTTTTATGCTTCTTGCCACTGAATTGTGAAAGCGTTGAATTAATTTGTTTTCATGACAGGTATAAAATTTTTCTGCAGAACCGTAAAGGCCTACTGAACCTGTAAGCGTTGCCACTCTTTAGCGTGTTGGTTTTCGGTTTAGAGTCGAAGTCTTTTCGGACTAGAGCATTGTTGACTTTTTATATCAACTAGCTAGTGACTCGGACTCTTTTGAAAATATCAATGTTCCCCATGGGTACACCCAAGTGGAACCGAAAATAATTAGAAGGACACTCCTCTCCTTTCATCGTCCTATTAAGTAAGTGTAAGTGTAAGTGAAAGCCCAGTGAGGAATGAAGTTCTCTCTCGCGATTCAAGTGTGCCCTTGACTTTTTTCACTGCGATATTGTGAGCAGACACATCCAAATTCTGTCAACACTTTACATGAATCCCTAGGCTCGAAAACATATTTTCCTGAGCCTTCATCGTCAGTTCTTTTCGCATTCGCGCTACACATCAAAGGCACAGACTAGACACTGGCAGGACCTCCCTGCACTGTTATCGTCATGCTAATACAGAATTGAGTAGCAAGCACATGGTGCTGGATATGATTTTGCTTACTCAGGTAGGTCCAGTGAATTCAAAACCGAGGGACAAGGTAGAAGTTCCGCTGCACTCTAGTTGTGGTGAAGAAAGTCTTAGCCTTAGAAAGTCCTTCATTTAAACCACACTTTTTAGCTGAATCGGAGCGCAGCTAAAATTCATCCCCGACCACCAGCCAACGGATTATTAAACGCACTCCACCTCAAGTCGATCATTTCACTCAAATTCCAAGCCGTCACTTAATCAGCAATGCGCCTAGAGTGACCGGCTCGCATTTAAGTCCACGTCATCGACAACAAGCACCTAATTGATTACACGACACGACGCGCGTATCCATTAGATAGGGGCATTATATTTCGATCTCAAAATTGAATGGCAATTTAAAAGCTCGCACAAGCAAGCCGATTTATCGGTCGGCAATCATCAAATCAGTGTATGATTGGGGTCCCGTGCTTCCACGATTCACTGGAATGTGCATTAGACGGTGGCAGCAGCGCCGGTAAGCCTTTTCTTCACCTGTCCGCACCATGCCATAGATAGTACATTGGCAATCGCAAATTGCATCGTGCTGCCTATCCGGAGCGCATTGGCGGCGACTGATCTGTGATTTGTTTTCATGCTTCGTTTATCTCTCTATCTGAGGGGCATCGGCTGGTGGGCTGGTTGATTAATTACTCAATTGCACCCGTTTCGAATGGAACACGATCTGTTAATGTAATCGATTTGCATGCGAGAGTGTGCTTAGAATGCACACACACTGCGTCGGAGTTAGCATCAAACGCGACAAACGTTTGATCTTGAAATGGGAGAATTTAAATCGGCACCGCCACCGCGGCTGCGATCGAAGGTGTGTCTGAGCATATTGCGTGTTTAAGGGTATATTGTGAATGGATATGACGTATGGGTGTAAATTTAGCTGTGACTGCACCTCATTCAAGGGACGCGTGATGGAGGAGGATATGTGGGTGAGTGGCGATTGCAACACGTGCTTGTAAGGTATTCGGTCTGAGTTTTTCGCTTCAGGGTGAATAGATTTTCGCAAGGCCTCAATGATTTAATCGTGATTTAATTTGTAGATTTCAATGAAGTATGCATGATAGAATCTGGGGGAGCTGAGACATGTGATGTTTCGTAGAAAGCAATCGGTGCCGGTTCAATTGCACGTCATACCAATGAAGAATATATGCACTACAAATACAAAATTGCAAAAAACTTAATGTCCTCATTTTGAGGTCGTTTTTCGTGCGATTTTTGGTCCTGTTTGCATTGATGACATCTGGGGGAGAAGATTTAAAGATGAACTCTATGGCTTTACAGCGACATGCGCCTGGTCAAGCGTCTACGGATACAACGCTTAAGATGGCTAAGCCATGTAGAGCGTATGGACACAACTCCGCTCCGCCCGGCCCGAAAAAATTTCGAAATTGAGCCATTGTGACAATGCAACAGAGGACAGCCTATGCTAAGGTGGCGTTCACAAGTGGAGAAGAACCTCAATGAACTTGGAGTGCGCAACTGGAGACAGCTGGCGAAAGATCGTTCTGACTCGGGAGGCACGTTGTTTGATCCACCCCGCACTGTAGCGCCACAAGAAGAATTTTGACGTCGCTTAAGGACATTAGTCAACTATGAAAGTGAAACTCAAGTGAGCTAGCTGGCTAGACCTGCTTTTCGATTGAAGCACAGGCCCATGCCCCACTTCTGCGGATACATACACAACTTCAAAAACTGCAGGGAAAAGAATCAAATCATAAAAGTTTTAAAATTTCTAGTAGAAATATGTGGAAATTACCATAGTTTAACATTGGTTGCTAAGTGCTATCAGCAATTGTGTTTGCGAAACTCGAATGTCGCTGAATTAGCTTAAATTGAAATTCGAACAGACTTAGACGTAGACAGACATTGACAAGATCTTGACTTCCAAAAACTTTTGAATAGTCCAGGGTCTCCGAAAATTCTTCCGCTGCACGCGGTCTGGTGAGGAACCTCACATAACACGAGCAAAACGAAAATCGTTGTCCTTAAAATGTTTGCCGGGACGTGATCAACAACGTTACCTCGTGTGCACTGCCCATGCCCCCACATCTTTCAACATTGCAGACTGTATTTGCAACTTCTGCAAAGAACAAATAAATTTGCCAAGTTTGATTATATACCACTTTGTTATCTTATATTGTAATAATGCTTTATTATTAAAGTTGAGGAATGTTGTTTATTGGTCTGAACTTTTGACTTTAAAAGCAAATCCCTACAGCGAGCACGATTCACTGAATATCCTCAAATTTATTTCTTACTCTGATTGAACCGTGTTCCTCTCGCGCGGCAACTAAACCACTTTCGTCGAATATGTATTTTCTCAGAATTTAATTTTAAACTTTTTATAAGGAAAAGTTCTCTGCATTCAATTATTTGTCAATAGAAGCCTATGATAGTGGCCAACTTTCACTTTCATACCTCATACCTTTCCCCAAAATTTTGTTTGCTGCTTTTGTAACTTCTAATTGAATCACACTTGTATCCCCTTTTAAACTACGAAATGAGCAGTTTTCCTTCTTGCACATACTCCACTCAAGTCAGTCGACCAATAGCAGTCATTGCTAGTGAAAATTACCATATTTCCGGCTTAAAATAGCCCTTATCGTCGCACAATCGCGTGATCAATCAATTGATTAATGTGTAACCATTATATTAAGGTCAATTAACGTAACCCTTCCGCACGCGTACGCGGGGATCGCATCCACACACAATATTAACAAATGATACCATTTAATGCCACATAATCAAAAGCCACCTTGCATACTAAAGTATTTGCATAAGCTGCTGACTCCTTAAGGATGTGTCCCTATCCCGGTTAGCTATTATTATCATTTCACTTGACATAGAAACAAGTCGAAGAGAAGACGTCACCGCAACCGCCACCGTTTCGAAGGGCCGCTTCCTTACTTGCGAGTGGGGAAGCCCTGGGATAAGAAAAAAATCGATTGCCATGTTGTCTGGAATCATCATTCCGTATCACATGCATGTCTAATAAATTACCAAAGATATTAGCATTCTCAAGCATTCTTCATCTGTTCTGATAGTCTTAGTGGATGTTTTCGTTGTTGTAGTCGTTAAAGCCATCATCGTTTTCTTCATAATCGTTGTCGTTGTCGTCATTGTCGCGCTGTCAGTGTCGTCGACGACGTTGAGCTAGAACGAAGCAGTCGGCGGTGAATGAATATTAATAACCAAAGATCATGGCACCAACACGCTTTAACCCTTATTCCTGTGTGCCGGTCTATTAAAATCTAATAATATGTAGTACGTCTCCAAACCGAACCACAGAAGGAGACACTCGGTTCACCCGCAACCCACTGAATGGGGTGTTTATTGCGGAATACGTTCAGACGGGCGGCAGCAGCAACTGTTGCAACCCTCGCATACAACCATACACACGCCTTTTGGCTGAGGAGGATAGTAATTTGATTTGATTTCATGTCGATTAAAAGTCAGAGGACATGGGGACTCGTGTTTGTTTTCTCCAAGCACAGGATGTTTACCGGGAATGCAAGAGACAAAAAAACACACCGTGCAGTGGTGGTTAATGAAAATGAATGGAACTACCCTTCCAATACCCTTTCTCTCTCTTTGCACACATACTCTTAGTTGAGCCCCCGTGAAGGAACGCAAGTTCGCCGAAGAAATACAAGAACAAGAAAAAAGGAACGAAACACCAGCAAGTTGACTTATTAATGAGAGGACATTTTTAGATGAATTTCAATTCACCGGGTGGCACAGAGTGGTACTGAAAGTTCCGTCCTTTCCCTTCGTCGTCTTGCGCCCAACAAAGTCGCGTTTGCCAGCACACGCCAGTGGGAGCGAACGAAAGAGCGAAAATGTGAAAGACCGAGTTGATAACAGCAAAATGCCGTTTTAATTGTGTGGCTCGTTTTGTTAAAGGGTTACAACACGGGAGGTTGGAGAATATTTTAGGCCAAACATTGTCTGGGGTTAGGGTGAATCAATAGATCAAGAGGATTCCAGAGCGGAACGCAATTCTCGTCTAGGCTACAATTCAAATAAAATTTGTTTGATGACTTGTGGAGGACATGTGCGCGTACAGTGCGCCCTGATAGATGAGCAATTAAAAAGAAATTCAAATGCTAATTTATTGGCAGTGGAATAGAATGCGAATAGTGGGGCAAAGGCAGGTATTTGCTGAGCAGAAAACACCTTCGAATAACAAGTGGACAAGTTGCTGAAGGAGGTTTTGACTTCTAGGTAGTTGAAGGTCAAATTGCATTTTTTCTTGCATCGTCTAATGTTGTAATTTGTTTGAGCTAAAAATTGGGGAGTTGCATTAAACGGTTTTTTAAGAGGTTGCATTAAGCTAGAGTGACGGTTACAATTCTGGAGAAGTCTAAGTAAGGGGTGGCCTTTATTCAATTCAGATTCATCCTTGATTGCCTCATTCTCAATCTAACACAAGACGTTCCTCTTGCAACTTTAACGGGTAATGACTGACTGAATCAGGTTCTCAGCTGATGAAAGTTATTTGCTTCTTTTTCTCAAAATCCAGTGACTATGAAATGTAATTGCATTGAAACTAAAATGTGGTTGTGTGTTTTAAATATGATAAAAACGAGAACTTATTATCCAGTTGCTTATCTGGCTAAACAGTTCTTCCAAAGCTGACTGTTCTCATAGGGTAACAGGATAAATAAAACTAGTTCCAATGATGCAGAGCCAAGGAAACGCTCACTTAAGTTCCGTGTGCTCTCGTATTCCCAACGGAAAACTTTTCTGAAAGAACCTACCAATCTACTAAGAAAAGATTTCATTCAACACCTTTTGTGCTCTATGGACTAGAGCTACCGGTTAAATACAGCTTTCCATTGAGCTGCGTAAACAGGGAGTGTATCCTCACAAACAGGACATCGACCTTCCTTCCAAATTCCATTCACCACAAGAATAGACTCATTCCAAGTTTTTTTCAATTTTTTCGACGTCAGCGCGGTGCTTATTTTGCAGTGTCCAATCCTATAAGTCCACCTCTAAGGTTTCAAATTCATTGTCATTGTTTACAAACTCATTATAACAGCATGTGCAACTCATCCTCTAAATAAGAATAGAACAAACATTCCCTTGAAGCTCTTTAAGACAGATTAAACATAAAAAAATTTTGAGAACGATTTTCTGTGAGCAGATATATAGTTGAGGTTCCCATTGACTGCTTCGGTGTCAAATTAATTTCATGAATTACACGTCTTAAAGGCGTGTTTATGTCTTTTCAACATTTTCACTGAACCATCTGTCTTACTGTTTTGGAAGTAGTAGCAAAATAAAAGTCAGACTAAGCGTTTCGCTTTCGTGCAGCTGTAGAAACATCCACCAATCTTTAATTTAAAGCAGAGGGTTATGAAAACAGGACACAGTACAAACCCTGCATTTGTCTAATTTTATGTGTAATTTGTCATCGTCAGCGACCGAATTTAGATTACGATTAAGGCTCTAGAAGCTAAAATAAGCATTGATTGCGCGAATTGTCAAATAACATTCTTCATAAGCGTTTTCAAGACACTCCGAACCCACCTGACCGCTTTGGCTAAGAAGTGGCACAAATAAACTCGTAACTATTCCAATCTAAAGTGGCTAATGGCCACAAACTGTTTCAGTTGTCATAATAAAGCTCTAACCAGAAAGTAATCTTGGAAACTCCTTATCACCCCATTTCCAAATCCCTCACTCTGCAATTCCACTTCCAACCTGTTGAATTCAATGAAAGCATCCACTTCTCTCTACTATCGACACAGACTCTGTAAAGTATGTGCAAAATGAAATAACCAACTCCAGACTTCATTTATCATCTCATATCATCACTTCCCCCACCGTTACAAGCTTTAGGTCTCTTAATTCTGATTCCCTGATACAGTTTGCCCTTTCAAACCAAAACTATCGCTGACTTTTTCAATTTGCTCTTCGTTCACTCCTCAAGACATAACCATTTCAACCACCATCCACCACCACCAAAGGACATCTAAGGGGCAACGCCACAACCACCTTCACCATGCAGATTTCACTTCGCTTGCATCACATCTAACTCAATTCTGTTCGCCTGCTACCAGACTTGATTGAAAATTCAACTTTTCATACTGCCCACATACCAAAGCGGAGGTACATCAATAATTGTGTTTTCGCCCTAATTTCACCGCAATTTGTTCAACAAAACAAAGTTCCTGATGCTCGGATATTTACCCTTAACTCGACCGCACAACCCCTAATTGTGTGACATTTCCGCAAAGCGCGCATCAATTGACTCATGTGTGTCAGCCGTCATTCACTTCCATGGCCCTGGTGAGTGTGCGTCCGTCATCGTCGTTGTAAAGAGTTACCAAAAATTATGCATTTCCATGCGAAACATGCTGCGGTAGCTCAGGTTGCCCGCTCCCAGCAGACGTGGGGAGTAGGCAAATCCATTAAGGGTGTTTTGAGATAAAAGCACCCCCTCCTGTAGTCGGCTTTTTTCTAAGGGTGGTTGTTTGGTGTGATCTGGTGGAATGACGGCAATTCCTTGCATTGTGTCTCTTTTGTTAATCAGTCTCTTGCGGTATGAGGCTGTGGTGGCAATCAGAGGAATTCCGAATTTGTGGTAATGAAGAAAATTTAAGAGAATTATCTGGAATTTCTTTTGTTATTCTTCGTTGGCGAAAGCCATGCAAGTGTGAAGGACGATGTTGTTCTGTCGGAAAACAGCTGATGAAATCTTTCGATCAGAACCAATTAAATCCACAGATAAACTACAATATTTACGCGTTTTTTGACAACAGAGGGAGGAAGAAAATTTATTAGATTGTTAGCAGGCCGTGTAGATGGAGCACAGATGGACACATAACTGAGTGGGACAGAAATAGGCCCCCACCACCTATTATTATTTCATGTTCCAAATAGGGAGAGGTCCTTTTATTTTACGTAGGTGGCATCTTCGATGAAGACAATTTTTGTTGCATTGTTCCAATGACTAGATTAGAGGTGGACTGTCTGTAAGTTAAGGTTTAAAGTTAGTTTTCTCTCGATGTCGTCCCCACAATTGAACTACTGTGAACTCTTCTTCCCTGACGCCAAGGACGGCATCCATGTTGACAAATACCTTGCACAGAGAAACCCGGACTAGTCTAAGTTAAGCTGCTAAGCAAACCTTCTTCGAAGTATCAATCATCTTTGCCATAGTTTACACCGCAGGCATTAGGAAAAAAACGTCTCTCTAACGAATTAATCCTAACAACAGGACATGAATTAATTAATGAATTAATGTTTTAATTTGTGACCAACACCCTCATTCCGCCCCTTATTAATTTCCCACCCACCCATCACTTTCAAACCATATCTAAACATCTCTTCACTTAATATCCGTTTGGTAAAAGAATTAATCGGATATCGCATCTCATATACGACTTGTCGTTCTTCCTATGCCTAGAACACACGCACACTTCGTACGTCGCCTTCTCCGTCCACCCGCCCGTCGCATTAATTGAGCAGGCCCAACGGGGACGACACGTACAGGGAGTACGTACAGCTCCGATGTTTTACCCGGTAATTATCTGTTTTTGGTATAATTATTCACACGAAATTGACTTTGAAATTCGATTGCATGGCAATCGACTGTATCTACGTCTGGGTGACGGGCGGCTTAGTGTAGACCCTAAAAATTACCTCTTCCATTTCACCTGGAGGCAATAGTGATGAGTGAGCGAACGAACGAGTGAACGAACCCAACCGAATGCACTTAGATGTCACTTTTGCATGATTCAGTGTTTGCCAACATCAACACAGCGTTTCTCACCCCCTGAGTGTGAATTCGAATGGGCTTCGCTAGAATTGATTACCATTCGTCGTCTCGGCAGTTGTGTCTATTCGCTCGATGGGTGACGTAGACCTAGCGGAGTTGCGTGGACTTTGCGCTGATGTATGGTAGAGTTATGAACTCAGGGAAAGGCTTATTTGCTTAACCTGTGAAACTGGAGGTCATTTCTGCTTCCTTTTTTTATAACACTACGGCTTTGATTTAAATGAAAGGCGGAAGCCGCAAACAATTAGCCAATGGTGCTTGAAAAGAGTCATCTTATGTCGTACAAGGGATCTTTTTTTTCCGAAACCGAGTCACATGGTTAAACAACTAAACATTCAGTAAAAGATTGACTGCAACCGATCTGCTATTGCTCCAAGACCTTGGCATACATTTCACTTTCTCGAGCATCGCAGTAGTCCCCCAGTCAATGGCACCGCAGTAAAAAGAATATACACATCGTTTCCTTCACGTTGATTCTCAACACCACTTTACACACAAAGAATTAAGTTTCCACTTTGCCGTCATAATCCGTGCACCCTTAACCTGTCATGTGCAATTTCCTTCTATTCGCTCGTAAAATGATCACAAAACCGACTCCCTGCCGGGGCTGTAACTGCATTACCTGGGCACACCAAAGAATGTCGAACCGAACACAATGACGACATCCAAATGGCAATCACTTTTGCTTAAGTGAGTGCTCTCTCCACAGAGGAAGGGAGCAACAGTAGTGATTCCTTGTTCTTCTGCCGTACCTATCGCCCTGTGAAATAAAACCATACAAGAACGCATTGAATGTAAGCACCCTCTTACATCGGAAACAATTTTTAAATGACACCATACCAGGGCACCGCCTCACCAGCATCCATCTGGCACGCATACGGTGTCAATTTGAGATCTTTCCCGTGCTGCTGAGCTCATAAATGTCTACAGAGAACAAAGGCGATGAAGAATTTTTCAGCCCGAGATTCCTTAAATGTAAGGATTTGTGTCATTTGGTGAGCGCACGAGTGACTGAGAGATACTGAACGCGAATCGAAGACTTTGGTATATCTGAGCTCCTGGTAAGGAGACGGTTGTCAAAGGGGTGGTATCATCGGATCAAAACAATTTCCAAGGACAACCCCTCCTTGGGTGGAAATAGAGCAGAAAGAATTTTGACTGCGAAGCGGGGTGGTGGGTTGGTGGAAGGAGTGGCAGGCGAGAGGATGGCGAAAATTTACAAATACGGGTGGTGAAAGTGCATCAGAAGGGTAGAGTTTAAGTTTTCAGATGAATGAGGGTTCACCGGGGGTGAGTCTTTTGAGAGTCTTTCGATTGGTTAAAAGTAAGATATACTACACCCTCGACTTGAACAGGCTGCTGTGCATTTAAGGACAACAAGAAAAGAGTGACACAATAGTTTGTAAAGGAAATTTTCGCTAAATTATAGGTACTTTCAACTAAACGGTACTGTAGCGTTTACTGAATTCAAATACTTGGCAGCTTTAAATTCAAACTTTCTTCTAAGAGTTGTAAGAAATATTGTAAGAAACTAGGGGGTACAATACGATTTTAATTTATAGTATATGGAACTACATACAGCCCAGAATCTCAAAACTTAAGATCCAGAGATTCTGAAATCCCGAAGTGAACAAACTTCCGAACTGAATAAAATCCGGCATTGAACAAGTTCTCAAAATAACCGAATCACAAAAGATCAAAAATTCAGAAAACCAAGACAGTTTTGGTTAATTGAAAAAGAAATAAAAAAAAAAAGAAAAATTGACACCACTTGGAAAATATTTATTGTATCGAACCACGACAATAGTTACTAAGGGATAAATTGCAAAACAACTTTGAGAAGAGTTTTGTTCAAGCTTACTTTAACGATCTACATCCAATAAAAAGCATGTGAAGATGAATGATTTGAGAACATCGGTTTGTATAAATTGTACAAATTTGCAGCACTTATACTGGTGGAAACATTATCCCATTTGCAGGGCTGTTAAAATCTTGTTGTCAAACCAAGACCTTATAGATAAACTTGACTACATACAAAAATTCATTAAAATCCACTTTGAAATGCAATTAGCAGTTATTCATGTTTGGCAAATCTTTTCCTAAGTTATATATGTAAGGGAAAATGCGATTTGAAAGTTGTATACACTTTTAAGAGTCTATTTTAAATTTATCTTACAATTTTTGGGTCATGTTCTAATGTTCCAGATGAGCCTTTTCACAATTAACATCTTTTTTAAATTTTGGAATGTTGGTGTTAATGATGGTTGACATTCAATAAAAAAGGCTTACTTCCAATCGGTACATTTAAAGCATTTTTGATTTTTTTTTTTCACATTATTTGAAAAAAAAAAACTAGAATAAATGTTAAACTGTCAAAAACGTTTTACATCATTCCTTTGTACTCTCCAAAACTTGGCCAACAAACAACATGTCTATTACATCTGTCGAGAGTTGTGTCCTTCTGAAGTGTCCACAAGAAACGGCTATCAATTTGTTCTAAGGTCCAGCCTTGATATACTATTTAAATCTTTCGTTTCGAAAGCGGCGTACGTCTTCTGAAAAGCAATTACTAAGCAGAAAGACTGCTTCACAGATTTCTGTTGCTGGACTGTTAACGACCATCTCACTATTTGTTAGGACCCCTTTCATTTCAGCTGCTGAAAATACTCAGAGAGTGCTTAAGGTGTCTGCATATCTGCTGCGCTTTTTGAATTCTCTTCTTGTGAAAGAAGGACGATAAGCACAAGGCTCTATTTCCCTGACTGAAGTGGTTTCCATTATTACCCTTTTATTGAAAAAAGTTTCGAAAGTTTGTTTCATTCCTAGAATTCAACCATTATTCAGTATGGTAACTGTCAAAATATCATACCACGAACCTAACCAATCAGTGCCTACCCACAAACTTATCCCACACCGCAACCGTTGAATTCTTCTTGAGCGATTCCCAAAAAATGTCCTAGGAAATGTGCAACCGGAAAAATGCAACCCTCTCACCCCCTGTCATCTGTGAGAAATCTATCTTCATTCAATTGCTGCCGTTCGCGCTCGTTCCGCCGATTTATGGAAAGCAGTCGGCAAACGAAGACACAACTTAAGCAAAACTAAGAGGAAACGATCACAAAACTTGTATACATTGATAACTGTTGTTTGCTTACCACCAAACAACTCAGTGTAATGCCGGCCGGCTCATGCATTGGGACATGAATGGGGCTTTAAAAGGACCCAACCGAAACAAAAGTTTTGCATTCCTCCTCAACTTCTGCAGCATTGCAGAACTTTTACAACCAAATTCTTCAAATGATGATGATGATACCGCAGCAGTAACGCGACAGTTTTGTGGGTGATTGGCGCCCTTATGCAAAACAAAAAAGTCGAAACGCCAAAAAGGAAAATAAATAAAAAGACACGTAGAATATTTAACAGAACCCATGCTCGAGCAGCAGCAACCCCTTTACGGTGCGCTGACAAATCTTTCATGTTTATATCACGCAATCAATGCACACAGCGACTCGCCGCCAGTGGCAGTGGAGGTCCTCAAATCGGCACACACCATAGCGAGCGCCTCTGGTAAATGTCAAATCGGGATGGGACGCCTACGGATGGTGGTTGTGGTGGTGCTCGGCGAAAGTTTTCTGATTATTGTCTGCATGCAATGGGGCGTATGAGTGTTTTTTTCTGTCTTACCCTCGGCGTCGGTTGTTTGGAATTTGAAAAAAAGAAGAACAAACCTTCCCCTCTGGGCGTGTGGTGCAGTCTGTGTGGTGGCTGATGAGCAAACGAATTAATTTGTGTGGTGGATTCACTGAAGGAATTAAAAGGACACACGCAATCGTTGCTGTGTCACAGTCGGTTCGGGTATGGTGTGAGGGTGCTATTGGAATTGGAGATTCTAATCGGACATGGTTCTGATTTTTTCAAACAAGTAGGTAGAGCTTTAACACATAGGTTTTGAGGTGGGCAATTTATTGGACCTAGATGTGGGAACTTTACACTTCTAAATGGACTTGGTGTTATTCCGTGACTTAGCAGACAACGCATACATAAGTCCGTTTTAATACATCCAATAGAAAAAATATTTACTTGTTTTTATATTTAGTTTGGTAAGGCCTTAACCTGGATCTAGTTGTTCTTAAAAAGCTTACCCCATGGCCCACCATGCCAAGGCAACCCTGAACGAATAAAACGAACCTCATGCTTCTTCATGATTACAAAGCTGAGATGAACTCGACTCTCTTTGACTTAACTACGAGAAGGTCAATTTTCGTCCTCTTCTTTCAGCTCAAGAATTTTTTTTCAACTTAAACCGCCTCTTCAACAATCAATCTCTCACACGACAGCCCCTATCAACCCTTAAGGTCATCCAAACTCATTTCTCTTATTTTCAACTTCAATGATTGGCATCTCAAAATAGAACTTCAACGTTCTTATAGTTCAAAGGCGTCCTTTTATAATTAGTCCGGAAGACAATGGGAGAGGGCGATGTGATTTTGGTGTCTTTCGGAAAGATTTCGAAAGTTATTTTTTGGGATCTTGTGTCTTGTCGGTGAAGTGTTATATTGGATTTCCTCAGATTTCAACCTTCTCTCAGCGACAATTTGTTAACTTACGTCAAGAATGAAAACATAAAAAGTAGAGAAGTTTTTCTACGGAGAGCAGTGATATTTGGAATCACATAGACTTTTATATTTATGACTTAACATGAAGGATAAGGATGACAAGAAGGATAAGGAATTCCTTTATGTAAAAGAGATATGTCAGTAAAGATCTGTAAGTGAAAGCATTCATGTACATTTGCTAAGCCCGAATACTGAACTTTGAGAATACGATTATGCAGAAACCCTGAATAATAAAACTACGTCCCCTGTGCAATTATCGGCATCTCTGTACTTCACTTCATTATGTTACTCCCGCCTCTCTTCACCCCATCTATCAAGAATGAAACGTTTAAAGCATCAATCTGTGTGCCTGCCCGTCCGTCCTAAGTGTACGAAGAAATTTTTCAGGTGTAGGTGAACTTTATCATCGCTTATGTGTGAAACTCTGTTTTTTGGTCATAATTGGCACATGAGTTGAAGCAGAATACTGACGTTGGATACCAGCCGCACAATGCTCATACTCGTATATGTCAATCTACAGATCTACATGAGAAGTTAACCTTAAACTGGAGTTTCGATTGACAATTTATTGTTCTCAGCCATCGTTTCACAACTATCTGTCTATCTTTCCTTCAATCTTTACACCGGACGCTCACTCCAAAGAACGATCTTGACCAAGTCTTTTTCGTTTTTAATTTTCCAACAAACTATACAAACTGCACCAGTGACAGAGTGTCAAAAATAACACTTCTTCGCAAAGCTATATAAACGTTTCTTTCTGTTTCGGATACAGGCTAATTAGATGCAAAGTAATACCCTTTGAATCAACCCCCTAATTCCAGTCCTTGACACTTTGTGCCAGCATTCTAATCTCCTACCTCTCTGCGCCCCAAAGCCTCTCATCGGAAACAGAGCAGCCAATGGAAAAAGACAAAAAACAGGCTGGCACAGCACAACACCCCTTAAGAGGGAATTCAAATATTGGAAAATTGAAAAATCTCGTGTAATTGACAGAAATCCCCCGAAAGGGTCTGATTAACTAATCATCTTATCGAATTTGCAAACAGAACGTGCACACCGCCCTTGCGGGCAAATGGCTGCAAATCCTCGTGTGTGTTACACTCCGTAACTCCTTTTATCCTGTGAATTTGTTTTTACCTAAAAGTGTGTAAAAAAATAGGAAGCATCCGACACCCACTCCTCTGCCCCGTATTCCAGTTTGGTTCTCGGGCATGTAAACAAAGAAATTTCAAAAAGAAAATATATGTGTGCATCTGAAATGAATTATCGCCAAGGATAACACTGAGATATCCCAGATATTGAATATCAAAACAAATTCTCAAAGCAATCTGCACACACAAATTCGCCAGAAAGCCAGTCGGAGGAGCGACCGGTAGCGAGCGAGATCAATGGATGTTGTGTCGGTCGACGTGGAGGTGGTGGCGGCTATAATCTAAAAGGCAAAAACAAAGAAAATGAAGCAGAAGTGCCCATCAACCTTCGGAGGTAATCCTTTTCGCAAACAAATTCCTTATGTCTGTTGAAAGGCGGTGATGGTGGTGAGTGTCTGCTGGCACAGCAATCGATGTTCGGCTGCTTCGATTCCTCCGGCAATTGAACGGCGCCCTCTGGCTATTGTTAGTCCTTTCAGACAGTCGGATTATATGAAATGTATACTTCGACGCATGTGTGTGTTCCAACCACCTGTTGGTCATCGTTACATCTGGTAATGTTTGATGTGTGGTTGGATGGAATTCCCCTTCCTTCACTAATTGTCTGTGTGTGTCAAGTATGCTATGTAAAGTCTGCTGCAATCTGGATAAACAAACGCTAAATTACAAACGTGCAAAAAACCCACCCACCCTCTCAAGGAGCCCGTAATTATGTGCAATTACAGCGAACATTATCCCTGGCCTCTGTGTATACTTAACAGCTAATTAAATCATGCGACAGGAGAAAAAAAAACTGAACACTGGGATAAAAGGGATCACGAACACCGTCACGTAAAAAAAAAACAACAAAATTTAGGGTGAAATTGAGAACTGCTCCGGGCTACAAAGGGGAACAGAATTAGAGCTCACATTTCGGAGAATGCTGCGCACCATTTGATACGCTCCAAGAAAGCAACACGACAAGCAAAAGAAAATTCAGCTTAAAATTCACGAGAAGAATTCCACAACCGTTGACAGCCCCTGTTTTCTTTGGCGGATTCAAGTGACTTCGTCTTCGCCTCGTAGCCTCTGTTTTCCCGAGTCGCTAGCTGAGTGGGCGGTAAAGGTGGCATTGTCCGATTAACATGTTGCAAACGCAATTGAATGTAGAATCCAAAAGATAGGCGGCTCAGACACTTCCATTGCCAAAGGTGTGCGGTGACTTGCGTCGTGCGTTGCATTCAAATCACGATCCTGGATTTAGATTTATGCGTGCAAGACGGTAAGGAATGTCACAACTCGATGAGTGAATGCGCAACTAGTTGGGTGTTGCTTGGCTTCGTGAACGGAGCTTCCACTGTTTTTTGTTTTTTTACTGAGCTGAGGCATGTTTTTCCTGTATGCTATGAATGAATGGATGGGTAGATGGATGGAAGACAATTTCAACTAATGCGTATTTTTTCCTTTTCTTCCTTTTCAGAATGCCACTCACACGAGTTCCAATGTCGAAGTGGTCACTGCATACCCGGTAGCAAGAGATGCGATGGTTACGCGGACTGCCCAGACGGTGACGACGAGGATCAGTCATGTCGTAAGTTCATTTTCCCTTCACCCCTCTCAAATAGAACACTGAACTCTACACAGAGTCTGCAACTATCCTCTGTCTACCTCTCCCTCTCTCTATCTGGCTACACAAACCTTTTATCCTTCTTCCTATGTTACTTAATTTCTTTTTACAAAACAAAACTTCTTCTTCTGTATCGATATATAAATTACAAATGCTTACTCTTTTTTATGGTATCTCCAAACATAATTTTAAAATGGAACTAACTTCACAAACATCACGAAAATCAAAACAAAAATTACATGTAAAAATGTATTCCATCACCCTTGGGTTCCATGTGCACAACAAATCTCTGATCATCTGGCGTCCATGTAACTAACAAAACAATGCACAAACTGTTGTAAAATTCAAACCCATCCACTCAGCTACGGAATGTAATAGCATAGAGTATCAGTGCCGAGGAAGGCATCAGTGCATAAGTAAATCTTTGTTATGCGACGGCAACGAAGACTGTGTCGATGGCGACGACGAAGAAAATTGCGATTCGAGTGAGTATCATTTGCGACGAAAGACAGGTCAAGCCAAGATATCCCCAGTTTCATTTCATCATTTTGTTTAAGTCCCACTAACCTACCTTGTGTTTGTTTGTTTGTTTGTTATTTTGGTTTGGTTTGATTTGATTTTATGGTTTGTTACTGAATTTTGACATTTCTTGATGTGATTGGGGGGAGTGTTGAGGGAAATTGACAGTTTTGACGCAAACGGGAGCCGGTAGCTTGGAGAATTTACTTTCAGAAAGAAAAAAAAAATATCAACAACAGCGTGCGGCAGTCCAATCTGCATTCTTTTACAACATCATCAGGTTTTAGGCCACTCAAATAAATTTTAGAACTTTTATTGGAGCCTTTTCCAATTACTTTCTTGGTGATTTCGGCAAACAAATCAATTTTGAACTGTATTGATCTTGTTAAAAGTCAAAAACAATCGTAGAAAAGGTAGGGTTCGCTTTGACCGTTCAGTCTTCTTAATTTCTTGCGTAACAGTGCGAATGAATTCTGAATATTTTTGTGTGAAATGTCGACCAAACATTGAATGTTCCACTTCACACAAATAGCAAATGCTATTCTGCTAAAAGTAGCATTCCCCAAAAGATTTGATTGAACCCTGATTGTCGAAATTAATTGCAACGTCAAGTTGCGCCTAGACCAGTTTTAGCCTGCTTCTTTAATCAATTCAGTTTAAAGTATGACACAAGGCATTGGTTCTAGCGGTTATATCCGACAAGATACTATGGTCAAGGAACAAACATTTTATAGTTCAAGTTCAAGAAACAAGTATTAATTTTAAACTACTCGTTGTAGTTGATTTGCGCCTTTCAGTTCGGCCGCGTATTTTTCTGTTTGTAGACAAAATTTGTCCTTCCGGCTACAAATCAAATATCGACATTCGTGTTAAACAAAAATCATTGCATCTGCCAACAAACATAATATCTTTTTGAATTGGCTCACCGCTGTCAGCTGAAATTCTGTCGAATTCCCTGCAACCCTCCCTTCTGTGGTGGCGTGCTTTGAGAGATGCTAAAAATACAATAATATTCTTTTTCTCATTCCTGCCGCTGCATTTTGTAAATAAATCAACTGTCATGGTGAATCAAAAATTATGCTTTTGTGGGTGTTTTCTAACAAACAGTTATACCGGAGCTAAAGTATTTCTGCCCGGAGGGTAAATTTACTTGTCGGGATCTATCTTGCATCTCGATAGTTGGCCGATGTGACGGAAAAGTTGACTGTCCGTACGATCGGTCCGATGAGGAAGGATGTCGTATGTGTCTAATTATTTTTTATAAATATTTTTCCAATGTGTGTTTGTTTATTAACAACTTTTCATTCCTCCCCCAATCAACTGACTAACTTTAAAGCTTGCTTGTATGAGAAATGGCAGTGCGATGATGGAAGTTGTATTGACATCTCCTTGCGATGCAATGGGAACATTGATTGCAAAGAGGATATCTCCGATGAACGAAATTGTGATGGTGAGCTCCGCTTTCATTAACATTATCTGAATGTCTTCTTATGTGTATATGTGTATGTAATATTGTAAGTACTATATAGACTAAGGTGCATGTTGTTTTCTTTTTGTAAGAGTTTCCACGGCTTAAAATTCAGAGGTAAGTTTATTTTGTAAATCTTTTAAGATGTTTCATCAGTCATCTGTGTTATATTAATATATATACACTCTTGCTTAACAATTTTATCGCCTTTCTCTTAAACAAAACTATTTATTCCCGTACTTGCAGTCCGAATTCCCAAGTTTTTTTCTCAAAAACGACTGTTCTGTTACTCTTCTGTGTCTACATTTTTCTATGCAATCAGGGGAAAATTCACCTCGTTTCGGTACATACCAGAATTTTAGTTATTTAAAATTACCTTTAATTCACTTTTCAAGCACGGTTGCCCTAGCTGAAATTTATTACAGATTTTTATCCTAAAATATTTCTTCAAGCACCAGCCGAGACTTTTAAAAATTGTTGATTCCCATCAAAAATTCACTCACTTCCATTATTTCATGCTTATGGTATCCAGAAACTGACCCCTTAAAATTCGATCATCTCTGCCTGATCAACATTTTCTCTCAAATCTTACATCAAGCAAGAAACATAGAATAAATATGTTATATGAAAATCTAAATAACACTGAAATACGCGTCATAAATTATCTTAAACTATTTAGTGCATGCTCGTCACGCCGTCTAGAAACAGTATATCACATTACCCACCGCATTGAGAGAACTGCGAATAAGCGTAAAGAGTAAAACCGGATTCATCGGCCATTTCCATTTTTGTACTCGGAGGTGTACACTGGTTTTGACAGACATCGTCGGTGAGCACCCACTGCCGAACCAATTAAAAGCTTTACTATAGGGTGGTGATAAAGTTGGCGAATAGTAATTAAACTTAATTTTGCATCTGGTTAGGTGCGATGAGATTTTCAAATGCATGACAAAATCAAAACAAATATTACTTACCAGTTCAAATTGTTTAGTAAGCCTTCTGTCAGTTAGAGGACGTTTGACATAACTTTCATATTTACAAAATGTTTTCTTTTTCTGTTCTTAAATTCATACCTGCTGCCAAGAGATTGACCACCAATTCAGTCAATTCATAGGTAAACCTTCAACTTGCAGTAAAATTAACGACATTTGCAAAAACTTATTTTTTTATTAAATTGTGTTAATCCTAGAGCAAAGACTATATTTTCAAATAATCAAACTTAGTGAGTGTTTAGTAGTCTTCAACTGAGCAACTAAAGATTTGGACCAGTGTGGCTGATACAAATCTAAACGAATGGTAGTGTTGAGACCGTCATCCGCGGCGCTTGGAATGAAAATTCTTATCTTCAACAAGATAAGAAACGCCTTTATTGTGCACAGAAGAGGATCATATTGTCCGTTTGAGTGTTGTCAGCAGCTCGAAAGAGGTGGTGCCGTGAAAAATCGAAAAATTGGTGTTGAGCTGGGTATCGAACCTAGACCCCTCAGCGTGTGAGCATCGCACTTTATTCACTACGCCACGGCAGCCACAGGCATTTTTATTAGCTGAATTAATTAATGCACATAGTCGTTTTTTGGAAAAGTCTACTCCATTGTCATGTGGCTGATGTTTAATGACTTCACTATTTCCCAATTGCTTCCGTGACCATATCGCTTCTACTTTTGCAAACTGTTCCCAACTTTTTTGGTTTCATGCCGATCAGTATGGTTTATTCTGAAATCGAAACCACTTCTCAGCTTTTGTACACAGCATTCTTATCATAGGCTGCAACAAAAGTTTGAGACATTTCTAAGGACTAAATTTGCACCTAACTGATTGCCCTGTCAGAAGAGATCTACAATTCCCTCAAAAATATTTCCTCGTCCCGTGACAGTCAGTCCTCCCGCGGCTTGACTATGGGACCAATTCAATCAAACAATTTCCGCCAATAATCCTAGACAACAAGTCTCTGTCCACCTGCTAAGACGCAATGTCCGGTAACGAGACCCCTTTCCATAAATCTACACCCAACTGAATGGCGCAACAACCCATTGAATTCGGTTTGGTCACTTCTATCGGCAGCTAGCTTGCCAACAGCACATATTAACAGTGCTACGTTTAGGAATTTCATTTTTCTATTAAGAATTCAATTGGCATCCATTTTGGTGAAGGTGTACATGCAGCTGATGCAACATAAATTATTTACGCTGCATCTGAGGATGAGGCGGCGCTTCAAAGGTTTTAGGTTATGTGTCAATTCTCCATCTCCACATATCATCGCTTCCTCTTTCCCCAAGCTTAGCTAACCACTAACGTTCCTTAGCAAACTAACAGTCTTTCCCTCCCCTTGAATAACATACGAATGTAGGCGGTGACAGCGAGTGCAAATTTGACGAATTCCGCTGCGACAATGGTCAGTGCATCTTGTACAGAGAGCTGTGCGACAATATATATGATTGTCAAGATTACTCTGATGAGAAAGATTGCTGTAAGTACGAGCACATGTGATACTAAACAACTGTTGCTTATGTGTTCTGTGAGATGTTGACGATAATTTTCTTTTCTCCCGCTGTGGGCAAAATGGTGATGGTTTGTGTTTAACTGTATGATGTGTTGCTGTAACCCGATCTACAGCTCTCCTTTATGATATCCTGCTGTGTGCTTTCTTAAATGTGTTACGACACAATGTGTTGTGCTGTTGTTGAGCTGCTGTTAGACTTTATTGGTATATCTTAAGCAGTGCAAACGCATTTAGATGACTTAAAAGAAATTCAAGTTCAAGGTACAGGAATAGTTTTCGATTACAACTAGTTCAGACATATTACTTAAAAAAATAATAAACTCTTATTTTAATAAAATATTTAAGCAGATTTTTATTTATAATCTATTTGCTCGGCTAGCCGTTATAAAATTGTTCTTTGTGCAATATATATTATACACTATTCCCAAGAAGAGTAAACCTAAGGAATCTTAAAGCAAGCTTAAACAATGCTTCGATAGAATGCGATTCAATTAAAGTCAAAATTTCAAATCGTCTGTTAGTTCAGAGAAAGAACTCCTGATCTCTTTTGGTTCAGCCCATTATTGCAAGTATGTTTAAACTCATTTAATAGTTTACCCTGGATAAAAGCATTAAACTTTCTGTCGCCAGATCGATTTTCTGATTTTCTTTGAGTTTTTGACAACACTCAAGCGTAAGGAGTTGTCTTTCGAAACACTTCTTGTACTCAACATCTGGTGTCAGTTTCAAAAGTAGTGTCGAGTGCAATTTAGAAGCATGAGAAAAAATTGATTTCTTTTCATTGGCACTAATTCCCGCAATAAGGGTAAGTTCAATGCCTTTCAGTTGTACTAGATCAAATTTAAAGAACTATTGCTGCCGAAAAAATTGAGACACTTTGGTCTAAGCTATGGATGTCGTTTACGGGATATACCAATTTCGACAACTCTCATCAAGGATTATGGAATTGAAAAATAGCATCGTTTTCTGAAACAAATCATACAAGGCAGACTATAGTTCATGTAAAGCAAAGTAAGATGAACCGTCAAATCGAGAAGGCAGTTGGGTGTCCCTTCCAACTAGATAGCTGAACTAAGCCCTAAGTCCTCATTGCCGAAAAGTGCTCAGAAAAGTTTAATTAGATGAGCGAACTGCACAATTGTCTCACTTATAAACTCCCTATAAGTTTTTGTTAAATATCACACCTTAATTCAATTCAAATAAAAAAAAAATAAATAAAAAGCACTTGCAAAGTTTTAAAAAAAAAGCAGAAAAATAAATAACTAGCTCTAGGGTTTTTATTTCAGGTTTAAATGTGCTTTTTAAGAATTTTCACTTTCTGGAATCAGTGTAATGTATACTTGAAAAAAAATTTCTTTTATGTATAGCGGACATTCAGCGCGAAACGTAAATTTTGTTTCCGCCCTTTTTTCACTTAAGTATATCCCACTTCACCTTAAGATATACCTATCATTGTTCTAACCTACTCAATTCACCACTTAGCTTGTCAGAAAAAATGATCTTTCTCACACACCTTCTTAACCGCAAATTAAGCCTCCAAAAATGTTTCTGTTTCGCTTTTCCTATTCTTATATGTAAATTTAAGAATATTTTTTTAAAACTGAATATGTGTGTCCTGCCAGGACAAGCTTACTTCTGGTATGGTGTTGGGAAACTTGTAATTTAACTCTCGTTAAGTTCTTACTTTTCCTTCGTCCTTCGTCTTGTCCTTTTTTCTCTCTTTTCTTTTGTGTGACTAGCTTCCAAAGAAACCCTGCAAACAATTGACAACCAATTAATATTATATATATTTTATTTTCTCTCCCAATTTATATACATATTATCTGTTAACGGTTTTGGTTTGAATGGATTGTATTGCACGTTTGTTTGATTACTTATATTAACTGCATGGAATACAAAACAAATTAAAAAAAAATAAAACAAAATACACAACACAACACTAGCCACCCACGATCGAGATGAGTCGTACGAAGTCGACGAACGTGATCCCCCGCGACAACCGTCCACATTGGGACCTCATCACCATAGAAAAACTACCACAGCCACAACCACAACAACTTCACGCACACCTTTCCTACATGAACACGACAAAGAGTACCTTAACTACTACGATCCTATTATTTCATATAACAAGGCGAAGAAATGCCGCCCCGATCAGTTCAAGTGCGTCGAAACGGGCGTCTGCATTCCGATTCATCTGCGATGTGATGGCTTCCGCCATTGTAATGACATCTCCGATGAATTGGGATGCGAGAATTATGTCCCGCCACCGTCAACCACGGAAGGACCGTATCAATGTATGACATCATATAAATCATCGCCACAAACACTCACATATTTAAAAATACTTTTTTTTCTCAAATTTTTTGTATGTTTCCTAACATAATTTACTTGCATGCATGGGGGACGGGTGACCCTCAGTCCCCCTTGTAACGTCTCAATCTAACCTCTCCTTCTCTTTTCCACACACACACTCTGCACCCACATACCTTCCATTCGCAAGTTATTTTCTTCGCAAAAGCGGAGAAAATACCAAAATACCTCATGAATGAAATATTACAACAAAGCAAAAATCATCCCTTAAAATATGCAACATTATATCATAGGGAACCAAGAGTGCACGCAAAACGAGTTCGCATGCCGGTATGGCGGTTGCATACCGATCGAGGCGGTATGTGATGGCACGAATGATTGCCGATATCGGGACGACGAGAGCGATCATATTTGCTCGTGTGGCAGGCATGAGGTAAGTTTTACACAAGGGAGGGTATCCTTGCCGGCACATGCAAACATTTGGCTTGGTGAAATGTCTGTTGCTTGGGACGTACCTTGAAAGAGTTCAGGATTTAATTAGGTTTTCGCTTGTTTTTTGCAATATGCGAAAGAATAATTTTATAGATGTTTGTGCAATATTATGTATTTCATTTTCCTTTTAAAGGCTATGTATGCTTTTTCTTGTAATTTTTCTAAGTTTGTTTGTCAAGAAATCATATTTGAAGACGCATAACTCAGCAGTGTACATTTCATATATTACATTGCTGATTTTGAATCCCAGATCAAGCGAATTACATATTCAATTGGTTTTTACTTGGACTCGTATACGAAATTAAAAACAAATCAAAAATATACCTATTTTAAATATCAACATGAAAGTACATATATTTATGCACTTATTTGCCCCGGAATTCCTAACCACCAATTTTCCAACCTTAGGAATTTGTATTTTAATGTAAATTTGTCTGCGATACGCAATTCGAATTAACTTAATAGACATCGAGGCTACTTTGGTAAAAAAATACTCAATCTAGGTAGACTTTGCCTACAATTTCCAAAGTTATTTTTAATATTACAGTACAGACTTTTCTTCCGGTACTGCCATCTAAATGCTAAATTTGTTTCGGTTTTGTGTATCTTTTTGGCAGCTTGGTGCACACAACTCCGTAGACGTAGAGTTAACGAAATTTTTCGGGTTTGTGGCCAAAAGATTTCCAACTACGAGCACAATCTGAGGTTGCACATTATTCCACAATAAGTCCGTTTCATTTTGGTCAAACAACTCATACGATCTTAACACTCTCTTGAAAAATGAGGTGGTTGAAAGAACTTTGCAAGTCGATTCAAAAAAGCTTTAAAATCTTCAAATGTTGATTTCCTGCAATGCATGCAACTTGATATCTACTTCCTTTCAAAATTCCATGAGTTGGTCCAGGCCCTTCTACTTGTGTGCGTTGTTCCACTGACTCGTATTTAAAGACACTTTGGGTTGCATTTTTATGCGTTTCATGGCCTAGCCATCTTCCGTGTTGTATCAGACATTCAACCAGACACAGTTAAATTAATTGATTGAATGATTTTGGTACTTCAGATGCAGTCAACGCAAAACTACCGTAAGAAAAGTTTTCTACCCGTAATGGCTTCCTTGTTTGATTTTAGTAATGTCCAACTTCTATGCCATAGAAATGGACAGAGATCTAACCTACTCGTGTATTGCTTTAGTGGTCTTAGGAGAAAGTGCTTCGTATTGAAATAGCTGTTGACAGCCTTAGGTTGATTTTGGTGGCGATGTTTAAAAGTCGCATAGTTCTATGATACATCAAACCGATTTAAAATTAAAATAAATTAGAAATGGAGAGCTAAAATTTAAGAGCAAGTATACCTTCAACCTGACAAAACAATGTTTACCACGATGCTCCGTATGGTTTCTGAGAAGGAGTTTAAGCATAGTCAAAGGTAAATGCTGGAAATTTAATTTACTGATACGCAGGCCTGCACAGCTCACCTTAGTTGACTGTGTCAAAGTAAAACGCACGTATTTAGTCAGATGGAACCACAAAAAGGTTTCCCGATGCAACCGGAAACTAAAATTTCTATAGTAATGATTGTGATACCTTAAATTTGCAACGCAATCGATGTTAATATCAAAGCCCTGGTGTCAACAAAAACAACAACCCTTGCACAAATGTCGTAGACCCCAAATAGGTTGAACCGTCTTAAGATTTGAGCCAACTGCCACCAACTTAACGTTCCCGAAAGCACAGACATTCACTAACTGTCTCTCACACTTTGCACATTTTCACTAAATGAGTTTTTAAATATCAGTTCAAATGTTTGCGTGGCGGTGGATGCATTCCAAGTCACCAAGTTTGCGACGGCGAATCACAATGCAGAGATGGCAGCGATGAAGACAATTGCAGTAAGTACTTTGGGTTCATTTTTTAAGTTCATTTCTATTTAATTAATTTCTCCCATATGGGTTCATAAAAAAAGTTATTTTATTTTGCACGTATAGATTTGATATTAGAGTAGAAGCTAAAAATAAAAATCTGTAGTTATAGAGGATTAAAATTTCGCATGATCACGTAGAAATAAATCTTCTTTGAATCTTTCCCTTGTTATTCTATGAATTTCTTTCTTTGAAAAATGTCTCTGTACAGAAGTCTTACCCGATAATTTGGTGTGTGAATTGTGAAAATGCGTAGAATGTGTGTCGAGTGCGTTATTTATTGACCAATTTGATGTATTTTTTAATTTTAAATAAATTTTTGATTTAAATTTTTAGAAACATACCTTAACATAGTCGGTTTAATGAGATTTAATGTGTGGCAAACGTAGTCTTACCAGATTTAGAGTGTTGAATGATATTTTTGGTGACGGATGTTATTTACATATATCTAATACAAAACATATCCTTTATTTTTTTTTCATCTTTTTTTTGATTAATTTGTAGAAAATGTTTTGAATTGTGTAGAACTTTCCAAAATTATTTGAAACTAAACTCCAAATGAACCGTTCTTTGGAAACGGTGTGATAGACGTAAAAAACATAAGCGTAGTGCACACAAGAACAAACAAATTTATTTTAAAAACTAAAGAACAAAGGGGGTAATTCGTTGTTAAGTCTCAAACGTTGTCGTCTTCGTTGCTCCGTTGACCGTTAAGAACTCCGCGTCGTTCAAAAACTGACAGCAACCCTTGGGGTGCGTTTCGGCAGTTCCTCGCTCTCTAGGGTGCGCTCGGGCTGTCCTGCGGCATGAGTGCATTCAGTTGACAGCTCGGCCTTTCCTGACATGGAGTCGTCCCTGACTCCTAAACCAACTCCGTAGTCATCGTCGTCACCAAGCTCTGGACCTAGCAAACACCACGGCTTCATTTTGTCACTCGTCATCACCGTTGAGAACTTCCGTCGACCGCCTTCGATTCCTTCCAGAACATACCGATCTTGACGTAGACACTTCTCCACAATGAACGGTCCCTTGTACTTCGGCTCCAATTTATGAGATTCACCAGTGGGTGAATGTACACTTCCGACAACAACGAGGTCTCCTTCGTTGTACGTTGTAGGCTGTCTATGCTTCGCATCGAACCTCAGTTTCCATTTTTCTTTTTCCTCGTGAATCCGCCGAGATACTTCAGCTCTCCGCTGTTCCATACTAATTGGCTCAGGATTTATTTCATCCTGAACAGCGTTTAGGAAATGGTTGACTGCGATGTCCTTCATCTTGAAATCAAAGACTATCTCGTTGGGACTATATCCAGTAGTTGAATTTTGCTGGGTGTTGATCGCCCATTGTAGTTGCCGTAGTCCTAAGTCCCAGTCATTTTGTGCGGCGCTCGATGTCCGGAGATACTGCAAAATACTCTGGTTGAGCCTCTCAATCTGACCGTTTGCTCTTGGTGTCCGCACTGCAGTCTTAATATGCTTGATCTCATTTTCTTGGCAAAAGATCTCAAATTCCTTGGCAGTAAAAGCGCTTCCTCGGTCGCTGATGATAACATCCGGTAAACCGAAATAGGCGGTCAATTCGTTCAGCATCTCGATAACTGGCTTCGTTTTCGTGTCCCTTACCGCCTTTACAATGACGTACTTGCTAAAGGCGTCAGCTACTCCAATAACATAGGCCTTGCCTCTTCGACTTCTGGGGAATGGACCTAAGTGATCGATGTGTATGGTCCTGAACGGAATTGGAGTGACGTCGACAACCTGCATCCTTCCTTCCACTGCACCCGGTGCCCTTTTATGATAACAACATTCGATGCACGCAGATATGTAGGATTTGACGAAATTCCGCATTCGCCTAAACCATAAATTCTCTCGAATTCGCCGTATAACCTTGTCCACACCGAAATGACCCATGTCGTCGTGAAAATGCTTTAATAAATCTTCAATGATCTTGTCAATTATTTCCCTTTTCGCAAATGGCACTCTATATGGTTTCTTTTCAATCGGCGTATTGCATGTGAGCGAAATATTCATCGTGGTTGTGTTGCATAATCCTAGGCGTGCAAGAGTCTCACCAAAACACGTAGAGAACTCATTGATTATGTCGTGCAACTTCTCCTTTCCGTCTGGCGACAATCCTTTTCCCGTCCGTATTTCCCTTTCGGTAAAATCTTCGAGATGACAGTTTTTTTCCCCGATGATAAGGCGCCGATTATTTTTGCAAAGGATGTCGTTTCCGAGGAAGAGAGGATACGGCATGAACTCATCCTGAACGATCAAGAAGCAGTGAGCAGCCTCTTCCATTTGATCTATCTGTATTGGTGCGACGACACAACTGTTTCCGCACCACTTTCCGCCAGCGAATCCATTTAGCGTGAATGGGTCGTGTGGTTGGATTTTCCCTATGTCTCGTGCCAGCGAATACCGTATGAGCGAGCGATCGCTGCCTGGGTCGACAAATGCCTGTACCGTATGGTTGTTTATCGTCACAACCTTTGTTCGGTTGTCCTGGTCATCCCTTCCGTTTGAAATCCTTAGGACGTTGTTCTTTGCACTTAGCGTTTTACCCTTTTCTGGACAGCTGGTTTCTGAATGGGTTGTTCTTCGACAAATATTGCATCGCGGTTTCTTTTGCGGTTTCGTGCAGTTAATAGATATGTGCCCGGCTTCAGAGCAGTTGTAGCATATAACTGGTGATAGATACTGCCTTGTTGAGATGGAGGGTTGGCAATCTGCTACAGTATTCGTTCTTAGCGGACCGTTATGCATGCGCTCAATCTGCGGAGTGATTTTCTGTGGTCTGTTGAGGGATGATCCTGTTGGGCGATTAGCAAAGAATCGTTCGATGCTGTTGCGCATGTCATTTAACTCCGTGAAGTATGTGGCTGCCAGTGCTGTTTGTATTTCGCTGTGATTGATTCCACAACGTATATATTTGATTATAGCTGCATCGCTTAATCGGTGTTTCTGTCCAAGCGCTCGCATGCGGTAGAAGTAATCGATGACGTTTTCGCCTTGCTTGCGTTTGCTTGAGGACAATTTGAAATGGATGTCTGCTTCGTTTTCGTTCTTACCGAAATCTATTATGAGTCGTCGTGAGAATTCTTGCCAGGACTGTATTTCTCCTAATAACGAATCTGACCATTGCTTCGCTTGGCCTCGCATTTTGGTTTGTGCGACGTAGAGTACTGTTTTTTCGTTCCAAGCATAGAGTTGGATGAGGGTGTTGATGCGATCGACGTATTGTTCGGCTGTTGGAGAAAGTTCCTCCGATGGATGGTATTCCGGAATGAGATTCTGTATCTCCGTTGCGGTTGAAGAGGGTGGCGTTTGCGTTGGTGTTGGCATTGGCGTCGGTGTTGACGTGACGGTGGAAGTTAACGGTGACGATGGACTAGCCTGTATTGCGTTTTCAGTGGTAGCTGTTGGTGACGACGTGGACCTGTTGGAATTGAGAGTGGTAAAAAGAGTAGTAAACTGTTGAGTCAAATTCTCCACCGCCCTTGTCAACTGCTGCAAGTTTTGATCGCTGCTGTTCACTTCTTCGTAGTTGTCCTCGATACTTTTCAGTTCGTCGGCGTCGATTTCATCGGATTTAGTGTGCTCGAATATACGTGCAAGTAATTCAGCTTTGCGGCCGCGTGTTGGCAAATTGTTCACTTCGAGTATCGCCTTTAGTTGTCTCACTAAGAGAGTGTCGATTTTGATAGATGACATGTTCAATTTCTATAGGTATATATCCCACTTCTGAACTGTGATAGACGTAAAAAACATAAGCGTAGTGCACACAAGAACAAACAAATTTATTTTAAAAACTAAAGAACAAAGGGGGTAATTCGTTGTTAAGTCTCAAACGTTGTCGTCTTCGTTGCTCCGTTGACCGTTAAGAACTCCGCGTCGTTCAAAAACTGACAGCAACCCTTGGGGTGCGTTTCGGCAGTTCCTCGCTCTCTAGGGTGCGCTCGGGCTGTCCTGCGGCATGAGTGCATTCAGTTGACAACGGTAATGGCTTCCTTTCTGTCTACAGTTTTAACTTAGTTGAATCCAGAAAGCAATAAAAGAGCATTTGCCTCGTTGCCAAGGCTGATGACATTATGATTGCAATCCTACAGTAACCAAAGCAGAAGTGTTGGAAGCAGTTATGAGCCAAATATACATACATTTTTTGAACCCGGGAATTGTGCACAACATCTTCATTAATCATTATGAAGTAATTAAGGCGAACGAGGCAATACATACTGAAGCAACTCAAGTTGCAGGACCATGTTAAACAAACATGAAAATAATGTTGCCTATTATTATTATTATTTTTTGGACAGTAACAGGGCTGTTCAGTGGTCGCCGTGGCGTAGTGGGTAGAGTGCGACGCTCACACGCCGAAGGGTGTCGGTTCGATTCCCAGCACCAATTTTTCGAATTTTTCACGGCACCACCTCTTTCGAGTGGCTGACAACACTCAAAGAGTAATAACTGTCTAAGAAAGCTTCTCAAATTTCGCCGTTCGGAAACTGTAGGTCCCTTCTACTTGTGAGATAACAGTAGCGCGCACAACACGAGTAGTTGATGAGCAAGCTAGGCCCTGGTCCCCCTTTGGACTGTAGCGCCAACAATTATTATTATTATTATTATTACAGGGCTATTCAGTCAGAAACGCCCACCCGAGGCTAAGATACAACCAAATTAATTTAACAAAAGCCTGGTAGCCATTGTCTATGAGACTACAAAAAAATTTAGCCTTCGCCGGCGTATTCTCAATTATCTTTAGATATAGCAACTACCTTCTATTAACACTACAATTATGAATATGTTCAAGAAAAATTACCTCAAGGAACTACATGCAAACAAGCAAACAAATGTCATCTAAGCAGGTGTCAATCCCCGCGCTGACTTTTCCAAAATCAATTATCTGCTTAAACCCACACCAAATCCCATTTTTTTCGGTGTCCTCTATTGTGACAATGTCATGCTGCGAAAATGCACACAATACTACTAAGGAACAACTTATTCATGAGTCATAAATGGTTGCATCTTAAAATATAACCCTGACATATTTTTTTATATCGAACGCATACACATTTAGATCGCTTATCTTATTTGCTGAGAAGATCTGCTATCTCCCGGGCATAGCTTTGTTTTCTAAGCAAATAAGAGAAAACAATGCCGTTTGTGTGAAATGCTTCAATTAGATGCGTTGTGCAGCGTGCACCGTATGGTTAAGACCAAATTGAATCAAGCTATTCCGTATGGAGCAATAGTTCAAATATTTGTTGGAGATTAATGCCGCCAAATGGTGCATCTGGGTCACCAATTCAAAGACCCTTTAGCCAATTTTAATTGAGTTTTTACGAAAATGGATGATGTTAAGCGAATAAATGTAGGAAGAAAGCGCGATCTGCACTATGTGGCAGTGTGATTGTGAAATGCGATCAACCACTGAAACTGATCTTAAATGCATGCAACACAATGAATTTTCAAAGGTTTATCCAGACTATGTATTGTATCTATTTGCAAAAATCCTCACGGTTAAGTCCCGATGAAACCTACAGCTGTCCTTTTCTGTCTGTCTGAAAATTAAATAAATAATTAGCACAACGGGATTACTTAAGAAAAAGTGATAGAAGTGTCTTTCCGTCATATGGTTGGGATTTGTGCATTGCTTGATGTGCGGTACGAATAAGAGGTATGTGCAAACAGCTCAATCAAAATGACACTGTCCTCGTTTAGCGACAACTTTATATCCACACGAGACATTGTGGCTCTTACGGAAACCCTTTATAAAATTGCTTCTAGTTCACGATATATGTGCACCATCTGTCTCTCAACGAAACATCCAAGTAGAAAAAACTACAACTTGTGAAAGTTAATGTTGTTAAAACGGTGATATATATTTGCAGACAGGATGAAATCACAAAAAGCAGCATCACCTAGTTACTGCGTTTCCAAGGATACCGCCTTACAATTCCTTCTTCTTCGCTACAATCCGGGGTAAACCTATGTCTAAACCAAAATGCTCTTCAGCCAGTGCGATCTTTCGCTAGCTGCCTCCAATTGCGCACTGCAATTTGGTTGAGGTCCTTCTCCACTTGTGTGCGCCATCTTAGCCTAAGCCGTCCTCTGTTGCGTTGTCCCCATGGCTTTGATTTGAAGACTTCCTTAAAATTCCACCTATATCAATAATAAAAACTTATTAATCTTATTCAAACTAAACACACTTTGCAACGCCACAGGGATAAATGCGAAAGGAGATGCACAGCTTCACAGATGCTCAATGAGCTGATTTCCTTTTTTGTCCATCAAAAGTTCGACTGTTATTTACGAGTTGTGGTGGAAATTGTTTCATTACCCTCCAAAAAGGCAATATGGCGGCTAATTTGTCAATTTTGTGCCCTCAATAGTGTCAAACACTCGTAAATTGACCACAATTCGTGAATTCGTCAGCCATCTTGTGTATATTCAACACAATGCGTGAAATTGTGTGATATTGTTAATGTAATCTAAATTTCCTTTATTTGTCTCTGTTTTTGACATCACCCGACACTGTGCCATTGGCAGACGTTAGATATTGCCCTTCTTCTTCTTCTTCTCCACATCACGGAGATTCTAATACGGGTGCCTCTAGGACGCTTTTCTCGACTAAACAGCCATTGACATGAGTCTTTCTGTACTGTACTTTTTGACTTTAATGATATTGGTTTTAATATAAACAACCGAGAGGAACAAGACCTCGTCCTTGAAGACCTTGCACAGATCGCATTATATTGTGCGATCAATCCAATACTATATATCGGCATATTCCACCCACACTACCAATATTATTTTGAGTCAAAAGTTAATTTGCATTGCTCGGAGAAATCGCATAGTTGTGATATTGTCAGTGACAGTCACAAAATGGTAGGGTGAAGAGGGCAAATATAAAAACCATTTTAATGACGGTTTTGTTCACAGCTTTCATATTGGTAACACTTTAAGAAAGTGGAGTGCTGAATAAATTCAAAAGATCGATCACATATCAAAATGTTCAATTTGCTTTTTCAAAGAGCAACAAACACTTAGTCCTTTTTATTCTTTAGCAAATTACAAGCAAATGTTTAGAATCAAATAATCACATTAGAGCTTGTCTAACTCTTTCACTAATCTTAGCTGTTCTTCGAACCTATTTTTTTTAGTTTTTGTTTGTCTTTGATCTAAACTTAAGGTTGTGGATTTTGGCATTAATCTGGTTTTGTTTATTTTGCACTCACAACAACACTTTGTGCAAACATTGGATTCCCCTTTTTTGGGAGATCACATTATAAGGTCAACAAACAGAAAATGAAGCCCGATGTGTCCCAAACAAGCGGAATGCACTGTACATAAATTTTTTAAGCGAAAACACAACCAAAAAAACAACGAAATATTTTTCATTTTCCATTTCCAAACGCTTTTTCTTTCATCTCTTCTCTCTCTAGATCATCGTCAAAATTATAATAATAGTAGGTTGAGTGGCAACTGCTTAAGTTCCCAGTATGAATGTGCAGATGGAATATGTATATCGGATTATAAGCGTTGTAATGGTATTACTGAGTGTGCAGATGGCTCCGATGAGATTAATTGTCAGGATTCAGTGAACTATGATGATGACAGTTTTGGTACATCCATTTCATTCCTTAAAACTAAACAGCAGAAATGTTTTTTTTTTTGTTTGCCCCATACCTTTGTTAGATTAAGATTGTTAACTTAAGTGTGGAGCGAATGAATTCATTGTACTCGGGATGATTTCAGTTAAAATGTTAAAAAAATCGACATTCTCCATTAATAGGCTGTTTATTCGGTAAACATGTTAAACTTAATTTGTTTGTTTACATCTAAAAAATTTTAACTGAAATCAGAGATAAATGACAAAGAATGATTTCCTAACCTGCCAACCCCTTAACCCATCCCATAAACATACTCATTCCAAAAATCGAAACAACATACAAAAAACAATTCATAAACACTAAACACTTTCACACCTCAGCTGCATATGACATGGAATCATCAGTTTGTGAACTTTTTGAATTTGAATGCGATCAATCACGATGTGTTTCATACGACAAACGATGCGATGGCTATCCAGATTGCGACAATGGATCTGATGAATTAGAATGTCCACAATATGCAGGTAACACAAGAGAACTACCCCAAATCATAAACTCTACAACACCCTGCAACAACTTACCCGCACACCACACTCACTCACGCCAAACAAAAAAACAAAAAAACAGAAGCGTAGCCCTTAACTTAAACACAACCAAATAATTTTTTTTTCAAACAACCCTTCCTAATTCATTCCCACAAAAACGATCACATTTAAGGCAACAATGCAATCTTCTCTTGTACAAATAATTTAAACTCTCGCTCTTGGATTTGAAAATTTATTTAAAATTAAGAAAAGTAACATCAAATTGGCATAAATACTGAATGTTTGAGTAAGCCCTTTCTTTCCACAAATCCACAATCCTGATGAAACACATGTCCACCAGTAGTTATGATGGCCAGCCAGAAACCAATTGGAGTTGATCTCGCATTTTTTTCTTTAATCTTTAAGCCTTTTTGTTGCTTATTTTTTGTTAATGTTTAATTGTTTATTTGTATATAAGAAATTTGAAGACAAATTATATAAATCATTTCTACTGGTCGATGTTTAATCAAATTCACTGCCACCTCCAACCTCTAACAAACCTTGTGTGATTTTAAAAAAAAAAACACTTATTGGCATAAGCGAAGAAAAACAGGCAAACAAATCATTATACCGTTCACAGCAAGTTGTTCAAGTAACGAATTCGAATGCGACAAGGCATATTGCATACCAATGGATCATCGATGCAATGGTGTACCAGATTGCGACGATAGTACAGACGAACAAAATTGCACTTACTGTCAGCCTGGTGCTTACCAGTAAGATCATTATTTTTTTTATTCATTTACATATATTTTGATTTTCCTTTTTGTTAAGTGTGAAATAATTTTGATTGGGCACAAGCTTGACTATTGTTGGTATATCCGATCTCTGGAATTTATATCGCATTTTTCGCTTTCTTCTAGACACTAGGAAAATAGACGAAACACTTGTTTTGTATATTCGTTTCCAGTTTTTATTGTTCAAAATCAGCATTAAACATTCAGTCGTAAGAAAATAACATCAGACCCGACATGTGATTTGTTGTAAAGCACAATTTTTTAATATTGAGATCCGATCCGACTACCGATCTTTTTACTTTCTGTGTTGGTCATAGGAGATTTTGGGCATCAATTAACATGCCTCTCCACCGACAAGATCTTCTAAAAGCTGCCTACGGTTGTGGGTTTCCAAATCAAAATGGGCTTTGGGCTTCTTTGCGCATTTCTTAAGCGTATCTTCATCCCTCTGTATAAAAACATAAATCTGCTACGTACATGCAGTCTTATTTGCAAAACTTTATTAGATTGCGCAACAATCCACAAGGGGATCAGGGCTACAAGGAGAGTATGGGTACAAGGAGAATAGGGCTACAATGAGAATAGGGCTTCAAGGAGAATAGGGCCTAGCTTCTTTAGCAATTTCTTATTTTGTTCGTGGAATTGTTTTTTTACAATTTAAAGGGGCCTACATTATTTAATCGACACCGAAAGACAGAATTTGAGAACTTTTTCGTATGAAGTAAGTACCCTTGTACCCTTGTTCACAGCATCTCGAAAGGTAAGAAATGAGACAAAAGAATAAACCTACTAGTCACACCCGTTTGGCAAACAAAAACCATACAGATTGTAAGCGTTAGATATTTTTCTTTAACAAAAAAAGTGGCACACTAGTCACACCCGTTTGGCAAACAAAAAGCCATACAACTTGTAAGCGTTAGATATTTTTCTTTAGCAAAAAAAGTGGCACTAACGTTGCTGCCCTTCTGTAAAACACCGAAGTATAAAGTTCTTTCAATAGCTACTCAATTATCATTGGAGAAATTTGATTGACTATACTGTCAATCGTATAACATATTTTTGAAACAAATTCCACGCAAGTTAATGTAGAATGTGCTTTTGAGGAGCTATGCGGCGTAGTAATTCGCTCCTTTATATCACAGCTTGCCGATAAATTGTTTTCCAAACTAAACCATTACGAGCTTGAAATATTTCTCGATTAGTTAAAATAATCAAAAGAAAAACGTTTCTTCTTCCAAAAGAGTGGACCAAGCCCAACTGCACCTTCGTTTGTGTAAAAATAACGCGTTATTTTCACCAAAGTAAAAAGTAAAAAAGTAAAAAATTGGACTGTTGAAAGTGAATATTGAAATTGAAAAAGCATTTGCTTACATTTTACTTGCTGTTTAGAAAAAAACAAAGAAGCATAGTATCAGCCTTGCAGGGAATGATGAAAAAAAAATGTAGGTCCAATGTGGCGTTAGAGATAGTCATCTTCTTCCCCCACACTAAAATCTCTGGCCAAATCAAGTGACGAACAAATCTAAAAATCTCTTTATGCTGTCTTTAGGTCAATTTCTTAGTATTCACCAGAGATCAACCAACTTCAGTGAAAGACGTGTAACGCAAAATTAATTTCTCACTTCAATTAGAAATTCAATTTTTTTTAGATCAATCAATTGAAAATCAACTAATTCATTTACTTCACTTTTTCTGTTTATTTTCATTTCAAAATCAATCCATACAAACATATACACAAATCAATACAAAAATCATCCCACATCATTGCTTCCCTTAAAACCAAAAAACAATACCCAAAATTGCGAATGGCCATTTAAACAACCCCAACACGACACAAATCTTCGAATTATTTATCAAACAAAAATCAATCAGTTGCTTAAATGGCCAGTGTACCTCGCGGTTGAATCGTTGCAACGGTAGGGCCGATTGCGCGGACTCAAGCGATGAGTTAGACTGTGGTTCAGGTAAGTGTTTTTGGTTTAACATTAACCAGTGGAATACAAAAAAAAATATTTTTCTTAAAAATAAGAAACCTGCATGCATTTGTTCTTGTTACAATTGTTTCATTTTAATTTTTTCCATTTGGTTATGTTTTGTTTTATTTTATTTTGATTTTTGATTTCTTCTGTTACACTTTAAACACAATAACTTTCATGTACACGTCTACATTTTATGATATGTACCTAAGACGACAGATTAGCGGTTAGTGGTAGATGTCCACGACTTCATTACTTTTGTGATGATACTTGCTTTCACATGGAAACAATTTGTGATGGTAACCAAGATTGTCGGGACGGAAGCGACGAGCAGAATTGTGATGGTAATAGAAGTAATATACACACATAAAAAGTTGCTGTTTCTGGGACTAAATTCTTTTTAATTCGAGTATTTTATGTGTTTTAGAAGGCATTTGAAGGGAAATATTCATTGTTTGTGAAATTTATGTGAGGCAGTTTGACAGCATTATGATATTTGACTGAAAACACAGCACATTAGGAAGCGATTTAGTTTTTTTCTCATACTCAGCAGTCAATGCTTACAAATTGTAAATAACTTGTCGCCTCTTTGTTCGAATTTGTAACTAGTCTACCTTAACGTGTTTAGAGAACTTAGAAGGAAAACATAAGAATCTGGCGGCATCCTGTTCCGTCTTAGGACTAAATGAATTGCCTAAAATGTTTCTTATGGGTAGCTACAAGGAACAAGAGAAACAAGAAAGCACAATATGTTTTGAAACTTCCGCTGACTGTTGTTGGTTTGTTCTGTCCAGTCCAAGAAGACGTCTCAAAAATGATTGCTTTTACATTTTCTGTCTTTTTATACTCGTATGCACGAGTATATTCGTTCAGTATATTTTAGGGAAAATTCCATTCCAAATTCCTCAAGCCTAAAATGAGGCTCCAGACAGACCAGCAAATCGTTATGTTGCGTTTCTACCAATCTTTCGGAAATTTTACTAGATTTAATGACTTGTTCTTAAAGCCCCACTTCACTCTAGATTGTAGCGTCATATGAAAAATAAAACTTTTTAAAATTATTGGTCTTAAGCTGTTGGTTACGATCGAAACAGATCCCCACAACTTCCTAAATGGATCTTAGTCCTATGAACCCAATTAACATACACTTCCCCTTTTTGAATTTGAAGAGTGAAATATGACGGTAATGCTTCGAATTTCCGCTTCAAATCTAGGCAGAAGTTGATTTTCAGTAAAACTTTGCTTTTTTAGCAAAATGAGACTGTAGGTATCACCTTCACAACATCTATAGCATTGCCAGATAATAATATGAAATATAATGACAATTTTAATATCTGTATTTTGCCTACATTTTTGTGCAGAAAATGTTGCTTAGAATTTTCCTTTAGATCTTAACGCGCCCCTGATAGCAGTAAAACTGAAACTATTACCCGTCTCAAGTTAGCTAGACAATCTCTTTAGAACACACAGACAACCCACTGGTACACATGTCTTATACCAACACGCACCCACTCGTATCTAAAACACATAAATACACACTCTTCCGGCTAACAAATTGTAGTTCAATATCCATTTAGTTTATTTCTTAACACATTTCTTTCTTTTTAATTTTTGTGTTTTTTATTTATGTATTTTTTTCTTTTGATTTTGTTTCATCTAACTTCTCATACACACCTGAACTCATTCATTCGATTTTTGTATGACACTGATGTGGAAAATAAACGCAAAACTCCACACAAAATGTTTTTGAATAACCCAACTGAATGTGAATATATGTCAAACCAATGAACAAGACCGTAATGACACACTGAACACAATTTATTACACTCCATGTCGGGCGGGGCAGTGGGAATGTGACAACGCACAGTGTATAAATAGGGATTTTCTGTGCGATCGTCACAGGGATTGTATCGACGGGTCTGACGAAGCTCCGAAAACCTGCACGAGGGGTAATCTGCTTTATTCATTTATTTAACATTAGCTTTAACGAACTAAATGTATTCTGAATGTTTTATTTTTGAATGTGAAAGTGATGAGAATTTTGGTTTCTGTGATCATGCAAAATTTATAATTATGGTCAAAAAAATTGTAAAAAGAAATATTTGTTTGAATTTTTGTGTAGCGCAAAGTTGAATTAAGGAGACTTCAGAAAATATATTTGTAACCGTTTTCAGGTTATTTAAACGTGAATATGACTTAATTTTGCGTATTATTGTTCAACAGGTACCGAAAGTGCGGACGACTGCACATATGATGAATTCTACTGCGATGAAAGATGTCACCCACTCTCGATTAAGTGCGATGGCAGACCTGATTGCATTGATCAGTCAGATGAGAGAAACTGCAACTTCACTGAAACAGAACAACGGCCGCCAATGCAATATCCCTGCGAAGAGCTGAGATGTCCAAGTGGTAAATGCTATAAACATTCGGAAAAATGTGACGGCACTCCTGATTGTGAAGATCGGTCTGATGAGCTTAATTGTAAGTGTTTAAGTAGTTTAAGTAGCAAGTTGTTAAATAAGTCTACTTTCATATATGCACCTCTAACGCACCTCCTCTCACAGAAAATTTAAATTCTCACAAATGCAATCGAATACAGAAAACTCACTGTACCTTTTTTTTCAATTCAGTTAGTTATATGAAAATTCCTCAGACTGGTAGGAGAATAGACTAGAGATGGTTGCCGTTCAAATACAAAACATTGCCATACAAAGACCAGCGCAGATTGTGAAACAAATGGACACCAAAGCTACTTTAGTGTAGAAAATTAAAATCCTTGTTGGCATCACACCACAAAATAATACTCTACCTACTTCCTACACATCTCGAATTAATGGAAATGAATGGCCGGCAAAAGTTGCACGGACTTTTAATGGGCTTAACCACATAATTCGCTGATTCTGCCCCCGTCCCTCACTGTTTAGAAAGCTCTTTAGGAAAGTAGGGTTAGTCACAAAAGTCACACACTGTAAATTATGTAATAAATCAAAAGAATTGAAGAGCATGTACTGGTCGTGCAGCTAGGCCCGCATATCATATTCTATTGTTCATCAAAGACTTAAAGACGGCCTGTTTTTCCATAAGCTTTAATCGATTGTTCTAATGTGCAACTTAAGCCAAAATCTGAAAGACCATTTCTTCTTCCTCATTGCCACTTCTTCACTAACAGCTCTTTTGGAACCGACCGTCAGTCGGTTGCTACCATGCAATCGCCAAAATTTGTTGTTCCTCGTTTAAAAATCTTTAAAAGTATATAAACTTGTCTAGAATAATGGACTCGACTAAGAAAATTCACGTGTCCAGTGAGTCCTGTTCTGTTCCATAAATCAAACAAATTTGCTTGTTTCCCTCCTTTTGTAACCGATCATACACTTCAAAATGTTTTTTCGAAACATCTGCCATTTGTTTGTTTGTTCTCTCCAAAACTCAGGTATGCAATGAGTCAGTAAAATTCCACTTTACGTTTCAGCAAGAAGCTTTAAATGTTTACCTACTTCTGAAGATGATACCATCCTTCAAAGACGGTTTGTTCCCTTTGGAATTGAACATTTTTGAACACATTTCCAATATACAACCCATCCCAAAATAGTTCCAAATATATTTTAATTTTATTTTAAAATTTTCAAAATATGTTTAAGAGTAATCATTTGTATAATCTTTGTTTCTATGCACTACTATGCACAAATGCACTCAAACCATAATTCGATGCAAGGTCCTTGCAAGGAAACCGAGTTTGCCTGCGTCGATAGTCAGGTTTGCATTAATCTGACCCAACGTTGCGACGGCTTTTATGACTGTAAAGATTTCTCCGACGAGCAGAACTGTCTTGGTTAATATGCATTTACTTTTTAGATGTTTCCTTAGTTTTGTTGTTTGTTCGCACTTGGAGCACATCCTTTATTTGCTTATTTTCCGTACTTTCTTGCATGTATTTTTTTCTGGCAGCTTTCTTAAAGAATTGAGTTAACATTATGTGTTTTTTTAATAGGCTGTGGACCAAATGAATTTGCTTGCCGCTCTGGACACTGTATCCCCGAATCGGCAAGGTGTAACGAACGTTCCGATTGTCCTGATGATTCCGATGAAGATGACTGCCGCGATCCGGAGGAGCCTCAACGTCCAACTTCCTGCTATACAAATCAGTTCCGTTGCTCGAATGGTCAATGTATCAACATGTTTGCCCGATGCGACAGGAGGTCTGACTGTCTTGACGGTTCAGATGAAGTCGGATGCCGTAAGTTGCCTAAAATATCCAACATATTCCTTATATTGAAATTCATATCCACTTCCGAAATCAATTCTCATGAACCCTTATGTGTGTCTGCTTTGACATTGAAGCTAATCCATTTCCTGAACTTGATGGTAAGGCGTGTGGGCCGAATATGTTCCGCTGTGAGAACGGCCCTTGCATATCGGCCACACTGCGTTGCAATCATCGCGTCGATTGTCCCTTGGATATAAGTGATGAACTGGACTGTGGTCCAATCAGCAATCAAATCGACAGTAAGTGCAATGATGAATCTAACGACAAGCCGCACATAACAGCTGAGAACGGAAAATAAAAGAAAATGGGTGGCCAACTAATCACTAAGCACTAAATCCTTAAAACTAACGTGTTTGAAAGACTTTTATCACTAATCATTTATTCGGAAACCCTTAATCGTTTCTGAAAACAATGTTCGGTCTACCTTAAGCTGTTGGTCTTTGCTACAATTTGGCAAGAGTACCAGAGATCCGATGCCTAAAATATATGTTAGCATCCCTACTGGGCACCAATCTTTTGAAACCATGCTGCTAACATAGGTTACCTACATAGACTGGATCAGCTGTAAACCTGTAATCTGAAAAATCTAAACCTGTAATCTAGAAAAGATAGAGGTAAAATCCTTCGCACCTGCTCTGAGTATTGTGCCTCTTCATTTACTTTGGCGAACTGAACAGATGCTCCGTGTATCTACATATCCGTGTATAATTTTCGAACACTATTTTTCACATTTTCGGCAGTTTTCTAGTTACGATTTGAATAATGTTGGTGTTCGGTTTGCACAACAATGTCTTTTTCGCAGTTATACCAGAAAATTTAACGGTGCCAATTCGAACATTCTCGATGTACATTTGACGTTACCAGAACTTGTCAGGTAATAAGCCGTAACTGTTCCGTCTTGTTGGAATCACATATTTTCCAAGACATTGCCCCGAATGAATGTCCATTAGCACTATCAAAGAAAACTAATTAAATTTTATCTGGATGAGAAATGCGTCCATCAACATATTAATAGATAGTTGCAAACTATTGAAAAACGAAACCATTTGCGTTCGAGAGTAATTCACAATTGTACAGCTTATGGAACATACCTCTGATCTAATACTGGAATATGTAGGAAAACGTTTCTGCAAGCCCTGAACAAGGATCAAAAACAAACTGTATCGTAGGTGTTGAACTCAATTACCGTTAGTTACAATTTTAGAGAAAGTTAACATATAAAGGTTTGAAGTCCCTTGGTGTTGAGCTAGTAACTTATAAATATAAATTTGCATAACTTTTAAGCAAACTGAAGCGTGTCCTCCTTAACCAAGTTTTTTTCCTTCACTTCCATAAAACAAAATAACCGCTGAGTATTTAAAAAAATCATCACTTTTTGTCCGCCATCCAATGAGGGCATAAACATAAAGCACGAACACTTAACAAAATCTCACCAAACACCAATTTCTTTCTTACACTTCTTGAAGGGCGTTATAGTTTAACTTTGTTTCCATTTTCTCCACAGCACATCAACAACCAGATCCACAGTTGAACTTGAAAACATATCCCGACAGCCAGATCATTAAAGAAAGTAAGTTATCACAAATTTTCCGCAAGAAAGCTTATACAAAAAAGTCCTCAGGAATAACAAAAACAAAAAGTTTTATCTTGTTTTTCAAATATTAACAATTTCATACGTTAGCAAAACCAAATAGAAGTACTTCATAGATAAATATACTTAACGTTTAATTTTCTCTTTCTTCTTTAACAATCCGAAACAAAAAAAAAATCAAATAAACTTTAACATATTCCTAACAAAATAAAAAACAAACATTGAAATAAAGGATATATTATGGAGGGTAAGTCTGAGAATCAAATCCGTATACCAAAATACATATCCAATAAATATTCTCACACAAAGAGCACCAAATAAAGCATACATCTACCCAAACACGCACCACTGCAATTACAAAACCGAATTGGATGTGTACATACATGTTTCTCAAGAAGAGACAACACAAATTCAATCCCCTTAAGAACTAGCGAATACCCTTAAAATGTACAGTCTAGCTGCAGTCGATAGACTGCAAGCAATTGAAATACGCATAGCTATTTATCACAGCGCTTGCTAATTTATTTATACTTAGCCGCACTGTTCGCAGTCACATTTCTGTGCAATGAAAACTAAAATGAAACGTTTTCCATGTAGGTCGTGAGGTCATCTTTAGATGTCGTGATGAGGGCCCCAACCGAGCCAAGGTCAGATGGAGTCGCCCCGACGGCAGGCCACTGCCACCAGGATTCACTGACAAGAATGGACGTTTGGAAATTCCAAATATAAGAGTAAGTAGTTTGAGTTGCTTCTAAACTAATTTTCTATTTTATAAGTCACAGCATTATTTTGATTTAGTGAAGGTCGGGTTTTAGTTAAGGTCTAGATGTTACAAACATATTGTGGATGTTGTCTAGAAAAGGAAAATTCACAGAATGGAACTGTGGCAGTTAATATTTTCTTCTTTTCTACAAGAAGCCTCGCTTCCTTTCAAAAGATATCTCCGTTCTTTACAACTACTTTGCAAAGCACTGAAGTGAGGAAAATTGATCACCTAGACTTAACAAAACTGAACAGAGGTTAAAGCTAAAACATTAAGAATTTGAGTGATTTAGTTGCAAATGACTCAAATTTGTCCGCCTTAAATGAAGATTTAAATTTTTAGAAATAATTCCCTTTGGTGTTTGCAATTATTAGGCCAGCACCCTGAAGCTTGTAAACAAGTTTAAAATGTGACATAAATTTCATATAAATTTCGTCATTATGAACACCTCCGAGTCCTTATTACCTCTTTGGTACAATGTCTTACAACTTACTACTTCAATGGAGTTTTGTAATCAAAGCTGCAAAATTTTGACATTTAGGAACTTAATCCAAGTTTATGTGGCAGCCGTAGCGTAGTGTGCAGAGTGTGACGCTCACACGCCGAAGGTGTAGGTTCGATTCCTGGCTAAACAACTGGAATTTTTCATGGCGCCACCTCTTTCGTGCTGCTGACAAACTCAAAGAGTAATTGTCTAAAAAAAAGCTTCTCAAACTTCACCGTTCGGAGTTGGCAAAGAACTGTGGATCCCTTCTACTCGTGAAAGAACAGTAGCGCGCACACTACGAGTAGTTGATGAGCAAGCTAGGCTTGGTCTCCCTGTAGACTGTCGCGCCATACAATTGTTATTGTATTCATGTTTATCTTATCAACCTTCTTATAAATGTAGATTGATCATAAAGGTTTTGAAGTCAGTCGAACTTTAAAACGGTCATTGTCTGCCGCACATTTAGCTGAAGATATCGATCCCTGTTAGTGCTTTATGCGGGGTCATTGAGACATTCAACTTAAATTCGGGCCTGATGAGCCAGCTAAAGATTCAAGACGCTCCAGAATCCTTCTGTCACTCAAAAGAACGGGCTTAAGCCTGGCTCTTAAGATAATTTCCTGTCACTCTCTGAACAACGAGAGCGCTAGTAGATCAGGTTTTCCGTCAAATTTTTTTTGCAGAAAAGTTATGCATGAACAAGAAACAGTAAAATTTCCACACCTAATAATAATAATAATAAATGGATGGTGCGACAGTCCACAGAGGAACCAGGGCCTAGCTTGCTCATCAGCTAATCGTGTTGTGCGCGCTACTGTTGAAGGGACAGTAGCAGTAGCTTTTTGCCGACTCCGAACGACGAAGCTTGAAAAGCATTTTCTTAGACAAATAAAACGTTTTGAATGTTGTCAGTGGCTCGCGGAGGTGATGCCGTAAAAATTCGAGGTATTCAGCCGGGAATCGAACCTGAATCTTCGGCGTGTAAGTGTCGCACACTACCCACTACGGCACGGCGACTACGCCTACCCACACCTGATAAGTGTGATCTCGTATTTAAGCTTAATACAGAGAAGAGGGCTTTTTTTTGTTGGCCTTGCTTCTTTAAATTGTAAAGTACCGAGGTGAAGGATAAATCCTCGACGGTCCAATAGTACTCCTAATTCCATCAAATACTCAACAAAATTTAATTTGCCATTAATCGAGTCTTGATGATTGATCAGAAAATTTGCAGCCAAACATAAACAACAACAGCCGTAGATTAATTTAAGCTGTCATACACTTGGTGGCCATTGCTGGCACTTTGTTCCTTTTCAGTGCGAATTTTGACGGTGATATCCTTAACCACGGAGTTTCGAAAGCGAAAGAAAACTAAATCCAGCGTTCAAAAACAGCATTCAAACCATAACTGCTGGACATATTTTCTTTCTTTCTTTTTATCCCATGGTTGTCTTTGCAAGAAATGTTTGCCTAGTATATTTCCACAATAAAATTTGTGTAAAGCTTGACGTAATTTATACCATTAAAAAAACATTTTGACGCAACAACTCTTTAATACAGATTTTCTCAATTTTCAGTTTGAGGACAGTGGCAAGTACGTTTGCGAGGCTGTAGGCTACCAAAGGCACATTCCAGGACAATCCGTAGACGTACACCTAACCGTTGAAAGATGTAAGTATCCCCTCGGCTTTCCCTTCCCACAGCAAGCGACTTATCAGTGCGCATCTAAGCAAACATAATTCTCTCACGCTGCGTTCAGCTTGGGGAGCTCATAAGTATGAGCCGCCATCCACTAAGATCAAGTACGGCACTGTGCCGCACATCGGCCTTGAGTTCTTTGGCATAGGTATGCGCAGCCTCATGCACCTCATAATATTCCCAATAATCTTAAATTATAAATATTTTCCCTTAAAATGCTCCCCACTGACACTTGGGTCTTGGTAAATGGTTTACGCAACGTTAAGCTACCCACTGAGTCTAAGATACGCATTTTTTCTTCCCGTTTAGATAATCCAATCGCCGACCGACCACCATCAGCGTGCCACGAAGGTCAGGCAACGTGCATGGACGGCGGTTGCATTGACAGGCACTACATCTGCGACGGCGTACCGCACTGTGCGGACGGTTCTGATGAACACAGATGCAGCCGTGATCGCAAGTGCCAGCCAAATCAGTTCATGTGCAAGAACAGCAAGTGCGTCGACCGTATCTGGCGTTGCGACAGCGAGAACGACTGTGGCGACAACTCAGACGAGGAAAGTTGCGATGCTGAGCCCAGCGGTATATGCCGGTACGATGAGTTCCAGTGCAGGAGTGGGCATTGTATTCCGAAGGCATTCCAGTGCGACACCACTAACGACTGTAACGACGGATCCGACGAAATCGGCTGCAGTAAGTTTTTCGCAAGTGAATCAGAAGTGAATCAAGAAAATTCACGAAGTGTTTTCCGTTTTTAGGTCCACCGGCTGTCATTCGCCCACCACCTCAGGAGCAGATCCTCTCTATTGGCGGAACCCTGAACCTTACCTGCCGAGGCATTGGTGTTCCAACGCCGATTATTGTTTGGCGTCTCAACTGGGGTCACGTGCCTGAGAAGTGCGTCTCCAAGTCAGCTGGAGGCGAAGGCACCCTATACTGCCCCAACATGGAAGTTCGTGACAGCGGAATGTACTCCTGCGAAATAATCAACTCCAAGGGCTCCCTCTTCCCACCAGACACCGTGGTGAAAGTAATCGCCGACGACGATGTCTGTCCCGTTGGATTCTTCAACAAACTTGCTGCCCGAGAGGACGAGTGCATCAACTGCTTCTGCTTCGGTGTTTCCAAGACCTGCAAGAGCGCTGAACTGTACACATACTCTCTGCAGCCACCAATCACATCTCACCGCGTCGTTGACGTGGAAATCCGTCCTCAGCAATTTGTAAGGATCAGCGAATCATCTGGACACAATATCATCACTCTCCACCACGGGGTTCAGTTCCGTGCATCCGATGTGGGTTACTCACGGACACCACCTTACTTGGCCCTGCCCCCAGACTATCAAGGTGGTCAACTACGTTCTTACGGAGGATTCCTGAAATACGACGTTCAGTACCAAGGACAAGGACGCCCCAATGACCTGCCTGATGTCATAATTTCCGGAAATGGGTACACTCTTCTGCACTACATTCGCTCTCAGCCTAGGCCAAATGAAAGTAACAACAGAGCCGTGCAGTTGATTGCCGGCAACTGGAAGAAGGTAGATGGCCGCGTAGCAACGCGCGAGGAAATCATGATGGTCTTGGCTAACGTTGAAAATATTCTGATCCGATTGAGCTACATCACCTCCACTGAGAGGGAGGTAGAGCTGCTCAACATCAACATGGACTCAGCATCTGTTAACGACCGCGGTTTGGGATCGGCATCTCTGGTGGAGCAATGTACATGTCCAACCGGATACATGGGAGACTCCTGTGAGCGATGTGCTCCTGGTTTCCAACGCCAACCAGGTGGCCCATGGCTAGGACGCTGCATGGCTATTGAACCCGAACCCTGCCCAATGGGAACATACGGTGATCCACGTCGCGGCATTTCCTGCAGGCCTTGTCCATGCCCACTGACAAACTCAGCCAACAACTTCGCCAGTGGTTGCCGAATGGATGTTGACGGTGAAGTCACGTGCAATTGCAATCAAGGCTACGTTGGGCGTCGCTGTGAGAAATGCGCCGAAGGATACGAAGGTAACCCACTTCTTGAGGGCGGTTATTGCTATCCTAAACCAGAAAATGACTGTGATGCCGATGGCACTCTGCAAGCTCTTCAGGACGGAAGCTGTGAATGCAAGTCGCACGTCACCGGACCTCGCTGTGATCAATGCAAACCTTCGTCCTTCTTCCTGAACTCGTTTACATACTCCGGCTGCATCGAGTGCTTCTGCTCAGGAATCGTCAAGCAGTGCTCCAGCAGCACATGGTACCGCAACTCTGTGACCACCAACTTTGGACGAGCGCGCAACGATCATGGATTCAACTTGGTTATGGGCTACGAAGGCAGGAATCCAATCCAGGTGCCATTTATCCAAGCCAACAGCCAGCTCAACTTCGATCGTGCGGAACGCAACGAGGTGCTCTACTGGAGCTTGCCGCCAGAGTTCCTTGGAAATAAACTCACCTCATATGGTGGCAACTTGAACTACACCCTCAGCTACAGCCCCTTGCCGGGCGGTATGACCTCAAGGAATTCAGCCCCCGATGTTGTCATTAAGAGTGTAAGTTGAAGCAATTGCACTTCTCCCTCCCTATAGGGTTTCACCTGATTTTACTTTTCTTTCAGGCCAACGATCTGTCGCTGCACCATTTCCGAAAGTCCCAAGTCAGCCCGAGCGTATCACAAACCTACACAATCCCAATCATTGAGAGTGCTTGGCAGCGAACTGATGGAGATACAGTTAACCGAGAGCATTTGCTGATGGCCCTGGCCAACATTCAAGCAATCTACATCAAGGCTACCTACACAACAGTCACCAAGGAGGGCGCTTTGACGGTTGTCAGTTTGGACACAGCCAGCCCCGTTAACCGCGGAACATCTCGTGCCTACGAAGTGGAAGAATGCCGATGCCCACCAGAGTACACAGGCTTGTCCTGCGAAGCCTGTGCTCCAGGAAACAAAAAGTCCAGCGAATCTGGCTTGTACCTTGGTCTCTGCGAACCGTGCGAGTGCAACGGCCATTCCACAGAGTGTGACTCTGAAACTGGCGTTTGCTCGGTAAGTCAACTCGCGCCCGCAATACGAAGACACACAATATCTGACATTTCTGTTTTGTAGAACTGCCGCGACAATACCGCTGGAGACTTCTGTGATGAATGCGCGCCTGGATTCACTGGCAACGCGACTAACGGAACACCACGTGACTGTCAACCAATTGGTGAATCTAGCTTAAGCTGCAACTACTGCAGCAACGCCGGTACACTGTCCTGCGACAGCGGATACTGTCAGTGCAAGCGCAACGTCGTTGGCCAATACTGCGACCAATGTCGGCCAGGCACATTCGGCCTTTCTGCCTCCAACACAGAGGGCTGCTCCGAATGTTTCTGCTCCGGTGCATCGAACAAATGTTACGCTGGCAATATGTACAGACAACTTATACCGATTTCGTTCATCGAAAACTCCCCCGTCATCTCTGATGACAACGGCGGTCTTCTGGACACTGGCAATATGAACTTCGATATCAGGAACAATATGTACACATACAGTACCCCGTCATACACCCAGAAGTACTGGAGCCTGCCAAACACAATCATTGGAGACCGCGTCTTGTCGTACGGCGGCAAGCTTATCTTTACGCTCCGTGTTGTCAGTTCTGGATACCCTGAGGCCGGCAAAGACGTGATCCTCATCGGCAACGGAAATAAACTGATTTGGTCTCGTCCTGAAGAGACTTTAGAGGAAGAAGATATCGAGGTTCGCTTGCACGAGGACGAAGACTGGATCCGCTACGATGGCAGCCGTGCCAGTCGCATTGACATCCTGACCGTACTCTCGAACCTCGAGAATGTTCTGATCCGTGCCACACCAAAGATTCCTACAACGAGCACATCCATCGGTAACGTCATTCTTGAATCTGCTGGTGAAGTCGGCACAGAAACGAACTCTGAGCGCGTCACGGACGTTGAAGTCTGCCAATGTCCTCCCGGCTACACGGGCACCAGCTGTCAGCAATGCGCCACCATGCACTACCGCGACACCAGCGACCTAAGCACATCACCCCTTGGATCCTGCCAGCCATGCCAGTGCAGCGACGGAGCTGAGTCGTGCAGCAAGGGCGACCGCGGCTACGTTATGTGCCAGTGCAAGCCCGGCTACTCAGGCGACCGCTGCCAATACACCACCCCAGGTACGTGCCCCATCCCCGCACACCGAATCATTTTCTCTTTGATCATATAATCCACATCCCCACATATAACATACTATATGCAAACGCAGATTCCAAAAATAGAACAATTCTTGAGCAATTAAGCGACAGAACGAACTGTTGCACCGGATACAGGCTCGAGACAGTGAACTCAGGTTACAACCTCAATGACACAATCTACTACGTGATGGATAACAAAGGACGTTCGGTCGGATATCTATACGTAAACAACAACTGCGCGCCGCACTTAACAACAGCGTCCAGACAAGGTTTTCAATGACTTTGGGTCTCTCTTTCTCCTTCTTTTGTTCTCTTTACTCGTCTATACAAATATATTTTTATACATGTCTGTTCTGTTGTAGTAGTCAACGTTGCTGTTGCTTTGTCCAGGACTCTGTAAACTTGTCTGTTTGTATTTGCCGGCTTTTAAGCCGGCATTCGAAAGTCGGCGTTTTATGTGGCAGGACTGACTACCCAATTCGTCGATCTTTGAATTGTAGCAAACGTCGATTATTTTAAATTCTTGTGTAGTCATAGCTTTCTTTGTGTATCTGTTTGAATTATCAAAATTAACAACTTAGATTTGTCTTCAGAAGCCTACTAAACTAAAAAACTCTGTAGTCTACATGAATTTCTTCCTATTTATCTGTGTTACCGATCTGTCCTTTCTTATTTGTGGGGGTTATTTTTGACTTTCTTTATCAGTTTTATATTCAGTTTTGAAAGGAACTGCTGTTTTTCAAAACTTTCTGCAAATGCCGTTTATTTAAGACAAATTCGAATATTTTCAGGGAGTCAGAAATTGATGTTGTTATCCTAAACAGACGCTGGTGCACATTAATTATTGCTGACAATGTCACATCTTTCCAATGATATTGCCAATCGGTTCCAAGATCAGCAGCAATTTGCGCTATCTGTTGAAAGCGGGGACTGCATTGAGTACCGAAATCAAAATTAACTATTTCCCTAAAGCTATAAAAAATCAAAAAAGAAAAAAATTCTTCAAAGTTCGAGTAACGAAATGGCAAAAAACAAATTCCTTAAAGTTCAATTAACGAAATTACAGACTTTAAAGTTAAATATTATTTAAAATTAATAAAATAGAAGTAAAGTCATTAACATTCCCAAGAATGGACAGCAGTCCTTTAATTGCGATATTTTGGATTTAAGACTTCTAAATTAACTTCTCACGGCAGTTTTTGACAGAAAAGAAGAAGAACCCCTTTTAAAGAAGGTTTTAGACATATCTGGATTACCGATGACTTTTCCTATTATTTGTACCCGTTTATAGCACGCACATGTTGTCCCCGAAAAACTCAGCCGTTTGAGGGCTTATTGGCGTATACAATAATAATGATTGGATGGCGCGACAGTCCACAGGGGAACCAGGGCCTAACTTACTCATCAACTACTCGTGTTGTCCGCGCTACTCTTCTGTCACAAGTAGAAGGGACCACCAGTGTTTTGCAAACTCCGAACGGCGAAGTTTGAGAAACATTTTCTTGGACAGTTAGACAGGTGTTCACCCGAGCATCGAAGCTGGACCTTCGGCGTGTGAGTGTCGCACTTTACCCACTACACTTGGCGGCCATTATTGGCGTATACGTTAAAGCGGCGTTGAATCACATCGATCTTAGGATTTAGGCATCTGTGGCAAAGGCTGAGACAGTTGTTTTCAAGGCGTTGTAAACAATCAGTTCGATCCTTCGGGGATGAACTTCTTGCCATTGTTCGACCGAATAAATAGTAATTGCGAGAGCGACAAAACAGCTGGCAGTGCTTGTTCAATTCCATCAATATAACCAAACAGCAATTTAACAAAGCCTCATCGGAAACCTTATGACTTCTAAATTAGCTGAATTTACTTTCGTGTTCTTCGGGACTAGACATACAAAATGAAGCTTAACATTTCCTACCCGGCAACGAGATGCCAAAAACTATTCGAAGTTGTGGATGGGCATAAATTGCGTGTCTTCTACGATAAGCGCATGGGAACCCGAGTAAAGGCCGATGTTTTAGGTGAAGAATTGGCTGGATACATCCTTCGTATCAGCGGAGGAAACGATAAACAAGGTTTCCCAATGAAACAGGGTGTCCTCACACACGGTCGTGTTCGTTTGTTGTGGGACACTCTACTCTTGATGGGACACTCTTGCTACCGTCCCCGTCGTACCGGTGAACGTAAAAGGAAATCAGTCCGCGGTTGCATCGTCGATGCCAATATGTCAGTCTTGGCTCTGTTCATCGTCCGCAAGGGTGAGAAGGAAATTCCCGGATTGACCGACACCACCGTTCCACGTCGCCTGGGACCAAAGAAGGCTAGCAAAATCTGCAAATTGTACAATTTGACAAAGGAAGACGATGTGCGTCGTTTTGTTGTGCGTCACCCTCTGCCAGCTAAGGACAACAAGAAGGCAACTTCAAAGGCTTCCAAAATTCAACGTTTGGTCACTCCCGTTGTCCTGCAAAGCAAACGCAGACGTCTAGCGTTGAAGAAGAAGCGTCCAACAGCTTCCAAGGAAGCTGCTTCCGACTACGCTAAGCTGTTGGCACAAAGGAAGAAGGAGTCCAAGGTCAAGAGGGAGGAGGCCAAGAGGAGACGTTCGGCCTCGATGAGGGAATCCAAGAGTTCCATCTCCAGCGAGAAGAAGTAAAGTGTTGATGGGAGTTTTGGACTTTTTACCACATGATTTTACCACATGATTTGAATTATCTGAGTAAACTAGATTTGTGCCGTTTCTGTTTCAATGTGTACCCATTCTCTCTGTTTGTGCTATGTTCGTCGCCCAATGCAGTTCTACCAGCGATAAAACTGACGTACTCTCTCTAAATTATGTGTTAAGGAACTCTGTGTTTAGCTATCGATTACATATTCGTTTAAGTTATAAACTGTGTTTTGCTGTCAAACCTATACGTTATATTCTTTGTAGTTATCTCCCACCCTATCGCTTGTATTTATGTGCAGACGAGTTTTTCGGAACTATATCTCTAGTAATTCCTTTGTAAAAAGGAGTCAGATTAAGTGAACTAATTGATGCACCAGTATATATGTTTACTCTCTTGTTCTTCAATTCGGCCAAGAAATCAAATTGAAATATTTTGCAAGTTATTTGCCAGGTGTTCGCCCTTGTGAGGGACCACACCGGCAAATCTCATACTTCACCCATATCATGTGACTAACTTTAAATATTTTATGTTCGGATTGTTGCGCTCATTCGGATTTGCTTAATTCGTTTGGTTTTCTTTTCGGCACAGAACCTAGACCAACGCCAGCACCAACACCGATCCCACCATATGAAGCCGAGATCACAGTCACAATTAACTCTCAGAATATGAGCATCATTCCAGTTGGTGGATCAATTGTATTGAGCTGCTCCGGAGTGTTCACTATCAATAGGGTAAATTTTGTACTAAAGTCAATGTTGTGAATTTGTTAATTGAAATTTCTTATTTCTGGCTTTTCACAGGCACCAGCTGTGGTCAACTGGTACAAGCTGAACGGACGCCTGCCATACTCATCAGATCAGAGCCGTGGTGTACTTTACTTGAACAATCTGCAAATAGATGATTCCGGTATTTACATTTGCCAAGCTCGTGGTGAAAGCAAGACATTCGAGGACAAGGTCACCATCACCGTCACACGTAAGTACTTTGTTTTTGGACTCGCGTGTCTTTTTGATGTAATTTTCCTTATTGTAATCGCATGCCTACCAAGGATACGCAAAGAAAATGGCTGCGGAATACGGCTTAACTATTGGTATATATTTATGTATTTTTCTTCAAGAACAATATCTTGTTTTGCTCTAAGAAGTTCGACTTTTAGTTGTTTGACGGAGACGAGAGAAATTATCAAAGTTCTTAAAGCAAGTTTTAGTCTGTTTTAAGCAAGTTTAAGGAAGTTTTTAAAAACTGGTCCTTCACTTGTTCTTGTACTAGCTTCGAACCGAGGAAAATATCCCAAAAATGCTCTGTCAGTTTACCATATTTCTTAACTCTCTACGATCTCAAAATCCCTCAACCTGCAATATGACCTCTAATCCATTTCTTTCTTATCAACCAATTTAGGACAACAAGAAGAAATCATTCCTGTCATTAACCTCAACCTGCCATACATCCAAACAGAAGAGTACCGCCCAATCGAAATCGATTGCGATGTCAGTGGAGTTCCCACACCGAGTGTGGAATGGATCCGCATCGGCGGCGAATTGCCACGTGAAGCACAAATAGACGGAGACCGCTTGCTCATTCCTTCTGCTCGCAAGGCTGATGAAGGCATTTACTTGTGTGAGGCAGTTAACAATGCTGGAATTGCTCGACGAAATATCACCGTCTACGTGAGCTCACCATACACAACACCAGCACCACCACGCGATCTCGTTTACGTCGAACCGCCACAAGTGCAAGCCGGACTCGGTGAGAGTGTTCAATTAGTTTGTAGGCCTCGCACTCAGATTGTGCTTGTCTACGACTGGACCAAGGACGGTTCCCCACTGCAATGGAATAGGAATATTATTCTAAACAAAAATGAGCTTATCATTCGAGAGGCTACACTTCGCGATGCAGGCCGATATATTTGCACGGGCATGGATCAACGTACGAGAAGGAACTACACTTCGACTTCATACGTCAGCGTCGAAGACAGGCAAGGTCCCATCGACAGAGGGTAAGAATACAAACACGGATCTTAAACTCTAATGAATTCTATAACCAAATGTATACCTTTAGAGTTCCACCCACAATTAAGGAACTCCCCAGAGACACACAGGTCATCATCCAAGGACAAGACTTCAGCATTTCATGCGAAGCCAGTGGAACTCCATATCCCGCCATCAAATGGACCAAGGTCCACGACACATTTAACTCGAACATCCAGCAGACAGGCAATACCCTTCGCGTCATCAATGCCCAACCCGCGAATAGAGGCGTGTTCCTTTGTGTGGCAGAAAACTCTGTTGGAAGTGACCAAGCTTCTATTACTATCGATGTTGAACGTAAGAATCCTTTCTCTCTTAGTTTCTCTCTCACTCTTTGTACCCATACATCATTTTGCCCTTGTGAACTAACCTGTCATTTAAATTACACTAACCACATAAGCATTCAAAACTGGAGTCGGTAATACGATTGTTCCAAATCTCTATCTCGTACTTGTTATATGCTCATCAATTGTTTACTTGATTGCAGCCCGTGAGCGTCCTGCTATCGAAATCCATCCACAGGAACCGCAGGCTGTTCGCGTTGGCAGTTCGGCTTCGTTGAATTGCCACTATGTCGCCGGAATACCGACACCAACATTGATCTGGCGTCGTGTTGATAACCTACCTATGCCATCGCGTTTCAGGGAAGACTACCCAGGAGTCGGAGTGTAAGCAATAACACACAATCCCTTCGGCAGCCCTCCTATAAAACGACTTATTTTTCTTAATAGTCTCACTGACATCGAACTAAGTGACAGCGGCGATTATGAGTGCGTTGCCACAAACGACGTCGGTAAGGCAACGGCAACCCTCCAGATTATCGTACAGGAAGAGCCTCGCATCACCCTGGAACCCATCGACGAAGATATCGATTTGACCGAAGGTGATGAGCTAAAGATTATTTGCTCAGCCTCTGGCACTCCTGAACCAATAGTGAAATGGATGGACGAATCACCCAACAGCATCCCCATCCAGCCAAGAATCGACACGTTCCAGGTTCAATCACAGGCAATTCTTGAGATCGACCACGTCACGATGGACGACGCCAAGGTCTACGTGTGTCAGGCAAACAACGACGCTGGCATGGACATTAAGTATGTGAACGTTCGGGTGGAGCGCAGACGTGGAGACACAGGTAAGTCATGAGGGAAAGAATGTATTTGCTTAAGAGGGGTAACTTACATATGTGTTTTAAAAAAAAACGCTGCAATTTGATGTGTATAATAGTTAAGGGACATGGTTCTGGTAATATATCTCTTCCCTTGTTTCTTAAAAGCGTTCCGTAACCATGTTTTCTTATTATTTGAACAGGCATCAGCGACATCGACCAGGAATCACCGTCAAGACGTCCGTACTACCCACCAGGCGGTGATTACGGAACCCAAGGACGACAACCACAATACCCATCAGGCGGTGATTATGGATCACAAGGAAGGCAACCACAATATCCTTCAGGTGGTGACTACGGATCCCAGGGAAGACAACCACAATACCCATCAGGAGGTGAAGTTGGAGCTGGCTCGCGACAGCCATACTACCCCAGCAGTGACCCAGGCAAATCAGTGTACAGTGCTCAAATCGGTGACACCGCAACACTCAGCTGTGACATTGGTAAGTTCCGACACCGCATATGGAACAATTTAAGCCACAAACAACTCTCCGTTCACAGAGGGATACCCACAACTTTACACAACATGGGAACGTGTCGACGGAAATCCTCTGCCATCAAACTCCCGCCCGGACAGGAACAACCTGATTATCACTCGGGTTGAGACAGACGCCGGTGGCAAGTACCGTTGCAATGCCTACGATCCAAGCGGCAACCGTGTAACGTACGTCACTACTGAACTGATCGTCGTGCCAATTCCTTACATTACCTTCCACCCGGAGATGCCGATGACTGTGAGGGCAAACGATAATGTTGAAATTTGGTGCGAAGTAACTGGAGCCCAACCAATCAACGTCTATTGGTACGCCGACAACGGACGTCCATTGCCAAGGTAAAATATGATCAACTCTATGTACACAGTCGTTCAGTTAAAGTATCCGCCCACTTAGATCTGTTCAAGCCGATGGACAGTACTTGCGATTCAACGCAATCACACCAGCCGATGCAGGTCGCTACTACTGCTCAGCAACAAACATATACGGTAACACGACAAAGGCGGCTGAGGTCGTAGTGAATCGAGGAGTCTCAGAGCCACGCCCAAACATCCCACAACGATATGAAGTCAACGAGGGAGAAGACGTAAATCTATCTTGTGATATCACCAGATCGAGAGTACCAGCTCGATCAGACCTTACGGTAAGTTAATGTGTTGACTTAAAACACACCCAAAAATAATCTTAAATGAAACAAAATATTTGTCTGCAAGTGTTAAATTTATTTTTGTTCCAACAAAGAGTGTTGTTTTACACAATTATTTGTTTGAAGTTTTTGTGTCTTTCTGGCAAAAATACCTGCTATAATTACACCAGTCAATTCATTCAGTTAAAATATCTGAAGATACAAGTTATTAATCAAAAAATCGTTTAATTTCTTTTCCCGCAGTACAAGTGGAGTCGTTATGACGGTAAACGACTTCCAGAATCATCCTTCACCTTAAATCAATCACTCAACCTACGCGTTGTAAGACCAGAAGACCAGGGACGCTACATCTGTGAGATTATCTCGCCGGCAGGTGTATCAAACCCCACCTATATTGACCTCGTCATTAAGCGTGAGTATCGACAACGCCGTAGAAATGCGCTTAGAAAACGAAATACTATAAAATAGATCACGATCGAGAGAACTTAAACTCAAAGCAAAAATATAATACACACAACTTAAAGAAACATTTAAAAAACAACAAAAAAAATTGAAAGAGTTATAGTAACTTTAAGATGCAAAATATAAATTTAATTAGTGAATTGGAGCAGAAAAGAAAAGAAAACGACAACACAAAATGAAATTAACAGCCAATTGAAACAACTTAAAATTCTTTTATTTGAACAATCGGTGGTGGTGGTGGGAACTAATTTCTCAAAAAGACAAACAACCGATTTATGAGAATACCCAAACTTTGATCGTAGGCAAAGTGGTGATCTTCTCCTTTGTTGACGTTTTCTTTTCAAACAAAAAGAAAAAATAAACTTATTCCTCAGGTTACCCAAAGTGGCCTACGAGTGTGTTTATTTTTTCCCCCCTAAATATGCATATCAAATTAAGAGAGCTACAAAATGTCGAATGCATGCCATATCAACGAAAGAATATAAATATAATTACAACAGCAAAAAATACTAAACATATATATGTGTATAAGCATAAAACAAGAGAGATTTATTAACATAACAAAAAATATATACATATATTTTTTTTAACTTTACGTTTACATATATATTTTTTTAACTTAAAAAAGTACATTTATGATTTGTTTTGTCGTTTTGTATTAACAACAAGAATTATATATAACTACTGGCTGCCATTTTTTATTATTTAAATATAATAAAACACAGTTTAATTAATAATAATATAATATATACATAAATAACTATTTTTTACTTTTACTTTTTTTAAATGTTTTAATACTAAAAAGGAATTGTTTTTCTACTTGTTTAATTGTTCATTCGTTTGTTTCTTCTTATTTTTTTTTTTTTCAATTTCTTTTGTGGAAACTTAAATTTTGTTGTCAATTAATCGGCATTTCGGTGATTTAATGGTGGTCCTTTGTCCTCAAAAGAAAGCAAAAGAAAATACGCTAAATTTTAACTAAACTTGTTTGTTACGCAAATATCCTTAATTGGCTTAAGTTGAAATAATTGTTAGCAAGCAAAATTCTTATGTATAAAGGTTAATTAAATGATTTTGTCGTTTAAGTCGATTCTTTCAGAAAAAAAATGTTTTGTCGAACAATTGTTTTTTTATTTACATTTTACAATTGGTTGCGGTGTATTTGAATTATTTTTGTTTATTACTCCTTCTCTCTTTTTGTTTATGTCTATTGTGGTGTCTACTTCCACTTCTTTTCTTTATGGGTATTTTTCAGTTCTTTTCTATCTTTTTACTTTCCCATCTCTATCTTCTTTCCCTACTTCGGCTATGGTGTGCTTTCCTTACTACATATGTGTTTTCCACTCTCTATAATGCACTTCATATTTTAAAAAAGAATGTCATACGAGCATGAATATCTCATCATCTGCATCTAAATTAAGAAGACCTATAAGAATATATATTTTTTTGTATAAGAAATTAAACATGAAGTCAACATATACATACTTTAAGTTTAGCAGGTATCAAATTTCTCCAAATTAGAGAACTCTGCGCGCAAAATCTAAATCAATCGCAGATGCCGTCTCCAGATGTTTAATTGTTTTCTGTTCTATTCTCGTAGGGGTATTAAGAAATTTACAAGCTGGACAAAATAAGATAAACCCCTGTCAATTTTAAACATTTTGATAGAAAAGCCAACCATTGGTGTATAGTCTATATACATCCGACAAAGAATTGAAACTGTTTTTGTAACTGAAGTTCAGCAAGTCAATGCTGCACCACGTTTCTCAGCCGACCTTCTTACCATGAAAACTGCAAAATCTGGCCCTACATGGTACATCACTGCGTGTAGGTGTGGAAAATCCAAATCACCAAGTGTGTCTCACGATTTAAAGTTGACTTTTCAGCTCTATTAAGACGGTTTTAATTTACAATGTAGAGAACATTGTCATAATTCTTAAATTGTTGTTAAGGTGAGACACCTGTTTCTGAATCGTTTTACTTAAATTGATTCACAAGATCCACAAAAATGTCTACCAATCATGTTCATTGCAACAGTGATTATTTATATACTTATCTTAGACATATCTCTTAACATCGCACTATTCTTATTACACAAGAACCCCGATGTTATTTACGCTTTTCTTTGCAAGTTTCCCCGGCGTAGCTGGTAAATTGCCACACTCATACGCCCTAGGTCCCAGGTTCGATCTCCGGACTGAACACGGCACTGGGTGTGTTATTCAATGTATGTTTAACCCGCATTTGCATATAAGATCTTGTCCCATTAACTGTTTTTTTATCTACTTGTCGTTCATACAGAACTACTTAAATACTTTTTTAAGCTTTCACATAATTTAGAAATACCACCATGGGCGAAACACTCATGAAATTCCGGGTTTTTTCTAATCCCAGTATTTTGTGTTCAGTTTTCAATGGCCACTTATCAATGTGCATTGACTAGTTCTTGTAAACGATCTGGACGGCACCTCCGGACATTCACTGCCTCTTACGAACTTTATCGTAGAAATGGGCACTAAGCCACTAAATAATCCTAGTTTACCATTTTATTCTCGTTAAGTTAACGACTGTTTTCAATGTAGAGTTTTTCAAAACACTTGTTGACTCAAGCTGAAATTTTTACAAGTTATTCATTTTGAACAGGGCATAAGAGTTGACTTAGCCTTCAAATCGCTTTTTATTTCTTGATTTCTTTTCGGTGCGTACCTTAACCTACATTTTTTAAAAGGACTATCTAGGAATAGGGAAAAGAAGCTTTTAAATGATTATTTCGCTGTGACTTAACTGAACTTATTTCTAAACAAAAGCTGATTATTGAGTTGTTCCTCGCACTAAGCGTGAAAGACTTTGTTAAATGAACAGTAAACAAACCTTAAAAAACGTCCTAGCTAAACAATCTACACTTTTCTTTCTTTGTCAGACAAATGTTACATGCACAGATTATAAAGCGTTGTTCAGTCTCGACGAAAATCAATTCAATTCATAAAAATTTGTATTGTCCGCAACATTCATGCTCTCAGTAACGTACGCAGGCGGCGCACATTTTCCTTTTTCTCTGTCATTTTTTTAACTATTCGTTTTGTAGATTCTTTAGTTTGTTTTGTTTTCTTTCTGTTAAGTTATGTATATTTGTGTATATGTTTTGTAAATAATCTGTTTTCTCTCAATCTTTGAATATATCTGTAGGCAAAGTATGAATATGTTAATAAATACAAAGATATAGCACTTTCGACTTTTGAACACTGAAGTAAATCATAACAGTCTTTATTTTGGCATTTGTTTCATGCAATCTATTTTGTTTGTTCAAAATTACAAAACATTTATTTTTACTTTTTTTATAAACTTAAAATAATTTTATTTCACTTTTTTACTTTTTTTGTATAAAACAACTATATTTACTTATTCTACTTTATCTTTTTTTTCTTTCCTCGATCTTCCTTTTGTACACATTGAACTCTGCTCAAAATACAAAAAAAAAATAAATATTAAAAACATAAAATATTTAAACTCTGTCTCTACTCTACTGCCAAATGACAAAATATCCATTAAAAACTAAAACTAACGAATTGGGACTTACAAAATATATACAAACTATCTAAATGCAAATCGACCCAACCCCATCTGTATCTCATATCCGAATATGATCCGAAAAAAGGAGGTTACATCAAAAATGAGCTTGTTTGCAAGGTTTTCTTTTTATGTACAGGTGTGTTTTCAAAATAATTTTATAATTCAAATTCAAAAAATAGTATCTTTATAAACAATAAACAAATATTGTTTCTATTTATTTTTAATCGTAGATAAAACTTTGCAATTCATGTTAAACGTAGATTTACATAAAAATATAAAAGTACTCTTGAATTTTTTTTCATAATTTTATGTGCAAGTAGTTCTTTGAAAAGAAAATATATTTATTCCATACACGATTTGTTTACCCATTACATTTTAAAGTGTCTGTGTAGAAAAGAGGAAAGTTTATGGTGACAAAAATCCGTCAAATTGGTTGATTTAGACAAAATGAAAAAAGATCAAAATTTTGTATGTTTTTACACCGGAGCCATAAAATTTTTCTGTGTTTTGTAGAAATTCCGTAGAGAGTCTGATAGGGCAGATTTCAAAATTGTGGTTGAAAATGGAAAATCAAAAAAAAAAAGTGGAATTCCTCTTGACAGTTGTGGCTGTTGTAGAAAATTGGTATTTCTTCCTTCTTTGATTTGTTCAATTGGCATTTAGCAGTACCCTCTGCCTTAGCAGTAAGTTTAGATATATCTGTTCTAACTCTTTCTGTATTTCTTTGACGGTAGTATTTAACAAAATCCATTAGATCTCTTAGTGACTTACTTTTCATATTTGTAGTGGTCTAATATTGTATATTGCCTAGAGAAAGGGTTCTACACAAATGATGTTATACTTTGCCTATGTCATGACAACTGGACAAGGAGAAGATGTGTTTTAACGCTAAATGTTTTGACGAACGCTCGTCAGAACTTCAATTCTCTGATACAACTTACTCTTCAATAATTAAGTTTTAGACTTAAAACATTGTTTATTTTTGTTCTTGATGTTTCAAGAGGCGGAATACTGTTATACTCTACTGCACCTTAAAAAAGATAATCGAGCCCGATTTGTATCCTTTCTCTATAAAACAGATCTCAAAGTTTGGCCGTGTAACACTTTTTCAATGGGATTGTAAAATTAGCCCCTTGGAGCATCGAATAATGGGTTATTTTATATTGCTTTTATTAAGTGACATAAAGCATATTTCTGCGAATAGTAATTTGTTCTATTGCTATTATTTACCGAAACTGACTTCGTAACTTCAAATTTATCAAAACTACAAGAAAGCTCCATTTTTGCTTACCAATCTTGAAGGAACAATTTTTTTGTGTTGGTCTGATTGAAATTTCCTTTGGCTTAGTTTGTGAGGAATGTCTTTACAATTTTCATCGTTGGAAAAAAGATCATGTGCTACGCTTTTTATTTTTTATTTTCGACAATGAGCGGCATCTTACCTCTTGTAATATTTGTTGAACCTGGCAATACTTATGTGTGGTGCAACATCTTAAACATCATAAGAGGTTTTGTGAAAATCGTAAGCCCTCTACAGCTATCGTAGGTTTAAAAATAATTGAAAATTTTTAACGGGTTTGAGCTATGCGTCTTCAGCCGATGTGCTCAAGCCAACCTTTTACTTTTTTGAAACTAAAATAGTTATATCAAGTTTTACTACTTCCTTTTTTCAAATAAATAGCCCGTGACTGTCTAGTTAAGTGTTTTTCAAAATCTTCCTTCTCGATTGGTTACGCAACCATTTCGTGGCCCTAAACCCTATGCCACTTCCAATAGGTGAAGTCAGGTGGTTTCAATGATGTATAAATTTGTCTTGTCTGGTACAGTGATCTTCAGACGCTTTCTTTGTTGGCTGAACGGCAAAAAACGTTTGATTATAATAAGTCAAAGTGTACTCATTCTCGAATATGTCTACAGACCCACTTTAATCCCAAATAAAAACTGACATCTTCGGTAGAACTCCTTCTCTGGCAAGTGGTTAGAGATGTAGTTAATCGTAGTTCTTAATGTGTATTCATAAATCAACATTGTGTCCGTACTATATTTACAGCCCCAAATAACAACAACAACTAAACTAAAAATAAGTTCTCTAAAGAACATATTTAAACCTCACTTTCAAAAACTCAAAACCAGCTCACTCAGACTTCACCGAAAAACCTCCAAACCCCATAATCTCACGTTCACTCAAAGGAAAAAAAACTACCCAACAAAATCTATTCACTTGAAGGGTATATCACGATTATCTAACTCCCCCAACAACACGTATACTGTATAACAGGAACCATGAACCAAACTCGTTGAATCTCATCACCTTAACATCCTCTGAGTTTTTGTGTAATTTGTAACTACTAGTTGAAAATGTGTTCTACTCAAAACGAATTGTATTTGAAAACGATTTGTACCTTGTAGATCTTTGTGAATGGTTTTCAAATACGTTCTTTCTGTTTTTACTAGTTTGTCCTAACGTATGTACTTATTGTTTCTTTACTATCTCAGCATAAATTGAAATTATTTTTTCTAATTTTCTTTATTCTTCTTTTTTTCCCTGCATATTTATATATAATTTTTATATTTTCCGACTATGAAAATATGTTTTATGCCAATGTTACCTCTTAAACATAAAAACCCGCTGTCCCACAACCAACAATGTTAAATATGAAACCCCTCCGAACCTGCATTTGAACTTAATGCATTGTGAAATCAAAAACTTATGTGTACAAACAAAAAATAAAAAACATATTGGACCGATAAGATATAAAAACAAAAACCATCATGCCCAAGCCCGTTGCATATATTTGTCAGCCGAATGACTTTAAATGCATCTCACATCCACATACATGCGTTAGAGCGTCACTGGTATGTGATGGCATTTACGATTGCACCGATCATTCAGATGAGTTTAATTGCACACGTGACTCTACGAACAGATACAAGCGCTGGAAAAAGGATCAATACAAATCGAGAAGAATTAGTGGTTTGTTTTAAATATTATTTCATTCATTCATTTTGTTTTTTTTTTCTCTGTTTGTTTTTCTTCTGTTCATTCATATTATGTTACATTTTTTATAAGTTTAAGTTTAGTTATATTATTTCATTTTCTGTAAGTTTGTAATTATAGTCTTAGTTTTTGCGTCAACACTGAATTTTTGTACATCGTTCATAAAAATCAGAAAACACACAAGTATATGTAATTCGATTTAGTCTTTTTTTAAGCATTTCAAAAAGTATCTGCACTTGTCACCATGCACCAGTAACTTGTTGAGTCAGAAATTCGTATTTGTTAGAAAACCGTATCTCAGTACACGTTTTAAAACACAACTTTGCACCGCAGAGTAGTTGTAAATCTTTGCAATATTTTGTTTTAAATTCACACTCATTACAATACACACATTGTCATCAAATTTCAACAAAAACAACAAAACACATGGAGATCAAAATTTATTTTTACCACGTAAAATTTTGGTTAGGCACCTTATCGAGGAAATTATTCGATATATCTATTAAAAAATGAGAGTCACTCCCGTTTTTGCCGGCCTTTTAATTTTGTCTCTTAAACTTGACTGCAGTTTTTCTGTTAATTTTAATCACTGTTCGTTTTTTCTCTTCGAACAAAACGGATACTCATGTGGAGTAATTTGACAAATCCTTTATACTTTTTCGAGAAATCATATTTTTGCTATGCTGAAATATAATATACCTTTCGTGATATTTGTATTTTCAGCAATTTCCGAGCCAATTCTCTAAAACAATAATCGATTGGCGTATATCTCCCACAGAGATGTCCGAGCAGTTTCCAATGGGCTTTTGTATGACATCAAAAGAAAGTAAAAGGAATTTCAAAACTTCATTTGACTGAAGAGCGCTGTTCGAATATATAGATAAGAAGCATATATTTATATTATTGTAAATATGGGACACATCCTTCGTCTTTAATATCAAGTATAACTAAACAGCCGTTTGGAACCGTTTTTTTTTTAAAGAAGACTGAATTTCATATTTTTCCACCTTGTGCTTTAAAAGCTCTAATTATTTTCCAACCAGAATTTAGCTCAAAGACCAAGTCAAAAAGCAAAAGTCCAGCGCCTTACTTGGAAAAGTTTCAGAACAAAGCAAAGCACAAACTGGTTTGCGTTTTATTGCAACACCAAACCTTCAAGTGAAAGATTCTAGGCGGTTTATTGAGCGAATCGACTGTAATTTAAAATTCTGTTTCAAATAAGCGTCTGTAATTAATTTTTACATCTTCGCTTAGAAGAAATGAGAATATGTTTATGCCTCTCATGCAAACGTGGACGACCGCTATTGCGGTTTCACAGTGACTCAAATTCGAGGCTCTTTGGATCTCTGGAGTCTCTGTTGCTCTTTGGAAACTCTGTTGCTTAAAGCCATTGCATGACCGGAACGTCCTAAGTTCCCGTTGACTCCCTTCAGAAACCTTTTTTCTTTTTCGACTTCTTCAATTATAAAAAAAAACTTTCGGGTGAATAAGACGAATGTTTGCAATGTAAATTGTTGTGTAACAAGAGTTGATGCTTTAATATTGCCATTTGACTGCCAGACTAAAAAATACTTTCATGCTTCTTAAGTCTACAATTTCTCTGAACGCAAAGCTGCACTTCAAACTTATATGCAAGTGTTTCAAATTGTCATCAGTCAGTGCCAGTCGAAATCAACATCTGCTTTAACCCTTTTTGTGGCACAACGACAACGATTCTCAAGTCTCATGTTCGTTTTTAAACAACATCACGTATTGTTACCTTCATTATAGATCACAAGTTTGCATCACTTTTGATAAATTCACGAAGAAAAACTGTTAATAAGAACATTAATTTCCTATGTTTTAACTCCTTTATGAATTTCCTTTCAATTTTCTGTCCTCGTATCTGCACCCACGACACAGGAAGAATTGAATCCTTAGACACTTTGCCTCGTTGGTTGGAGTTGGCACTTCTACTTTAGAGTTCGCGTATTTTTTTGTTAGACCTCATTATAGGTCACGACTCAGTTCCGCTTTGGACTTTAAGCGAAACCGTTTTTATGCCTTATCTACTCATGTATCCGTTTTTTTTATATTCTTTAATTGTTAAACTTAAACTCACATCAGCACTCGTAATATACACAACAACATACAAAAATATTTGTACAAGCTTACAACCTATTCACAACAGAATTATAAATACATACAAAACGAGGTACATCTCCACAAGCTTCCCACAATAATCTTGTAACCAACAAATTAAAATCGATCTATTTTGGCTCTCAATTGCCTTTGAGTTCAAAATCCTAATCTAAGCTTGATGGTGACACCTGATTATTAACTAGCCTCTCCAAATGTCGTAGAAAGTAGTTTTACGTTGTAAATTGAGTAAGTATACGCATGTCTTCCCGATCGATCCCATTTTATAAATTTATATTTTATTGTATATTTGCTTATGTACGCTTCTCATTAACTATTGCATGAAAAACAAAAGCAGTATGAAACATATTACCCCGAATTTGGTTTTGGTTTTGGTTTGAAATTCCACCCTTGCCCGGTTATCCAGACACCCATACCCCATTCTCTCCACTTGTCTTCCTTTACTCCCTCCAACCAAATGTAAATACAAAAACTTTTATTTGGACATAACAATACGTACTCACCTTCGTAGAAATTAGATGTTTGAGAAACAGAAAAATAATAATAATTGCTTGCTTGGATATTAAATGACTTTTCTGCGTTTGTTATTTTTTGGTTAGTAATTTGTAAGACTTTGTGAACGAATAATTTTTAAAACAAAAAACAAATCACTGTAATTACTCAGAGAAACAGTTCATTGAACGACATGTTGAACCGTTTCTAAGCAAAAACCAGACATACAGAAGCCGTGTGTTTGAGACTTGCGTATTTTTTCAAAATTCTTTTTTTAAAATTGAAAATCTAGTTTTTGTATTTATTTACGTAATTCATTGATCAGATCAAATCCTAATATATGTGTTTTTGTTTTTTTCTCCTATTCGAAAAATCAATGATCCAAAAAAATCTTTCTTATGCCTGTACCACCCTCCACCTGCGACAATCGACATCATCTCTCAATGTTTCAAAAAAACTTGCCTATTGTGTTTCTTTGCCTTGATCATCATAAACACCAAACAAAAAAAATTATCTGCAATACATGTGTTCGTTCGCTGTTCGCATAAATGTCAAATTGATGTGCAAACTATATATATCTATGAAATCATCACGATTTATCATCAAACCAAAAACTGATTTAAAAACAAATTTCTAAACAAACCAAACACAAAAACACACACAATTGGATGTACACATTAAAATGTTTGAAATCGAAACAAAAACAACAACAACAAACTGCAGCATCCCTTCCGCAACAATTGGCACCACGAATGCCACAGTGGCAGACTTCGGAGAACAACATCTACGAAAACGCACCGGTGCTGAAGTTGGATCAACAGAGCTCAAAACTGAGAATCGGCGAATCGACCGAAGTTGAGTGTTACGCATCAGACAACACGTACACAGATGTGGTTTGGGAACGAGCTGATGGAGAGCCCCTTCCGCTGCACATTAAGGTATGATTCTTAAATTCTCATAATATTTTTTTCACTCCAGGAAAAAGAACTAGAGAAAAAATGCTGGCAACCAATGATCAGATTGTCGATAAATTTCTTAAATATGAAAATTGTTTCAGGACTAAGTGTCTGGCCAGCTCAATATTTTTAAAATCGCTCTATTTTTTCTGGTTGGTATATTCTACCCTTGTCAGCCTTTAAGAGAACAGATGTTCTCAGTGTAAGTTATCGGTGTACAGTACAAAAGGGTTGTATAAAATCTACATGCCAATTTAACACAATTAAACAGAATGACAATTAAAATCGAAAAGCTGCATACCCTGGCAACACAGGTTAAAGAAGACAAAAGATGATTATTTCCAGACAGAAAGAAGGAATTTGAAACAAATCATCAAATGTGCTTTTAAGAGAAATATTTCACGTTCCGTTTGTCACAGCAAAAACAAGAAGTGCAGCATATTTAGTATTGAGTTCACAAAAATTCACTTTTGATTTGATTTTTGTAAAAAATTCTTTTATTTGCACAGAAATGAATCGTCTCCAAACAATATTTTTGAAATACATTTTATTTGTTGGCCTTATGTTATACAAAGCGAACCCTATACCTTCTTAAAAGGTTTCTGTTGAATATAGCCTTATAGAACAAGTACATTTACAATCTAAAATATTCCTTTTGCTCTTTGTCTTATCTACATCATTTTCTTTTATACTCACCATTCTGAGTGGCGAATAATCTTCAAAGTATTGCAACTTTACGTATATTAATAATAATAATAATTGTAATGCGCGAAAGTCCAAAGGGGACCAGGACCTAGCTTGCTCATCAACTTCTAGTGTTGTGCGCGCTACTGTTCCCTCACGAGTAAAAGGACCTACAGTTTTTTGCTGACTATGAACGGCGAAGTTTGAGAAGCTTTCTTAGACAGTTATTACTCTTTGAGTGTTGTCAGCAGCTCGAACGAGGTGGTGCCGTAAACAATTCGAGGTATTCAGCCGGGAATCGAACCTAGACCTTCTGCGTGTGATTGTCACTCTAGCCACTACGCCACGGTGGCGACATAAACTTATATTGCTTACATATTTTATTCTAATGGCGTAGGAAGTGCGTGTGTCAACGCATCGCTCAAAACTTGATTCCCATGATGAACACACCAGACAATTTCTAACCCTATAAGTCAATCGCTGTTGACAGAGATCAATCTGCACAGCTTCTCATGTTACTGCGTGCAAATATCCTTAGTCTCCATCGACATCAGTGTTTTCTTTATAAGTCATCGAAAGGAAATGTAGTTTTCTCCCCCTTTTCGGCTTACACCTTTCTTCCTCAAGTCTATCATGAAAGGATCTCCGTCGCTGCTGAGAAAAGATTTTTTCATTGGGTCTTTGCCGCCCTTAAAATGTTCAGCACATTTTTCGAAAATATCCTTTTTGATTCATTCATTCATTGAATTCTTCCTTATAAAACGATATTTTGACAATCTGTTCATTCAGCAACCATTTGCTAAATGTGTTGAATCAAATAAAAACATTGTGCCACATAAAGCGTTCCGCAAACATGAACTACTTTAATGTCGATAGCTTAGTAACCAAAACAAAGATTTCATTAAGCGTTGGCCCAAAGAATTCCCAAGCTCTTCTTAATAACAATAAATCCTTACATATATCTGTTGTTAGCCCCTATCTAGCAGACACACCTTAAATCTGATACTTTTACTATAATGTACGCATACTCTGACTGTGTGACTACGTCCACCTCACTTACATCAAAGACTTGTCCGCCATAAATCTTTAGAGAATCTCCGGGAGTTCCGCCATTCCTTTATCATGAATTGTCGTATACTTCTTAAACTTGTCTCCTTTTTCACGAATTCTTTCTACATACGACCTTCCCAGCTCACTGTGCTATGTGTTTGTTTATTACTACATCCTAAGCAACTGCAAATGGAAAGAATTTCTTTGAAATTGCTGACAAAGAATGCCAGAATGTCAGTAATGGAACCGTATATTCTCACCCGTGTCACACACATGAAATTGTATTTTATAAAGAAAGTGTCCTTATGAATATTCGCATCTGCAGCATGTACCAGCCTATACCTTGAAGAATCTCAAAACGTTTCTTCATTTTCTCTTCTCCCCATTCTAACTCTCTTCTTATTATCCAATTCACAGCAAGTAGGTAACAAACTTATTATTTCAAACGCCGACATAACTGACGCGGGCGAGTACGTCTGCAAGTGCAAGACCGACGAAGGAGATCTTTACACCACCAGCTACAAACTCGAGATCGAAGGTATGAGGGAAACCGACTTCTTCCTAATTTTAAACAATTTTGACAATTATATCTCTTTCACAGAAGATATAAAGCGAACATCGAAAAAACCAAAAATTGAGCATGCCGAAGTTGGAACAAACGTTCAACTAGTCTGCGACGCTGAAGGTGTCCCATCCTCTATCAGATGGTCGCGTCAATTCGGCACCCTCCAATCGGGAATAAATATACACGATGTAAGCATCAAAACCCACCCTGATTTCACATTCAATCCTCATTATCTCAAATATTTCCTTCAGAGAACACTCCGTTTGGATAATGTTCAGGCGCGCGATGCCGGAACCTATCTATGCACTGCCACAACAAATGGTGAATCAACCGATTACCCAACCATTCTAGTCGTCACCGGGGCCATACCTCACTTCCATCAAGCACCACTCAGCTTTATGTCTTTCCCCGCACTGCCAAGTTCATTCTTCAAATTTAACTTTGACATCACATTCCGACCGAAACAACCCAACGGCCTGCTGCTCTTCAATGGCCAGAAGAAGGGAAGCGGCGACTACATATCGCTCTCGCTGAACGACAGATACCCAGAATTCCGATTCGACTTCGACGGCACCCCTGTGGTGATGCGCGCTGAGACACCTATCACTCTCGGCGAGTGGCATACGATCCGCGTGAACCGCTTCAGGCGCGATGGATACATGACCGTCGACAATCAGCACCCAGTCGGCTTCCCAATGCTTCCGAACATATCTCCATTGGACCTCGTGGAAGACCTCTATATCGGAGCTGTACCTAAGTGGGACGATCTCCCCTCAACAGCTGTGGAGAGAAGAGTTGGATTTGTTGGCTGCATCAGTCGATTGACCCTTCAAGACCAAATTATCGAACTGTATAAGGATGCAAAATACAAGGAGGGAATAACTTCCTGCGAGCCATGCGCCGAGGACCCTTGCCAGAATGACGGAACGTGCTTGGAGACTCAGACCGAAATGGGATACACTTGCATCTGCCAGGATGGATTCACTGGAAGGAACTGTGCCGTTGAGGGAACCTCCTGCACACCTGGAGTCTGCGGAACAGGACGTTGCGAGAACACCGAATTCGGAATGGAATGTTACTGCCCGCTGAATAAGACTGGAGACAGGTGTCAATACATCGAACACTTGAACGAAGCCAGCTTGGCGTTCAAGGGTGGCAGTTTTGCTGCATACAAGTAGCTCTTACAAATGCTAAAGAGATGATGGCAAGATAAATGTGTTTTATTTTTCAGTACCCCGAGAGCCTCAAAGTTGGGAATTAAGTTCTCTGTTCGCCCGAACAGCTTGGAGGACTCTGTTCTCTTGTACATTGCTGAGTCAAAGTTGGTAAGCGGTGACTTTGTTGCAGTCGTTTTGCACAACAAACACGTAGAACTGAGAATCAACACGGCAGCTAGTAAGTTTCCGAACTTTTTTCTCTCTTTTCCAACTAAATTCGCAAAAATATCCCTTTCAGGACTAAAACCAGTGACGATACGTTCTCTCAACCCACTGCCTCTGAACAAATGGACCGAAATCGAAATAAGCAGACGTTTCGGTGAAGGCATCCTCCGCGTAGGTGACGAACCTGAACAGAAGGCAAAGGCGTCCGGCTTAGCCAGAACCCTGCACATCAAGACCCCACTATACATTGGAGGCTACGACAGGCAGATTACTCTGAACAGGGATGTGAACATCACCCGCGGTTTCGATGGATGCATTTCGAATGTAAGCACCGCCTCATGCAACAATCTGCAAATCAGTGGTGATTCTGTTTTTGCTTTTAGCTTGTGGAATCCAACCGCAGTGTAAACTTGATTGCCGAGATCAAGGAGGCCGCTAACATTCAAAACTGTGGGGACATCAACGAAATCGAACCGCCATCAGGAAGTGGATACGAAGCCGACGAAATCGAAGGTGAATCGTGCAACAGGGATCCATGTGAAAATGGAGGCACCTGCATCATGAACAACGACAAAGTCGAGTGCGACTGTCCCCTTGGATTCGCAGGAAAGCACTGTGAAATGCGTAAGTTCACTCTCCTCTACCCTAATGATGTTTATGCTCATTTGAATCTCTTCTAGACGTTGATATTCAATATAACGCCAACTTCCGTGGAAACGGATACCTCGAGTTGGATCGCACAATCTTTGGCACAGAGATCGAGCAGGAATCAGGATTCGTAGCTATGCTGTTCTCAACAAAAGATCCTAACGGTCTTTTGCTTTGGTGGGGACAGGAGAAGGGTCAGGCGTACAATGGCCAGGACTTCCTGGCTCTTGCCATTGTCGATGGTATTGTGGAGCTCTCGTTCCGCTTGGACGGCGAAGAGGAAATCATCCGTAAGCCACACACAAGAGTCGATGACGGTGAGCGACATATTGTCATCCTGAAGAGACATGCCAACCAGGCCACCCTCGAACTGGATCACCTTGTGCATGCCGGAGAGTCAATACCGACCGGCAAGGACACAATGACTCTGCCAGGAAATGTGTTCATCGGTAAGTCCGAATAAAATTCAAATCAGTGCTTTTTTCTAACCCTCATTCCTTGATGCATCCTGCAGGTGGCACTCCAGACATTGTGAAGTTCACAGGCAACCGTTTCCGAAGTGGTTTTAACGGCTGTGTACGCGTTGTTGAAGCAGAGAACAGTGGGCACATTCCACTTAGCAAGAATACAATAAGCGCTGTCAACGTGGACACATGTCCAGAGTAAGTATCGTCCCCATCATCCGCCATCTAATCCATCAAACTAACAAATCATATAAATCTGCTCACTGCTTACTAACTTCGGAATAGCAGCTGGAGTCCATCCAGTCTGGTTTATCAGGAGCTTGACAGCGATTTCGGCAGTCGCTTCGATCCCAACACCTTTGATGAGATCGATCAGCCACCGCCGGTTCATATTATCTATCCGCGTCCAACATTTAAGACATTTTACATGAACGAAGTGGCTTGTTACCACTGCAGCTGGCGTGTCAGCTTTCTGCTGACATGCTGGCACATGTTGCGATATTGTCAGCTAAGATACAGTTTTAGAATTGAAGTTCGGTAAAAGCCATCTCCTGTGGTAGGCGCTTTGCATTTTAGTTCCTAAGTAAAAGGATAGTAAGTAGGATCAACGACGGATGATTATTAAGAAGAAAATTAAATATTTTGTTTTGAGATTTGTAAATTAATTTAAGTGGCTTAGAACTGGGCAAGGAATATGTTTGGTATCTTTCACGGGGATTGCAAGGTTGATTTCACTTTTTTTTTTGTTAGAGGGATACAGTGCACTGGAGGGGTCAGACTTAAAGACTGGTCCATTGTACTACAAGGCAGTTTTCTTGGTTTTCCGAAAAAAGACCAAAAAGAGCTTCTGCCAACCGTCACCTGATACAATCAAAGGCGGGATATTGACATAGAAAGTGCTCTGAAGTGTCTTCACTTTCTCACAGTTGTCGTAAAGGGTGCCATCGCTAAGCCCAAGCAGACTTAGGTGCTTAGCAAAGGTGAAGTGTTCTGTTAGTACGCCGACATGTTGTCTGCACTCATTTCTGTCTAAAGATAGCAGAAAAGCCGTGAATTTCTTGCTGACGTTCGGAAGCGTGCACTTGGTCATTCTGCATCCTGCAACACGCCATCTCTTGTTGTGCTGTTGTGAGACTCAACCGTCGACGGAGGCCTTTACTAAGGATGTAGGTGAGTTTCCCATGATCCCGTGATGTCCTGGGACCTAGGCAAGTGTTAGCGAATTCAGTCTGCCAACCAAATTAAAGGAAGACTTGCATTCTTGGACTATCTTGGAAGTGGTAAAAGGGTTTAGTAAGGCCTTAATCACAGCTTGGCTATCGCTACAGACACAGATACTTCAATTCCTTCCACCTATTTTTCACAACATAGTTAGTGGCCATAAGAATCGCAAATGCTTCCGCCTGGATGACCGATGCGAAATTACCTATGGATGAGTGAAATCTGATGTTGTTGTCTTCCACGAAGGATCCAGCTCCAAATCCCTTCGTAGTCTTGGAGCCGTCCGTGAAAATCCGACTACAATCCCATCCCGGTTCAGTTTCTGGCCAGAGCCAGACATGGGCCCGGGGATAGTCGACTTTGTATGAGTGATGCAGCTGTATCGTTGATGATCTCGCATCATTTCATAGGAGATGCGGTGCGCGAGGGCCTCAAAGCTCCAGTTTGGTTTGACCTTAGTTAAGCTTCAAGCACGCAGTCAATGTTTTTGAGATCATCACGTTGGAATACCTTTGCTCATGCCCAACCAAGAAATATATTTTGCTGCTGCTCTTTATTTGCCACTAAAATCCAAACAGACATTGACTTCAATCAACATGCCGCTACAACAGACTCTTTCTGTCTTGTCATCATTGTGTATACTGTGCCTTCAATGTCGAATTAATTAAGGTCCTTATACATACGCACCATCTTGTACGCGGATTTTCTCAATTCTGTTATCGGCCCGAATAAGATGACTTCTTAAACTTAAGCTAGATCTCATATACTCCACATGGTCTGGTCAGCTTAAGCGTTGCATCCATAAACGTGGTGCCTTATTTTTCACACCATTAACACGGCTTCTCTTATTCTTTGTCCCTGTTTCTACCAATGACCCACATGGTTGGTACATCATGTCAGACAAGTTTTTTCGTTTTGCCTATCAAATGCAGAATATAAGCCATACTTGATTTGGTTTTTATTTTTGCCTTCTGTTGGTCAGAAGCCCATCTACAAATTCAAAGATTTTTTATAAATTTTTTTAATTCATTTCAACCCTCTCAAACTAGTGCCACTTCTTCACACGCTTAATTTGTTTCAACTGACACTTTGGTACACATGTTAGTGACAGTAGTGCCAACTTAAAAGTATAAGATCATTCTTTATCGTACTCAAGAAAAAATAAGCAATGTGACAGTATTTTCTGCTTTAACTTTGCATCGAAAATGCCCTTCCTTATAATTTTCGGAAACAGGTGGAAAAGAAAACGGAACTGGGCTTAAGACAGTTTCGTTGCACAGCGTTTTTGTATAACATTTTCCCCGATGTAAACAAGCCTCAACTGTGAATACACCTTTAACTCGTAAAGAATAGCTACCTGTGTGATTCGCTTTCAATTAAAAAAATGTTTCTCACACTGTGTATTTAAGTTGATTCTATTCCATGTACGAAATATATTTGCGATTTCAAATACTGAAATGATCGAAAGTAATTTTCAATAGTAAAATTTCGTAAGTTTATTTTCCAAGTTTAGTATACTCAATGAAGTCTTTCTGTAATGTCACCTCTCATTCTTTTGTTGTTAACAGAATTTGCTTGCAACATAAATGTTCTGTGACATGTCACTCAACTACATTGAGAAGTCGATTTTACTTAAGTCGTTTAAGATGGGGTTTCACAGAAGTGGAGCGTTTACCTTTGTAGATAAAGGTCCCAATTTAAAGAGAACCCATAAATGCACAGTGTTTATTGTCTTTGGCAAGACGTTGTTTATTTAGTTTGTAGAATCCTGGTAGGACGAAATTAAGAAAAAGAAAGGTGATTTAGTCGGAAGGTATGGAAACCATTTAAGGAAAACACTGGCCGCCGTGGCGTAGTGGGGTCAGGCTCACTTCCCAGCTGAACTCCAAGAATATTTCACGGTATTACCTCTTTCGAGCTGCTGACAACACTGAAAGAGTAATAACTACCTAAGAAAAAGCTTCTCAAACTTCGCGCATCGGAGTCAGTAAAAGACTCCTCTTCTACTCGTGAGAGAACAGTAGCGCGCACAACACGAGTAGTTGATAAACAAGCTAGGCCCTGGCCCCTCTTTGGACTGTAGCGCCACCCGATTATTATTACTATTATTATTTAAAGAAAACCCATTTTCAAGAATTACGTTCGACGATGCAGGGTATACACCCATTTTCTACACTTCCAAACCCTTATGAGAATGCGTATATTCTGTGCTTTATAAAGATTCGGCAATATTTCACTGAAAAAGTAGGCGTATCTCAGCACTGAAGTGAGAGACCTAGTTTTTGTAATATAAAATTGATCTGAGTCACTTTATATATCACTGACGGCAACAACGAGGGTAATTTTTCTTTGATGTAGATCAAAGATATTTTCGAAACAAACACAATCCTCAATCGGGACATGTGAACATTTTTAAATTTTGAATACTGATTGATTTTAAGTCTCAGAAATTCTACCATAGTACGAACTGGAAAGGTTGAAATAACATATTGTAAGGCATTCTTTTCAAAAATGCGTCTACATTCAAATCCAAACCCTTGCCATAGTCTCGCCACTTAAAGCCAACTTCTATATTTATATTTTGAAAAGGATATCAATTGTATACCATGCCTGTACATATAGAAAGTTAATTTTTTACACTAAGAAATTTCGCTCAATTTGTATATTACTCAATGATAGAAAAAATAACTAATTTAAAGAAATTACTTGTAAGTATACCACATTTAGCATGAATCTAGCTTTTTAAAGTCAATATACATGATTATATCCTAACCCATATTCACACATATCTCTCAGCAGTTGTGAGTAAGGTATTCTAGTCCTGCTACAAACAACTGCTTAGGATATTAACAAAAATTAGGGAGTTGTGTATGTGGAAGGAAAATTTCTAGTAGGAAAGAAAAATCCGACAGAATTATTGGAGATGTTGCGCTGTGAAAAGATCAATAAAGAAATTAAATATGTCATATGTACGTTTATTGAGATTAAAATGATTATGTTACGTGTTAAAGTTGGTCGTGTATATAAAATGCTTTTAACAAATTGTACATAAGTTTCAGTCATGTGGTTCATTTTGTTAGACGCTTCGAAACTTTAGGTAAATTTATATGTATACTAAATTAAATGTTTGAATAATAATATATAAAGTTAAGAAAATTATTTAGGTAAAATATATATTGACTAGCCAAAGCCACAAAATCAGTTGAAAAGTTAACACTTGTTGAATTTTTACAAAGCAAAAACAATTCTCCTAGAGGATGCATTCTTTTGTAAGTTAAAACATTTTTGCTAAAATTTAGTTTTTCTTAGTTCTTTACTGCTTATTCTTTTACATTTTCATAAATATATTATGTATATATTTTACTCTTCTTTGATTAAGATTGATTTTCGATAGCGACAGATATTATTCCTGTATTTTTTAACAAGTGATTTTCTTGTTCTGTTAAACTTTAAGACATAATTCCCCAAAAGATAGGTCCTTGACATCGAAATTTAAGAAAGGTTCCTAAGGCAGTCCGTACGATTTGAGTGCTCAGAGGAAAACAGTCTAGGAATTAAATCTTGGACCTATAGTGTGTTACACGTTAGAAGCCAACCCGTTACACGAGCATCAACCGAGATGTAAACCTTCTTGTAACTCTTTTTGGCAGACACTGTATTATTGGCTTAGGGTTCCATACTGTGACTACTGCAATGGACTTTGTCGATGCTGAACGTCTTAACCTGTGAATATTCTTAGAATCACGGTTGTGGGAATGATTCAAACGTTAAGTGTTTGGTTACTTCCATTATGGAAAGAAAATCGTTTTATTCACACCTTAAAATTCAAAATTTGGGCTTTAGTAAACTTTCATATTGCCACAAAAAAATGTCTATGAAATGAATTTCTGCCCGATCACATTCTTAAAGCTATGGTTATGGCTGCGTATTCAAAAGAGATAAGATTCGTTAAATTCGCATAACATAAAGCAAAGGCACAAACATATCTTATTTACGATATCAGACAGCTTCTAGAGATACTCTACATATGAAATAGGTATAATATTATGCTACTAAGCTGTCACACGCTTTTCAAGGCTTTGTCTTCAGAGAAAAGGAGGCGGTTCCGACCGTTCGTAGTGTCATACTTCTAAAAATCTGAGAGAACTCACCTTAATACAAATTAAAATTTAAAATTAAATTTCCCAAGAATTGAATCTATGCTTTTTTATTTCATTTTAAGATATAATTTATTTTTATTTCTGTTAATTATACATATTTTTCTTATTTTTAATTTTCTATAGCACCAATGGAGATGACGAAGAACCACCAGTCGTATAATATTCATAATACTTTAAATGTTTTTTAATTTTAATATTTTTCTTAACATTGAAAGTTTGTAAGTTTTTTAAGTAACCGCAGCAAAACAAAAAATGCAATCGATTAGAAATCACTGCAAAACTACTACTTTTACCATATCTACGGAGAAAGTTTCAAGTCATTTTGGATTTAGTTTCTTTTGTTTTGTCATAAAGAGAAAGAGGTTTAATTGTTTATAAATATACACGTAAATGAAAAACGAAAACGAACAATGATATAAGTAAATAAACAAATTTTAGTCACTATTTAGCCAAGTTATTGACGATCGCAATGAGACATCGCAATAACAAATTAAAATAAAGAGAAAACCACAAATTATTGAATACCAGTGTGATTTGTCTTAATATTTTTATATATAATATATATAGAAATGCAATTGAGGAGAACTTAAGCAAGTGAATAACACACGAGCATACACATTAAATAAATTTGGACTAAACAAAAAGGTGTCATAGGGAAACCAACCAGTTTACAATATATTGATTTTCTTTTGTTGATTAAAAAGAAATAATCAAAACGTTTATATATTCTTATTGCTTATTAATTCAAGTTTTAATCTATATTGTGTTCTTCTTTATTATTACTTTACTATTGATATTTTTTTATTGAATAATTTGTATAATGTAAATCACAAACGAACAGTTAAAGTAAGCAACGTAAATGGATAAAAATAAATCAAAATGATTAAATAAAAAGAAAAAGAATAATTGTATAAAGTCGATAAAGGAACCGAAAATAAAAATTTGCAAAAAATATAAGTTTTGTTTTCTTCTTTATGACTGTTTTTGTAAAGGTTAAGCAAATATTTTGGAACATCGTGGCGAGCGAATATAATCTCTACGCAAAAGCTCTCATTATCTTCTTTATAAACTTTACGGATAGCAAGCAACAAATAATTTTCCATCAGACTCGCCAGATGTTGCAGTGGATTGATTGGGAACTCATGAGCTATGTTCGGAGAAGAAACTTCTGAGCATAATGTCCCCAACGGGGCGGATTTCCACACCACAAGTGGAAATCTCAATTCGAAACTGTTATGTTATTCCTTTAATCATTATAGCAATTACATGACCACAGTTGACTAGCTACATAATACGATACTGACAGCTTTCGTCAATTTGTCTCAACTTCATTAATGATACAGGAAAATTCGAATTTTTCCTTTTCACTCTTATATCGTTTTTATTTGTGTACTAAACATACAAATTACTTGGGTAAGAGCACAGAGGAATCAGCCTCAAGATTTCTAGATTAATATCCAAATATTTTTTGTTCATTTAGTTTGATATACATTTTATTCATTTTTTAAATGGAAGGAAGAGGTGACAAGACTTTTAACGCCCGTGGCCAAAAGCATGAATTTAAAAAGAAATAAGCCGTTCCATTTTTAAAAAATGTCCATACCTCAACAACGAACTAATTGTATTGCCTTAGTTGATGACATGCTATGGTGATTTGACATTCGATTTGTTTCAATACAAAAAGGGAACATAGCTTATAGCTTCAGCTATATAGTATTCTTATTTTGTTTGTGAGAAGCATAACAGTTATACTTGTTTTCACATTTTCTAAGTTGATAGTTGGTGTTTCAACTGTCAATCAGTGAAAAAAAAAAATGTTTAAGCGGCTGTAGTTTTTGTTTGGCGTCTGTTGAAAAATTAAAGATAAAAACGAACATTTTCGTCATATTTGGTTTTTATTTTCGGAAAGGAAAAAACGCATCGCAAGCTCATAAAAAGTAATGCGTATTATGGTGGCGAAGCTATAAAAGAACGAAAGTGGCAGAATTGGTTTGAAAAATTTCGTTCAGGTGATTTTCTCACTCAAAGAAGAAAAACCATTTAACACAACGCATTAACATTTGCGATTTGTTAAAGAAACGTAACGGAAATGATAAACGATTAATAACTGGTGATTAAAAATGGATTGTTTTCGATGGTTGCCTTTCATATTACGGGATTGGGCAACACTAGTGTTGCAATCTGCCAGCTCTATCGTAAAGTTTGACATTTTTGAGGTTATACGTACTCAGAACGTTTTGACATACGAGCGCTATTTGAGTTGTTTACAGCAACTTAAAAGATTCATCTCGCCCAAAAAATGAAATTAAATCGTGAACATTTTCGTGCGATTACTTGTTACGATTCTCCACGTAGATTAACTTAACAACAGTGCATCGATGAACTTAATTAATTAATTAATTAATTATTTATTTATTTATTTACTTATTTATTTATTTATTTATTTATTTATTTATTTATTTATTTATTTATTTATTTATTTATTTATTTATTTATTTATTTATTTATTTATTTATTTATTTATTTATTTATTTATTTATTTATTTATTTATTTGTTTATTTATTTACTTTTGAATCCATTAATTTACATACAACTATGTCTTACAAGAGTGAAAAAAATAAATACTTGGTTAAGAAGAACTGCTATCTATAGTATATATATATATAGAGAACTAGAAGCGAATGCAGTCACACTATGTTAATTAACAACATTTAAACGATAATTGGGGGTTAGTTGAAATATTAAATTCGGTAACAATAAGAACAATAATAACATAAACTAATATTTAAATTAAACCAAGACGCGCATCAAATCATTTATTTCATTTTAATAAAAATTAAAAAGCCATGACCTTATCTTTTTTAGAAAGACGGATTCAATACGTATACATCTTGTGAAAGTTTGTTGAATGATCTAGGTAAAATTGTGAAAAAGTATAAAGGGTGTGGTGAGGTACTTGCACAAGATTTTATTGGTTTACCCTTAAATGCTAAAGTCTTGAATATCTATTCAGTAGGTACCCAGAACGTGCAAAGAATATTTTTAAAACTTTGTAGCTATAAAGATGTTTCAAGGGCAGTATGTTAAAATTCTTTAATAAGATAAAGCTATCATGATATCGGTGGTCGCCGTGGCGTAGTGGGTAGAGTGCGACGCTCACACGCCGAAGGGTCTAGGTTCGACTCCCAGTTCAACACCAATTTTTCTAATATTTCATGGCACCACCTCTTTCGAGCTGCTGACAACACTCAAAGAGTAATAACTGTCTAAGAAAGCTTCTCAAATTTCGCCGTTCGGAGTCGGCAAAAAACTGTAGGTCCCTTCTACTCGTGAGAGAACAGTAGCGCGCACAACACGAGTAGTTGATGAGCAAGCTAGGCCCTGGTCCCCCTTTGGACTGTAGCGCCAACAATTGTTATTATCATGATATCGACGTTTATGACAAATTAATCTAATACGTGTTTTTGTGTAATAAGAAGTGGGTAAACTTTGTTGTAGTGAGCTCCTCCCCAGCTCGCTATGCCTTACTCAAGCTTGGACCGAACTAACCCGTAGTACAGACTTTTTAGGAGTTCAGGTCCACAATAAGACCTTAAAAAATAGATTTGTCTGGAAGCAGCCATGAGATATTTCTTTAAAGCCCTAGTGTGTTCAAACCAGCTCAACTTTGAATCAGTTTAACACCCAAATACTTGTAATGGGTAACATTTTCTATAAGAAAACAACCTTCAGAGCAAGAGTGATGTTCATAAAAAGTTTGGACACTAAATACAGAATTGCAGATTTCCTTAGAAATTTTAAGACTAGTGCAGTTGGCTCCATGAAACACTATAGGTATGAAGTCCACAATACTGCTGGTCAGATTAAAAAACATAATTTTCGTTTTGTCACTAATAACCATTCTGTGAACTTTGAACCAACTTTGACTAAGAAGTTCCAGATCATTGTTAATAGCAGCAGTAAGATAAAAGTAGAGTTAGCTGTAAGGATGAAGGCCATATTGTCAGCAAAAGCAGTTACATTGGCTAGGAAGCACAAGGAGAAAACTGAGTTGATAAATATCAGTAATAACAGGGGACTAAGAACGGAACCTTGAGAGATACCTACAGAAATTACACTCTTCGAACTTAAAACATCATCAATCAATTAAATTTTTGGCGATGAAGCTCAAGGATCAGTGTTTATCGATGGTATGGTGAATTCAACCGAGGTCGTAGTTCACTCCAAGACAATCGTCCAAAATCAGTTGTTGTTCCGGAAACCATTGATGCTGTGCACCAACAGATATTGCAAGATCGCCATGTGACCAATCGTGAGATTGAGACAACCTTAGGCATTAGCGTGAACAGCATACATTCAATATTGCATGAACATTTGACCGTCAAAAAAATTTGTTCGCATTGGATCCCACACAATTTGTCAATCGCTCAAAAAAAGGCTCGTGTTGATTGGTCGAAAGAAAAACTCCAAAAATACGATCGCGGTGCTTCGAAACACGTCTATGAAATCGTGGTAGGTGATGAATCGTGGATTTACGCGTATGAGCCCCAAAGTAAAAAGCAGTCGATTGTATGTTGTTGTTGTATGGTGTTTTAAATTGAGCCAAATCCAATAAAAGTTGCTCGCACAGGAAGCACTTCCGAGCAAATGGTCGTCTGTTTTTTCAGAAATACTGGATATGTCGCAACTGTACCACTAGACCAACGCAGAACAGTCAATTCTGAGTGGTACACAGCCGTTTGTTTGCCAGCAATCAGGAAAACTAACCGCCGAAAACGGATCACTCTTCACCACGACAATGCGAGCTCTCACACATCGGCTCAAACAACTGCATTTTTGAGCACTCAAAACTTCGATTTGATGAGTCATCCGCCGTAAAGTCCTAACTTGGCACCGAATGACTTCTTTTTATTCCCGTACGTAACAAATAAAATGAGAGGTCAACGTTTTTCGACACCTGAAGAAGCGGTTGATGCATTCAGAATGCATGTTTTGGAGATACCTCAATCAGAATGGCAAAAGTGTTTCGACAATTGGTTCAAACGCATGCAAAAATGTATGGATCTTAATGGGGAATATTTTCCAAAACAATAAAGCTATTTTCTATGATTAATGTTTGTTTTTGTTCTCTAAACCCGAAATATAAAATGCAGCCCTCGTACAACAATGTCACTGTGAAGCAAGCCAGGTGAACCACCTCAAACTATATAAAAAAATGAAATTCATTTAAAGAAAGTTATGTTATCAATTAGTGAGATGACAAAGGAATTGTCTACTTTGAACTTTAACCCGCTAACCAAACAATCTATTCACTTGTCTACATTGAACAACCAAGAAAATTGAACAATGCAGTTGAAGAAATGCGGCCCGAAAAGGTGTCATGACCATGCAAGGCCACACACATCTTACCATATAGTCCTGACTTTGCACCATCTGATTACTTTTAATTTAGATCTTTGCAAAACTCCTTAAATGGTAAAAATTTCAATAAGAATGAAGATGTCAAATCGTACCTGGCTTAGTTTTTTTGCTTATCAGAACCAGAAGTTTTATGAGTGTGACTTATGATGCTGTTTGAAAGATGGCAAAAGGTGATTGCTCAAAATGGTTCTATGGAAAAATTGTTATTTATATATATGCCTCACTGATATTGAAACATTGTTTTGCAACAATGAAGATTATCTATTTTAAGTACATGTTAAAATCATGACGTCGGAAAATAGTTTAAATGCTTTTAAGGTTACAGTGGCTGAACGCGATTTTGGGAAATAAATTGTAAAAACTACCAAATGTTCATGATGAATTGTCAAACAAATGTGAGTATAGTTGTCATTAAAAGCGTTCGCTGAAGTTTGACTAATTCTACTCCAATGTTTTCATCTTATTAAAATGAAACAAAAATTCGAATCTAAATTATAAACATATTATTAATGTCATTATATCAACCTTGTTCTTGGAATTCGGTTTCGGATTTCTATAATTATGCCCCGTGCATGACGAATTCTGTTGCAGGAAGAACTGTAAGAATATGTTACACATGAAAGTTAATCAGTTGCTGACAATAATGTTTTTACTGACAAACTATTTTTTCTTTTTCCGCTTTTACAAAACTAAAAACAAATTAATTTTTTAGTTTTTAATTAGAAATGCTGGCATTTGAGACTTGCTAAGCTTCGTTGACGTTTTAATCTTGGTAGAAATCGTAGACAGTACTTAGTTTACGACAAAAGACCAGTTAACAATAAATCCATACAAATTATTTCAACTGATTTAAAACTTGCCACATTTCGGAGATTATACGATGATCATACTCGAAATCGGTAGCTCTTAGGGATTTGTACTGAGTAAACGTCAGACACCACAGCACGCTAGTTCCATCAAATGCAAAAGTCTCTTTTCATAATCGGTCACACTAAATTAAAACAATTTTCTTTCACAATAAGATCGCCTTTTTTGTCTCTTGGCCTCAACTCATACGACTGTCTTTGGGATAGTTCCCATTTTACTAGTTACCAGCATCAGAAAACATACATTTTTCCACTGTTTAAATAAGTTTAAAAAAGATTTTATAATTATATTACACCGCATTGTAGTTTCAAATCTAACACCACTCAAAATTATAAACAACCCTGATATACACCTCTAATTCTATAACAAATAGGGGTCATACATATGTGACTTAATCCTAACTCATTTAGCTTCTTTATGTTCGTGGTTAGCATAATTTCTACAGTCAATCAAATGTCACAACAGAGGCACATTTTAGAAAACTTTCCTCCTTTTTTTTTCACTCCTTTCATTCTTCCTCTTTGGTTGGCATCACAATCTGAATCGGAAGAATGAGACCCTTGATCTCGTCATCTTAGACGTGAACTGGCTCTGTTGCGTCACACCTATGACTCGGATTTGAAGACTCATCGGCTGTTGTTGTACTTTCCATACACTCTACATAGCCTAGTTTTTATAAGGCATTGCGCTTGCCGTCAATTCGTTTAATCTTTTCCTAATTTTGAATTTAAAGGCCTTAAAGATACTTCTACACCGCTTGCCATCGGCTAGAACTATCGTTTAAATTAAAAACTACAAATTAAAATGTGTTTTTTGTTTCTTAGTTTAACTACAACATAGATTTATTTTATTAAATTTCTCTTTACAAGTATGTAATTATTTCTTTAAAGCTAAGAAAATAATTATCACTACGTGTTTAAACAGAAAATAAATGCAAATTGGTTCTTTTTCGTACAGCAACTCTAAGCAAAGGAAGACAAATGGATTTAACAGCTACCCTCACGCCCCGAAGGTTTCAGTTCCCCATTTCTCCTTCTCTGTTCTCTTAGCTCGCCGGTACCGCTCCTTATCGACTATCTAATGTATCTACTTTCGAAGAATACAATCTGTATTTTTTTTTTGTTTTTCTTTTCTTTTTAATTTGCTTCCATTCACACAATTTTTTTTGCACGCACTCACACACGCTCACGAATAGTTAAAACCGTTTACTTCATAGTTGGCATGGCTACGGCAGCCTGGGTGTGGCTTACATCGCTTTGGCGCCACAATTGGGTCACAGTCTTGGTCTGGGTGTAGAATTTGATGCCTTGCTTTCCGTAGAAGTGGTGGTCTCCCATGAAGCTTCCACGGGTGCCGGTAAAGGAGAACATAGGTAGAGGAACTGGGATTGGCACATTGACGCCGACCTGTCCGACATCGATTTCATTGACGAACTTCCTGGCGGTGGCTCCGTTGGTGGTAAAGATGGCTGTTCCATTTCCGTAGGGGTTGTTGTTGATCAATTCAATCGCCTCGTCGATGGTGTCGACGTTTAGGATAACAAGAACGGGTCCGAAAATTTCCTCGTTGTAGCACTTCATGTGGGTTTTGACGTTGTTAAGAATGGTTGCACCGACAAAGTTACCATTCTCGTAACCGGGCACCTTGATGTCGCGACCATCTAAGATCAGTTCGGCGCCCTCCTCCACTCCAGACTGTACCAGGTCGAAGATCCTTTTCTTGGATTGTGGGCTGATGACGGGTCCGAAGTCAGTTCCGGGAACATGTCCAGCGTTAACCTTCAGTTTACGGGCACGCTCAACCAAGTCAGGAATCCATTTCTGTGCTTCTCCCACGAAGACGGCGGTGGACAGAGCCATGCATCGTTGTCCAGCGGCACCGAAGGCGGCTCCGGCAAGTTGGTTCAGTGTGTTTTCTTTGTTGGCATCAGCCATGATGACACCGTGGTTCTTGGCGCCCATGTTGCTCTGCACACGCTTTCCATTGCGACCAGCGCGCTCGTAAATGTACTTGCCAGCTTGGTCGGAACCAACAAATGAGACGGCCTTGATCTCGGGGGCGTCGCAGATGAAGTTCACAGCATCGTGAGCACCATGGATCACGTTGACGACACCAGGTGGGCAGCCAGCTTCGTTCAAGAGCTCCATCAGCATCATTGTGACACCGGGAACCCGTTCGGAAGGCTTGATAATGCTTGTATTGCCGGTGGTAATGGCCACGGGGAACATCCAGAGGGGAATCATAGCTGGGAAATTGAAGGGAGCGATACCAGCGGTGACTCCTAATGGGAGGACAAGGGAGTAGGTGTCCATGTCCCTGGCAACGTTGGCCACGGTCTCGCCCATCTGCAGGGAAGGCATGCTGCAACAGTGTTCCACGACCTCTGTAATATGTAAAGAGATTTGTAAAAGGAGGTTTCGCTTCGACATGAAAAAGCGACTTACGGAGACCACGGAGAACATCTCCTTCAGCATCAACCAAAGTCTTGCCCTGCTCCTTGGTAATGTTCTTTGCCAACTCGCTCATGTTTTCCTTGATCAGAGCCTGTAACTTGAACATAACCTGCTGACGGGACACAATGGACTGTTGTGACCAACTCTTGAAGGCCTTCTTCGATGAATCCAATGCGGCTTGCATCTCAGCTGGTGTTGCCTTTGGCACGCGAGAAATGACCTCATTTGTGGCTGGATCGTGAAGATCAATCCATTCCTTGGTCTTCGACTCAACGAACTTTCCATCAATGAAAAGTTTTGTTGTTGGGGCCGAGCTTGAGGAATAACATCTTTTGGCCAAAAAGCGGGCCTGAAAGGAGAGAAAGACAAGTTCTTTATCAAGTAATAAATTAAGTCAAGATGATGACCGAGGAAAGCTGATAGGAACTAGGTCTTTTAAAGGACCTACCGCCAATGTCCCACATTATCTCGAAGTGTGAATTATATTTGGATTCGTTTTGCTAGATGCTGAATTAAATTGGAACTACTTAGGCGATAAGAGTAAAAAGCGTCATCAATATTTTTCAGTTCAATTAGTATTTGATTGCTAACGAGCTTGACAACTGGTTATCAAGTGTGTTGTTTGACTGTGCGGTGAAAGCATTTAGAAGCGGAGCTACAAGTTCTCCGTTATCTAGAGGAGATCTTTAAGAGCTTTAATGAGTCCTTATTACATATTTTTTTTTGTCAAGAAGCTCCTTAAAGTTATAATTTTGTTTCTGTTTTGCTTAATATTTTTTTTTAATATATCCCGAAAATAAGAATCAGTGCCTAGACAGATAACCATTTGAGTAAAATCATTTATAACCCCTGGCTAGGGAAGACTGGAAAAATTTACGAAATCTTTGCTGGCAGAATAAATTTGGAAACATTTTTTTAAAATTGATACAACGTATGTATATTCAGTTCTTGCGCCTGGATTAGAATTCTTCAATTTTAGAGGATGTTCCATTCTTAATACTTGGCTTCAAAACGAAGTGGAAAACGACATCACCCGAGCGCGGCAAATTCTAGAATCTCTAGTATCGGCACTTATGTTTGAACTTTGTTTCTTAACTGCTGGTAAATAAATTTTGGCTTGGAACCGAAAACTGCTTCCCACTTCAGCAAAGATTGCTTATTAAGTAAACCTCAAAACACCACAAACAAATTTAAAAGCGCCTCAAACTGAGACAAGCAGCCCTGATGATATCGAGTGGCCTCGAGTGTGATATACTTCTTGACATCTCACACTCTCACTGATTAAATAACAGCAAATACTCACATTTTGTAAAAAATTAAAAACATAATGGCAGTAGGTCTCTACTCAGCTTTCTTCGCAAACAGTTGTCCCTTATCAATAAGGAAAGCAAAACGATGACGTGACGACACTTGGTTTGTTTTATTTTGTTATTTTAGGAAATCCAACCCACCTTGTGACAGTGAAATATTACGTATTGCTGGCAGATAAGAACTCGTATCAGCGGTTAGCTGTGTGCCTGTTTATGAAATTGAATTAATTTTTTCAAGCCAATTGCTCAGGCTTAGCTATCTCAAATCAAATTCTTGTCTTATCACTGCAGTCTTGACTATAATGGAATATGCCAACTAGACCAACGGGGAGCTTGAATCAACATGATTGCAGTCCCCAGTTTAAAAAAATTTTCATGGTTGTCAGAAACTACTAATTAACTAATTGCGGTATGTTCACTTCAATTCTGTCAGAACGGATCCTAGTTAAATAGTTTAAGTTGTACTTGTATATTGGCGTCTAGCAACCTTGTGCTACTCTTCAAAGATCTAATTCTAATATGGTTCTTAAAAGGAATAGAAAAACATGAGATCAATCGCAAATCAATGTGAATTCCTAATCAGAAAATGCGATTTCCCGTGGTGGAGCAATGCCATCATTAGCAGGGAAAATATTTACATAGACAAGCAAACGTTAACTGGCCACCGTGACGTAGTGCGGCACTCAAACGCCAAAGGTTACGTAAGTAAGTTCCAATAGAACTTCAAGGTTTCGAAAAGCAAAAATACCTAAACCAGATACCTACGACAACTCCAATTCGCATTGTAGATGAACACTGTTTGCTTTCTTTGCGTCTGTTTGATGTACATTCAAGTGGAGTTTGTCTCCACAACGATAGACAATGTGTGGACAACACAGTTCCATTCTACTTCCCTCTTATCCCTTTCATTGAAGCTATAGCCTCTTGCATAGTAAAGACTGAGCAATTACTTATTTTAACCGATAGAGTGAATTGAAGGAAGACACTTTACTCGTTGCTTAGGAAAGATAACACAAGATTTTACAGGCGCAGAGCTGTAAGAAATTACGATCCCCAATACTATTATAGAAAAAACAGAGCGACTTAACCCTGAATGTTTTACAGCAGTACTATCGTTAACAATCTTAAACGTGCATTAGCAGAGTTTTTAGCAGGACACTATACAGGTGGGAAACACTAAGAAAATTTGAATTAGTCGAAAGGTGTCTCTGTAAATTTTGTAAAAATTTAAATCTTAGACAACGAATTGGTATTTTAAAGTACTCCTAAGACATGATGAAGAGATGGACCGATCTTAGTCATGAACTTCAATTTGGAAGACAGTCCCGCTTTAAAATCTTTAGTAGTGTTCACAATTTGTATTTTTTAAAAAAGAGACTTAGATCTCACTAATCCAAAGGAGTCTACAACCCTAATCGAATTTTATATTCGATTAACCAAAAGACTAAAAAATATGAACTTGAGTTGCAAATGCGGTGACAACCAGTTACGCTCAGCGAAATCAACCCGAATCATCTGACACTGAGCTGAAATCACTCTTTTATGAAGAAAGCAATCATGCTCTTCAATATCAGGTACGCATCGCTGCAATTCCGATCAGATGTCGTTGCGGAAAAAATTCCAATTATTTTGACTTAATTTAAATTTTTATCAACTGCGAAGATAAGCCCTTCAGTCTGTGCCGAAAATTATTGCATAACGCCAAAGTAATCTTAAATGGCAAATATTCACTTACACTTCCAACTGTACAACACCTAGTGCGTGAACACTAGCAGGCAACACCTTATACAGGGGTATGTGTCAAAGAAGGAAACAAATGTACATACATAATTGCTCCTCCCCAACACATATGCCAAAAATACAATTTCAAAGAACAGCGGCACTATGTATTGTCACTATGTAACCAAAAAATGAAAAAGAACCAAAGAACAAGCCCCTCAGACCTATACAAACACAATTCACTTTCGATCTTTCTGCTTGCGTATGTTCTGCGTGGTACATACAGCCAACAGGTTCCCCCCCAAGCCACATCGACAACCACTCTACACCGCACGTCTATGTGCGATCAAAAACCTTCACCGGTCAAGACAATTGGGAAGTGCACCAAAACACGTGACGTGTTCACAACAAAAGCGATCCACGCCACCTATTGCTTATCCAGAGCAGATTTTCCTGTTAATTTAATTCTACTCAATTGATTTGACATTCCTCTGACCAAGTTGTCGGTGTTTTTCTGATTTAAACATATAAACTCTATTACGCCAGCGAAACACACCCCCAGACACACACTAGCTCGGGCGACGCGACGGCGAATCAATTAAATCGATCGTTGGTTCCTGTCTCAATTATGTCACGGATGCGGCAGGCAAACAATTTTGCACTGCACTTCCTTATCAATGAAATCGCGCAGCTGCCAGCCGGAGTTACATAACTTTTCCCCATCCGTCGTTGGGGCTCGGCAGGGGGTTGATGGCAAGACGAAGGTCGGCAATAGGCATGTGATTTCGCTTTCAATTGCAATGCTGGTCATGAACTTGATCGGAAGTTATGCATTCCTTCGGAAATTTAAATGAGAATACATTGCAAAGACTTACCTCAGCTCCAATCAAGCGCACTAGAGACATCTTCACTGCAGAGGCACTTCAAGTCGCACAAGAACAAAAAAGAACTATTTAAAGGAGAGAGCTAAATCGTAGCACTCAAGCCAATGGTTTAACTAGAACTGACTTAATAGAATCGATCCCACTTTGCTGGTGGGATAAGTTTGTTGGTCGCTGGAAGAGATGTTAGTGTGTTCGAGTCACCGGTATGGTGATAGAATTTTAGTGTATTGTGTGCTACCGACGGCAGTGAAATGGAATACTACGCAAACAGGTTGAGTATAGCTATAGAGCTACAGGCGGCCCACTTCCAGTGGGGCAGTCACTTTCCGGATTCACTTTGAGGCGGCAGAGAATTGTACGGCCAACTTTATGCCTTGGAAAAACTGGTTGTCGAAGTTGTCGGTAAAATTGAGTAGTGAAACGAGATTCATGCAGTGCTGTTATTATATTGGAGGCGTTTTTCTGATACATAATGTTGAGAATGGTATTTTTCTTTGAGCTCTGATTGTTTGATTTTGTTGTTTTAGAACACAGTTCCTGGTGCTTCAATGGTGTGGATGTTTATGATTTTCAGGAGTAATTTTATAGTAACTGATGGTAGTCTGAACTAGGATATTCAAAATTTCCTGATACTTAAACATTTTAAGCAAATCGTTGCAGTTAAGTGAATTAGTTTATAGATATTTGTGTAGCATATGAACTTGAGAAAGAAGCTGGTGCTTCTTTTCAAAAGGGTCAGAGTCTAGCCAACTGAGCGATTAGTTGGCAACTCGAAGAAGGTTGTCGAACCGTTCAAATTCGGAAATATTCGCCAAATTTTTCCTGCGGAATAAAGATCCGAAATTTTGTGTGTCACGTCTTAATGTTGAACATACTCGTATAATAAGTGCCTTTAGAACTACAATAATAATGTTTGATTTTTTTTAAGCACGTTGCGACTGTTATACAAAATGTTTTCAGTTCGAATCACGCAATTCATAAAATTCGGTTTTACTTCGGAATTACCAACAGTAAAATGGAAGCTATATAGAAGGACCAATTTCTCATGCGCGTAATAAGGAATTGACATCTGAGAAGGAATCTGTCTGAGAGCAATTCCACGGTGGAAAGAGTAAAAACAATAATATACTAGGAGGAACTGAACAGAACAAAAACATACAAAAGAAAAAATAAGTGATTAAAGAGTGCGCATAATATAATAATAATTGTTGGTGCGACAGAGTCCACAGGGGGACCAGGGCCTAGCTTGCTCATCAATTACTCGTGTTGTGCGCGCTACTGTTCTCTCACGAGTAGAAGGTCCTACAGTTTTTTGCTGACTCCGAACGGCGATGTTTAAGAAGCTTTCTTAGACAGTTATTACTCTTTGAGTGTTGTCAGCAGCTCGAAAGAGGTGGCGCCGTGAAAAATTGGAGGTGTTCAGCCGGGAATCGAACATAGACCCTTCGACGTGTGAGCGTCTCACTCTACCCACTAATCCACGGCGGTCACAAAGAGTGCGCATAAAAACACAAAAGAAAGTTCGGGATCGTCCAGAACTTCATCAACGAACTCACCGTTGTTATTTGTATAAATATACATGTATATGTAGATCATGGAATATGCACTTACGCAGAAATATATATTCCGCTGTTTACTTAAGGAAAGTTACCAAACTAAACAATTCTTTACGATACCGAATTCGTGTTCAACAACGATTCAGGAATAAGGGTAAGAGGTGGGTATAAGGCATCGGCAAGCAAGACGACATATGGGTAAAGATATTTTGAAACTAATTTCATATAGGTTTGACTTGGCTATATAGAGAAGGGGTTAATGAATATTTTCTTTACATCAAAAATACCGTAGATGGGAATGCTGTACGAACTTTTTCTGTTAAAAGAGCTCTTTCTATTTCCAACGATGTTAAAATGCATTCCATGGGCCCAGAAATGTTGGTTCTTCTATTTTTAATTCTTTTCTTTTATTCTCTTACAATATGAGCCGCAAATTTGATTAAATTGAATTGAATTCCGTAATTTGTGACACTAAGATCCACAAAATTCAAGGGCTAACTCCTTCAACAGCCCTTCGGCCTTCATTTTATCTTTGAAGGTTATCTTTTTAAAATCTTTTGGCATGTAATAACGCAGTAACACACTATATCACAATATCAAAACAAACAAAATTTGGATTCCACTCTCGTTGGGTAACATTTTCGATGATTCCTTAACTTGAAAGTATTACAATCAGCCTTAACCATATATGCAATTCAACTGAATATTGAATACATGTTTGAACAAATTCTTTTAGCCTAATTATTTACACATTTTCAGCTTGAGCTGATGTTTTCAAAAAACTAAGAGACGGTCGCAGGTAACTTAAACTTAAGTTGTAACTATTTCAAAGAAAATAATAAAAATTCTTTGTAGATATAGTATCCCATTCACATTGAAAGACACCCAAAATTCTCAAGATTGGCTAAATAAAAAACGGAGGCAACTAAACAAATTTAAAATAGTTCGGTCTTCGAAATTACTTTTCAGTGTGTAGTAGAAGTGAACAAAATTGGTTATAGATGGGCTTAAAATAAAAGTCTAATAATGACTTTAATGAAGTTTTAATCACGTCTGTCTTTTCTTTCATCGGGGATTATAATGTATTTAATTCAGGCGAGATTGCGACAACTGGAAGTTAAGCATTAACTTCGAGAAGTCGGAAACCATCCTGTTCAGGACGCCGTTTCATAAGGCTTCGGCGGGCACAAAAAAGAATTGGCGCAAGCTCGAAATCATTGGACAATACGGGGAACCACTGGCGCAGAAGACGGTGGTCAGATACTTCGGGATCTGGATAGATCAGTATTTGTATTTTAACAAACAAACAGATGCTGCTCTGACCAGGGCTCGAGGCGCCTTTGCCCTTGCAAAGACACTTTTTTACAACAGCCAACTCGATGCGAGGGTTAAGGTAATCTGCTACATGACCCTAATCAGACCAATGCTTACCTATGGCCGTCCCGTGTGGTTCAATGTGGGAGCTAGTCTGATGGAGAGGATACGGTTGTTCGGGTGGGCATGCCTTCTGGCCTGTCTTCAACTTTACCGAACTCCTTGGTCCGAGTACAAGAAACTGAGACTGATTCGGAGACATACTGCAAGAGCAATGGACTCCGATAACAATTTCAGGAGCTTACCATCCCAACACACAATACCATGAAAGGGTGCGCCATAATGGTTTCGTTTCTCCAAAAGCATTCGTCTATTTTGATAAGCTAGGTCTGTTACAAGACAAAAAAGCGATACCGCTCATCTTTTATTTCGCCCATTCTGCTGTGGATGGGCGGCTCAACTACGACCGTTTCGTTTCACGACAAGCTGAGGACAATTTCCTCCGCTTCAGTACAGCAGTATCCATATGGGATGTGCGGGATGTTGCGAAGCAGCATAAATGGTTCTGGTGGCTATGAGGCGAATCAAACTATCTCGACGAACCTCCAAACACTGGGTAATAGTAGTAGTAGTTACATTTATTTTCATTGGTTAACATATCATTTACATATATGGTTTAAAACTCAGCTTCCTCAGAGATACGATAACAATTTATCTTACTACTGAGAAATGCGTTCATTATAGATTGAACAATTTTTATGAGTAAGCTATCAAAGGACAACAATGACAAGAACCTTCATTTAAATGAATAAACACTGGGTAGGGAATCCTACGGGGACGGTCGGCTATGGTTTGAGGAGAAATATATGTGAGTGTATATTCGATTATACACACATATATAGGTGTACATAGACGCTCCTGTCCATGTATGCATGAACATATATTGATGAACGACCATATATGATGGACATGCACATGTGCGTATGTAGCTTAAGTTAGTAAGCTAGTTTTAGTTTTAGTTCTTAGTTTTAGTTATAGTCATAGCCTTAGACATATGTATTGTTTTGTAAAATGGTTAAGCTTTTAAGCTTTTTTTTCTTCTTCCCTCTTTTCTTAATAGATAAAAGGTGTTAAAATGAATAAATATTCTTATATTAAATAAATAAATATGTTGAAAAACACATAAAATTAAGTTAATCTTAGAGAGGCAGTTTAGGGCCAGTAAGATTATGATTATGGTCTGAAATCTAAGTGTCCCTTTATTAATTAATAAAATGCAAAAAAAAATGCATTTAATTGAGGTTGTAGCAGTTTACGATGTAAAATGATCACAACCAAACACTTTTGTATTCGACCAAGTTTTAAACAGAAGTGGGCGTGATTCGCAGAATTGTTCTTTCTAACAACACATTTTGTACCAGATTGAATTTATAGGATAAGTAACTGGCCTTATAACTCCAGTAATATAAATTTCGTAAGTCTACAGTTTGTTAGACACTTCTCCTTTATATTATTGGATCAGGGCCTAGCTTACTCATCAACTACTCGTGCTGTGCGGGCTACTTTTCTCTTAGGAGTAGGGGGTACCTACAGTTTTTTGCCGATTTATAATTCCTTGAGTGCTGTCAGCAACTCGAAAGAAGTGGTGCCGTAAAATATGCAGGGTGTTCTGCCGGGAATCAAAACTTGAGTCTTCAATGCTTTAAATATTGCAACATACAACTTTTGGCAGATTGGAACCCATAACATTGGATTTGGAATAAGCTTCTATAACAATCTCACGTCCCTGTGCCATAAATGAATACAGATAATGCAAGCTACTCAAAACCATAGAAATAACCTTTGCCTTTCTTTCAGCGCTTCCCAGTTGAACTTTAAGAATGCGTGACGTTTTGTATTCACCAAATTAAAAAAAAAAGTCTTAAATATATTTATTTTCAGCCCTTATTTCAGAAAGATCATGATGAAAGCTAGGATCAAAAAAACAATCTAATGTTGAACGTATTTTCAAAACCCAGTAAAGTTGAAAACAGCATATTTTGTCACAGCTTTACATAACGTGTTTATTGAAGCCATTACGCCAATTTGTAGCTAAAATCAATGCTTAACTACACACGCAGCCATCACACCACACTGATCAACCTTTGTAGCCTAATCTCCTCACAACTCACGAATTGTTATTTTAGGCCACACGCACACCAGCGCGTCAGTCTTATACGTTCCAATCGAAAAATTTTTCAGTTTTTGCTTTTGCGTCGCCAGTTGCTATCAAGAGAAATATTCCGAGCAAAAACGTGGAGCTTTTCGAGTTTCCAGCGCGCGGGCGTCTAAAATTAGAATCATAACACTCGTTTTCCAATAGCGTAGTTTCCACAGTGTTCCGAATCCCAATCCATTTCAATGCCAATGACTTGGGATGTGTGTATTGTATAGATACCCAGCACAGATGTGATATGTTTTCTTATTTATTGCTGGTGTTATCTAATGGATACACGTGTTTAATTCAATTGAACTGTTGAGAGAGCGTATATGTGTGTGGCGGAGAGACGAAAACATAAACACACACACGGTAGGTGGAGAAAGCGCAACAGAATGTTGTTTTGTATGCTCTTGCGACGTATCTTTGGTGCTATTGGAAGTGTTCCATTTTGGGTACCTGTTGCTGAGCCTGTTATGTCTCGCTAACCGCCGCCAAATTTAAGACGTGTTATCATTGATTTGTTTTGCACCCCCCTTTCGAGTGAAATGCAATGAGGTTTCTGAGTATAACTTTGTTTATCTTTTAGTCTTAGGTTTTCCAAGAGATACCAAGATGATGGATCTAATCAGAGTTTCTTATCAGCCTAACTGCCTCCCACTATCTCATTCTTTGCAGATAAAAACTATTTGAACGTTGGCAATTCGCAGCCAAACCATGCTTGTTTCATCTTTTGATTATGCTGTGACCTTCAAGTAAACTCAAGACAGAAACAATGATCTTCTGACTCCAGCCGCAATTTTTTTACCTCCTTTCGGTCGATTGTCTCTGTGAGACATATATTTTGACGTCAGAGACCAGCTTATCTGCAATGACTGGAGGAGATGCTCCGATTTTTGAGCGAACTATGTGAACATTACGGGTCGATGTGGAGGCATATGTCAGCGCCCTAAGCTCTTTCGTGACATGATTGATCCGCTGAGACAGCACAGGTTGCAGTTCGGCTTGAATCGATAATGTATGAGTTTAGACGACGAAAACTGTTCTTGGGGTCATTGACGTCTCTATTTCTGATTATTTGGTTGCAAAGTTTTTTACGATCCGCAACATTTTATAGCTGTATACGATCAAAACAAGTAAACACAATGGACTTATGAGTGAGCTTTTGGATAGAAGTTATTTTGACACAACAAGAACATCAAACCGGACTCATCATCACTACAATCAGTTGAAGTATCAAGGGAAAATTTTGTATTTGCAGAAATCTGAACCATTGCAGGGATAAGTTCTCTTTCACTTTGGCTTTGTTTAAGATCTATTTTAAATAATAGAACAATTTTCAGTTTTGTTTAGTTTTGATATTGGAAAAAATGAAGAAACGTTTTCAGTTTTTCTAAAACGGGAGGGCCTTAATCGCCCGTAAACTTACCGTAACTCATCACTAACTGGTGTGTTGAAAGACATTGCAATTATTTTTATATTTACGAGACATACTGACGCAATGGATGTTGTTTCGTCTTCTTTCTTTTTTAGTTTTTCTAAAACAATATTTTAGGAAGATTTGACCTGTATATACGCACCTTTTTGTATTTGACTCTCTAAGCTTGGCAACAAATTTTTCACTGGCCTGCCGCTAAACCATATGGCTTTTTAAACATTTTATTGCCTACTATTTTCTCGGATGTGCTTAAAAAGGATAACTTCCACTAGTAAATGAATTCAGGCCAACAAAGTCGAGTAATTGTAGCCGCCGTGGCGTAGTGGGTAGAGTGCGACGCTCACACACCGAAGGTCTTTCGAGCTGCTTTCAACACTCAAAGAGTAATGACTGTGTAAGAAAGCTTCTCAAACATCGCTGTTCGGAGTCGGCAAAAAACTGTAGGTCCCTTCTACTCGTGAGAGAACAGTAGCGCGTACAGAACAAGTATTTGATCAGCAAATTAGGCCCTGGTCCCCTCCTGTGCACTGTCGCGCCAACAATTATTATTATTATTATTAATTGCATATTAAAAGGAGGTTCGTCTACAAAATGTGGTCACCGTGGAGTAGTACATAGAGTGCGACGCTCACACGCCGATGGGTCTAGGTTCGACTCCCAGATCAACACCAGTTTTTCGAATTTTCCACGGCACCACCTCTTTTGAGCTGGCAACAACACTCAACGAGTAATAATTGTCTAAGAAAGCTTCTCAAATCTCGCCATTCGGAGTCGGCAAAAAACTGTGGGTCCCTTCTACTCGTGAGAGAACAGTAGCGCGCACAACACGAGTAGTTGATGAGCAAGCTAGACCCTGGTCCCCCTTTGGACTGTACCGCCAACAACGTCTACAAAATGTCTACGGCAAGCAGACAGGCATGCAATATAAGTAGGCACGGTACACAGTGAGAATCCGTCTAGGCGAAAGGCCTTCCTAAAACTGAGGTAAAAAAATTAAGCGCTCATAAAATTAGCTCTTACCGTCCTGTTGAAACCAGAGCTCACCGAAGCCAAATGTTTGAATTTCAGGAAGCTTTCTTTCTTCTTTCTTAAGAATCAGTTTGTTTTCAACTATTGACCTTTGACCAAAACTACCAACGAATCGAAAATGCTCTGAAAAGGAAAAGTATATGCTCAAACATATATTTAGACGCATAGCATGCGGACATAAAATAAAAGCCACGTCCAAGTCGTTCTACATGCCTTTGGGAAGTTAAGTTTTATACTATGGAGAAGGACTTTTATCTGCAAGATATGAAATTGGTTGCTCGACATTAATGCCATTTCAATTGACTTACTAAAGGGAGGTGCTCTTGCACCACTATGATATATTTCTTGTACTCGTGACATACCAAAAAAAAGATCGCAAGAAAAAGCAAACAGCAAACATTGCGAAACTGAAAGTTGTCTCAACTTAACGACAAATTTTCCACAATTAAAGATGATGTACTATTAAGTGCATAATTGCTGATAATTACACTTTTTTTTCTTTAAATTATTATTATTGGTCACACACATACTTTTTCCCTCTGCAATGAAGAAAAAAATCCCAACAAGGACTAACTGCAAAAATGTAAAAATCGGTTAAGTGTAATGAAAAATGGGGAATAGAGTATAACCGTTAAGTTACTATAACAATAGAAAAGCAAACATTTTTCCAAAGAGTATTCCCCCCATTTCGATGGCAAATCGAAATTCGCCAAAACAAACTCACCTCCCCTGCGTACTACAGGTCCTTTTTATCGATTTTTCCCGACGAGTCAACACCAGCTATCACGTTTTACCATCAGTTCCTTGTGCGCACTCCATGATTAAAGTCGCCGTAGATAGTGAAAGCAAATTTGAACAGAAAAAAGTCAAACGCAAAACGGGAATTTTCTCAAAAATATTTTTAAAAGCAACTCTTTTTCGTCAACAGCTTCAGTCTCTTGCATTTAAGGCCCATTTCCCGTGCAAAATACACCCCCAAAGTGAATAAGAAGTTCTTATACCCTTTCAGCAAGTGAACAACTTTGTGTGAAGAAAAAATTTGCATTTTATAGATACATCCTATCCCCTGGATTTTGTTCGTGGCAAGAACTGAAGAAACGTTTCCCTGACTAGTTTATTGCCCTGTTAAATCGATAAGTCCGGTAGAGCGTGGAGAATGTCAAACTAAAGTGATTTCGCGTTCGAAAGCTGTTTAAATTTCTGCAAATCGTCTGTTTTTTCTGTGCTAGAGAGTGCGTAAGTGTTGTTGTTGTGCACGCATTAGCTCAATATGTACAAAACCATTCGCCATGGCGAGAATAGCCTGCAGTACACAATCCTTCCGCAGAACGATGATTTTCGAATTGACGGCAAATTGTCAAGCGCCAGCAGCAGTGGCAGCTGTAGTAAGTCAAAGTCCAAACGCTCGGGAAGGAGGCGTTCATTTTTCGCGTACATCGGACTTTTGTTTGTGTGCACTGTGATCATCGGGGCCGTATTGGTGCCGTTCTTGGTGTCAGCCGAATGCCTTCCAAATCCGTCGGACTGGTTCTTAAAAACAAAGGCCGCCATCACTGGCAGTGCACGACGAATTGGTGCAACTAGTACGTCATCAGCGTCGACTTCGACGACTATACGCGACGCCACCACCACCACCACCACCGATGCAAGAAACAATAATAAACCAATCGAGAGTACAATTCAGCCATATCCTGTGGAAAATAGTAGTGTAGTAGAACCTCAAATATCAGATCCCCAAGTAGATGTAGCGAGAGCGGGAGCGGGAGTGGGAGCATCGGAAGCTGCCAGCACTGTAATGAGCAATAGCAATGACGCAAAGCCCTCTCAGGACGCTAAGTCCACTCAGGACTCTGTGTCAAGGATCGGAAATGATTTTGTTGCCGAAGTACGTTTTGAGGGATTACGAGGCCAGTCAGCTGCATCCGCTGAGCCAACGATTGTTGTTACCACGGCAAGGAATAACGACCAAAACAAAGCGGCCGTTATCGACGAAGAAAATCTACCCGCAGTCACCACAACAGCAATGCCTGTAATCAAGCCGATTGCTATGTCCGGTGGGCAGAATATAACAAACCGTATTATGCAAGTGCCCTTGCTGAAGTCGGCCTCGAAAAAACCAATAATACCACCGGTGCTGGCAAAAACGAATTCCCTGGGGCGAGAGAGTGTGCGGCCATTCGGGCGGGACGAGCAGCAACAGGACGATAAAGACAAGAAGAACCCGGACGGCCCAAACGATTGGATACGCTCCCATTGGCCATACATTGATCCATCCACATACTTCCAGTGGACGGTGAGCACTGGGCGGGGATTCAGTAGCCTCTTCACTTGTGATAACTAATTTCGAAATTGTTTTAGGGTTACAAGGCCGAGGATAGCGTACTTCTGCCAGCCATTTTGGGAATCGCATTGATTGTGATTATTTTGATAATAGCCCTCTGCCTGGTGGCACGCAATAAGCGAACGATTGTCAGTTCGGTCAGAAAGCGGAATCGAAATGTAAGTGCTCGAAGATTGAGTGATTTATTATCCTTTGTGCTTGTGATTTGTTTTCTTTGACCACTTCAAGGAATGTTGCTTTATTGGGGATTCGATGAATTTTGTATGTGCGTTAATCAAAGGGTTCGACCCGGTGAATCCCTTGAGAACTCATACAAATGCATGCGTCCCTTTGAATATTTGTTTGTGTATACATAAACTCATATCTTCCCTTTTGGTATTCTAACTCTACAACTTTTGAAGAGCCATAAATTTGAAACTGTGGTAGTTTGGTTTGTAGCTCAGAGTGTAACAAGAAATCAATTAGAGAACCCTTTAGTATTTTAGCCAAAAAGCCTGCTACTGTAAAGATAATCCTGGACTTAGTTTGTATTTTTGTTTCCTGGCCTGCTTTCAGGATCAGAGTAGTTCGCTGCAATGCGTTCACTGACAAGCAAAATTGTCCTTTGAAATAAAAACTTTGTTCAACGTACGCTTGTTTCGACTCATATGAACAAATTAACATTTTTGTCATTTAGTTCTTGTACTCCATTTTTTTTGGTGTTAGATTCACTGTGGCCGTGGAGTAGCGTATAAAGTCCGAAACTTAGACGCTGAAGGTAGCAGGTTCCATTTCTAGACTGGTTACCTTAAATTTTTTCATATCCACCACATTCGAGCTGTTTATAAAACTTAAAAGATTATCCTTGAAAACGTTTCGCCGTTCAAAGTCAGCTACTGCAAGACCCTTCCACTCGGGATAGAATAGAAGCAGGCACAACATGAGTAGTTGTTGAGTAAACTAGGACCTCGTCCACTTGGGGTCTGTTTCGCCGTCCAACCGGTATGAAATGAGCGTTTTTTTTTTGAAAATAAAACACACATTATTAATGGGAAAGTAAAAACATTTTATTCAAAGTATTGTTTTCTACACATTTTGATCACCTTTCTGGCAATTTGTGAATACCACACCAATAAAATTGTTCGTCCTTTAAAGCAAACCAATCAGACACCCAATTTTCGACCTCCTAGTAGGAATCAAAGTGCTGCTCAGCCAATGCGTGTCCCATCGATGAAAACAAATGGTAGTCGGAAGGAGCCAAGTCTGGTGAATATGGCGGGTGGGGTAGCTGCTCCCAGCCAAGTGGTTTGATTGTATCATGGAGCAAAATTACCGCCGTGTCTTCTGGCCCATTCTGGTCGTTTCTCGATAAATGGATGGTTCAAATTGGTCACTTGTTGTTGGTAGCGATTAGTATTAATGGTTTTTACCAGGTTTTAGGAGCTCGTGGTACAGCACACCTTTCTGGTCCCACCAAACACACAGCATTGTCTTCTTGCCGAATCGATCTGGTTTTGCAGTCGATGTTGATGGTTGTCCCAGATTAACCCATGATTTTTTCAGTCTAGGATTCTTAAAATGAATCCATTCTTCATTTCCAGTAACTATCCGATGCAAAACCGATTTGTTTCTTGTCTTTGAAGCAAAATTTCACAAGTGTTTTTTCGGTTTTCCATTTGTCTTTCATTCAATTCATGTGGCACCCATTTTCCACACTTTTGGATCTTTCCCATAGCGGTCAGAAATTGTTTGTTGTGCAACATTTAATATTGCAGCCATTTTGCTTTTGACTCAAAGTGTCATCTTTATCCAATATCGTTTGCAATTCGGCGTCTTCAAACTTTTTTGGTGGTCTTCCACGTTCTTCATTTCTCACATCAAAATCATTACTTCCGAACCGTTGAAACCATCTTTTGCATGTTGCTTCTGACAGAGTATGATCACCATATGCCTCGACAAGCATTCGATGCGACTCTGCAGCACTTTTCTTCAAATGAAAACAAAAAGTGAATGCTTTCCGCAAATCATCACTTTCTGATACAAAATTCATTTTCAACACGATGAAAAAATATGATGTTGGCTGTTCAATGACTTGATGTATACTAAATATTGTGCACAGATGTCATAACAAACAAACAGAAAAAAATAAGGGCTCGTTCACAACAAATGTTCCCTATCGAGACATTTGTATCTTGACGCTCACTTCATACGGGTATACCTGTATACGTACATATACACTGCTTAAGTAAGTCCAAAACCTTGTACTACTAAGATTCTTGCAGTTTTACAAAAATCAGTTTAACACATTCCCACAATTTTAGAATCTGAGAAAGTCTACGGTTTAGTAAATAAAAGTGTTTGACACTAAAGGAACTTGGCCAAGTAAATCGATATGCTAAATAATGTGCTTAGTTCTAATTTCATTACACTTGTCCGAACTAACTTACTTTTAAGCTAAGAGTACAATTTAGTTCGGTCCATTTTGCGTTTTAAAATATTGAGTCCTCTATGGCTTTTCTTTCCTATTCTTCGATTTCTTCAAAAGATTCAAACCGATGACACCCAAATCGTTTTGCGTCTGTCAAAAAAGGAGTTGTCGGAAGGAATAAGGTTTGAAAAACACAAAGGGTGGGGTAACACTGTAATTTTGACCGCTACAGCCACGTGAAACTTCAAACATGCTGCAAACTTACCTCGTAATTCCTCTTGGTCGTTTCTGGCCGTTTTGCACGCAATGCACAGCTTAAACGCATTAGTTCAATGCTTTCGTCTGATTTTAGCAGCTCATAATTTTCCACACCCGTCTTGTCAAACTACATGCAGAGTATAACCTTTCAAAAATCAGTTCCGAGGTGAAAAATTGCAGTCCGACATTTTGAGTGAACATGAATTTTTTTAACCGAACGGAAATACTTTGCTTAGTCATTTCCAACGATTCTTCATCCAATACAAGTCACAATTCCTCATCTTCAATCTTTTTGGTTTGTCCAACCAATTAACTAATCTCATGGAAAGAAATATTGTATGGGAGAATAGAATCAGAAACTTCCAACATCTATAGCAGTCATACAAGCCATCCACATGTCATCTGCAGGATCCCCTTAGCAACTCTTCCATCTAAACTTCCTTTTTTATTCTAAAGGATTTTAATATAGAATATAGCCTATTATATTGCTACAATTATTTAGCTCCACAAAACTACACAGCGTATGTTAGAAAGGGTCGAGCTTTATTAAAGTGAAGTTCGGTATGATATACATATAGACAATTAATGTTTTCATTTTCTCGTAAAAAACTCTTAAATGAAGAAAATATAAGAAATGTGTCTTTATTAGTTCGGCATGCATTTCGTTGTTTTACAATTTCATTCTTTCTTGGCATATAAGTGATTATGAATAGTCAGTGTGTGCAAATTTATGATCGGAAGATTCAGACTCGGATCGGATTGGAAGATTCAGACTCTATGCATTTAAGCCTTAATCTATCGCCCTAACTAACTGTAACGGTCCCAATAACTCACAAATTCATTTCTCTGGTTTTTAATACACAAGCAGATAATTCCTTACTCAAATTTATGCTGGACCATCTTTCCGATGTCTATGTGTCTCTTTACCTCATTAGTGAGGCTTTTAAATAGAATTTGTTGTTTGCACCTCTGAAAACACTTTCATTCATTAAACCCATTTTAAAGGAAACGTTTCTGGCACCAATCAAAATATTTTATTTAATATTTATCCAGGCGAACTCTATTGAAAGCATATTGTTTTCAGTAAACCTCGTTATCTTAGAGCCTGTTGTAGAATGAAAAACATGTTTAACCCTTTTTTGTTCTGAATTAAATCAATTTCTAAAGCAACTAACGGCTTTTTCTGATGAAACCAACAAAAGTGGAGCTCTAATTCGTTCGATGTAAAAGATAAATAGATATCCTTGCATGGCCGAAAAAATCCGTGAGCGTGGTGGTAAATTCAATTCCTGGATGGCATTCCACATTTTGTCAGGACACTACCGCTTTCCAGTAAATACAATTTCTAAATTTTTCAATTTTAGCTATTTGGAGTTGCCAAAAAACTGTAGATCCCTCACTCATTGAAAAAGAAAGCTCGCATAACACCAGTATTTGCCGTAAATGTTGAGCCCTGATCCCCTTTGTTGACTGTTGCGTTATATAATATGTACAAATATAACATAATCAAACAAAGAAGCAGTGTGCATTTTTTTTAGATATTTTAGCGTATTTTATTATTATCAGTAATAGTGTCTTAATTTTAGAAAAATACTTAAAACTAGCTTACCTTTATCTTAACGATTGTTCTTAAACCTAACTTTCTGACAATTTTCAGGTGCTCTAAGCTAATCTTTATCTAATTTGAAAATTGTGTAGCAATTTGAGCATAGTTTTGATTAATGAATTAATTTTCATATAGTAATAATATATTGTATTTTCCTAAGAAGTAAAAAGACTCGGCTCCGTGTTTTTTTAACCTAGCCTAACCTATCCTAAATTTTAAACTTAGCTTAAACTTACAAACAAATATAACTTAACTATGTGCGTCATGGCGTATATCTGATACATGGCGTATACCGAATTTATATGCTTGACATTTAAAGTTAATATGACCATGATACCTTTTTTTACTTTTTTAAATTTTTATTTAACGATACCTTACGCACTACCTTTAATACAATTTCAGTTGGCCACAAGGGAAACTTTACATTCAATTTTGGTGACTTTCAAGCGGTGGCGGTAGCCGGTTTTGATGCAACCACTAGTAGAAGCGACGGTCTCTGACCGACGTGCCCTGTCAGAGCTGTAGCTGCATGCTTACCGCAGTACAAATACTGGTCCAACCAGATATCAAGATATATAATTACATTTTGCACAGCTAATTGCTGGCCCCGCGGGTCAAATATGTCGAGCTTGCGCCAGTTTCTCTTCGTCAACTTTCAGTCGTCGCAAAATTGCTGCATTGGGTCGAAATTACACTGCAGCTTCGATTATCGGGCCTGATTTATAAGATATAAGATCATCGGTGTACGCGAATAAATGCGGCGTGGAACCAATAAGATCACTTGTGATTATAGCGAAAAGGGTCGATAAGACAACTGCCCTTGTTACAACCCCTTTTTGTGTGAAATACAGCGGTAGATTTAACGTTGCCATTTTTCACAACAAACTTCCTACCTGTTACCATAGATCCTATACAGCAGCGTTTTATCTATGCCTAGTCTGACTAACTTTCACGGCACCACCTCTTTCGAGTTGCTGACAACACTCAAAGAGCAATTCTGTCTAGGAAAAAGCTTCTCAAACTTCGCCGTTCGGATTCGGCGAAAAACTGTAGGTCCCTTTTACTCATAAGTAGCGCGCACAACAGTTGATGAGCAAACTAGGCGCTGGTCCCACTGTGAACTGTAGCGCCACCCAATTATTATTTTTATTATTTGTCCGACTTCAAAGGCCTTGAGCAAGAGGCCTTCAAACCAAACGCTGTAGAACGCCTTTTCCGTATTTATCAGACAAGCACCTGTGCATTGGCCCTTGTTCTTGCTCCATTGGACTTCTGAGACCAATATGGATGCGGCATGTATGGTATCATGCGCCACCCTAAAGCTGGTATAATTTCATGTCCCTAGAACCATACTTACAGCGCTCTAGTGACAATTTTTTCTAAAACCTTGCTTATGCACGGAAGAAGACTTATAGACCGGAGATTTGTAGGGATGGAGTTATCTTTGTCCCTGAAAGTGCGCATCTAATTGAGCACGAGTGATCGTTTCAAATGGTTTGATTGTAAAGAGTGATTTTTTAGCTATTATCTTTTTGGCAACACTCGTTTAAACAGCTGATGCACGTTTCGTGTTTTGTTTCACTGTCAAACATCTTTAGTTTGGTCTATAATTTAACCATGAATCGTTTTACAAACGAACACCGCTTGCAAATTATTGAATTTTATATCAAAATGCGTGCTCTGTTAAGAAAGTTCATCGCGCGCTTCTTCCATTTTATGGTCAAAAATGGACGAAGCCCATTTTCGCATCCAAAAGAAGTCACAGTTTGGGGCGGTTTATGGGCTGGTGGCATCACTGGACCGTACTTCTTCAAAGATGATGCGAATCGTAACGTAACTGTGAATGGTGAGCGCTACCGTGAGATGATATTCAACTTGACTTGCATGACATGTGGTTTCTACAAAACAGTGCCACATGCCACACAACATGCGCAACAATGGACTTATTGGGAGGCGAGTCCGGTAAACATTTTATTTCACGTTCGGGACCGGTCAATTGGCCACCTAGATCGTGCGACTTAACGCCTTTAGACTATTTTTTGTGGAGCTATGTTGAATCTCATGTCTATACAGACAAGACCGCTTCAATTGACGCATGGGAAGGTAACATTGAAGCATTTATTCGTGAGATAACGGATGAACTGTTGGAAAGAGTATGCCAAAATTAGACTAAGCGGTTGGTCCATTTGAGACGCAGTCAAGGTCAACATTTATATGAAATAATCTTCAAACATAAAATTATATGGACCGTACTATCGATTCAAATAGAATATATGTGTTCTTTTTTGAGAAACTTTCCTATAGCTTTTAAAAAATCACCCTTTACTTGTCGTTGCCTTAACGTGGTGTGCACAGAGTTTTGTTGAGGTTCTAAGCTTGTTTATTCCCAAGGAACTGGAAATCAAATTGTGCTCGGTAGGCAGATTAAAATCTCAGGTTTGGTATAGTAATGATACCAAATGTTTTTCATTCTGGACAAAACATTACAATTAAAATGTATACTGAGCAATATGAAATTGAACATCTCGTCTAACCTTATTGGCACCTTTTGGAATTGTAATTAACTGTTTATAGATGCTTAATTTTAAATGCAAATGTTATTATATAATAACAATCCCTTTTATTTATCCCGTAGGATATCGAAGAAGCCGGTGAGGACAACACCACCCTCCTTACAAGCTCTAATCTCTCAGACGATGATTAAGAACCATCCAAGTCGAGATCAACACTTTAGAATAATAAGTTCTATATTTAAAGAAAAATGAGAAAAAATTAAAACCAAGCGAAGCTTTTGCTATCTTGCAGTATCAAACCGCAAGTCATCACGCAATCAAAACAAAATTTAAGTATAAAAAACGAAACGCGCAACATATTAATGAAAAAACTTACAAAAAAAAGTACTTTAGTTCGATTTCAAATCACCGAACGTTATATATATATACACATACAAAACATACATAATACTCTCCACCCATTTACTTACTTAACAACAAATAAAGATCCAAAAACACAACATTTAAATCTACATACAAAACAAAAAGGATTTAAAAATATATGAAAAAAAGCAAAAAAGACTGTAAAAGATAGAAGAAAAAATAACATAAAAAATATTTACAAGCAAAAACAAAGGTATATACATATATATTCTCATAGCTGTGCAAACATATATATGTATATGATAGATTGTGTACATTTTTTCCGATATATATACTTAAGTTCAAAATTTTCACATTTTAAAGGCAACAAAACGCGTAATGTAAGTTATAAATAAAATAATAATGATACAACTGGATACCTATATATTCAAGACAAAATGATACAACATTATACAAACAAAAAAAAAAGTAAATGAGAAAAAAAATATTAGCGAGAACAAACAAATAATAGTTATTTTTGTAAACGTGTGATAGAAGTAGATAGAATTATCCTTTTCTGAAATTTTAAAAATATATATAAACAAAAATGTGTAAGAATATGCGAACAAAAATAACAAATTTAATGTGTAGCTCATCATTGAGAAAAACAAAATCACACTAAATGCAGTTTTTCATATATGCATACGTACAAGAACTGTAGGCTTTTCAAGCAAAGCACTTAATTTACGGGTGGACAATGTGAAAAGTAACAATAAAGGGTGATGATCGATGTTTGATGCATCCGTCACACTCAAATCACGGGCTTCAGTTATTTGTTGTAGGAAATATGTTTCATTTTAACTGCTGTCCATGTAATTTGACTCCTTCTGTTTTCGAAACTTTCACTCCTCTGATTCTATTTGTCATTTGTAATTTTTGTTTAGACACAGTGGCATAGTTTTTTGCCTCGATGTGACTGACAATGTTGGTGGTCGCCATCTACTCGGCACTGTTTTCGTTTCCAAAGTCTCTATTGCTTGCATTTGCTTACCAACTGGTTTAGAGGACTTATTTAACTTGACAATACTTCCACTATGAAGTGTTGTAAGTCAACCAACATTTTACCGACGGCGGCTTGCAAACAAAAGATGTGAGGTATGATCACCAATGTGTTCTTCTCCTTGTTTGGCACTAAAGCTCAAAGTTGACTGGGACCTTAATCTTCATGTATTTCCAAGTTGTATTTAGTTGCGTACATTTTATTAAGTTAGGGTATCTCTGTCTTCCCGAGACTGGTAAAATCCTTTGTTAAATTGATCCAATCGATATGTTTTAAAATGGTTTTACTCTTGCGCTGTACAACATTTACTCATATAAGGCAACGTTTACTTAGATCCCGCACAACCTGAGGATTTTATCATTTATTTTCACTTCCAGATGTGCATCTACTCTAGCAGGACCAAAACTCGCCTGCAAAACTTTTCTTTCGAAAAGCCTCCCTCATCCACGTTAAATATCGTCAAAATGTTTGAAGGCTCATTCAGCTGTGACTTTCAGCTCAGCTCATTTTGTTACTTTCGTTGCTTGAAAATAAACCTCCATTTTTCTTATAAGCATTACCATTTTAGTAAGTTTAATTATCGGCTTCTCCTTAGGTTGAAGTACAACTTAATAAAGGCTTTTAATATTATTATATTAATTAGTTGCAGTACTAGCTATTCTTGCAGCCTGTGAGAAATTCCCTAGTTAAAGTGGACGAAAAAAAGTTATAGGGCCTTTTAATTACCTCTAATATTTTTTTCGTTAAAGAAGTGCAGCTTTTTGGTCATGGAGAAAGCTTATGACATTCTTTAAGTCGTTTTTACGAAGTAGACCTGCTGCACGCTTTTCGAGCATTTCGCAACAAAAAAAAAACATCCCATTCCAGTTTCTCCAGATCGAAGTTTTTGATCGATCATGTTGAAATCATTAACAAATATTACTTGAGCACAGTAAATTTACATGGTAGAGGTCTCAGTAACTTTCCAAACATTGACTCGAATATTAATCGATACATGCTACCTACAGAAGGCCTGCTACTGAAAACATGCTATGACCCAATATTCGAAATTTAGTGCGCGAAATCATTTAGATTATTGCCTTCGCATATGATATACCCAAGAAAAGTATATCATATGCGAAGGCAATATTCTAAATGATTTCGCGCACTAAATTTCGAATATTGATGCACTGTTGAAAAACAGGAAAAAGAGAAAGAAAAGCCAGAGCACGCAAAGCTAATCAAATGTTAAAATGAACATTCAAATGACAATATAACTACGGAACTTGAGACCTATCATTTCATTGCCCTAAAAATTGAGGATTTTTCAGGAGATGGAGCCATACTGGATAAGTGCGCCGACTAATACACCAAAGATCTCAATTTTGATTTGAGCAAAATTCAATATAAAAGCCTCTATTGCAAATTATTATTTTTCTTTCGGACCGGAGCAATTGTGTTCATACGCTCTACATGGCCATCTTAAGCGTTGCATCCGAAGACGCATGTCGCTCTACAGCCCACAAATTTCCTCATTATATCTTCTCCTCCAGATGGCATCAACGCATACAGGACCGAAAATCGCACTAAAACTTTTCTGTCGAAAAGACAAAGAGCTTCCTTATCCGCTTTTAGTAACGTCCAGGCTTACGGGCCATAGAGTGGGACTGGGATGATAAAGCGGTTATATAAAGCGAGCTTAGTCCTTCGAGAGAGGGCTTTATTACTTGAGAGAGGTCTTTATTACTGAATTACCTCTTGAGACCAAAGAAACAGCGATTGGCAAGAATTATTCTGCGTTGGATTTCGGTACTGATGTTGTTGTCCCTGTTTACCACGGAGCCGAGGTAGATGAAGTCCTTGACTACCTTGAAGTTTCTGCTGCCTAGTGTGACGCTCTGTCCGAGACGTCGATGTTGTGTGTCCTATCTTGATGACAGCATATATTTCGTTTTGCACTCATTTACCATCAAACCCATTTTAGCCGCTTCCACTCGCTGATGGCTCGCTGAGTCCAATCACGTCAATGTCATCAGTGTAAGCTAGCAGTTAAACAGACTTTTGGAAAATCGTGCCTCTAATATTGACTTGTGAGTTACGCACGATCTTCTCGAGAATGATATTGAAAAATTCACATGACAGTGCGTCGCCTTGTCTAAAAACTTTTTTGACATAAAAGGTCTCGGTGAGTTCGTCACCGGCCTTGACGGAACGGCGAGAGTTCTCCATCATCATCCTACACAACCTGACGCGTTTGTAGGAATGCCAAAACTAGACATGGCATATGCACACTGCCATATGCCACCTTAAAGGTCCTATCCAGGATCTGCCGTAAAGTGAAGATCTGGTCTATCCTGGACTTCCCTGGCCTGAAAGTATACTGATAGGAACCTATCAGGTTATGGACCAAGGGTTTCAGATGCTCACACAATACGGCAGAGAGGATCTTGTATGCGATGTTAAGAAGGCTGATCCCTCGATAAGTGGCGCAGTGAAAGCGATCTTCCTTCTTGTGGACTGGGCTAACGATGCTGAGATTCCACTCATCGGGCATGCTTTCCTCCAACCATATCTTACATATGACCCAGTGTATGCGCCCAACCAGGTCATCTCCAGCTGCTTTAAATAGTTCCACTGCAAATTCAATGCCTGAATATTCTAAAACAAAGTACATCACTTGACACTCATATACTGATTAGGTTATCTGTATGAACTTTAATTGCTTAAGTTTTAATATTTCAGGAACATAATGTCTTGTACAAATTTCACTGGCTCACTTTTTTCGGACAGCGGAATTTTATTTCATGTACACAGAAGCCCTTCAATTTTTACTATAACTTGTCTTTATGCCCATTGCAATCGTAAACAATTTTGGAGGACACTATTTTGACCGTGTCATGTCTTGGGTTTTCTTTTGTAGATTCATCAAATGATTTTCAATTTTTTTACAGCAAGTAGGGTTTCTCGATTCTCCATCATATTCCTTAAAGCCTTCTGCTCGATATAAGTGTAACTTGTAAGTTTCGAAACTAGAAGGAAGAACCAGAGAAAATAGCTACGCATGTAGAGACTACACAAATAATTATCCTACGTAAAATTTATATTATATTGTTTGCATAATAATAAGGCTTGATCCATCCATAGTTTGTAATAGGTTGCTATAGTTTAAAAAAACGTACACACTTCAAAAAAGGCCCGAACTTTTCAAATGGTTTTCATAACATTAGACATTTTGCTATAAAATAACGGAACTACATTTTTTATTGTATTTTTATTTTCTTGTATTATACGAAGTATTTTTATGAAACAAATAAAATGTTTACCTCTAAGGAGGACTCGAAAATTCGAAGTACTTAAGATAGTCCTTTTAACTTCATACTCATCCGAGCAATGTACTTAAAATGGCATGAAAAATGAAGACGAAATTAATTGCATCATGGAAAACTGTGTTGTTAAAAAAGTATATTCTATTTAAATACCTACCACTGCAGAAGCACAGGAATTATGTCTGTAAACAACGAGTTCAAGAAAACCAAGACTGGTAAGAGGGAGTGAAAAAGCCAATGAAGCTTCCGAAAGTCTTTTTTTTTTGAACCATGAACATTGTTTAAAAACTTTTGCGATTCGTTTAAGACTAGGAAAAGTTGTTGACAATTGTATAATTGAGACTAAATAATTTGAAGAAAGAACAACAAGACATATGGCAAAGTGAACAATGGAAAGAACAAGACATTGTCTCTGTAAACGGTTAACCGTGGGATACGACATGGAATATGTGTTTTAATAAATGACATTAAATCTGTTCCAATTGCTCTGAATTGCTAAAATATTTACGAATTTCCCAAAAAAAAGCTCCCAAAAGGCGTTCCATTTCATTATTTTTTCGTAGAAGAGAGAGCTCATGAGAGATTTCTGCCGAAGAAAAATCTGTGGGCAGCAGACTGTCAAAATGGAAATAAAAAAGCTTCTGACATTTCATATATCTGATCGCTGTTTATTACGCGTATTTCTACGAAATGTCGGCAGAGTTACTCTCTCCAAGAGAAATTTTTACCCAAACTGCTCAACTACGAATTTCTGCACACAAACGAATTGGAATATAGACCTGCTATTGTATACCATTTCCATCGTTCAGCTGTTAAAGCAGTTTTATTTATTACACACAGAATCATGTGTTCGGGGTGGTATTCTCCTTTTGCAATGAACAAGCTTCTCCTGCTGGAACGATCCAGCTACCCGCCGCCGGATTGAAATACCAGCGGATTGTAATAAGTGTGCAAAGTTAAGCTAGAAAGAATATCCCAAGTTCTTGCAGTTCAGCTAAAGAACGAGACTTTAAATTCATAAAAATAACCGAGAGAAAAAAATTCTTATATTTCCTCTTGTCAACAATTAATTCAATTGTAGGCATTTGGGACAAAACTATTGATGCATCCTCGTAAGATATTTCAATTGGAGACTTACGTAAGGAACGTTTTAATTCAAGTAAAAATCCGAATCTGAACACCAGACTCCTCGAAGAATTCCATTTTACGATAAGGACACGACGTTATAAAGCGGAATATGTGTTGACCAAAATTATGCTATTGACTAGACGTATGAACGAACTTCACAGTGTTACCAGTTTATTTGAATCCTTAAAATATATAATATAGTCTTAATGAATACCAAATGTACACAGTACTCAGATGTAATCAAAAAACCTTGAATTCTCAAACCATGCAAAGTAGAGTGATTGAATTTTTTTTCTTAAATGAAAATTGTTTCAGTATTTGTCAATTATTCATTATCAGGCAGTTGGCAATTTTAGTAAGACTGTCAGTCTCGTTACGTTACAGTATAATATTCTTTAAAAAAAAATGTCTAAATGAAAAACCATAAAAGAAAAGTTCGGAAGAAAATTCTCGTCAATCGATCTCAAACTGGAGCGAAAATATGTAACTAAATGAATAATATAAACAAAACACTTTTTTCTTTTGTAAAGCTGTACGAGAAAATTTAATTGATTGTATTTAAATTTTCGGAAAAGAAAAAAAAACAATTCTTATTATTGTGTACTGTAGCATAGATTTAGTTTTTCTTATATAACAAGAAAAATATATACACGCATATATCAGTAAATAAAACTTCAAGAGAAAAAAGTAAAATAACAACAAACATCTATATATTTATACGAAAAACAAATTCATAACAAACATAAACATATTTATGCCTTAATCCGCACTTCATTGTTACTACTTACAAACGCTCCCATTAGCTCACACAGTGTTAAAGCAAAAACAAAAACCCGAAAAACAATCTTTATATATAAACTGTAGTTAATAAAAAAACTTATATTTAAATGTGCTTGTTATAAAATATATATAAAACTGAACAAATTGATTTTCAATATTTCTTCCTATAAAAAACAAAAAAAAAAACAGACACTAAAACAAACAAAAACACAAAATTGAAAAAATGAACACAAAATTGTGTTGTTTTCTTAGCAACTAAAGTATTAACGAAGATGATTTCTTCTAAAACAACCAAAAGAGTAATTAAATTAAGGACATAATTAAATATGTATTTAATGGATCTGTTTACGTTTGTATCCTATCGCGTGATGAATTGATAATGTAATTGTTTTAAGCATTTTGTTTTGTTCGTAATTTTGTATTTGCCTTGAATTGTTATTTTTGAAGGTATGCACTATTTATGAACATGCAGCTAAGAAGGAGCCAGGTGTAATAGAGAAATGAGCCAAGTCACTAAGCATATTAGTAGTTTTCAACATTAAATTGCCTTATCTGGCTGAACTCTAAACAACTTAATTGGGGTTATGCTTGTAATTAAAGGAAACTTCACTTCCAGCAACTAACTCTGAGAATATTGGAATAGCATTCAAATTAATTTAGCAGGCTAACAACTCGTTAATGGTTAGAACCTGCAGTCCTGACGAACACATGCGTGCTGCTGGCTGTCTTTTAGACCAAGTTGCCTATCATCCGCAATCACAACATCATTATACTGAAGTACCAGACATATTTTCCTCGAACTTGAGAGATAGGTGTCAAAGACCCATTCATCTGGAGTTTTGTTGTGCATGGGCTCGATGTAACTAAGCGACTACACTTTAACCATACACATGGTTTTGTCAACAATTCGTTAACATTACATTACAACACTAAAATTTCCCATCAATTCTTCAAGTAATGTTATGCACTGAACAAGTCAACAGTTATGCCCAATTCAATTTGGCAATAAAATACAATGGACTTGCACATTTTTGAAAATACAATTTCAGATCATATTTTGTCGCAGGATAGAAATCGCTTTTAATCTCCGACAGACATTTTTGTAGCGGAGAAAAAACCCACGACCGAAGTAAAAATGAAAATGTTCGTCAAGTACCTTGCTATTTACGACAAGTGCAAGCTCTATTTAAATAACTTCATTTTTAAGATTTGACTACTTTGACTTATGCAGTTGACATAAGATCAAAATCATGCTCTCACCAATAAAAAATTAAATTGGCTAAAAATCAGTGCATGTAGTCTCTGTAGCAAGCACTTTATATTTACCTATTTGATTAACGTTCAGTATGCGTATAAATGGTTTCGCAACAGCCGTTTGGAGAAAACGAAATAGTGGTGTGAATGCATTGATCACTCTAAAATCTTAAACCAGTCTAGATTAAAGACTAAATACGACTTAAAATTCACTACGACCAAAGTAAACATGGAAAACAGTTAAATCTGTAAGAAAGCCATCGGTTTTCTCGGCATAATCTTGAAGTCAACTAGCTAATGTGTTCCGAGCTGGGTTTGCACATTATTTTTAAAATAAAATACATTAACATGTAATGCATAGAGAGTGTTTCGAGTTTAGAACAGCTTCAGTCCTGCTTAAAGGTATTAGATCACATAGGTTTTCTTGAATCGGGATGAGACCAGATTCGTACGTTGACGTTTTGTCATATTTAATAAACGAGCTGCTTAATGTCACCTTTCAAGAGTTGTTGGAAATTATAAAAAAAATAAAATAAATGTTCCAAAAGAATATCAAAAACATAAAAAGTCTTATAGTCCCCAGTCTTGAGTTCTAATCGGCGTAGTCGTTAGGAAGAACAATTGCATTAATTTTCACAAAATATACTTTTCTTCTAAGTATTCTGAGTAAACATTAAAAAGTGATTGTTTGTTTTATTTATTGTCGGACACACACCTAACATAAGTTAAATAACGCAAATCAGAATTGAACAGTATTTACTTAAGAGAATATTAAAAATTGCCTGTTACGCATAGCAAGTAATGCTGAAGAATAAAAGAAAATAATTTAACAATAAAAAGGAACTAATAAATTACTAAAACATATGAGTTGCATTTAATTTATATAAAATCTATATTTTCTAGCCACTATCAATTCTTCTCTTTAAGCGCCATGTATACAGCGGTAAGCCTAGTTTTCACATTCCTGTTAAACGAGTCTGCTTATGGAAGACGATGTTGTAGAACGCTTGCTTCTTCTTCAAAGTGAGTAACGAATATCAAACCACGAGGTCTACGGGCTGTAAGACGGGACGTGAAGTGTTTTCAAATCCAGTCCTTAAAATGTCTAGAACAGGTGGAGCGAATGGATTTCACATTTGCTCCTGGCCCAAAGAGTTCATATGAATCTTAGTAGCAGGAGAATGCTTTCCTCCGAATAATTAAAATGTTAATCTGTCCTTCTCCTTAGGGCTCTTCCCGAGTAGGTGGAAAACAGCATTTGTCCAGTCCGCTCCTTACCGGCATCACCCAGCTCTTACCGACCCAAAACACATTCCTCCCTACTTTCAAAGGTTATGGAAACGCCGATGTCGTCAGCTTATAAAATGGAAGCTTCTTAATGACCGATAGTTCGGTCCACTGGTCTCTCACCGAAAAATAGAACCAATCTTTGCAAAATGTAGGAGAAAGTAAGATCGTTTCGCTTGATATATCAACAAAATGACAGACTTTGGCATCAGGCTCTCTTGTCGATGAATCCCATCTTTTTCAATGGATTAGAAATAAAATAACGAACCGTTCAATGCAAGTTGTATTGGATGTGTTCAAGTTTGATATTCACCATATTAATGCTATTTAGTCTCCGACACTCTTCCTCATATTTTTAACTGATCTCCTGTCTGTCACTTCTAATCCTATTCACTCCTTCGCTGTCGATAGTACTCTCAGCATTTCATATTCGTTCCTTGGCTTTCGACCCTCCTCTTCGGGCATAGACTTCTCACGTTAGTGTATGTTAAGCACATTAAATTCCAATTTTGACAGGATAATTAATTGGGGTAAAAAGATTAGAGTGTCCGCCGTGGCGTAGTGGGCAGAGTGCGACACTCAGACGCCGAATTTCCGGGTTCAATTCCCGGCTGAACACCTCGAATTTTTCAGGACTCCACCTCTTTCGAGCCGCTGACAACACTCAAAGAGTAATTAGTGTCAAAGAAAAAGCTTCTCAAACTTCGCCTTTCGAAGTCGGAATCTTTTACTCGTGAGAGAACAGTAGTGCGCACAACAGGTCACCCTGTGGATTGTCGCGCCATCCAATTATTATCATTGTTAAAAGAATAGAGGGGAATTTAATGCTTTCAAAACTCAATGCTGTTTACTGTCACTCAAGCGACCCAAAGTAGCCATAAGTTGGAACCACTAGTTGGAACGATCACATATTCGAGATCGCCAAAAACGCGGCAACAATATATAAGGCGTACATCTGACCAAAACTTAAGTAAAACGCTCCTATCTGGTCTGGAGCTCTTAAGACTTCCCTGCACTTACTAGAAATAATTCAACAACGAACGTTAAAATATATTGGTAATAATAATGCTACGAATACAATTGACTCACTAGATAAAAGGTTGCGTCTTTATCACTCACATCACAAAAAGTCCTCCTCTTCAAAAATTGACCGCAATACTTGCCTTGGTAGGAATACCCACTCGTTCATCCTTAAGCCCACCTTCGGACGTACAGATAATTTTATAGACTCGCTCTTCAGCCGCACGACACGAATGTGGAATGTTCTTTTCAGCATACGCACACAACATGCACAGGAATTTAAAACCAATGCGCACCGGTACCTCCTCTCCCTCTTTTCTTTTATATTCTTTAGAGCGCTCTTATTATAAAACAAATAATTAAATCCTATTTTAATCCTCTTATTGCCACAAATACCAAACGGTTTCATCTTATTTGTTTAATAAGATTGACCGCTATTCCGCTTTAAATGGCTTCTCATTTTCTTCTCGTTACTAGAGTTCTTCCATGTTCGTTTGAGTTAACCGGTATTGTCCCACGCGTTCAAATATTCTTCATTTTGAATAATTCCGTCGAGTTCCACTATGGAAAGAAAACACATACTACGTCCCACCTCACCACCGTACTTCACAGCTTTCTTTTAATGGTGCCTGGGTTGGTTAAGATTAACTTTGTTTTATAAATTTAATTTATTTTTACGTTGTTATGTCATACAATTTTCAATTTTTCACCTAACTGTATGTACACCATCGTTACAAGTTCTGGCAACGGATTACTTCTGCGCCCATAATTACCTATTAGGGTTAAGTCGACTTCTTTAATTATTTGGAATAAATGCTTTCCCAGAGATTTGCACTACCAGTGCAAAACGTAGTTGCTAATTGAGCAATTCGATTGAAGTTGTTTGAATAGGTTTAAACCTTGATTCGCTTTAGCATGCGTTCAAGTATTTTAGTTTTACGGGCCATAAGGCCAGAAAATTGCATTGTAATGATAGAAAAGAGCCAATTTTAACTTATCTTCTTCGCTTCATCGACATTTAATATGTAACCAGATTATTAATCTTGAAATTCATACTATGCATCCCAGGCGTCGTTGGAATTAGAAACGGAAGTCCATCACCTAACATTACTTTGATATAACGGCACAAAAATATCTAATTATCATTTCGGTTAAATACAACATGGCCAAGTGGAAAGTAACCCACAAAGATCGTAACAAAGATCCGATCAGGTACATCAAGTTCCTAGCATCTTCAGTTGGAAAAATCATTAAGGATTCACCAAATCAAGAATTTCGAAATCTTTCCCAATCCATTCTCGGCATCAACAGTCTTTCTGAAGTGGAGCAAAGCATCCTTAATATAATGACACAACGCGAAGAATTTATTTGCCGCTACTCTAACTGAACAAATTTATTTGTTTCACAAATAAAAACTAAACCATAATTGTTCTATTTATCAGACTTCTTTTCACTTTCACTTTCCTCCAGGAGCAAGCTATTGATTCCGACCTTTTTCAGTTCCTCAATCAGATCACCGCTTTGATGCATCTGCATCATGATATCACATCCGCCCACAAACTCTCCATTGATAAACACCTGAGGAATCGTTGGCCAATTTGTGTAGTCCTTAATTCCTGCAAAAGGGAGTTTATAATTACACTTGACAAATCTAGTTTCATACCTACCTTGTCTAAGATCATCACTCTCCAAAACATCATGTGCGTCGTAAGGAACACCATGCATTCGCATAATTTGCACCACAGCATTACTGAATCCGCAGCGAGGCTGCTCAGGGTTGCCCTTCATAAAAACCACCACTTTGTTAGTCTTCACCAACTTGTCAAGTGTTTCCTTATCAAATTTAACTCCTTGATCTTCGGCATAAGTTCTGACCGGGAACCGGATTTGTTGTGCGGCTCTCTGAACGATATTTTGTCTGAATATGTGTCGAATATTGGAAATCATTTTTGTTTTAAATATTTATTATTTTAATTGAATGTGCCAATTATAGATATTATTACGAAATTATTTTTTTAATATAATTTACTGTAGAACGAATTTTTCCTTCGAGTTTTGACAATCAGCTGTGGAAGCAGCATATTAATCAAATTCGTTTCTGGCTTTATTCTATTGATCACCAGGTGGCACTCGGATAGTTTTTCAAATACAGCATTTTTCAAATTGTTCAATTTCCCCTACGCTTTGGAAGTGTCTCAAATTTAGGAATTGTATTCAAAAAAAATATTCAAAAACCTGTTGTACTTCTAATTTTGAATATTTGAACGACTTTAAATGAATACATATTTTGCGCATCTAAGGTTAACTTAACCCCATTAGAAATGACTAATGACATTTCTCAACCTTATGTCAAGTATCTGTCGCCCGGCCGAATTGCAAATCAAACTTGATTCCGGATCGTAAGGTGTTCAAACAATTTGGAATTCCAAAAAAACGAAAAATGTCATCGGCTTCATCGAGTGCCAGCCGCAAAGCCCTCGAAAGCGAACCAGCGACCTCCCCGATATGCATTATCGTCCTTGGAATGGCGGGATCCGGCAAAACCACGTTTGTTCAGAAGCTAACGCAAATTTCTTTCGAACACTTCAAGCCCTACGTTATCAACCTGGATCCAGCATGTCGCGAAACTCCGTACCATTCAAACATCGACATCAGGGACACTGTTAATTACAAAGAAGTCATGAAACAGTACAAACTTGGACCAAATGGAGGCATAGTAACCTCACTGAACTTATTCGCGACGAAGTTCGAGAAAGTTGTGGAGCTGGTAAAACGTGCCGGTGATCAGGGGCACAAGTGGTGCATTATAGATACTCCCGGGCAGATTGAAGTGTTTACATGGTCGGCATCTGGGACAATAATCACGGAGGCGCTTGCGACAAGCTTTCCCACAATTGTTGTCTACGTGATGGACGTGGTACGGTCTGCAAGTCCCACCACGTTTATGTCAAATATGCTGTACGCATGTTCGATTCTGTACAAAGCCCGACTTCCTTTCGTTGTGGCGTTGAACAAGGTCTGTTTCAATTGATATCCTGGCGATTACATGACAAATCGCCTCTTTTCAGATCGACGTACAAGATCACGACTTTGCGGTCGAGTGGATGCAGGATTTTGAGGTTTTCCAAGAGGCACTTGAGAAAGAGCACACCTATGTTAGTAACCTCACCCGCACCATGTCTCTTACCTTGGACGAATTCTACAGAGATCTGAAGACCTGTGGAGTATCGTCAAAAACAGGCATTGGATTCAGCCGGTTCATTGATTTGGTGATGGAAGGTGCCAAGGAATACGAAAAGTGAGTTCATCCAGTGAAATCCAGGACTTCCTTAAGATGTTTTTTTTTTCGTAGGGACTACAAGGAAGAGTACAACAAGTTGCGGCTGGAGAAGCTCCAGGAAGAGGAAAAGAAATCTGCCCAGAAACTCGCTGAAGTTGCCGCCAGTTCGGGAGCGGGGAAAGAAGTGCCTCTCGTTCCATTTGTTGAGGAAGTACCAGCGGGACGGGAACTCTCGGACATTTACCTAAAGCATCCAGGGAACGAAAGCTCCGAAGACGAGGAAGGTACCGAAGAGCAGCCCGTCGCCTTTGCTGACGATGAGCTCGAAGAACAGAACTTCAATCAGATTTTCACACAACGCAAGAGTGCCCAGCAGGAAAAACATAATAAAGCACATCAGACATGATCTCCAGCTTAAATGTTTGTTGGTTTTTTTATTCGTTTCCGTTACACGCACGGAATGCAATTAGCAATTTTCTATAATTTCGACCCGAGAGTTATCGACGGGGTCGATTTTCGTTTTGGTGACGGGAAAAACGGTCATTCGTTGCTTGAAGTTAGTGATAGTTGGCATGTACTCTTCGACGAACCGGGGTATGTAGCTTTGAATGACGTCTTCGCAGAGTGGTTCCTCGTTCTCGATCGCGTCGGTGTTCTTCTGGTGGCCGACGACCTGGACCGAGAGCTTGCGCAGATTGTTGCGCTCGTTGTCCAATAAGAAGTCCAGCATGTCTTGCTTAGTAATGGTGCGAAGGACGTCAATTTCGCGCTTACGCCGGTCAAAGAGGTATTCTTCGGCAGAGATTTCTCCCCAGTTGCGATTCACTTCCTCCGAGAGCGAGGCATCGACAACCTGCTTGATCTTAATCAGTGACTCACGAACATGCTCGTACTCGTCTTGGTCTAGGTTGTTCAGAATCGTCATCATTTGTCCGCGGAATGCCTCAATCCGTTCCTCAACATACTGTGCCGTGAATTTCGATTCTTGGCACTGTACGGTGATGGAGTAGCCCGCTATGCCGTGGTTTATCCTCACGGACGCGGACACGTCGTAGCCAAGTTGCTCCTTGGTGCGAAGGTGGTCAAAGAGGGGCTCCTCCACAAACATCATGAGCAAGTCCAGGATGGCCTCGATGCGCAGGGAGCAGGGGCCAATTTGGTAGAAATTGCACACCACTGAATTCTGGTCTGTGGTGTTGATGGCGTTGCACCGAATGTAGTTCGATCCCTTGGGCACTTCACATGTCCGTGACTCGATGTAACTTGTCTGCAGTAAAAGAACAAAAACTAGCCATGAGACCTTAAAAAAGAGAAAAAATGTGCGGATACGTACGTCAACGACCCGCTGACAGTTCAGAGTGGTCAGCACCGAGTTCATGATGTTGTGAGCCGTCTCCTCCGTCAGGTTGCCTTGCATGAGGGTCTGGATATACAGTTGATTTGTGTAATCATGTGCGAATTTCTGTACGTCTTCCACGTTGATGTCGGGCAAAACTGTAAACTTTTCCACAAGTGGCCAGCGAATGTTTTCAATAATTGACAGGCGCAGGTCTCTGAGAAGGACGAACAAATAAAGATATAGGAAGATATTTCTATGTGGATGTTAACTTACTTGTTGAGCATCTTCGGCTTGATCACGAGATTGTAGAATGCCTTTCTCTGGTGCACCCTAAAGCAGCTCAACTGTACTTCACGCAGTTTGCTGTCAAAAGTGTCACCCAGGGCAGCCATTGTCTTGGTAATTGCATTCACCAGTAGAGGTAGCTTCTCATTGTATCCATTAACCTAAGGACAAGCCATATCGGTATAGGTGGACACTTGATCAGCGAAGAACTTACCTTTAAAACCACTCCCTTTTCCGCGGAGTACAAGCTGTACGACATCCCGGCAACTGTGGCTGGGTACAAGACCTGCGCCAGGTCGTACTTGATGTATTGAACATAGAGCGCTGTAATTACATCGTTCTTTGGGTTCATCCGCGGCAGAGGGGAAATGAAGTAAAAGTACAGATTTGCATCAGGTAGTGCGAATTTGTCGTCCTGTCGGAACCACAATTCACACACGTCTGTTTGCAGAATTTTCTTTGGGTGAGGAGGAATCTCTGGTTCGCCATTCTCTTTCCACAGGATGCGGAAGTCGCGCGCTACATAGATGTTAGGCTTGGGTATGAACAACTCGGGGTAGGTGGGGCAGTTGTTCCAGGCGTCGATCCACTCAGCTGGCATGGGGATCGAGGTATACTCAGTGCCGAACCACTTTTCCTTTTGATCATACACTACACCGTCGTACTTTTTCTCTGACGTCACCATAATGTTAAATTTAAATTCGTTCAGCTGCTTTATAACCTCATTCACTTCCTCTGCGTTGTACTCAAAGTATAACTCGGTCCCGGTGATGAAGTCCTTGGGCGGGTAATACTTCATGTTCACCGCCATGTTTTGTACATTGTCGAAGGCCGTCTTCTGTGACTGATAGCGGAAGCCGGTCTCTTCAATGTACTGAAGCTCCTTGTATGACTCCTCAAGGTTTTCGCATGTGGCTAAGTACTGGATGTAAGCAAATGTTGCTTGCAGAACCTAAAGACAGAAAACTTCTTAACTTTGTCGGACAGATATGCAGTTTGGCAAATAACTTACATCCTTTATGTGAACGAAGCCCTCGTCTGTGAGGTAAATGCAAAGATTGAACAGGGAATAAATAGAATTTGTGTCGAAACCGGAGTCGTCAACGCCCGAAATCAACTCCAGTGCCCACAATCTACAACGAAAAAGTTCTCGTCACCAATAATCACATCACCACACTTCGATTTTGCACTCACTTGTTGCGCAAATACGCACATAAACTGCCCTCGCCTTCGTACCCGATCAAATAGGAAAGGAAGTGATCTGGCTTGCAGCGGTATTTCTAGAACGAAACAAGATCACTTCAAACAAATGTCTTCTTTAGGCTTTCCTAGCCATACCTTCTGCATTGGAGGCAGACACCATGTTAACTCGACCTTGCTAACATTCTCCACAGGTTTCACAAAATACACTCGCTCGTAGAACTCCGGCCTAAAGGCGTCCTTGTAACTCAGGACCGAGAAGTCGTCGCCTGGCAGTTCGTTGTTGGGTACATCAGAGAAATGTTTCACAACCATCTCTTCCAGTTCGTCAATGGGTAGACGCGCCTGAATGCACACGTACATACGATGACTGCTATAGTGACGCTTGCGAAACTCGTGTGTCCGTTCGTACAGAACTTCGTCGTCTATGTTCTCCTTGAGAGACTTCAAGTTACCCCAAGCGAAAATGTTATTTGGATATCCAGGGCTTGAAAGCGAAGCCAGAAGCTGATCCCTGCGGGCTTCATCATCTAACACGGTGTTTTGAAACTCCGACTCAACTGCATCACGTTCCCTGGTCATAGCCTCCTTCTTCATTAGCGGCGCTTTGAAGAGGGCTGAAAATATTTCCACTGTGCTGTTCAAATGCTCCTCAGAACACTCGAAGTAGAACATCGTCTCTTCACATTCTGTGTGTGCATTGTCAAATCCACCGCACTTTTTCACGTGTGCATCAAATGCATTCTCAGCTGGAAACTTCTCAGAGCCCATAAAAATCATGTGCTCCAGGAAGTGCGAAAGACCCTGGTATTCCTTGGGATCAGAAAAAGATCCAACATCAATCATTAGAGAGCATGCGGCTAGCTTCTCGTCGCCCTCCTCGTCTGAGTCATCACCATCATCATCTGGGTCACATGCGGCATCATCATCAGTTTCATCATCATCCGCCTCCACGCTATCCTCCGATTCTTCTGCACACGAGTCGTCTGTCGAGTCGTACGACGATGTCGTGAAACCATCATGCGGCACTGGACTTGGATCAGATATCAAAAGTGCGAGTAATCCGTTACCCAGTCGCAATGTCCTGGAAAACGTTCAACTGTTAGATGAAATTGCAAAAAAACCCATTCATTGCTAACTTGTATTCTTTTTTATCGTTTTCTGACTTATCAGGAACCTCCAAATATTGAACTTGATTCGAAGATTCAACCATGGTGGCGTTTGTTGTTGTTGTGAAATGCAATGATCTAAAAGTATGTCGCGACGAATTGCACAAAGTACCACTTGAGATACCGTTTAGAGATTTTATAAATTTATTCAATACAAAAGAGATTTTAACAAAACGACTAATCATACGCTATTTAAATTGCAACAAATTTATCATTGTTTTTTTATTCGCTGGTCATCAAGAGACGGATGATATATATTTTTTTTTACTTGCCTAATAAATCCAATTAGAAATGTCAACGTATTGCACAAGGTATGTTTCTTTTTGTGCCGGTGCGCGATCCTGGTGTCCTCTTGTGGAGATTTCTGTTCTTAATTGCGCGAAAAGTGATGCCAAGTTTCATATTCCTGTATATTAGAACCAAAAAAACTAGATTTTGACGGAACACCTTCCAATAGTCATTTCGAATATTCGTCGGAAATTGTTTTGATATAAGGGTCATAGGACTTTGAGATGAAATAGCAAATATATTTTTCATAAATTATCATGAAGTTGAATATATAATCATCTGGCATTTTAATTTAATTATGATATCTGGTATGTGACAGCTGTGGTTAACTCGTACATTGTCTGTTAGTTAAATATTTGACTATTATTTTCAATATGTGGCTCCGGCGATTATTCTCCTCCAAGTGGCCAATCGATTCAGGCTGTATACCCCTACATATCCTCACAGAAAAAAGTCATGAGCCGTTAAGTCGTAAGATCTTGAAGTGTGTGTAACGTGTAGCGTCTGATCTTGAAGTGCGTGTAACGTGTAGCGTCTTAAAAAGCACTCGAGGATTACCATCAGTTCAAGCATTGCAGACTTCATCGTTAAACAAAATTCGCGTATAAAAATTCAGATAAATGAAGATTTTATCAAGTTTGTTTCAATCAGATTTAAAGTGAATCACTTGACAGCTGCAAAAATTGTCGCCATTTAAAATAGTGTTGCGAACTTAATTTAAAAAGCACCCTAGTTTTAAAATGAGCGAGTATAAAACTTTCGTCATCCTGTCCTGCTTTGTGAAAACGGTGTTTGAACTTTAAGTTCTGTCAGCGTTTATGTCAACAGTGGGAGATGTCTTGACGCGCGACCCAATGTGCTGTACAGCAGGATGTTAAACAAACGCCAAAGGGGTGTGTATAGAAAACAGTTTCCGCTCACTCAAAGTCTTTTAACAATACAAAGAAGAAAGTTCTCGTATGAGACGACGGGCTCAATTTAAGGACCCGAATCAATTTAAGTCGAACTTAATGAGTTCGAACGTACATTTCAGTAAAGAGTTTTAAATAAAAATAAATAAAACGAGACGACTCCCGCTTATGTATCAGCTCTTATTGAGTTCATTGATGAGAGGCGTTAATTTTGAACGTTTGTGAACAAAACAATTCAAGACAGATCTCTTGGACAAGTCCAAGGAATATTTAATGTGCATATTTAGTTAAGTCACAGTCTGTATATATAAACGTTTCAAACAATACATACAACACACCATTCCGTCAGTAGCGTGACTGGGGGTAACAGAAGCAATGACCGTACGCGGAATTCTGTTTTTTTTTTCATACTCTTTCAGACAGAAATCTCTGTCATATGATCCTGCGCCTGCTTTGTACTGTTCTTACCGCTGTAACCGTTTTCATATTTCTTATTTAATATAGTGTAGAGCGCTCAAAATTAATTAACTACAGTCGACTATAATAAAATATATGTATAAACTATTCTATAGACAGGAAATATTTTAATTTTTTTTTCTCACTTTAGATTGGGATTGCTTTTTCCCTCCTCTGACATAGTATCATTTAGCAACTCAGTATTATTAATTTGTCAAAAATTGTATTTTAAGTAGTAAGGTGCAAATATGCCAAATCTCTTAATGTAAAATGTGAAAAAAATAAGTTGAATTAAGAAAGTTGTTTTAAAATTATAATTGAACACACATCTCCCAGTTTGAAATTCAGAGTCCAGTAGGTACAGTGCATAAGGAATTTGCAATTCATTCTACAATTCTTCTCCATGTGTCGTTCATCCATAATTCATGGATTTTATTGCAAGAAATTTATTACAATTTGTTAGGCAAAGCAAACACAATTTGATTGTCCACAAAAGACGTAAGTCATTGTACCTCCTAGAATCCTAAGTTAATCCAACTCAAAGACCGTTCCCAGCATTCCTGGTTCCTGCAATAAGCTTCCGGACATCAGTGGACACAAAAGCGGAATTTCTCTCTTGTTGAATTCACATGGGATGTACGTCATCGCAATAACTGTCTTATCCATAAAAAACAAGCTTCCTAGACATAATAATGCCAATTTATTACATTCCATCAACTGTTAATTTACTCCCATAAATACGCATTCCGCATAGAGGGTAGCGTGCGCAATCATCTGACCGCCTTGTGGTGGTATTTATAAATCATCCAATGTCCATCTCGAATTCAGGCGAGTACCCAGAAACGAATCCATCTTGTACCGCACTCTAATCGGATATCCTAGCAAGCGTAGTGAATCACACCCAAATCTCCTGCCATATGTTTCCTGCCAGGGAATCTGGGCAAATCCTTGCCGATTGCACATTGCTGTAAATAAGGGAGACTAATTTTGACGTTGGGTCGTGTGGATGCGTTTGTTTTTGAGTAGTAGACCAGACGTCCCACAGTGCAGAGGGAATGTCGTTAGGTATTTCATTTTGATTGTTTTCATGGCTGTGCAAGCTGCGTGAGGAGAACGTTATATCGATGTTAGAAATGTTGTCTGTGTACGGAGAGTACCGCACTTGCTCTTGCTGTTACTCCTCAGGCATGATTGAGGCTAAGAAAAGGCTTATCTTTGACGTGAAATGGAATTTGTTTTCAGAAATTATATATCACGGCTCACAATTCTCTGTTGTTTCTACATATTTGTCTGCAAACGTAATTCTTCTTAAAAGGGATGAAGGCTGTTGCAACTCAACTCGCGTATGTGTGTTGATTAAGAGGATTATTTTGGAAACGGTTAAACTTGCAACACTCATTCAAATTGATCTATTATGCAAAGAAACATGTGTCTGAAATGTATTTGAAATTCCAGCACGTGACTTAGGAAAGCCGAAGAATTTTAATTTACGCACACCTGCATTAGTTCCAGTGAACAAGCTGTTTTTGTAATGAGAGAGAAAAGAGTAGGGTACACTAGAGAAAAGAGTGGGGTACACAAGAGATTGTATAAAAAAGGGGCATTTGTAAGAAACCGGCTTTAAGTTAAAAAGGGATTAGAAAAGTTAATTGATGAGAAAATTATGATCATTGCGTTTTATAAACTTAAAGAATAATTTTGTACAAGCAACAAAACAATAATCAAATGTAAAGTTTAAATAAATTAACAAGTCGTTCATATTGTACACCAGTGCATTGTAAAGAAGAAAGTTCATGTTCGGCTGATACATGTTTCCCGCGGAGGTATCGCTGCAAGGCCTTAATGCTTCAAATCAGAAAATTTCTATTTTACCTTCAACCAAAAAATAAAATCTCTAATATACCAGGTATACCGGTATGAAGTAAGCGTCAAGATACAAATGTCTCGATAGGGAACATTTGTTGTGAACAAGCCTTTATTTTTTTTTTGCTTGTTTGCTATGACATCTGTGAAAAATATTTAATATACATCAAGTCATTGAACAGACAACTTCATATTTTTTCATCATGTTAAAAATGTCGAATTTTGTAGCAGAAAGTGATGATTTGCGAAAAACATTAATTTTTTGTTTTCATTTGAAGAAAAGTGCTGCAGAGTCGCATCGAATGCTTGCATATGGTGATCATCTCTATCAGAAGCAACATGCAAAAGATGGTTTCAACGATTCGGAAGTAATGATTTTGAAGTGAGAAATGAAGAACGTGGAAGATCACCAGAAAAATTTGAAGACGCCGAATTGCAAACAAGCAATTTGAGTTAAAAGCAAATGGCAGCAATGTTAAATGTTGCACAACAAACAATTTCTAACCGTTTAAAAGCTAAAAATCCAAAAGTGTGGAAAATGGGTGCCGAATGAATTGAATGAAAGACAGATGGAAAACCGAAAAAACACAAATTTTGCTTCAAAGACACTAAAGTAAATCGGTTTTGCATGGGATGTTACTGGCGATGAAAAATTAATTTATTTTCAGAATCCTAAACGGAAAAAATCATGAGTTAATCTGGGACAACCATCAACATCGACTGTCAAACCAGATCGATTCGGCAAGAAGACAATGCTGTGTGTTTGGTGGGACCAGAAAGGTGTGCTGTACCAGGAGCTCCTAAAACCTGGTGAAACCGTTAATACTGATCGCTACCGACAACAGATGATCAATTTGAACAATGCATTGATCGAGAAACGACCAGAATGGGCCAGAAGACACGGCAAGGTAATTTTGCTCCATGGCAATGCACCTGCACACAAAGCAAAACCGGTTCAGGATACAATCAAAACACTTGGCTGCGAGCAGCTACCCCACCCGCCGTATTCAGCAGACTTGGCTCTTTCCGACTACCATTTGTTTTCATCAATGGGACACGCATTGGCTGAGCAGCACTTTGATTCCTACTAGGAGGTCGAAAATTGGGTGTCTGATTGGTTTGCTTTAAAAGACGAACAATTTTATTGGCGTGGTATTCACAAATTGCCAGAAAGGTGGTCAAAATGTGTAGAAAACAATGGCCAATACTTTGAATAAAATGTTTTTACTTTCCCATTAATAATTACTGTTTTATTTAAAAAAAACGCTCATTTCATGCCGGTAAACCTGGTATAAGTGTAAGTCACACAAGTTTGGTGCATCTGTCTTCAGATCAAATTTAAATTCATTACTTGTTGTATCAAGTTCTGCTTTTATTTATGATTCGACAAACAAATCAATACAAAGAGTCCACTGCAAGAGCACAATAATATCCTCTTTATTAATGGCTATTGTAACTGTAATAAAGACTAAACAACTAAGACTGCCTTGAAATAGAAATTGCATCGAACACCACATGCGAGCTTAGTTTTCTTTCAAATATTCAAGTCAACATATAAACATTACGTAACCAATGTGTTTACAGCTATAAATACCACCTTTGCTCATCATGTGCCTTTCATGCAAATGAAGTCGTATGGTTACCTGCAGGCATCAAATCAAGATAACTTCTGCATTTAAGCAGATGTCAAAGGCAACACACTAACCTGCCCGTAGCGTGACTGGTGATGACAGAAATAATGACTGGGCGGGCGGTCTTCATTAAAAAAAAAAAGAAAGATAATCTATGAGTCGTGCAGAGTAATTAAATCAAATTGACACAATGTATGCGGAACAGGATGACTGATGTTAAATATGCCCAATTTTTAAACACATTACACAGTCTTAAGACAAGATAAATTTCGCAACAGGGTAAAATAACTTCAGACGCATATTTGGTGTCCTTCAACTTTCAAAGTTCACAAAGAACGATTGCGGGGTTTCCCATACTGCCTGTCTTCACTTGAAGCTAAACGCCGCATAAACAAGTAAATGGATCAAAACGAGAACAAGTTAACATGAATTACCTTGTGCTAAACACTCACCCAGAGTGTGTGGGTGACGCGACGTATTCGATGGAAAGAGGACACTGTATGTGACAAGAGCTAAATTGTGTAGAAACTGCTGCGCGAATGTGGATTTGAAATAGGATTTGAGTTTCCATGTCCCGCGGTGATTTTGCTGGGACTCCTATTGCTTTTCAATTGCGATATGACATTTATGGGTTTGCTATTGAGAATGTGTGTTCGATTTAATACGACAACGGAGTGAATGGACCTATTGGGCCACGAGGATATGACGTCAAATTCTGAGGTTCAGTACTTGAACTTGTGTTTTGGATACCCGAGGGATGTCGATGACCTTTTGTGGTTATACACTGCACGACCGCGTTTGTTGATCTAGTTTCGTTTTTAGCTATTTTCTTCTTTTAAAGAAGAAACCCATATTTGTAATTTTTATTTTGGGATACGCTCAAAAGTGTTTCATGTAATTAGTAAAAATGTCTCAATAACATTAATAATCACAAGGGGATGCTTTATGCCATCAGATTTGTTCTCCTACTAGCAGGACGTATTCTAGTATATTAAGAATAGGGAGGTATCATTTAAATAAGGTGGAAAGCTTATAACTTGGGTATGGTTAGATTTTATATCTAGTGCGCCGAAAACTTGATTAAAACGGAAAGTTTTTGTGTTAAACGCCACAATTAACACTCATTCACAAGCTCTGTTTCCAGCTTTCACTAGATTGCTGGAAAAAGTTTGATAACAAACTGTTGGTCTTCGAAACTTAACGCGAACACTTTTAAGCAAAGGCCATTATCAGCTATTGGTAACAAAGAGTTTATGCTTTTTTATTCTCTTTTCTCTGCTTCTAAAGTAGCAGTAGTAGTTTTCAAATATTGACTTGACAACTTTTTGAAAACACTCTTTCATTTATCTTTAAACTGTCACTGTCAGTTTATTCAGTAACCTCACCATTTTTGCAATAGTAAGGAACGTAAACGAGCAATGTCTCCAAATTCCTAAAATTTAATCAAAATAAACTGTAAAGTCAAAAGGGATTTTATACAAGAGACGAAGAAGACTTTAAGTCTTCTGTCAGAGGCACACAGTTTAGAGGAGCTTCTTCAGTTAAACCTAAATCTACTGGTCACGAAATAAATATGTTTGGCACTAAATTATAAACAACCCACATTCTGTAAAAGCTGTTACAATTCCAAAAAGAAGCATTTAAAAAGAAAATTTTCAGATGGTTGAGTACTGGGATAGTGATCCCAACAATAGTAGGGGTCCTAACATCTTTGATGTTGGCACATTCGTTTAACGAATGACGAACAGTTTTAGACGGCTTACCAACAAAACAGTCTTAAGTAGAAAGATGTTTTGTTATGGAGTAACCTCCATATAATCTGTTATATTTGGGGGTGTGGGACGATTTCATGAAGTTTAATTGCATACTATGTCCACGAAAAAGGAGATGATAATTTTTGCAAGAACTACACATTTAACTTCACAACAAACTTCTTTATGAAATACTGTGCGAGTGTCTTTACCCCTTATCCACTGTAATTATTGGCATATATCCGTGCAAATTTTGAACGGAATTTAAGAGCGATTGTGTGGCACCTCTTTTTTTTTTCAATGTATTTTTAACTCATTTTTTTTTCATTGCTTGACAAAAATACTGTGCCCTGGTGTTGCACCATGTTAATAAGTACGCAATAAACCTTTCAGATTACATGCAAAACTTTCGAGCCTCCGCCAAGACGGTGCGTTACTGGAAGACATAGAGCGACGAGCTGCTATAAGCACGAAAGACACAATCCCCGAAAAGTAAGTCCAGATGCAGATTACATCGAAATTATGGTGCACTCAAACACGTTTGTCAATTATGTATAAAATTAAATTTCTTTTGCATACGGGCACGTTTGTAGAAACAATTTTTTCGAACACGTTTTCGCATAAATTGACTGGAATTCTTAATTCAAGTTCTTTATTGGGTCGTTTATCGGTGCCGGTTTGTTGGTATACCCCAATGACTTCAAAAAATAACCGATGAAAATAGTCTAAAGGCGGTAAACCACATAAAAGGCGGCTATGCGATGTGTCGAATTCTTTTTTTACTTTTCAGTAAATTTTTTATATTCAGCCGGGTGGTTTGTGGCAACGTCTCTTTGAAACCACATACTGATCAAGTTTATACTTTGCAATTAAAGAAAAAAACAAACACCTTTTGTTATGCGATAGCGATTTTCGTTGTTGGCGGTTAGTATTACAAATAATAACTCTTGTAATCCACACCAAACCGTGCATTTTTCGGGATGTAATGGTGGTAGAGTGCGACACTCACACGCCGAAGGTCCAAGTACGATTCTCGGTTGAACACGAATTTTTCACGCCACCACCTCTTTCGAGCTGCTGACAACACTCAAAGAGTAATAACTGTTCAAGAAAAAGCTTCTCAAACTTCGTCGTTCGGAGTCGGCAAAAAACTGTAGGTCCCTTCTAATCGTTAGAGAACATTAGCTCGTACAACACGAGCAGTTGAGGAGCAAGCTAGGCCCACTATGGACTGTAGCATCACCCAACTATTATTAAATGCTGTCTTGTGAAGCGCGTTTGCGTTGCTACTTGGCCAAAAACTCATATTTATCTTATTAACAAAACTAATCAGACGGGAACGAGCCTCATCGCTGAAGATGGTTCCACTTCTGAAATTGCAGTGACTAAATGCAAATTTTGGTGATAGGTTTGAATTAACAGCAAACGCTGTTCAAGTTTATACTGGTCCATGATAATATTCAAAACAAGGTTTAAACTTAACAGGATTTCATAAATCAACTTAATGTTTAATTTTCAACTTGACAGAACGGCAATTCTCTTCATCGAATCTAAAAGGCCATTGACCACCAAAGATTGCACCCAACCATAAACGCAGGGGGTCGTAAAGTGTGCCCAACAGAGACCAATACATGAATATGCGGACGTCACTTAAAATAACCCTGCTCATTTATTACTCAATAAAATTCTGTCTGCTAACTCTATTATTGAATCATATGTGCCGTTTCCTATTCCTTTCGGAAACATAAAATTGCGATATACGACTATACGGGACGTATACTATGTAGTTTACTATAAACTATTTAGTGGCCTCACATGGAACATATTGCACAAAATATAAAATGGATATCCAATAACTTCCGAAGCTAAATATAAGTGAAATGCATTGTAAATATATTCTGCGTCCGCGTTTTTAAAGTAGATAATAATCACAATGAAGCTAAGCTCCAGAAATCAAATGGTGGTTTGTTAAAAGTTCCATGTTTTCTCCTAACCTTGGTGCAAGTTTCTCTTCTTCTTTCTGATATCCCTTAATTTAGTAGGCAGAGCCACTTTCATGTTCAATGCAATACGGGTACCACTTTCCTGACTCAATTTTAACACCAAAGCCCTATGAAGAGATCCAGGGATAAGGGATCTAATTGGTAGCGAAACATCACATTTCAGTGATGTTTATATTTCGATATTCAAGAACGTGTAAAATGTTAGTTGTAGTCCGTCTACGAGGGTTTCGTTAAATCAACTGATCGTTTTATTTCACATGTGCTGTCTAGGGTCCAGGTTCGATTCCCCGCTGAATCAAATTTCGACTGCCGCGCCAATGATTATTACTATAATCATGTCTGCTATTCATTATAGACTTAATATAGTAAACATACAATCTTTAGGCGGCCATAATGATTGGACTAAAGGAAGACAACTAAAACATCTTAATTAATAGCAATTGTATGGCGCGACAGTCCACAAGGGGACCAGAGCTTAGCTTGCTCAGGAACTACTCGTGTCGTGAACGCTACTGTTCTCTCACAAGTAGAAGTGACCTACAGTTTTTTGCCGACTACGAACTGCGAAGTTTGAGAAGCTTTCTTGGACAGTTATTACTCTTTAAGTGTTGTCAGCAGCAGTTTGAAAGATGTGGTGCTGTGAAAAATTAGTGTGTTGAGCCGGATATCGAACCTATACCTACCCACTACACCACGACGGCCACACTATAACACCTTAGATGTGACGAATTTCAATCGAAACTAACAAAAATAAAATGTTTAACTACAGATTTACAGGTCTTACTAATAGTATGTGTATTTTACGATTTTTTCTGTAATGTTTTATAGTAAATTTTAGTTCTTTTAATTTCTACATTCTTTTGATGTGAAATTTAATCCGTGATGGATAGATTATTGTACATAATAGAATACACCGTTTAAAATAATAAAGCACAGCTTGCATAGAGGTATGATAGTTTATAATCTTTCAACTGAAAATAAAATCGCCAACATTGGATGTGCAATTTTTATTAGTTTAAGGGTAGAAATATCAGAGAAAACCCTATGCATAGAAACCTCTATATGACAAAAGAAGAAATAAAATATAATCATACAAATATGTAATTAAAATAAAAGAGCAGTATATTTGTGCACAAAACAGAGTGTAAAAGATAAAAAGCAGAATATAAATAACAGAAAGTAATAATAAAGTTTTTATTTCAAACAAATGTTATGAAACCATGTAAACGAAATAATAGATGGAATAAATAAATAAGTAAACGAAGAAATAAATGAAATAATAAATTAATTAATAAATAAATATAAAAAAGAATAAATAAATAAAAAAAGAATTTCAATAAATAACAAAATAATTTATAATTTTAGGTTACAATATGTACTTTATAGTTAAAAAAAGATACAAAAAATTAAAGTGGTGTAAGCTCAGTAGCTAGTGAATTTTGAAATGTTCGACATTTTGAAAAAAAAAGCTTCTCATTAAGAGTTTCAATTATTCTGGCAACCTAAAGTATGCCAGTTTGTTCATGTCGAACAAGTGTTGAAAAGTCCCAAGAGGGATTTAGATTTCATTCTGAGAATTTTATTTTTGGCTATTTAAAGCTTCATGATGTGTGTTTTTGCACAGTTACCCCACACTGCTTAGAATACGACTTTAATTTGTTTTGATGATTAAGCATTGATTACCGATTTATTAAGGGATAACACATTTTCATGGCAGTATTCATCTTATTTAATGTTTTCTTAATATGCGTGCAGAAGGTTAGTTTCGGGATTAAGTACACCCCGAGCTACTTGACGAAACTTGCCCACGGTATATCGCAGCTATTAAATTTTAACTCGGTAGAGGGAAAGTGGCAAAGTGATCTTTTAATGGTGAAAAAGATTGATTGATTGAAATATCTTAGCATTAATTTTTATTTTTCAATGCGTGAAGTCCATTTTGTAGTTTGTTTGTAATAACAACCGCATTTGTGTGGGACGTATACAAGGCCAAATCAGCGTATAAAGCAACATAACAGTTTGTTAAGACAGGAATATCACAAATAAAAATTTTGAACACGGTTGGCGCCAAACTGAACTTTGCGGAACTTCACAAGGTACAATTTTCAAAGAACAATTCACACCATTGAGAGAAACAGAAAAGGTTCTACCATTTATGTAGCTTTGGATAATTTTAGCTAGGTATGCAGGACGACCGCATTTTATAAGTTTTAAATCAAAGCTTAGTGCCAATCAGAGTCCATTACTTTTTCAAAGTCTAATAGTACTAGACCCGTCGACTTTTTTTCCATTTAAGTTCTTTTTAATTTCCAAGCAACAGAATCGGAAATTAAAACCCGAATCGCTCTTGCGGGATGAGTTGACTATTTCTTAGAATGATGTCTAATTTTAATTTGATGAGTTTTTGTAAAATTTTGCTGCATGATTTTGAAAATAATAACTACAAAAAACTGAACAAACTTGCTTCTGAGAATTAACCTCGATGAATCGTGGGATGAATCTGCGGATTATTTGGAAGTTGCTTTGATCTTTTTCAAAATCAGCTGGACGTGTATATACATACGAACATGAACCCATACCCTTTACTAAAGAATATTAACTAACTTTGGAATTGGATTTAAATACTATTTCGAAAATGAATGAAAGCGCAAACTTTCTCTACGCATTAGTCCACAATAAACCATCAGGTCCATTGTTTTCCGCAGATAGGATCAAGGATAAATTGTGCTTTGGAAAAGAATTGTTTTTTTTATATAAATGCTATTCGAAAGCGTCAAAGATAACCTTATCGCAGGCTTATCCTGTGTGGGTCATAAAACTGCTAGTGCTCACAACTCCTGACAAATAAATAACGAATTCCGTTATACAATACTTTGTTTCAGAATGTAACGTTATTGATGTAAACATCTAAGGTCTTGAGGTAGAAACATTAAGTTAAACGAAACTAGATTAATGACGCAAAAGCCCCCCCCCCCCCCTTTTTTTTCAGCAACTACTCGCGTTGTTCTATTTTTGCCCAACATAGAAAGGAGCTTTTGTTGACTGCGTGTGACGGAATTTGAGGAACAAAACTTCTTGAGTGTTGTCAGCAACTCGAAAGAGGTACCGCTGCAAAAAAATATGTGAGATGCTGTGTTCTTCAACCAATTCTACAACTTTCGGCGTATGAGTGGTGCACCCGAATAAAAAATAAATAAAAAATATATTTTTTAAGAAAACCAACTATAGTTAAAGTTGTTAGGCAACGAAGCTCTTAAATTTTCCTTGTGGGTTTTTCATTGCATTTAATCAATTATTCTTTGAAATATTTTTTAACTTGTTGAAGATTATTGAACAAGTATATTAAATAAGCTTCATGGTAAGGGACCATATTGTCTTGCGAGATTACATAGCGCGCATCTTTTTTTTTAGTTATGGTTTTATAAATATCAGCAACATTGTTTACTGTTACTTCAAGTGTTTTCCATGTGACAAAAAAAATACAAAATTGCAGTGGAGCGAACGATCAAAGGTTAACCGTGTGGCTGTGAACTTTTTGCTTATGATGAAAATCTTTAATTTACTTCGCAATTACTCTACAGTGACGTGAACCAATTACTGTGCGAAATATACTCCATCATCTGAATTCTAACATATAAACGGTTGCAACACCCAGCAGAGCTCCTCGAACTTACTTCAAGATATTGCAATTGTTCGCGACGACCATGTGTAAAAATAAACCCTCCCAATGAAATAGATGATAGTGGCGAATGCGAAAACCCAGAACATACAATAACGAAAGCTATAGAAGCAAGAAAAGAAACTCACCCTCCACGAAAAATGCCTTTGGAAGATACCAACACACTTGAGAACCGCAGTCCTCCAATGTGTACGATGACTCCTCTTGTTCGGAACTACCATCAATTGAAAGTCTGAACTGGGATAACTTGCTAACCACACGATGGACGCCGCCGCTCATTGCTGCAGGACCTCCGCCCCCTCAAATAAGTGTTCATGCTGTTACAGGACAACAGACAGATCCAAACGATAGTTTTTCATTTTAGTTTCTGCTCGTGGGCAGAGAACAGAAGTGGTTTCAGCAACGTCTCCCAAATCCTTCTTTAAATTAAAAAATTCCATGAAGAAATGCGAAGTCCAGCAGATAAAAATTCCCCAGGAGCATTTCCCTTGTCCCTCATTCATGTGCCAAGGCAGAGATTCTCATCTGAGATGTCCCTGAACTACCCTAATCCCTTTGGCCAGTGCCCACCTTGCAGTTTATCACTTCATCAAAAGGAAACCCCAACACAGGAATCTATGTCCGGACAAAAGTAAATCTTATCAACATTCCTTTGAAAATCATTTGCTCCGACTAGCCTGTACAGACCATAGAGAAGGATAAGTTGAGAAATCCTCTTTAATTTTGCAGGGAAGGTAAGACATCAACTACCTGGTGGAAGTTCGTGTCCCAATGGAATATAATTTATGTCAGACACGCACGCCACGATGTGTGAAAGTCTCAAAGTAGGAACGGATGTTCATGGAAATCCTTCCATCACACGCGTGCTGAAAGTAAAGGATGTAAGCAAAAAAGATATAAAGCAGATAATGCGTTGAAGTATTTGCGCTTTTGTGTTTGCTCTGATGTGAAATCAAGGGTGTGTGTGTTGCGTGTAGCGTAAACAAGGCCTTTACCTTGTTCGTTCTACCTTTTGCACCTGAACAAATTTCAGAGAAGCTTACTGTAAACTAGACGTGGTTTTTACTTGTAAGAAAATTTTTTTAAATTGAATGTGCACGAAACCTGAATGAAGACTGGGGACATTTTTAATATTCTACTCTTTTTCCTAACTACAAATTATCTCAAAGAACATGACGTCACCAATTTTGAGTTGTTAAGAAGCAGATGTTGGGAGAACCATGTGAACTCAAATGATGTTCGTTGCTGATGGGTCTTAATATTTTCAATTTTTCTCTTTACGCTAAAATGCTTGAAAAATAAAAATAAAAAGCCCCGCAAGTCAGTGCAGCTATTAATTTGAAACCTGTAATGGAACATCTGGAACTTCCGTCTAGTTACTTTGAGTACTGTCTTAAAATTTAAGCTTATCCGCTTTCAACTCAGAATTAAGTTTAGTGAATGTTCTAAGGCCGACATCATTCTTAAGAAGGATATATTGCTGACTTTTTTTTGAAAATAACTAACTCGCGTGAACTGTCAGAATTCAGAGGTAAGCAGCTTACTCTGAATAAGTTGTAGAGGAAAATCTCAGCAAAAAAGATGTCTTCAAAAACTCAAACTTCGAGATAGTGAAAAACTTCATAAAGTAAGTAAGAAATATTCACTAAGGCAGAACCCATCACAAAATATAAATATGTAAGATAGTCCTGCACCAGAACGCCAAACATTCCTGTTATAAGCATGGTCTTTCACCATAAATGTGTTAGGCATGAAAATACTAATTCAAACTAAACACTTTCAAACCGAAAAGGCTAAGAAACTTATCTGATTTCTAGGAAATATTTATTGTAAAGTGGATAAACAAATTTTCCTCATTTGTTTCTTTTTTTCACTTAAACATTTTATTAAGTATTATCCTTTCAGTTGTCAGTCGCTGAATTAAATTGGTTCTTATCAATGACTTTTGAATATACAATACAAAACAAGTTTTGAGGAAAATGAAGAATGTCAACAACTTAACATTTAAAAGCGGGGAATGGAAGTACAATTTGTTCCTTCGCGTTTAATGTCGTTACCAAGAAAAAGAAAAAGACTCGCTAGAACTACTGCCTGTTACTATAAAATGATACCACGACTTGTATTTGAATCTAAAATCTAATGACGTTAAAGCAAACCATCCTGATTTTATTGACGAGAGAAGTGAACATGAAATTTAAATCTAAAATACTACTTTTTATTAATGTCTACAAAATTTGTTGAAAGACTAAGAGACACATATCCAGTTCAGAGGTATAAAAATAAATAATATACAGTGCTAGGTACAGTGCATAATAATAATTGTTGGCGCGTCAGTCCACAGGTGGATCAGGGCCTAGCTACTCGTGTTGTGCGAGCTACTGTTCTCTAACGAGTAGAAGGGACCTACAGTTTTTTGCCGACTCCGAACTGAGAAGTTTGAGAAGCTTTAATAGACAGTTATTACTCTTTGAGCGTTGTCAGCAGTTCGAAGGAGATGGTGCCGTGAAAAATTCGAGTTGTTCAGCCGAGAATCGAACCTAGACCCTTCGGCGTGTGAGCGTCGCACTCTACCCACTACGGACACAGTGCATATGATTTATAAAATCAGACTGCCGTTTGATAGTTATTGCAAAAAAGTTTAACCTTTTTATATTTTTCAGTTAGTTGATATATCTAGATTTACTGCAAAAAAAAAATCTCCAAATTTGTCCTTTTTATAAAAAACCTCGAAACTGCAAAGACTGTTTCTACAAGAGTTTTAGTACACCTACGTAAAATTTAAAAAAATATGGGCAATAATAAAAAATTACCTAAGAAACTTATACTTCTCAATATTTTGTTGGAAACCCCTTCATTTCGAGTACTTCAGTCTGTACTGTCTCTTTGGCATTGAATCGAGCAACCAAATTCGAACCCTATGAGAGGTATGCTTCGGGTCGTTGTCTTGCTGGAACAGGAAATCGACTTTCCTTGAGATTATTCTTTAGAATATCCAAGTACATATTGTAGTAGTAATTTAAAACACAAAAACACTTCAACTGAACAACTTTATTTTGTACGTCTATACAATACAAGGAAACTTTTACAACTGAACTCTTTCGTACTGGCAACCCTCTCTTCAAGATTTATTTGTTACAGTGTTGCCACGATACGTTGATCCATTGTATTTTCAATGAATACTAAATTTTCCACTTCAGCAGCTGACATACACCCCCAAACCATCAGTCCTCCACCACCATGTGTCACGGTCTTAATCGTGTGTTTCGGATTGAAGGCATCTTCTGTTTTTCTCCACACTCTTAGGCGGTCGTTTAATCGAAATATACAAAACTTTGACTCATCGGAGAAAAGGACCTTACTCCAAGACTTCATAGACCAATGAATATACTCTTTTGTAAACGCAATTCGTTTTTTCTTGTTTGTTGCAGATATGCATGTTTTCTTCTTGGTGTGCGGGAGGAGAGACCGGTTTCTACGATAGCGCGACGTACAGTTTCGAAGTGAACTTGTATTATGTTGAGATTGTTCAACTGATCCGCAATTTTTCTAGCACTTTGAAATGGATTTTTCTTTGTGTACCTAGACTTTTGTGGAGCACTGTATATATATTTTTAATAGTATTTTTTAAAATACTAAAATAAAAATAAAAATATCTTTTCTTCTACTATCTTGTGTGGTTATATGGTATACTTACAGGCTTAGCACTAAGTTTATGTAGAAACCTGATATTTTAAATTTTTAAGAGCTTAAATTAAAATAAGAGTAAAAAACAAAAAATATATTTTTTAAAACAACTTACTTACGGAAGTAAGTAAGCGTTTTGATTTACACTACAAAAAACATTTTTTTGAACATGATTAAATTCTAACTTTTTTTATTAGTTGTGTGATTGTTTTTCAACCGTAACAAAATAAGCAATATAAGGACTTTTCAAACATGTGTCCTGCGACCATTTAGAGGTAATTTTGGAAAACATAGAAAGTGAGAATTGACAATAAATTATAGACACTGAATTATTGAAGATACAATTTCCGGTCATGTAAGAGCAATCACAGGAATATTGACGACAGTTTGTTAAAGTCGGCTTCATCGAAGAAATATGACAACACATGAACTGACAGATCAGCGTGCCCGCGGCAGTCATAGAATTCATGCATAGTTGCCGCTTTATTTTCTTAGAACATAATCATTGTTTCGTTTTAATATCTTAATTCGTTTTTGTTGAATGTATTTAAGAAGACCATCTAAAAAACACCGTGCCAAACTAATTTAAAACTGAATCGATATCCATATTTATAGCCGTCAAATATGACTAAAAATATCAAATTTTCTTCTCAGCGTTCAGCAATACCTGAAATTCCACACATTTTTGATGACACCTAATTCTGTTCAAATTCAATGGAACACGTTTTGTCGGAATCTTTCGGAAATAGAACAACCCATCATTCGAAGGAACTTCTGGTTGAAAATATTTACTCACCAATAATCAGTGACATTCGATACGCCAAAGTCGGAATTCCTTCAGGAATATAAATTTCAGCCAATGGTGGTTATGCAAGCGCACACGTCGAATGAAAGGATGAGAAGTCGAATGAGAGACACATACGGAGCCGGAGATTCTTATTGTGCGGTGACATTCCGTCTGTCAACAATGGAAGGAGCATCCACGTTCTGTGTGTGTGTGTGTGTGTGTGCGGGGGGGGGGGGGGGGGGGGTGTTGTTTTCAACGTTGTGATTTCATTTTGGTAATGCACCCCACTGCCAATAAGCGAAACAAGTAGCATAGGCCGTACTCACCCCTGGATTTGAGGACCGCACCATTCTAGTACGGTGCAACTATTTGTCGAATATTTTAAAATGAGTAATTTTATCGGGGACACTGAGTTCAGATCGCGAAGTATTTTAAGAGAGGAGATTAATCAAATACATTGGTGGACTACTTCTAACACACCAATACTTTTCCTACCAACATGACAGCTTTCATTTCCTCAGAGCGGGGTATAATTTTAAAAGGAGTGTGTTTAAAGACTACAGTCAAATAATATGTCTTGCAAAGGACACATTTAAACCATGAGATTGAAGATGCATTCGTCGTTTAATAAAATGATTCATTTGTATTGTTGAAAATTAAAATAATAAGTGACCAGGTAAAAAATTCAATACGCGTTGTGTTAAATTCATATACGGCGGTATGTATGAGGATTTTATTATCGATTGCATTACCTGACCATGCAAGCAAACATTCTGATTGATTAAAGTCCCCAGATAGTGCCCATTTATTCACTTCAAAAGCAAATATTTTGTAAATACCTAAGAGCTCCACTTTTACGACCTGTCCTCTGAATATCGAAGTTAAATTCATTTCCAAAGAGGATTTCCGGAAAGGAAGGAAGACTCGATCGCGCATTCGAATGCGTAATTAATTTATACGTTAAAATGAAATCGATAGGAGAAGGACACTCATAGCACAAGCGAAAACGCAGTCATGTAAAAAGTGCAAGTAAACAGGCAAAATGAATAAAATACCAAGGATTTGTTTTGTTCAAAAGTGTAGGGTGATTTATTTTATAGCATTCCAATGTGTATCGATGAGTTATTCCTATACTTTTTTTCAAAAACTGCCGACTTAAAGAAGTAAAAAAATATGAAAGTATGAATATTGTGTTTTTCGATATATATTTAAAAAGTTTATACCAGCAATCGTTGGCTGATACGTCATTGAAATAAATACCTCCAGAAACATAAAATACATACAGTGACGAGATTGAGGCAGAATCTATTCATCAGCTTAAGTTTGAAGAAGAAAGAGATACATGTGAAACAGGTAGTAGTCCTTGGCTGTATAAGTAGTAAACAGTTTCTTCCTATCAAAGGGCTCCCGGTGTTAATCTTCTGAAGTATTATTTTGAAAAGTTAAGCGAGTAGCCTTGGCAAGCCGAGTTGTCTATAAACCTTTAGAAGATCGTACAGAGTTCGTTACAATTAAACAGTTTGGGGAGTTCGGTAGGCCCGCCTAAATTAAACCTGGCACTGTATAGCTCTTCAAGTTGCCTTATGCGGCATTGAAAGCAATTATTATGCAGTTGATGGGTTTCAATTACTATTCTAGAGTGTTTTCTGGAACATTAATTTCCCTGACTCGAAAGCACACTGAACTTTCAGACACTGACTTTTCAGAAATGCTTTCAGGGTTTTATAAAATATTAAAAAAAAGGAAACTGATCCCTCGGTGGTTGGAACACACATGATATATCCTTCGTGTTTGGCCGGGTAAACGATTATTGTCCTGGTCGCTGGCATAAATAAATTTCGTAACATGAGCATGGGCCTGTCCAAACGAGGTAACGTTGTTGATCGCGCTCAACAAGGCGAGCTACCAATCCCTGTTAGTGCACAGGGTCTGTGGGCTGTGCGTGAGGTTAATTTCCTCATTACGTAAATAAGATATTAGTTTAGAGACAACAACATACCTTGGATAAGGGCGGATCAACTGTTGACAACACATGCAAACGCTTTAAGGACAATGATTTCCGTTGTTTACGTGGAATGTGAGATCTCTTAACAGAACACGTGCAGCCGAACAATTTGCGGAAACTCTGGGCTGCTACAAACCAGACATCACCGCCATCCAGAAAGTGCGATGGGATGGGCCCGGCAAAAAAACGATGAAAAACTGCGATATCTACTAGGACGACCTCTACAGAGAGAGAAGGCAGTGCTTATTCGGATGCGGATTTGTTGTTCGAGGTAGACTTAGGCAAAACGTCTTGAAATACGACCCCCTTAGCGAACTCATGACAATTCGAATCAAGGCTAATTTCGGGAACATCTGCCTTATTTGTGCCCACGCCCTACCAGAGGAGAAGGATGACAACACGATGGATGACTTCTATGATCTACTAGACAGAACATACGATCGATGCCCCAGCTACGCCAACAAGATCGTTCTAGGAGACTTCAACGCTGTAGCCAAAGTTAGAATCCGGATATCGGTTAGACTCGGAAAGCTACGATCGCTTTGCCACTCGGTCCCTGAAACTCATTCAGAGTTCGACGCGTCCTGCGCTAACTTTAGAAGAAGACTGAAAACCTTGTCAAGAAGCCATCAAAGTTGCTGCCACTGATGTGCTTCACGTCACCACCCAGAAGACCACCACAAGACGTATTAGTCGGAGAGAGATAATTCTTATTCATCTTCATCCAAATCAAGTGAGTTTGAATTCTTCTTGTAATTATAATAATAATTGGAGCTTTTTGATATGAAACCGTGTTGTACTATATCGACCGCTGGTGATGTTTGCTTGTTATGATATCCGGGTTCTCGCAAGGCATCTTGAAAGACTCAGACATCGAGGGTGCTGAAAGGGTTTTTGTCGACAAAAATTCCCTTTACTAGAAGTTTATGTCGCAGTTGTTCATCGCCTTTTAAGTTTTAAGCACTCAAAAGTCTTGAGAAACAAATTTGTAGCCTAACAGGAATGACGTTGGCATCCGGGTTGGACATTTTTCTTTATCTTAATACCGCTTCGAATTTTAATTGCATCTGGTTGTATTGTAGGCTGTGTGATAGGACATGTTAAGCTTCTTAGACATTATTAAAATGAAATTTGTAGTGATGGCCTTAAATTCTGTTTTCCTGTTAAGCTGGGTACACAAATAACTGAGATTCTCATGTCAGTAACCTGCACGTACCTCCACTGACATAAGCTTCACAAAATGCCAAATAAAGTTCGTAATTAACGACACTCGCAGTGTTTTCGGAAGAAAAATTCATATGAAGCCGGCCGCACCACAAAGAAATAATAAAAAGGATCATGTGAGTCGCCACAGTTTTTCCTTTCAATTAGTCATAATGAACACTCTAACACAGTTGTAGTGGCCTCCCAACCCATTTCGGCAGAAAATTATGACCAACCAAATGCTACAAAGTCTCTGTAATTAACATTTCATGAATTTCATTGTATTACCAGATTCGTCTCCACGTCGAAAAAAGCCAGCAATACCAAGTAACCGGAGATTCACGTGAGTGGCATGGATTCCGGCGAAAACGTGACCCTTTCCGGACGGCTCACTGAGTGGGGGCGTCATAGCAGCGGCGCTTTTATCCCTTTTGTTAGCGCTTCTTCATTTGCTGAATGGACGAGTTCTTATTCAATTTAGTGGCCCGAGGCCGACTTCATCAAGTGATTCTTTTGTACATGTGCGTCAGTCATTGGCAGAGATTCGAAAATTGAATGTGGTTGCGGCAGGAGATAATTAAGGATGAATCAAGCATGAGCAATTGAAAAGGATTTGAGTGATTTGAAATATAGCCGTGGGCACGACAGTAATAATAATTTGTACCTAGTTCTCATATTTCGTGGATTTTCCGCTCTGAAAATACTTTGTAACATGTTCTGTGCTAATGACTTGCAGGATGGGGGAACGAAACATCAATTTCTGAATCAATAGTTTTGTTAACGAACTGACAACGGGCGGGCGATGGAATGAAGCAGTGGCTTTCTAATTTGTGTTCAAGACGTTGCTCGTTTTGAGTTTATTTGATCAAATCAGTCGCGGGAAGCATTTGACGTAATGAATTGGCTGGTGAAGATTATTCCGCTTCCACATCATTGACTCTAAAGCCCAGTACAAATTTGAGGAATGTTTCGTAGAAAAGTTCGTTTCTGGAGATTTAATTTTTTTGGAAATGTTCGCGATGTATAAAACATAGATTTGAAAATGTTCATCAAACTGTAATGAAGTCAGTAGCAGCGGCTGTGATAAGAATGAATGACTAAGCAGAATGGTGTTTAAGTTTCTTGCAGACTTTGGCTGCCATTTTTTTATGAATAATGTTCACACTTGACATAAAAGAGAATGACTGTAAGGAAAAGAAGAGTAATTTAAGTAAAAACTGGAATTATATTTTACTTTCACTTTATAGAAAAGATTTTATTTTTTAAACAACTATCTTCAACTTTGTAAATCTCTCAGTTAGTGTTGGCCAAGTGACATTTATTAAGCGGTTTATCGTTTTATATACATTTTTTTCAGCAATATGTATGAATATGAATCGACGGTCTGCTGCCGCGGTTCTTCAACGAAACATGGTGCTATTAGTGAAGATATTGATGAGCACAAATGATTGTGGGAATGGTACGATATGCTACTAAGTTTGATATGCTTGAGGTAGGTGAATTCTATATTTATAAAGGGATTATACTCGTGATGTAAACACCCTGTGGTCAATCTTTGGTGCTTGCATCGATAGTTTTTAAGAGAAAAACATTCAATCGCGTACCATACAGGCTGTACAGCATCATCAGTGTGGCAAAGCATTAGAGGGCGTCTACCTACAATTTGAAGTACGAACTTAAAGGCAGCCGCCTAGATGGGGGATCCAAGGCCAACTGTGCCAGAGCTAACTGTGTCAGCCGATGCCAATTTTTAAAGGTGGGCTGGAGACTTTTTAGTGGAAATAATTATCTCAAAAGCATCAACTGTACAAAGTGTTTGATGAAGTCTTGCCTAAAGTCAAAACATTACCATTACTGGTAGAGAAAAGGATGTTTTTTTAAGTCTAAAAGAAATGTTCCCACTATGTACGACCGCAAAGTTGTTTGTGTTCATTTTCAAGCATTTCCTTAAGCAGTTAGTACGCTTTGAGTATTGCCAGCAGCTTAAAAGAGGTGCTGCGTGAAAAAGTCAAACTGTTTAGCCGGGAATGAAATCGGGCGAACTCTACCCACTACGCCACGACGTCTCTTCAATACAGAAAATGACAACTATTTGCTATTTCCTTTCAGGTGCAATTTATCAGTAAAATAGTATTCACGCTTTTTAAACACTGTTCGAAAAAAACAACAAAAAACCTGGAAAGAGTTCTTTTGCTTTGACTTCTCAATGACGACCATCATGCACATTGATATTTTGCGTCATACGTTCCACAAAATAACGATCCAAAGCATAGTACTTGGAATGATCGAATATGAAAGATAGGTTTTAATTATTACAGATTTAATTAAAAAATACAGAGTTAACAGTAGTAGGAGCAAACTAGTAAGAGCTCAGTCCGACGTTAGGTGATGAATCTAATTTTTGTTTTTTAGATTTTGTCTTAAAGTGTCTATTCCTGATACGAAAATTATTTTAATGTACTATAGCTAATGAATGTTTTAATTTTTATTCGGTTTAAAAGCTTCCAAATAACATTATATTTAAGGCTGTTGTCATTTTCTGGAAAAGTAACATTGATGCTACGTTGGATGGACATAATTTTTCAGCCTGTGTAACCCTCTAGTAACAATGCGGCAAGTGCAAATGTTCCCATTAAAACTTAGTGCGATCTGAACTCGTTTCCATCATATAATGGGTTCAAAAATAAATCGAATAAATACATATTTTGTTCCTTCCCAACGACAGCATATTGTCTTCAATCCTTTGATTTGCTTGAAACTGAATGGTATGTTGACCCATATTTCGGATGTTGACAAAGTGCTTCCCATCTCGGGTACTATTTACAACCCGAGCGCCACTGCTTCGTGGCATGTGCATGTGGATGAGAAATATCTGCAATCAATCATCTTCTGTCTTGTACTTGCGATTCCCTTGTTCTCCCACCGTTCGTCTAAGCTTCGTTATAACGACAGTAAAATATATTCTCATATTTGATAGGAAGTCACTTCATGTGACACGTTCTTCGCTTCCATTTTCACGCCCTTAAAATCTCCGCAGTACGGGTTCAAATTTTATTTTCAATTTTCCTCAGTTTTTTCTCCAGTTCTGAAAAATCACCTTAAATCTGTTGCCGCCTGACGAGGATGAGGCACGTCCTCGCAGTGCTGCATCATTTGTCACTTCAAGGATGTGTTAACGGGTGTATGGCAAGAGAGCATGCACAAACATCGACTTCAGTGATAGCCCGTAAGTTTCATCAATTTCATCATTTGAAGCAAACTTCTGCAAAGCATCGGGTGTATCTTCAAAGTTTGCCTTCGAAACTATGTACAGGAAAACTTTCACTGGACACATTCTTCCTCGGGTGGAATACGATTCCTTGGTCGATTGTGGGCGTATTTTAGAAGAAAAAGTTGAGAAATAAGGAAGTTGGAATTACCGTTGGTGACCATAATTTGCACGACGTTGAGCCTGGGATACATCAGTCAGTGACCTAAATATTAGTTGGGAGGGAAATTGGAGTTTATAGAGAGATCACTGTTTGCTGGAATATATTGATAACTTCTGGTTGTGGACTTTGAAATATTAAACGAGCCAGGATGCGTTTGGTCTCACAAACGATGTTCCTTTAATGAGGATCGAAAGAAATACTCTTGAAATACTGTTTGAAATTTAAGGTCTTGTTGGCCATCAATGTTTTCAAAGAGAATGTGTAGAACTGCGTTTTAAGTAAAGTTGATGAAAGTTTTATTGATCTGCATAACGTCCATATTTCAATCGAACGTTCGTCAAAAACACTTTTGAGCAACAGGAAAAGTTTTAAAACGAAATTTTTGATTTATAATGTGAGAAGGAAAATTAAGTATTTATTGAATTTTCAATGATTTTTTTTTGTTGGAGGTTGGGATGCAGTGTGCACTGAAGCCTTTCTGTCTGCCGATCAAATTAAGTGAAGACATGCGTTCTTCTTCTATCTTGGAAGTGGTTAAAGGGTTATACTTTACCCCTTCCTCCTATTTTTCAAAATATAATTAGTAACCATTAGAATCGCACAAGCTTCCGCCTGGAATACCGAGGCGAAATTACATAACGATGTGTGAAGTCTGATGTTGTCGTCTTCCACGAAGGCCCCAACTCCAGACCCCTTCGTCGTCATGGGGCCGTCCGTGAAAATCCGACAACATTCCCTTCGTATTTTAGTTTCTGGCCAGAACTAGTACTGGACCCGGGGAAAGTTGACTTTATAAAAGCTTCGCAGCTGTATCATTGGCGACCTCGCATCACACGGCATGTGTTATAGGAAATGCGGTGCGTAAGGTCATCAAAGCTCCAGTGAGAGTTGAACCAAAGACTATTCTTTTTTAGTCGGGAGATGACTTTGATTGGCATCCCATGATGTGGATGCTAAGGGGAGGAAGATTGAGCAGTGCATTAAGAGAAGAGCCAGACATGCTAGGGAATGTCTCTATGCAGCCGAGACAAGCCGTTCTTTAAAGCTTAGTGAAAGTAGCAGTCACGTATTTGCGCGAAAGCTTGTTAAACCAAACGACTGATGTATTTGAGAGAACAGGTATTATCATTGCCGTAGATCCATACTGATCTTTTTGGTGATACGCCCCCGGTTTTGCCAAAAACTTCTTTGCACCGCCAAAAGACTGACAGCGCCCTGGAAGGTTTTTTCTAAGTGTTTTTCAAAAAAGGTTTTTATCCAGTGCTATACCTTAATATTTAGCTTTATTGGAAAGAAAAATGGTGACACCTTTAAGGACTAGTTGAGTAAGACCAGTCAGATTCCTCCTTTTCGTAAGGAAAACAACTTTGGTTTTAAGAGCATTGACTGAAAGCCCATTCCTAGTTTACCAGTTATCGATCATGTCAAGGATCCCTGCCCACTTGCACAAACAGCTGCAAGGTATGGTCCGGTAACCAGTACGGCTACATCAACCGCATAGTCCTGGGCGTAGGTTTAGATCCATTCAAGGCGGAAAGCAGAGAGTCGACCAAGATGCACCATAGGAGAAATGATAGGACGCCACCTTGGGGGCAACTCCTGTTTACCCCCGACATTACAAACTTGTTACACTTCGCCTCCGTATTCTGTTAGCATTGCTTTTATCCACAACACCAATGTTTTTTCTACGCTGTGTTCTCTGACAGCGTTGCACATGCCATAAAAAGGCGCATTGTCGAGAGCACCCTCTATGTCGATGAATATGCCCAGTGCGTATTCTTTCCTGTCAAGTGCACTTTCATTCTGCCGACGAGATTTTGAAGCGCAGTCCCGCAAGACTCCAAGCTCTTAAGCATGTTGCATCTGAAATAGAAGGTGTAATCGCAATGCATTTTTGCGCAGATGCAGTTCCTCTTCCAGCTTTTTAGCATGACGGAACTTTTTAGTGATAGAGAACATAACGAAGAATACTGTTAAGCAAAGTGCTAAGCATGCCACTTACTAGTTTCAATTGTGTTCGCACTTTAATATGAACAACTTATCACTGCACAAATTGCTCTAATTTCCACTTTTCATTTTATATATATTCCAAAGTACCGGTTATACATGCAGGCTTTGCAAATTATACCGCTTTTATTTCTGTACAATTTTGGTTGGTTTTCTTTTTACTTTGATTAATAAATAGTACCATCTAATGAGTTTAATTTTGCACAATCGACCCCAAGACCTAAAAATTTGAAACAATGGATATGTAATACCTCATGAAGACTTAATTTATTGTTGACAAAAATTTTAGGCAATTGAAGATTTTCTTGATTTTGTGATGAACTATTAGTGAAATGAAATTGGAAACAAAATTGTATGTTTCGTTTTATTCCAAATGCATTTAAATCCATCCGAGTTAAAGATTAAGAGTCCTACGTAGAATTTTTTTTCTCGCATTGTTTGGAGTCGAATGTCATTTGACTACTGCACATTAATTATTTAAATAAAAGTAAATTGTTTGGGGTAATATTCACAAGGAACTATAGTTTGGCCTTATATTTTATACCTATTCCAAATTACGACAACTTGTGCTCTTTGCGTATTGTTAAAAACTTGACAGAGATGGTGTTGTGATGGCAAACTAATGTGAGATGTTCAGTACGAGAGAGAACCCTGAGGCTTTCGGCGTGTGAGTCGACGCACAACGCCACGCCGCTATGTATGACTATGTATTTCAAAGCAACTTCGATAGAGAGAATATTTGCTAATTCCTTTCAATTTATCAGTAGAGTTGTATTCACGCTTTGTTAAATGCTGTTCGATAAAGCGACACAAAAAAACGCAAAGTTATTTTCTGGAAATTGTGTGATAAATTTTTCTCATTTATATCCAACAATTACAATTTCTTTCAACTCAAAATAATAAATTGTAAGTTAAAATGACAACCCCTTATCTCATCTGAAATAATTAACATCATGTGGCGTGTACACGAAATTGAGGCATTTATAGTCGCTCGTGCATCTCCACTTGCTTTAAATGCAAATTCCACTTGGGTCATCACCGCCAAGCGAAAGTTGATGAAAATTCACTGCCACCCATTTCCACGCCCCCGATGCGCATCAATGAAACTGAAACAATTCACTCTGCTCTTTGCTGGTTTGAAAATACATACCGCAATAATTAAATGCAACACCTTAACACCGCCGCACCACCCTCAAAGCTTATTGATTAATAAAACAACCTCTGTTGCTGAGGTTGCCATCAGCGTTTGGCGGTCTTACTTCATGCAGAATTCATAATTAACGATTTTGTTTCCATATGATCGCAAAATTACAGACGCAGCTTGGAACGTGCCGTGGGTTGCCCCGAAAGCATCGTGTTTGCCAGCCGGATGGACCTTACCTTATCCCTCCCACATCCATCCTGGCTTAACACGATCCGTGGAGTAAACAATGCGGATACTGGTTAGGAATGTGATATCAATTCTACATTGCTGTAACTGTGCAACGCATGCAAACACACACTCACATTCAGGTGAAATCTTGTAGCTCCCATGTTGGGTTCAGTGTTTGAGGCAAAACCGAAATAAATTGTGCATGTTTTGCCTGGGAGCGTGGACTGGCTCTGAAAACCTATCCATTCCATGTGTGGCCTTGAAAGTAGCGTACATTTTCAGGAATATTTACACAGTGGAGCTTCCAAATACCACAGAGAAATAATCCGGAAATGGGTTGAAAAGTTTTGATACAAAAAACCCTTAAATAACATACAACCACATGATTTGAATCACTGGGGTGAATTTTAAATTCACGGGAGGGTACATGTTAATTGGAATCACAATTTCACGGTAACGAATTTATTTCTGGTCGCCTTTTATAAATTGATTTGAACACTTTTCAGAAATGAACGGAAAGCGTGTGACATTCTTGAATGAAGGAGAAGAAAATGATGCTCAGGAAACGAAATTTCATCTTTTTAGCTCGGATATTTATGGATTGGATGTATAGATGTGTACTATAAGATATTTCGTTGAACCTCTCTGTTGCGGGAGCCAAACAGTTGTAATTTACACGAAAACCGAGAGGAATTCCATGAATTACTGCCTCACTCACAAAGGACGTGCAAATCAATAAAATTTTAATTTCCGTAATTGGGTAATTAAATTGGGACTTTGTCCCATAATCGACATTTGGGGAAAGTAGGGTCTTTTTGGGGTTTCATACACGCTGGGGTATGTAGAAGCCATTTCCGCAGTTTCGTAAATAACTGCAAAAGCTTTTGATTGTGGTCATGTGTTGATTGGACTGAAATAAGAAATGGAAGCGTTACATGAAAGAGGCAGAAATTATAATTATAAATTGACTTAAAAATCGAACAACATTTTTTTTTGAATAAGAGTAAATAAGAGTATACAAGTTCAGTATATGCAATAGAGCGCACAGGCTCGAAAACTGGTCCATTGTACTACCAGGCAGTAACCTTAATTTGATGTAGTTTGTTGCTCTTTCGAAGCATTGACAGAAAGTGGTTCTGTAGCAAATAGGTTAAGTTCTCAGCTCCCACCACGTCAGCGCCAAACAACCGCTACCTCATGAAGGCGTTGAGAAAGTGCTCTGAAGTGCCTTCATCTTCTCCACAGGCGCCGCATAGGGTGCAATCACTAAGTCCAAGCAGACTAAAGTGCTTAGCAATGGTGAAGTGATTCGTTTGTACGCCGACAAGTCATCTGCAGTCTTTTCTATCTAGAGATAATAGACCTGCGAATTTCTTGCTGACGTTTGGGAGCATGCACTGGGTCATCCTGCATCTTCGAGAGTTATGCCATCTCTGGTTGTGCTGTCAGGAGACCAACCGTCATCGGAAGTTATAACAAAGGATGCGGGCAGTCTCAAGGTGGATTTGGATCTTACAAATGCCTTTTTTTGATCCTTGCCTAACATGTTCATCCGCATAAAAAGCCAAAAAGACCAACTAATGTGGCCTTGCCTAACGTCTCACATTTAACTTAATACTTCCTTGAACTTATTTTCGTTATTTTTGAGATTTTTTTTAAGCTTTGCAGGTGGATTATTAATATTACAAAATTGTGTTACATATGTAACTAGTCTTTTTAAATGGTAATAATAATTGTAAGGCGCGACACTCCACAAGGGACCAGACCCTAGCTAGCTCATCAACTACTCGTGTTGTTTGCGCTACTGTTCTCTCAGGAGTAGAAGGGACCTACAGTTTTATGCCGACTTCGAACGGCGGCGATTATTACACCTTGAGTGTTGTCAGCATCTCGAAAGAGTTGGTGCCATTAAAAATTCGAGGTGTTCAGCCGGGAATCGAGCCCAGACCTTCTGCGTGTCGTCGCACTCTACCTACTACGCCACAGTCAATGAAAATAAAACCAACCACGTGCAGTTATGCAAATATCCAGCCGTCGTACATCACCTCGAACCAAACGCCTCTGTTGAGGAGTTTATTAGCCTCGGGCGAGTGATAAGTCTGCGAACTACATCTTTTCGGAGACCTGTCGAGAAACTGCCCTTGGCAAACGGTGTTAATTCGGCTTGTCTAAACAGTAAGTGTCGAAAATCCTGACGCGAAGGTACAAAATCATGCTGAACAAGATTTTACGTTGCCAGTTTTTTTAAACGTAGTCGAAACTTGGACGCTTAGCAAATAGGTTGAATGCAATCCCCGGGTCTTTAAGAGAAAAGTACGGTGAAAATACGTAGAACATCCTCTGTAAGGAAGACGAAGGAAGAAGAAGACATGACTGCGAATTCTACCTGCTGTATCGAGATGTACAATGGACTTAGTCTGAAAAGTAAAATGTATTCAAATGGCGCGAAAGATAACAACGCTGTCATATGCGGCCTTAAAATGGGCGAATATGTAGATATTTACACGTAATAAAACTTCATAATAGTGTTGATTGGTGAATTTTGTCTTGAAACTGAACTTTCAGGTTGTAGACGAATGTTTTCCGGCAGTCGTTTACAGACAGATAAGATCATTTTCTGCGATGTTTTGGAAATTTATCCCTCGGTGGTAGAAATTTATGATAGGAAAAGGAAAAATATACAAAACATGTTTCCCTTGGGCCTTATCTACAGAGATGTCGCTGCATGCTTCTTTCGATTGAAAACTGACACATCCACACATTCTACGTAATAATAAGGTGTCGCATATTTTCAATCCCTTTTCGCTCGCCCCCCGCCCCCCCTTTTCACAAGACATATGTACTTGTAATATTCTCGGTCGGCTTGAAGTCTGTATACTCCATGGGCAAAATCGACAATCGTTGTCTTAATTACATTGTTCATCGTCGTCAACAGTAGCTATTCATATTTAACAGACGTCATCTTTTGCTACAAACAATTCTCCAGCTTGAAGGGGGCCGCTGCAAACATTGATTCACTTCTGAGGGATTGCTGAAGAGTCCATTCATAAGGCGTCAGGACCTTTTGAGTATTTCACTTCACGTATGCATCGTGGGTGGAATTGTGCCAAGTTAAGACAAATTAGAAACAACAGGACCAAGTCTAATGAAAACGTATGGATACTGGACAATAGTTTCTCTCCTAACTATAAATAAAAAACGAAAAACCATAAAACAACCGATTGATAACTGAAATATTTTACTGAATCTTCTTTGCATCTCCATCGCTTAGGTGCCAATTTGTTTTGTAAAAGATTTTAATGTCATCTCTTAATCGACATGTTTACATCAGGATCTGGTGGATTCGCCTTCGCTCACCCTCTACAGTTCTGGTCTTCAGATTTTCTGTTCTCAGTAAATTTATATGATTAAGATGAAATGCGTATTCACATTTCCGCCTTCCCCAACAATGTTTTGCAACGTAAACTAACAAGTCTTTGTTGTAATTGGAATCCTTCACTTGGCGAGACGGAATCTATAAGCGCATACATTCAGGTAAGTTACTGCACAAATCTCTCACTGCCATGAAGCACTCGGGGATTATAAAGTGGAAATTGCAGGAATCACCCGCTCAGATGTGAGTGTCTGTTTCTCTGTCAAATGCAATGAAAAGCTTTTCCTGCTCGTTACCTGCAATCTGTATTGGGAGGGAGATTCTCTGGTGATGGAGGGGTGCGCATATACGAATCTAGATGTGAATGAAATGAGTTATGAAGTTAAAGGCATCGAAATGCTTTCTTGTTTATATGCACATCTACAAGTAAATGTGCAAATCAGACATTGGATATAAAACAGTAACCAAGCATTGACTGATATTGATTTTTCCATAAACGTACAACACTTTGCACTAACATCTGTGTATTATAAGTTTCAAGCCTTAGCACATGAAGATGTTATGAAAAAACACTTTGTATGATTAACTATGATTAACTAGAATTACAAGAATATGGTCAAAAAACGCAACATGTTGTTAAAATTGGCATGGATGGACAACCGAACGTTACACTCAAGACAAGTTAATCAGATTTGTAGGTATTGTTTTCTCATATTAAGGGAATTGTTTAGTAATGCCAGAGTACGAAGGTTGCCTTTTATATTTCGGGATTGGGAAACACTAGTGTTGCAATCTGGCAACTGCCAGAACTATCGTAAAGTTTGACATTTTTGAGGTTATACGTTCTTAAAACGTTTTGACATACGAGCGCTGTTTGTGTTGTACACAGCAAATTAAAAAATTAATTTTGCCCAAAAAATGGAATTAAATCGTGAACATTTTCGTGCGATTATTTTTTACAACTTTCCACGTGGATTAACTCAACAACAGTGCATCGATGAACTTAATTAAATTTTTGGATATGAAGCTCCATCAAGGACCAGTGTTTATGGATGGCATGGTGAGCCAAATCCAACAAATGTTGCTCGCCCACGAAGCACTTCCAAGCGAATGGTCGCCTGTTTTTCGGAAAAACTGGACATGTCGCAACCGTACCACTAGAACAACGCAGAACAGTCAATTCTGAGTTATATACAGCCATTTGTTTGTCAGTTGTCGTCCAAGAAATCAGGAAAACTAACCGCCGAAGACGGATCACTCTTCACCACGACAATGCCAGCTCTCACCATCGGCTCAAACAATTGCATTTTTGAGCACTTAAAGCATCGATTGGGTGAGTCATCCGCCGTATAGTCATGACTTGGCATCGAATGACTCCTTTTTAATCCCGTACTTAAAAAATGCATGTTTTGGAGGTACCTCAATAAGAGTGGCAAAATTGCTTCGACAATTGGTTCAAACGCATGCAAATGTGTATGGATCTTAATGGGGAATATTTTGAAAAACAATAAAGCTATTTTCGATGATTAATATTTGTTTTTGTTCTCTAATCCCGAAATATAAAAGGCAACCCTATTATGCATTAATTTTCAGTAAGAAAAGAGATTACATTGAAAATAATGTGTGATGTCAACAAGACTTACATTTTTTAGAAGAGTTCGAATTTGGTATCCCCCTTTCAACTGCCTCAATACCAGTGCATAGATCAGTCAGTACGCCTTCAGATTAAAGTAGATTTATCTAACTTAGTTATTTCTAAGTCACTGGAGTTTTAAATACACATACCAGGTATAACAGTATGAAAGTTTGTTTTGTTAAATAAAACACTAATTATTAACTGGAAAGTAAAAACATTTTATTCAAAGCATTGGCCATTATATTGGCAATTTTTGAATACCACGCAAATAAAATTGTTCGTCCTTTAAAGCAAACCAATCAGACATACAATTTTCGACCTCCTCGTAGGAATCAAAGTGCTGCTCAGCCATTCCATCGATGAAAACAAATGGTAGTCGGAAGGAGCCAAGTCTGGTGAATACGGCGGATACGGTAGCTGCTCCCAGCCAAGTGTTTTGATTGTATCCTGAACCGGTTTTGCTTTGTGTGCAGTTGCATTGTCATGGAGCAAAATTACCTTGCCGTGTCTTCTGGCCCATTCTGGTAGTTTCTCGACCAATGCATGGTTCAATTGATCATTTGTTGTCGATAGCGATCAGTATTAAAGGTTTCACCAGGTTTTAGGAGCTCGTGGTACAGCACACCTTTCTGGTCCCAATAAACACACAGGATTGTCTTCTAGCCGAACCGATCTGGTTTTGCAGTCGACGTTGATGGTTGTCTCAGATTAACCCATGATGTTTTCCGTTTAGGATTCTCAAAACAAATCCATTTTTCATCGCCAGTAACAAGCCGATGCAAAACCGATTTGTTTCGTGTCTTTGAAGCAAAATTTCACAAGTGTTTTTTCGGTTTTCCATCTGTCTTTCATCCAAGTCATGTGGCACCCATTTTCCACACTTTTGGATTTTTAGCTTTTAAACGGTCAGAAATTGTTTGTTGTGCAACATTTAACATTGGTGCCATTTGCTTTTGAGTCAAAGTGTCATCTCCAACCAATATCGTTTGCAATTCGGCGTCTTCAAACGTTTTTGGTGGTCTTCCACGTTCTTTCGTTTCTCACATCAAAATCATTATTTCTGAACCATTGAAACCATCTTTTGCATGTTACTTCTGATAGAGCATGATCACCATATGCCTCGACAAGCATTCGATGCGACTCTTCAGCACTTTTCTCCAAATGAAGACAACATATTACTGCTTTCCGCTAATCATCACTTTCTGGTACAAAATTCGACGTATACTAAATATTTTTCACAGATGTCATAGCAAAAAAAAAAAAAAAAAAGTGCTTGTTCACAACAAATGTGCCCTTATGTATGCAAATACACATTTCTCACAGAACGATGAGATACAGACATTCAGCCTTGTTGTGAGGAGACAGAGATAACACGCTCAAGGAATCAAAGAGCTATGTAGGAGCTGTGCTACTCTCGGTGGGCCACACATTTTGGCAAAAACGAGCACATAGTTATTGTTATCAAGGCAGGTCTTTAGGGCCATGCTTCATTGTTATAAACTTAAGATGTGTATTTAAAAAGGAAATCCAACCAAACCGAAAATAGAGATGTGCTTTAAGATCTTATGATGCAATTTGCATGAATTAATAACTAATTCATATTAGTTCTCTACAGTATTATTTATTTTCTTATGTTATTTATAATTTAAAGTCCAGCTTGTGCGGATGCACGATAAACACTGGAAAGGCACTTACCCCAGTGAAAATTGTGTATTTATTCCCGACCCAGAGGTCTGCCTACAATGCAACAAATGGGAAGCTACTAAGACCTAAGCTGATCAAAAAAAAAAAAAATACACTAACCCGATCTTCGAAGAATTGCCATAGCCTGCTATATATTGCAACCTAACTGGTAATCTTTGCTTTAAGCAAAAGAATGCACTATATCAATCCGATTCCAACGAATCAATCAAAACGGTACTTCAAACAACAGCCATTTCGATGTACACAATCGTGTTCACGTGTAAAGTGAAGTGATTAAAATAAGAGATACAGATCAGATTTTAGTTAAAATTTAATTGTTTTTTCGTTTCCTTTATAATTTTTTTTTTTGTTAACTGTCATATGCGGCCTTAAAATCGACGAACAGGTGGTGAGTGTCGATTTGCACTTCTTGAGTCTTTTCCAGGATCTGCCGTAATGTGGGATTTGATTTTACGTGACCACCTGCCTTTACGGCTTATATCACGGGGAACCTTTTTCCCAAGAGTCGTAAGTAACGCAAGACTAAACGCCTTAGTTACCTAAGTACAAAACTGAGATCATGCTTGAGGGGCAATCACCCCACCTTGGTTTAATGCGAAGCCTTTCTAAAACCTTTTCCGCTCTCTGGGTCGCAGCGCCCGGTTGAGAATACAACTCCACACTGAGAAGGGATAGGCCCCTAACCGCCTTGCCTAGTTGTGGGTAAACAATCAACTAGACAAGTCAGCACAGTACACTATCCTCGACTCTACCCGCGATGTTAGGTGGTCAGCCACCACACAAAGGGGCCTACCGCACGGTCAGGCTGGAACCAGTTCCAGGGTCCTCTGACCTTCCGTGGCACCAGAATATAGCTTCTGGTCAAGCTGTCACTACCAGTCAGGTTCCCTCAAAGCCTGGCTCTGAGATTCGACTCATCGAGCATGCTTTCCTCCGACCGTGTCTTACAGATGAGCTGTCGAATGCGCCCAACCAAAAAGTTAAAAAGTTCTGCTGGTAGTCCGTCCGCATCAGCAGCTTTATTCGACTTTAGCTTGGATATTACTTTCTGCACCTCGTCTAAATCGGGGAGACGGAATTCTTGTCTATCATCGTCCAAATCGAGTAGAACTTTCTGTCTAACAGCGGATTGTGCTAACACAATTAAATCTTCATAAAAAATGTATTCTTGTTAATATTGAAAAGATTGGAGTAATATGTTTCTATTATGAGAGAAATTATAAAACTTTTCTATAAATTACTACATCTTTAATTTTGCTTCGCTAAAACCAAACAATGTCAAGTTTATTAGAGTGTATCTTTTTTTTGATCATATGTGTATCAAAGAATAAATGCGATTTTAACTGATTTTCGGATCTAAACCTTATAAATGTAGTTAGTAAAAGCCTTCGTACAAGTTCTTCGCAGCCGCGCAGTGCGAGTGTGGAATGAGAACATAAGCGAATACTTTTTTATTATTTAAATTTTTATTCTATAGTAAAATTATGGAGAGAACAGAAACAAAAATGATTTTAAAGTTATTCACTGAGATTTAAACCTATTGAGAACTTGAAAATGACAGCCCCAAAAAAGGCTTAACATAAATTGGTAGGTAACTGCCTACCAGAGTTTGATGTTGCTATTACTAGTGATAAAACTCCCGATTCTTATTGCCCTTTTTAATCACAAATGCATCTATTGTATATATGCTTTGTTTGCATAATTATTTTAGATTCCAAATACCGTTTGGAATTATTTTAACAACGTAGCCTTACATTGTACTGACATTAAACCTCTTTCATCGTCTTCCTTTCCACCACAGAGAAAATCAATAAAAAAATATGTTCCAACATAGTTGAGAACTAATATTTGTATATAGTTGTAAATAGTTTTTCATATGATTTTTCATTCTGTCAAGATAAGCTAAGATTCACGGAGATCGGAGTACGAAAATATCATAGATTCTGATTTCAATTCGAAACGAACCCTACGACCCTTCACAACGTTGTTATTAGTCAGATAGTTAAAGTCAGATTTTAACCTTTCATGTCGTTCTCAACCAATTTAAAATTTATCCATAAAATTAATTCCAGCAGAAGAATCTTTTATAAGCATAAGCATGTCAATGACAATACAAATTGACTTCCTTTGATGGCATCATGTGTACAAAATTGAATACCAAATTACCATTTAATTAACTAACTCTTCACCGCAATTTGCGAAGGCAACATAAACAGCGATATCCTTTATTAAATCAATTACCCCACTCGGGAACCGCGCACCGATATTAGCGGTGGCGGAAAATGTGTCATAGCCAGCACTGCACGACCTGACCGTTTGGTGATGATAAATTCTGAATTTGGTACAACACTCTCCATGTACTTAGCCCTTTAGACTCACCACGGGCTGCGGATAATGAATAATAATTTAATGCAATAATGGAACACGTGAATGGAGGAATTTACTTAGATTATTTCCAGTCGAAACAGGGCTTTCAAACATTCAGCTTTTATCAGATCCATTAATCATCCATCAGTGTGGCTTATCCGATTTTAGTGAAACTTTACGGCAGAGTGAATCAGAATTTTTTTTTCGGAATTCTTTTCTTTCACTGGGCTACAGGAGTACATACAGTTTTCTGTATGATTTTGTACGGAAATCCTTTTGATTTAGTTTAAAGGGTAAACTTTAAACGTAACTTGCTGAATGGTCGTTGAAAGATCTCTGTGTAGGAAAGGGAATATGGTAGTTATACTAATTGAAATATTGCATTTATATAAGTGAGGATTTCATTTTTAATTTGGAAAGGTTATTTTTTGATTCTGGTGGAGCTTTGCAAAGGGTTTTAGTAGTCAACGTTTTGGTTTTGCTTAGCTTTATACATGTTTCACCGATTTAATACTTTTCTCAAATTAAAAAGTCGAAGGTGCCGACTGCCTTAGCACTAGCATATGTATGTAGGTACATAACCCTAACCAAAAACTTGTCTAAAGGCAGAATTGAAGCGAACCCTTAGCCCAGGCTTCGTAACGATGATATAGCGGAAAGCACAACTTAGATGTGTAGGGCAGCCCTTTAACTGCTTAGGCTTAAAAAGTTGATGTCTATCATAAAGGTAGGTCTTTGGGAACCTCTTTCTTTAATTGAAATCAAAAGAAAATCGATAATTGAATATATGTAGCCCCCAAATTTTGAAATTATAAAAGTACTTATAGAACAGACCTCGTATAATATCACCTACGCATGTACAGTGAACCGAAAAATAAGTTGGACACTACTAAACCATTCATTCTCCCTTGGATATCTTAAAAAAATAAAAATAAAAATAAAGAGTAATAACTGAAAGTTTCTTAAACTTCGCCGTTCGGAGTCGGTAAAAAGCAGTAGGTCCCTTCTACTCGTGAGAGAACAGTGGCGCGCACAACACGAGTAGTTAATGAGCAAGCTAGGCCCTGGTCCCCCTGTGGACTGTAGCGCCAACAATTATTATTATATTATCCTGACATATCAGCCAAATTTGTATTGCTCTATTAATTGTCAGACTTACCAACTCATTCTGTTGCATATACCGCTTCTGTACATTTTTACAAGACAAATGTGGCTTAATTATCATTTGAGTGCAAAAATTTTCTTACAGTTTGTGGCTAGACGTCAACAATTGAAGCTTCTTTCAATTCTTTTGCGATGCTTTCGTGTGAAATTTTTGGATTTTCTTTCACTAAATTCTTCTTCCTGTCTGTGTATACATTTTTTTTGGGATCCACTTCCAACAGGTCTCTCCAAGAATCCATTCTTTTTGCATGTAAGCAACATATAATGTACGTAAAGTTAAACGTGGTTTATTCACTTATTTAGCAATATTTCGTATACTTTTTCCTACAGTTGCTAACTGCACTATCAACTTCTTCATATCACAAGAAACTTGCTTACCCATTTCTCAAACTTTAATAACCATACAATGATTTTGTTTCATTGCAGCGAATTATTCTAAAAACCAAGATGAGACTGCCGAAAAACGAAAACGAATCTCAAAAAATGTTAAAACGAGGGAACGTTATTTCGTATAATGAATAAGGAGAGTGTTCAAGTTTTTTTTTGAATAGAAAAAATGGCTTTATTTTATTTTTAATGTTTTTCAGTTGGGAAACCGATTCTGTTATTTCACAAATAAAGTTTTCTTAAAAACATGAAAATGTGATTTTCATTTGCAATTTATTTCATTTAATTATTTTTATTAGGTCAAGGGAGAATAAATGGCTCAGTAGTATCCAACTTTTTTTTCTGGTTTACTGTATGTTCTAAGAAGAGTAATGGGAGTGTCACTGCCACCGAATTTTGGCGAGACGTACTATTAATCCATGCATGTATCCAGGTATTTAGCCAATTTTACTTGAGAAGTCATTTCATTTTAGAGAGCAGATTTGTGTTGTTCGCAATAGAACACAGTCTGAAATAATTCTAAGCAAGAAAAGTCGTTATCATGTTATACGTTATTTCTTTTCTCAGATTTCGTTGATGATAGCTTGTTCTGTTCATTACTATACTTCTGCTGTAGACTCAAAATGGCTAAAAGAGTGTGAAATAAACGACCCCCGCGCCAATGGGATGAAACGCCGAAACTTTGAATGATTATATGTTATTTGGTGTATCCATATATTTATAATTTCGATTGATTGATTAACGTGGGATCGGGAGCCAAACGAACTGACCTTACCCTACAATGACATACAAATCAAGCGAGGATCAGGCGACCAAATAGTAAGACAAAATCATACGAACGCATACGCAGAAAATGAACGAACACGGACGATCAGACGTACACACACATACTCTTAGAAAAGAGTGTAGTAGTCGGGCCGCCGAATGCGCTAGTCGTCGCCGAACGCAAATAAAGTAATAGTTTATACTTAATAAACACTATAGTTTGAAATTAAAACTAGAGTTTTATCCCCCGAATCCAACATTATTGTTTTGTTATCAATGTTATGTAATAATTAAAAATGTACAGTAACATTCAGTAATGAATGTAAAAAATAAGTTGAATGTCCTGGCAATCTATCCAGAAGTTCTCACCATTTACCAAATCCTAATTCCATTCAATGTCTTCTCACAAGTCTTTTCTCCCATTAATTGTTCAAGTCCTAGTTGAAGTTAGTTTTAAGATCATTCTTTAAATCCTTTCCGAAATTCTAGTTAATTTCTTTGTATTAAATCTGACGTAAATCGGTGATGAAATCGTGTTAACGTGAACCGACTCTGTTCCACTACCAATCCAAGAAACTTTCCATTTCAACTATTAACCTCTCTCTTTACCTGGCACAAGCACTCTCCCTCAAACTATACACAAAAATTAGAAGCCAATAATTTTTCATTTAAGAATTTAGAATTGAGGATTGTGAGGATTAAGTCGTATAAGCCTCTTACTTTCATATTTTATGAAAATGAAAATTGAATTGCATATTAAATTTTCAATTGCACAAAAGCTTTTAGTTTTTAGGAACATTATTAGAACTAGTGTTGTCAAAAGATCATTACTATGGAGTAAAATTTACCTCTAAAACTTCACTTGTTTAAACTGCAACAACAGCCTACTGTTCACTCACACATCGGGGAAATAATCTAATGCTACTAGAACTTAGAATTAACAATGCATACACAGGAATATGAACAGGAACTATTTTAACTTAGAATTAACAATAAGTACACAGGAATATGAATGCAACGTAGGCATAGAAATGTCAGGTGAGGAAAATTTCCCGATAAAGCCATTTCAATTTGAGTATAGTTTAAACAGAACACATATGTAGGGCTTTTTTTCTTTTGCAGGTCAGACCTATTTATTTTTATTTTTTTTTTTTTTTGTTCCGTCCGGATTAATCAATCGAACTGCTCGCAATGCAAAATGCAGTAAAACTATCTCATTTGCAAATTAAAAAGCAACTAGTCATCGAATTCAAGGGGAAATTTAAAATAAATTTTCAAGGCGACGCACTGTCATGTGTTTTCTTTAACATCATCCTCGAGATCTAATTAGAAACATCTCTATCAAGCAGCTGCCTAAAAGTAGAACAGTTTTTAACATTTCTTATAAATGCGTGTATCAAAATGAAATATTTTCCTGACTCTTGGAAATTAGCCAAAGTTATTCCTATACCAAAATCCGACAAGCCTCCTGAAAATCTTAAAAGCTACAGGCCAATAGATTTGCTTAGCAACCTTAGCAAAGTTTCTTTTAAAAAGTTCTTAAAGAAATGATTTTAAAACATGTTTCTGAGAACAATAAATTCCCCAATGAACAATTTGAATTTAGGGCACACCACAGCTGCAATCATATCAAGTCAAACCGTGTTATAGGCAAATCAACTTGGATAGTTGTACTCCACATAGAGAAAGCATTTGATACTGTCTGACACGACGGACTTTTGTATGAATTGATAAACTTCCGGTTTCCTTCTTATATATGTAAACTTTTCTAAAGTTTTTTAATTCGTCTTCGTTTAGTAGTCCAAGTAAACAGTGTTGTCTCTGAACTAATATTTTTCAATTCTGGTTTTCCACAGGGTTCAGTTCTAGCTCAAATTTTATATAATATTTATGTATCAGACTTCCCAAAATTGCCAACTTGTCACACTGCAATTTTTGCAGACGATGCCGCCATATGAATTAGATCTCAATATTGAGAGCAATCTTTTAAATGTGATAATAATTGTTTAAAAATATTTCGGCAAATGGAACATTAAATTGAATGAGGAAAAGACACAGGCTACCTTTTTTACACGAAAAAGAAAGCCCTGCTTTGTTCATACGTGCGTTACTTGGGTATAAATCTTGACAGGAAACTGACTTTTAATGATCACATTAGTAAAACAAATAAAAAGGTAAGGTGATCTATAAGGTGATTTTTCAGACCATTATGCTACATGGGTGTCAAGTATGGGGTAACTGATCGAAATGTCACATAAAAAGATTGCAAGTATCTCAAAATAAACTTTTTAAAATGATGTTAAAATTACCTTGGCATCACAACTAAATTTATACACAAAAAAGCGAATGTTGAATTGATTTCTGATAGGATACAGAAACTGAAATTAAAATTTCAAGAACGCTGTAGTTTTGTTAAAAACCCGCTTATTAATATTCTAAGTGATACTTAAAATCTATTGTTTATTCAATGTTACTGCGTTATATTTACTTATTTGTTTATTTATTTATTTATTTATTACTTAATTTACTTACTACAACACTTGTAATTACTAAAATTGTATTGTTTACTAGTTTATACACTTTCGTTTTGTTTTTGTTTTTTTTTTTCTTTTCACATTGGAGTTTTTTTCGTATTTTTCTCCAAAAGTGACTTGCATAATGACTTGTTAAATATTATAGAAGAAAGATATTACAATCTCTATATATCTCTAAACTGTAAAATGTGCGGTAATAATACTTATGTCATCAATATTATGCAAAATATCTATCTAGCTATCCTCGAGAAGATCGTGCGTATCTCACAAGTCAACACCAGAGGCACGATCTTCCAAATGCCAGTTCAATTGCTAGCTTACGCTGATGACATTGACGTGATTGGACGAACACAGCGAGCCGTCAACTAGGCGTTAGCTGTCATTGAAGCTGTTAAAATTAATCTTGCGGTGAGTGATGGCAAAACTAATGACATGCTGTCATTAAGAAAGGACACACAACATCGACGTCTCGGACAGAGCGTTACACTAAGCAGCAGAAACTTCGAGGTTGTCAAGGACTTCGTCTACCGCTCCGTGGTAAAAAAAGGAACAACAACATCTGTACCGAAATCAAAGAATCACTCTTGCCAATTACTGTTTCTTTGTGTGCACTCAGCACCTACATAAAATCGTACTTTTTATAATAAAACAAAAACTTTTTTTCTTTTTTAATAAAGGTTCTCCCAAAGTCGTTGTCCAATTCCAACTACTCTAAGGCCCCAAATTGAGAATTGATGACGAACGAGTGACTGAGTCAATTAGACCGTGAAAACGTACAATTAAAAATCTTTGCTCATACCTATGGCTTGTATTATAGACTTACTTTTTATTTCAGTGGGCCTTTGAGTTCTTAACCACAGTTAAGCCGCCATGAGGCTCATGTGGTCTTGAGTTGAAAGGTCCCTTTAATCTTTCTAATACCATTGTGGGACCTGTGTCGCTGTTGACGCATCCCACACTTATGTCAATGAGTTCATTTGGGTTGTCGAAAAAGTATTTCTCTTCTTCTTCGTGTTAAAAAAGTTTGGGAGTTGCGGAGAAGATGTGAGATTGATTCTATAGTCATTGTGGATGGATGCCAAGCAAAAAGTCATATATTTTACACGCATTAAAGCCTGTTATGACATCGGCGTTTAGTTTATAAGGCGTGAAGAGCAATTAGAGTTTTGCTTGTGAAACGAGTAGGGGTCTCTGACCATCTTTTCATACAATAAAGCTACTACAGCTAAGTCATCTTAGGTATTCAGATATCCAGAACTTGATTTGTGGTTATATTCTGAAACCGCGGGCTCTCTTGTGGATGTAACACTGTGATTCTTGTTTAAACCAAATGCCACGGGTAGAGTTGTAGTAAGCCTCTTCGTCGATATAACCAAAGCCTTTGATATGGTGGACCATAATATTTTACTGTACAAAATTGGTTTTAGAGGTTTTGTTTTTAATTGGCTCGAGTCCTATTTACGAAACAGAACTTAAATAGTTAAAATTTCAGAAGCTTACAGCAACAAAATTGATTTAAAGATAGGTGTACCGCAAGGCTCTCCATTTTTTACCAAAACATGAAAGGAACCATTACTGCCTTTGCTGATGATTTGGGAATAACCTATATCACAAAGAGTTAAAAAAAAATTGATCTGATCGCGGACATAGACCATGATCTTGACATCTTACGAAGGTGGTTTCGTGAGCACAAAATGCTTGTCAGCAATAAGACAAAATTGATGTTTCTTAATCTTACACACACTGCTTTACCTGATATTGATATTGTCTTTCATTCTTCGAAATGTGAAACCTTCAATGTCTGCAGTAATAAGGATAATTTAACGTCCTCTACTCAAATACTATGTGATCCTGATTGTTTTAGGATTGAAGTTGTTACTCATTTTAAGTACCTAGGAATAATTATTGATAATAAATTGAATTGGAATGAGCAAATCGTGGCAATAAAGAAATACTTTAACTCAACATTGCGTATTTTTTATTATCTCAAGAATACATGTTCCACCAAGGTGTTAAAAATGATTTTCTATTCCAAATGGCAGTATGGTATTTGCTGCTGGGGTGGTGCTCCTCAATGCAAAATGGCTAATAGCCTGGTAATCCAAAAATGTTTAGTAAGAAAAATATGTAATAAAAACAAATTTTATCATTCCATGCCATTATTTAACAGCTTAAAAATTCTTCCTCTGAGACATTTGTATTATTATAAAGTGTTGAACATTTTCTTCGTGAGATGTGGCTATCTGAATAGCAGACATTCTGATCGCTATAGTCTATGTAGCAATCAAAGCCTAAATGTCAATGTTCCAACTTTTCGTACTACGTTTTTCACAAATATGTAATATAATATATATAAATGTTGCATAGTTCCATTTAGATTATTTAATAAACTGCCTATTGAATTAAAGTCATTACACTCCTTTAAATTATTTAATATTAAAATTAAAACATGGCTTTTTGAATTTGATCACAATCAAATAGAAGATCTTCTAGACCCAATTATATAAAATTAGTTTTTAACTTTTTCTCGATGATTACTCATAGATGCTGTTCTTCTGTTCACTTTTTCTTCAATGTAAATCTTTAGTTCACCACTTAAAAATGTTTTTGTATTTTATGAAAGTAGCATTTATCACTATTACTGTTAAATTTTTACAAAATGCTACCCCTATTCTCTACAAACTAAATTATCATTGAATGAAGTACTATTAATGTATAATAACAACTGTAATCAACTAGAGATTATGAATAAATAAATGAATGAATGAATAGTGTACTGCGGTGACTGGTTTGAAGTAGATTGTTCTCCTGCACTCAGAAAAGACGGCCAGGTCACTTTCCTGCCTCAGTGTGCAGTTTCATTTTAAGCCTGGTGCCACAGCCCGAACTGTTGCAAAGTTGTTATAAAACCCTCCCTTCCCGTAAAGGTATAGTGGCATGAACTTAGTTTGATACTGTTCTCACTAAGAGGTGTATTATCTATGACTTTTTGGCTCATACTGCTTACCACAGATTTATCGCATACATATTACTTCTTGCATTTTGAAAGTTAAAAATACTTTTAACATAATATCCCAAATCTACTCTGAAGGTTGTTATTGCCCTACCCACAAAACATAACTTGCTCGCCTTGTTAAAATAACTTAATCTCTCTGCCCCCGACTGATTTCCAAATAAGTTTCACTAGGCTCATTTTCCATTCCCCTATATTTACTATTCATACAAAAACCTTCTTTAAGCCAAAGGACATGTTATTTGTTTGCTTTCGTTGAACTCCACCAAAGCATATCGCAGACGTTATGGCTTAAGCGATTTCCATTTTTGCACCCAAACCACTTAAAGTCAAAAATAAGCAAAGCAAAAAGAATTTCAAGCACACGCTTCTGATACCCCGCCCATGGCGGCAAAGTCTCAATTTAATTAAACAGCCAGGAAGCCTAAGAGAAGCAGTAAATGCAAAGTAGAGAAGGGAAAAACGAGTGACACACAAGTAACCAAAACATTTTAAATCACGTCTACCAGGAAAAGCTGTCTTCTGCGCGTCGTCAACGAAAGGACGACATATTTTTGCCATTAAGTGATACATTGAAGTGAAATGAGGCATTACAAGTCTGACAGAGTCAGCGCGCTTTTCTCCTTCGGCCCGGAAGGTGTCTGCCTCTGAAGGACTGCTGCCAAATTGAAGGCAGTTTAATTATGAACCTAATTAGATTCATATCCCAAAGCCATCATTCGCATTGCACAGGCCTAAGAGGGGACTGGTTTGTCGACAGCAATGTTTCGAAGGCAACTTCCAATAAATATTTTAATGAGTCTAACATTTAAATGCCTTCGAAATTATTTTGGAACATAATTTGCCCTGTTTTCTTCTGCGGAACACTTTGATAAAACTTAATACAGCGAAACCCTATTTTTATGGGGATAAATGTTTGCGATCCTACCGGCTTTAATGGTTTATTGTTGTCTTAGGCACTGATTTTATGAACAACCCATAAAGTAAATTTTGATAGGAAAAGTAATTTAGATACTGCAGGTAATAGGGATTACATTAAATTAAATTCATTTTTACATTCTATGCTTGGAATCGCGGTACTGTGTTGGTTGGTAATTATGTCTCAAGCAAATTCTTGTGGGTTCAATTAAATTTAAAAAAAAAACAAGAATGTATAATCAGTAGAGTCCGACCAAAAATTTAACTTCGGCTTCGACTACCTCCGGTTGAAAATATCACCTTCGGTGAAACATTCGGCTTTGGCTAAATAAGGCCGAAGATATTGCCGAAGTAGGATTTTAAATTCTATATATTGCAGTACAACATTGTGAAAAGTAATGTGAATAGGAAATCAAGGTATGGAAAAACAACAGAACAATTTGAAAGAACAATTTTAATGCCAGCTACATACGATCGAGTTAAAGATAAAGTATTAACTTATGTTTGTTAAATGGATAAGTTTTACAACAGATATTTGAAGCAATACTACGAAAACATGTTCCCCTTCTGAGACTCACGGCTCGTTTCATTGATGGTCCGACCCGGTCAAAAGTGATTTTAGGTGCCTTGGTTCTGGATGACGATCACATCGGATCTTATATTCCTAAAAACCCAATGAAACAATTAAAGAATATATAGGGTTGGCAAGTAAGTAATAGCGGTTTTTTTTAGAAAATAAAAGACAACTTTTTCATGGAACTAAATACCTTGATTCCGTTTTAAGCAAAGACCCTTTGCCATCCACGTTCATAAAACGTCAAATTTTTAGTAGCAAGAAACCTAAACCAGGTACGATTTGACATCATTACCAGTATTGAAGTTTTTACCAGGAGTTTTGCAAAGATCGAAATAAGCAGTAATCAAATGGTGGATGTTGCAAAACAACCCAACCACACTCCAATAATTTTTGTTGAGTGAAGTGATGGTGGAATGGAGTGAGTCATGATGGAATACAACTCCTTTTCGATTTATCAATTCGGACTGCATTTCTTCAACTGCATTTTTCAATTTTGTTAGTTGTTCAATATGGACATCTGAATTGATCGTTCGATTGGGTCGTCAAAGTTCAAAGTAGACAGTTCAAAAAAAAAAAATTCCAACAAACTGATAACTGATGAATGTCAGTTTTGATGTTGTTTGAGCTTGTTTACCTGGCTTGCTCCACGATCTCTTCCAATTGACATTGTTGTAAACAACTTATTTTTCATCACCAGTTATCAATCCGGTCAAAAGGGATCATTTCCATTACGTTTCTGTAACAAATCGATTTTATTTTAGTTTATGATGAACCTATATTTCGAGTTTTCATACAAAGTTGTTTTAAGGGATTTTCAATGCATTCATGTGATACATAAAGCTTCCTGCAATCTCACGTGTTGTACAACATTGCCGTTCTTTTAATTCTTCGTCACCATAAACAGCACATAACTTTTTGTGGCCTTGTGTTTCCTTTCCAGAAATAAAAAAGCAAAAAAAAGGACGAAAATGTTCGTTTCGATGCTCTACTTTTTAACAGGAGCCAAACAAAAAATACTTAACCGATCAAAAAATTTGTTAACTGATTGACGGTTGAAGTACCGACCATCAAATAACAAAATATGTTTGAGCAAGCAAACTGATAACTGTTTGTAAATCTTTCTAGACTTAATATTTCTGCTGATTCTGAATCGGTGTCACTTATCATAATAGCTATGCTGAATATAAGACGTCCAGTGAAAAAAAAGAGGTAAATATTTTTAAACTTCGTTTGTGTGAATCGGTCAGCAAACGCTTTTTCTACATAAAAACATTTCCACAATTATCCATTGCAACCGATTTCAGTTAAACTTTCGAAAACAAGTTATTTACAAATGACGAAATATTAATCTGTAAGACTGAAACTTTAAAATTTTAAATTTTAAATTTTTTTCGAATTTTCAAAATTTGCCTTCAACTTCTTCAATTACTAATCGAAATACGAGATAAAAATAACAATATGCAACCAATGGGTTAACGGTCCCATTCAGAAGATTTTGCAAGTTTCGAAGAAAGAACCACTGCTAACAAAGAATGCAGACAATTTTTAATTTTAGTGAGTGAATAACTATTCACTGCTGCTGGACAGATCTATGCTGGTAGGAGGTCTAACTTACACGGAGAAAATGTTGATAAGCTATTATATCTTGCATAAGTTATCAAATAATTTTAACATCTTTAAATTTTTTTCTTACTTTTTTGATACTTTTCTATGAATGAACAAATAGAATATTGATTATTTAAAAAAAAGGGATGAGATTTTAATTTTCTTAGCGTTTCGTAACATTCAGCTTCGGCGATCAAAAAGCCGGCTTCGGTAGAAAAACTGGCCTTCAGTCGGACAGTAATAATCAGTAATACAGGGAAAAACAGTTAATCCCCACGCGGGCCATTTTGAATCAGTCAAGTGTTTATGGAATATCAGTTTCTGAAACCTGGAGAACGCAACCCAAAATTATAAATAAAACAAAAACAAGAGCATTGTTAACTAATTACATTATACACAAAAAAAAGTAAAGTATGTTTTTCGAAAGCACATGTAAATTTTACCAAGCGAATGCGGAGATTCGGTGTCACACATATTATTCCACTTCAAATAGTTTGTGGTATTTTTTCACAGATTTTTAAACAATTAAAAATATACTTTTCCACAGATTAGACATTTTGATTTGACATAAGCTTGATTTTTTAGTTCGAAATTTTGGTCCTTGGCTGAACCATTTAAAACAATAGAAGAATTGGTAAGAAAAGTTGAACCTTCGTTTTCTTCTTCTTGTGGCGCTACAGTCCGGGGTGGACCTGGGCCTCAACCAACATGCTTCTCCAGCCAGCTCGATCTTCCGCTAGCTGCTTCCAGCTGCGCATTCCAAGTTGGTTGAGGTCTTTCTCCACTTGTGTGCGCCAACTTAGACAAGGCCATCCTCTGTTGCGTTGTTCCAATGGCGCTGATGCGAAAACTTTTCGGGCCAGAGCAGTGGTGTCCACGCTCTACATGGCCATCTAAATCACGCGCTTGAAGCTATACAGCCCATATAGGTCGTTGAATTCAAATAACATGCCACCAGATGCAAACAGGACCAAAAATCGCACGCAAAACTTTTGTCTGGAAATGACTAAGTGGTTCCTCATCCGCTTTTTGTAATGCCCGGGTATCCGCGCCATGAAGTAGGACTGGCATGATGAAGATGTTATATAAAGTGAGCTTAATTCTTCGAAAGATTGCTTTATTACTCAATAGGGAAAAAAGTTAAACCTACCTATTTTTATTTTGCAGACAAATAGAATCATAGGACACATCAAGGTCTTCGAGCATAACTTATGACCAAGACAGAGCAAGTTAGCGTTATCCCAATTTTTAACACTTATTAAGGTTGTTTATTCTTATAATTATTCCTAAACTCTATACGGGACAAGTTAGGAACACTTACACACCCTACTCACCAAAATTAAAACCGCACTCAACTAATAACCAATTTGCACGAAGTGTAGATATTGTAACAAGAAAACAAAATATTTTGTTTTAAACAAACAATTCTGTAAATTCATAATCAGCTCATATTTACTTGTATGTTTTTAAATATTTGTTTTAAGTTGTTTTGATATTAAAACTGATATTAAGTTGACAGATTATTATTTGAGTACACGCTTGAATAACGTTTGCATTGTATTCAAATTTATTCAAATCAACGGTTTCGGAATGTGAACGCCGCACTTTACCCACTACGCCACGGTGGTCATACCATTACGTCCCGACAAAATCACGATTTAGTGTCGATTATAATATTTCTTTGTTAATGATGCTAATCGCCACTTGACTGTGAATGGAAATTGCTATCATACCATGATAAGTGATTAATTTTCGCTTCAGTTGCAGAATATGTTTTAATAGGGCGGTGTCAAACCACACAGGGTTTGTTTGTGTTTAGTTTGCGAGCGCATTATATTAACAAATAGACCCTTCGCATGATAACTCGTTCACGCGTCTTTAAAATCCACATGAAGACTTTGGAATATGTGAAATAGCTGGAATTTATACTAGCGTGCACGTGGCGATCATGCAAAAAAATAGAGTGGAATTTAATGCTTTCAAAACTCAGTGCTGTCTCTTTACACCTACTAGATAGAATCCAACAGCGAGCGATAGAACTTATTGCTGATGAAAATGCTGCGAAGTCAATCGATTCGCTTGAACAACGACGACATATTGCGTCTCTATCACTATTTTATCGCTATTTTAGCTAATCAATGTTCAAGAATTCACCCGCAATATCTACCCCGCTAGGAATGCTCACCCGTTCACCCTTAAGCCCACCTTCGGACGTACAATTAAGTTTAGATACTCATTTTGCAGACGCACCACACGAATATGGAATAGTCTTACCAGCCCTTGGTTGTCTCGCGTTCTTCATTTTGTTTTTTGCTTCGTTGTTGTAATTAATTTCAAGTCCTTCTCAGTTTCCGCTGGGATCGTTTGCTCCACGTGGTAAAAACATATTTTTAAAATATTCGTTGCAGCTATCAATTTTTCTGCTTATTGATAAGACCGTGTTATCTACTTTTGCTTTTCTCTAAACATTTTCACATTCGGATTAAATTCATTGGTGTACCAACCAAGAAACAGTTTTCATTCTTTCTCATTCTTTTAGTGACAAAACCCTCTGCGGAAAAGTACAAATTCTGTGGAGTACTTCATCTATAAACATCTCGGATTTGTTCGGATTAGCTGTGGCTGTTTGCTGATGTGGTTGGAGCTGGAAACATGGGCTCTTAATCACATTGAATAGAGGTTACTGCTTAGTAGAACAAGGGACCACTTTTCGAGTAATGTAAAAATAAGATTGTTTGGCTAATTGTCGATACGCACCTCTTCAGTGTTCTCCAAAATAAGATCATTGAGTTTTCAAACGCGCACACAATTATTCAGACATTACCCAAGCATTTTGGGTACATTTTATTATGTTCGTGTATATACTTACATATATAAGGTTCTTTTCCGCTTTTTTGCTCTTCATTCAATGCTTCATAAAAAGTGTTACAGTATTTTGTTCAATAATCTGCTTCCATCTAGACGGCAACTTAATAATACCCCCCTCATAGAGGCCCCCCTCCTTATTCGGACAGCCACTTTTCACAAGCCTCTTTTGAGTTCAGCTTCACACCACCAAGGGCGTTCACCATGGACAGGAACAGATGGTAATCACTTGGCGCTATGTCCGTGCTTTATGGTGGATGCGATTAAACCTCCCATCCGAGCTCCCGTAGCTTCTGACGAGTCATCAACGAAGTTTGTGGTCCTGGTGGAACACTACAACCTTCCTATTGGCCAATTCCTGACGCTTCTGGTCAATCGCCTGCTTAAAGCGGTCCAGTTATTCGCAGTAAATGGTAGAATTAAGAGTCTGGCCATATGGGATCAGCTCATAGTGGATGATTCCCTTCCAATCCCACCAAACACACAGCAAAATCTTCCTGGCCATCAATACCGGCTTGGTCACTGGCCTTCAACCACGACCGTTTTCATTTGATATTGTCGTATGTGATCCTTTTTTTGTCGCCAGTCACCATCCTCTTCAAAAATGGGTCGAGTTCGTTCCGTTTCAGCAGCATATCGCAGGCGTTGATTCGGTCCACAAGGTTTTTTTTTGCGTCAAATCATGCGGCACCCAAACATCAAGTTTTTTTGTATCCAGCCTTCTGCAGATGGTTTAAATTGGCTTGGTGACTAACTCCCATCTCCTGGGCGATGTCACGAGATGCCACATACCGGTCTAACTCGATGATTTTCGTGATTCGATCGGTATTCGTCGTCACAGGTCTTCCGCCGGCTGGCTTATACATATTGTCGTTTTCACCGGCTCTGAATCATCGAAGTGATAGAGTACCATCCTCCAAAACACCGTTAATCTCACGGAACGTTTCTCTAGCGGATTTGCCTTTAACGACGGAAAAGTTTAAAATAGCGCGAGTTTCGGCAATAGTGAACTCCATTTTTACACGTATATAACTGTTGAACGCAATATCCAAACTAATCATGCAGGCTTGTAGGTTATGTCAAGACCTTTTAATTGATGTATAGAATTGCCACATACGAGCTCTGTAGCGCTTTGTACATGGCCAGAAAATTCAAAAGACGGAAGAGAGATACTCGTATTGACAACCTTATATTAGTTGGCGCAACAGTTCACAGAGCCACTTTTGCCAAGATTGCTCATCAACTTCCTTTAAATTAAATTGTGTGTATTGTGTGTATCTTACTTCTTTTAGATTGAGTCCTGCAGTCTGTCCTATGTTTTCTAATAATTGGAAAGGACTTATGTTACATCTTTTTACCGACACTAAACGCCGAAATTTAAGCAGATATTTTTGTAAATTTGGAATATCTTCTCTTTGACGGATGATGTGGAACTATAGAAGTTTGCGAGTTGTTCAGTCCTGGAATCGATCTTGGAATAGTGTGCATCACTGCATTACAGCAGTAACAACGGTGCAAATAGCACGAACTTCGTAACCCCTTTATTTTACTTAATGATTGTAAACGTAAAGTATGTTGAAGTACCGAGAATGCTGATAACATCGAACTTCTTTACACAATAGAGCCAAGATTAGCTTTCAAACAAGACGCCTAGAATAGTATAGTATTAGTAATTAGTATTAATAAAAGCCAATTTGGTTCATATGGCTAGAAAGTAAATGCTGAAACAACATAAGCCAAGAAAAGTTAATTTACCTAGCGGCGTAAATCGTTGTCCACGTTGGCATGTATTGAGTTTCTTAAAACAAAAACAGAAAAATGCACAGCACGAGCTATTCCTGAAGAAACTAGTCAAGGTGCATTGTCAATATGATGATAACCAACTTGAGAACACTTACGGCGACATCACAGCCTACATATTTTAGTCCCACTTTGTCCTTTTCAGACATACATACCTAATCGTCATCGATGTCTGTCATACTTACCATAAAAAGTTTTCTTGCATTAAAAGAGTTTTCATGAAAGAAAAAATACGCCTCACATTGATAAACCCTATTTATTAAGTAAACCATCCAGTTTTTTATTCAACAATTACAATGCAATAGTAGTTAATGGTGGTAGTAAATAGTTTCCTTTAGTTCAAATATTTCTCACAGTATTCTGTTTCTTTTGATTTTTTTTTTTTGTTTTTGCGTTAGAAAAAGCAAAACAAACAAATCCTTCGTTCCTGGGAGTCCAGCTCCTCACAAGGATCAACAACAATGTAATCTAATAAAAAAGTTCTCGGCGCCTGCGGGCGTTTTACTGAAAACCGCAAAACATAAAACAATTGGCAAACATCCTGCTAAAAAGCTGTTACCGCTACGTTCCACTAAAAAAACAGGAAACCCCTGGACCATCGACGACAACAAACACGCACACATCCTTCGACAGCCATCCCCGAGTGATTAATGCCTCGGAGATCCGAAACCCCAATTAAAACGCCAATAACCACAATCAGCTGAATCATAAATCAACATCACACCTCGGAGTGCACTTGGGCGCATATTATCTGCTGATGGCCCACTGGTGCTTCGTCCTCCTTGTTCGATTCCTCTTCATCGTCTTCATCGTCACTATCGTGGTGGTTATCGTCCCTCGGAATTACCACATCCTTTGTGCAGTCCAGCGAATCTGCAGTCAGCTGCGTATCTTGTGTTTGCTCATCTTTGCCAGGTCCATCTTCGTCGTCGTCCGATAGGTCCTTGGCGACGGTTTCGCTGCGCACCAGCTTGCGCTTCCCACTACCAAGCCGAGGGGTCCGCGGCATCACCTCGGGAATGGGGATGTTAACGTCGTCCTCGACTGATTCGATTCGATCAAGGCTCGGTTCGACTTCTCGCAGCACGTCATGGGCTAGCATATTCTGCATCGCGTGATTGTGGTGGTTCTTTCTTGGGGGTGGCACATTGTCAAGTGCTAATTTATGGCCGTCGTGGAACAGTTCTTGGCTCGCACTGGACGCAGGCATCAACGAGGCTGACTTCCGATACGACTCATCGACATGCACGAGCACGAAAGGCAGCTTAAGCGACAACTCCCCGCCCATGCCGCTCAGGGTCAACTTGACCTTAACATAGTAGGAGACGTAGATGGCGAACACATTGCGATCTTCTGGGTTCGAGGATGTAATTGCCGAGAGTGGAGCAACTGTTGGGGAGCGGATGGCAGATGCAGCAATCGCCCCAGTGATTTCCTCCGGTTCCGTGCTGCGTTGCAGTGTGTCTTCCAAAGCGATCCAGTTTTTTGTGGGACCTGCAAGGATGAATTTTAGTTCAACCAAAGTACGACCGACTTGGCCGTCTTACCCCTCTGTGGCTTCAAAATATAGGTCGCCGTGAGGTTGCCACCTGGGCTCACTGTCCTGTCCACCGGTGAGTTTGTGTCCGAGTCGGCGACGATGTTTTTGAACTTCCCATTATTGAACATACAAACGTCGACGTGTTGAATGGCACAGACCTGCAAAAATGTGCACATGTACAGCCAGGACGTTTATTATCTAAGGATTGAGCATGAAACAAAAGCAGACGTGCACTGAATTCAAAATCAAACATCCTGCACGACTCCTCACAGGTCTGATGACCCGTTTCTGTCCTTGTTGCACAAGAGGATTTAATTGGACAAACAGAAAACGTACCCATTGCATGTGGTTTTTGCGCTCAGTAATGGACGACTCCGACCGTCCTTTTATCTTACTGGTCCTTAATTAAAGATTTATGTAGTATTCCATAATTGAAGTGCAAGAAGGAGAAATATGTGTATGTCTTTTTTCCTGAAAACTGGTGGCTGAACTTTTGAAAGAGGAAAAATAATTAAAGCCTTAGGTGCACCAAGGGGCTTCAATTAAATATAGTGTCGAGCGCTTTTGGTTTTTGCTTTTGGTTAGGTGAACTCACTTTGAAGATACCGAAGGCTTGGTCTTAGTATGAGTGTGGGTAAGAGGAGGAAAAGCAGGCTGTTTGTGACTTTTCAATGTCGGGTACATTGTGACTACGTTGAGTGAGGGTTCCACTCGCATCAGACTTAGGTAAAAGGCAGAAAAGTGTGTTATATTATATATGCCTCTCATTGACCTGGAGAAGGCCTTCGACAACGTATAGCTACAAGGACTTTTCTACAAGCTCAATCGGCTAGGCATTGGTAAACCCCTGCTGTACCTACTGTATAACATGCTTACTTTTAGTCGGTTCGTAGTCAGGCAACGTGAGCTTTACATACATTTTTGAAGTAAAAACTGGTTTCTAACAGGGTGCCGTTAATTCGCCGATACTGTTCAACATTTTCTCGAGCGATCTAATAAGTTCCCTTCCTTCCGCAATTGCGAATGCCGACGAATTAATCGTGTATACATCAGGCAAAAAGATAGAGGACATCACTATGCTAGCGCAGAGTGACTTCGACTCATTCATGAGAGATTGCCATGAATGAAAGTTGAATATCAACTTTCAGAGGTTTCTGTTCAGAACGCCGTTGTATAAGGAAACAAAAAGGAATTGGCGAAAGTTCGTTATTGTTAGACGACACGGGCAGCCACTGGCGCAAAGAACTGTAGTCGGATACCTGGGTTTGGCTAGATCAGTTTCTATATTTTAGCAAACATGTAGATGCTGCTCTGGCCAGAGCCCGAGGCGCTTTTGTTCTTACAAAGAGAGTGTTTTACAACAGCCAGGGCTTGCCTTCACCTCTACGGAACAACAGAGTCCCAGTACATAAAATTCTACTCCAATCAGGTCTTATACAACAGGGCGAACCTGATACGAGTACACAAATTTCCTGGTAAAGTTGATTCGAAATCACACTGCGAGAACAATGAACTCGGTTAATAACTTGATCTCTGGGACTTACTACAACAATCCACAGTACCACGAAAGGGTACATCAAACTGGCTTCGTTCCCCCAGAAGCATTTCTCCATTTTTATAGGCATGGCCTTATAAGACATAAATGCGGTACCGCTCCTCTTTCAGATCGCCCGTTCAACTGCGGATGGGCGACTTAACTACGACCGTTCCGTCGCACAACGAGCTGCAGAAGATCTCTCCCGCTTTAGTATGGCGGTGTCGAGTCGGGATAAGAGGGATGTTGCGTTACAACATCTAAGGTTTGGGTGGCTGAGAGAGGGAACTCCCTCAGCGAACCCTTTAGACCCGGGATAGAATTTGTAGCACAGATCTCCTTCTGGGAGTAGTCGGCCTTGCAGCGGATGTGATTCAGTTGCCTTTGGCCAACTTACAGACTTAGTGTAAGATAAGTGTAAGTTGTATATATAAATGTATATACAAAAGAGAAAAATTACAAAAAAAATAAAAAAGAAATAAATCTAAGCATACACAATTGTACACCGAGTGTACTCATGTGTATAGAAAAGTACATACGTTAGGTACACGCATATATATATGGGCGTTTAGTACTATACACGCATGTATATATGTGTGTATGTTTAGTGAGGGTAGTTTTAAGTTATTTTCAGGTAGTATCTAAGTTAGCATATAAGTTTTAACTAAAAAAACGTTCAGTTATTAAGTATTTTGTTTAACATATTTCTTAATAATAAGTAGTGAACATAATGATAATGAAGTCCATAAATATATGAAATGTAAGGTTAGGTCGAAAGACAATAGATAAAGGATAAGTTAAGCTTAGAGTGCCCGTTGAGGGCCAGTAAGTTAGATTGTAAAAAAACAAAAAAAATGTACATACGTCCAACTAGCTCTAAGCAGTTTTTGTCCAGTACGTAAGTTTGTCATGAATCTAACATCAAAATGTATTAAAAATGAAAATGAAGCCTCCCATGTCCTTAACACTGCAAATTGTTTTGATTGCAAATTGTCTCACGGAGTTTCAGGTCTCAGGAGTGTCGTGGGAGTGACAGGGTTTTAGGTTCAAGTAGATGGAGTATAGTAAAAATACAATGAAGAAAATTTTGAATGACCCTAAAAATGTGAGAGCCCATTGTTTAATATTTCTATGGTATTTGAAGAAAGCGTTTTAACACAAACTCCATAGGTTGTAGCGACGTTGTGCGTTTAATTCACCGACTGCGGATGCGACGCTTAAGACTGTCTGGTGTAGAATTAACTATAACACACCCCTTGCGAAGAGTCTTTAAACAAGGGTCATTTGAACCACTCAAGTGAAAACGGTATAACCATTAAAAGGGAGAAGGACCAAACTGGTGTGCCGAATCGAAAGCATTTTTCGAAAGACAGTACTGGTCGAATGAGCTGCAGATCCACACCAAAATGATATGACTGCTTAAGAAAAAGAACATATTTCAGAATGATGGCTTAATTCAACTCAACTTATACTATGGGACAGTATTTGTCAGACATACCTGCGAATGTATCGCAACCGAGTATAAGAGATATTGATATAGCATTTTGAAAAAAAAAAGCTGGTGGTCTGGATCTGGTAGAGAAGGGAGCAGGTTGTGTTATCTTTGTCCTTGGAGCAAGTTGAAACGGAAAGTCGATATTAATTCAAGCCGAATTACATTTACGATCTTTTTCCCAGATATAACACAGTCCGAAAAATGTCAGATCTAATCGTTTTACAGAAAAATAAAGTGGAAACCCTCTAAGCCAAATATCTTAAGTTAAGAACACAGTAATGGAAGTAATATGATTCACGACCGTTATTCAGCCAATCAGTGTGTTGATCCAATCAACTGATGCGCATCATATCTTGTAAATTTAATGAATGTATGTAATATTGGTCCTCACAGAGAAACCAAGTTCTAGCTTCCACAACAACTCCTCCTGTTGGTATTCGTACATTTCTTAACGAGCAGAAGGGAGCTACAATTTATTGCTGACTCTGAACGATGTGAGAGAAGCTTTTTTAAAGAGTTTTTAACCCTTGTGTTTGGCTATCAGCTCGAAGGACGTAGTTTCAGTATAAAAATCGAGTCTCGGCCATTCGGCGTGTGGGTGTCGCACTTTACCCAATATGTCACTGGGGGCCACATAAGTATATTGTTTTAATAACTTTTGTCCAGAAAAACAATCAGAATGTTTCAATCTGGTTAAGCTCTCCCAATTCCAAAATTTGACATGATTTCGTTAATAACTTCCTTAATACCCCTATTTCAGTACAGCCAGAGGAAATCGATCACCTCTCCAATTATCGTCCTCATTAAGGCCAAGTTCATCGAATCGTCATTTGATAGCACGCGGGTCACCCCACACCCGAAAGTATCCTGTGACAAACCAACTATCTGTGATTAAGAAATGACTTGTCGACATTTCCGGCAGGAGTTTCTCATATTTGATTAGTCCTCAGGCTCAATATCACATCGAAAAGGGAACGAGGACATCGTGAAAGACGTTCGTGTCTGAAAATCATGCCAAGGGCATCGAGTAAATTGGAAAATGCGGGTAGGGACGCCTCCAGCTGTTTCTGTTTTCACCAACAGACCATCGCTGATTCTTATCCTAAATGCGTTGTTCCGGAAGCTCTTAACCACAATAACAGTGGGCATATGGATCTATTTTAAGGACACACTGACATACACACAGACAACGTCTCAGATTGGAGCTTTATGCGAGGCGAAGAAGAGTAATGGCACCATCAACAGATGACACAGATTTGAGCTCTGCTCTTGAACACAAAACAAATGACTTTTGTCGCCAAAGACGCGGATCCGTACATCTTTTTTGCCTTCACAGAATTAAGGCAACTTGTAGTACCATCATGTACCGGCATCTTCGCGTGTAATTTCATGCGACGAAGAGCTCTGAGAACTAAGTGCCGTTTTAATGAACTCCATCACGAGCGCCCGCGGACCCCACTGTCACACTCATGCGGCGCGCAAATACTTTACAAAAAGAATTTCGCTCTTTATGCGCCTGACATGCAGACATTAAATGACATTAAAAGCGTTTTCAGTGATTTCGTGGCTTTCTGATGGGCTGTGAGATTAAGGAACAGGGCGGTACATATATGCTTGGCATGGCGTTGGAATCTGATACATCCGTAGATATCAAGTTGAGTTCCATGCAATCCCCTCTTGGTTCACATCGCAATGAATGCCTTCTTAATGAACATTTCCAGCAATTCGTTATGTAAGCACACTCAGCTTAATCTGGGTGCGTGTGACGGGTCAATGTCACTTCACTTGATATAAACTCCCAGTTGGCACTTGAATTCTCGGATAATTAATTCGAAATTAACTCTCAATCATAAGCATGGAACAAGATCGAGGTGGGGTTTCAGCTGAGTGGCTGGAGTGAATGTCTCTGATTCTGGCCTCCTGGATGGCTATTAAGTCCTTCACGACCACATTGTTAAAAGTCTAATTGAGATTCTTTCTTTTAGACTGAGCTGATTGATAAGTGTGCCTGTGTGTCGGCGGCGATAATAAATTTTCCTCAGGACTGCTCAGCTTTGCTGAATCGTACATTGAGCCAAATGATTCACAAAACATTCATTGAACATTCAACTCGTCACGCTATTAATTGAGATTTTATCTTACCCTCACTTTTCGCACTGTCTTCCGACTATCGTTTCGAATGTTGACACTCACAATGACGTCCTCTCCATGGGTGTACCAGGCCTTGTCCAAACTCGCTCGAAGGCTAACACGTCCCTCTTGCAGTAGGAATGGCTTATCAACTGCACCTTGCGGTCCCCCGCTCTCATACTGCAACGAGAAAAGTTCATCCTTCGACCGGATAACACGGAAACCATTCCTCCCTATCGAAATACTCACCTCCTGAAAGGATTTGCTGTAGTTGTAGAACGGGTCGTTGGGGCACTTCTCGATTTCGCTTTTACTGCGGCCAAAACGACCGCTGAAACGAAACGATTTTGGCGAGAGTCTGAGTTTCGGAAAGGAGTCGCCACGCTCGGATTTGCGTGGTTTTGTGCTGCACACTGTGGTGGTGTTGGTTGGGTTGGTGGGGTTGGGGGTTCCTGGTGTAGCCACAATGCCAGTGTGGCTGTCTCCGGATGGAGTTTTGGCGGGGTGTACATCTGATGGATTTGTCTGTTGTAATTGAAGCTGATGGTGTGCTGCATCGGCTGGTGGTGGGGATAAGAGCTGGTCGCTTGAAATCGGAGGAGACGCTTGGTTATTGATAAGGGCTGCAAAATTTTCCGGGGCACTGCCATGATGCACATCTGTGCGGTAAATTACCCGGACGCCCATCTTTACGGATGCGCGGCGATGGAATTTTTCGTCCGTTTTATCAGCTGAAACGAAAAATAAGTATGATTGCGGAAAATGTTTGGGATTAGGAGATACAAAATTCTACGCCAATAAATATTATTCATTAAATTCTATTTGGAGTGGTATAAATAAAAAATGTCAGAAAAGGGTCAAAGGTCAAACACAAGGACTGATCGATATTTGAGAAGCAATAGTAACTGTTCATTCATGAAAAGTAAAAGAAGCATTAGTAAACTAACGAAAGGGTGCAGTTGAGAGCTTTGCAACATGAGAGTGGGGCACCACAAGACGCAGTTAATAAACCATTTTTTCTGCAAGGGGGACCTGCTGGCTCTGCAGTTGCGATTTATTATTTTTTTTTTTTTTGAAGGTTGGGAAACACTGCCCTGGTGCGCTCAGAAAGGAAAACTGGTCCAACTTCCAGGCAGAGCTCTACATTTAATTAATTTCTTGGTCTTCCGAAGAAAAACTGGCGAACGGTTTTGTGATAAAATCAGGTTTTCAGCCCCCACCACAACAGCGCCAAACAGCTACCACCTGATCCAAGTAAAGGCATTAATTTGACAGAGGAAGTGCTATGCACTGACTTCATCCCTTTCTACACGCGTCGCATAGTCACAGGCGTCACTAAGCCCAATCATACTTAAACGGCTTAGCGAAGGTGGCGTGCCGTCTGCTGTATTACCTATTTAGAACTAAAAGAAAAGCCGTGGATTTTTCACTGACGTTTTTCGAGCATGCACTTAGTCAGCCTGCATCCTGAAGAGTCATGCCATGTATGGTTGTGCTGTTAGGATACCTACCCGTCAACGGAAGATTAACCAATGAAATCTTTTAATTGTTACCTAGCAAGCAAGTTTTCGTTTCCTACGATCCCGTGATGTCATTAGGTCTGCTGACCAAATTAAGGGCAGACTTGCATTCCTGTACTATCTTGGAAGTGGTTAGAAAGTTGAGTAAGGCCTTCAGCAAGTACAATGAACAAGTATTTAAGTCTAAGCGCTCCCGTGCAGTATATCCCAACCAGAGCCGTAAGCACAGTTTGACTAGCAACTCTGCAATGTGACACTCACACTCTTCTTACTTCGTTGAGTGAAACTAAAGTTGAGGTTTGTTCTGAGCTGAAATCGACATATGTGTTCAGCTACCACAACTTCTGGGTAGGTAGTACCTACTAGGTACCGCCAATTTCGCGCCCAACACGAAGTGAATGTTGTCCATCCGTTCTACATGACCTACCCAACTTTAGTACTGTATCCGCAGACGCTTGACTAGAAGCATACCCCCGTACAGTCTGTAGAGTTCAAGACCTTTTAAAGTCTTGTTTTTGATATTCACTTGTAAGTGTCGCACGAATTTTCATGAATAATATTAGAAAGTTCACATGAATGGCGCGTTATCTACAACCTATTCAGACATTGAATGTGCTGGTGGAATCCTTGGAAACATTAGCGGATGAGCGAATGTTTCGCATTGTAATTTTATAAAAATGACAAAATAGTCATGAACTTGTTGAGATATGGACCTTGATTACTTTGGTAAATTTTTTTATTCGGAAACCGTCGTTCAAAGGCGACGTAAAGAATTTTGTACCCGATGTTAAGGAACCTGATTAGCACAGTTTAAGGGGTCTGCTTCCCCGTATAATGAAAAGAAGAAACTGCAAATTCACTTTTGGGCATTTTTTTCTTTGACCGTATCCTACATATGAGCTGGTGCACAACAAAGTCAAAAACCTTCTATTGAAGTTAAATGAAATTTAAAGTTTTTGAATAAAAATTATCCTTTCAATAGCGGATTTTAGGAAATGCACTTCAGTTGTTCCTTCTCAATTCTCTGTTTAGTCAAGAACTTTAATCATTCTTCGCTTGTTTAAGAACTTTGAAATCGGTAAATCCTCATAAAACAACTCCGTGCACATACGAGTTGAAGTGAACAAATTTTCTCCCACAATATATTCACTTTGACTACGCCAAGCGAGTTCATTTTCCACACCAATCTTCATATCGTTTGCATAACTTAACTTAACACCGAAGCTGGAATGTGGCTTAAAGAGGTAGTGGAATTACTTTCCAAAGAAAATAGTTTCAAATTTAATCATCGGACACTGCCAAACCACAAACTATAACGGCTGCCCTCCTAAATGACTGTGAGAAGAAGCCACTTTATAGCGTTCGCGTCTCCTCTTCAGGACAACAACCCTCCTCACAAAGATCAAATTAAATTCCGTCAAACTTGATGGTTTGAGTGATTTTCCCTCCAGTCGCCGTTGTACTGGCAACTTTGAGCACTACTGAGTTCTTATTTACCTCCTGACAGTGATGTCCTGCTCAGGAAGAAGATTATACTGACTAGCTGCACAGCGGTGAGATGTTATAAACAATTTTTACTTCATCTGCCACGTCCGGAAAGAACCGGAACAAACGCAGACACCAGCGATCACTTTTCCGCTGCACATTACCCACTTTTCAACTTGAGTCTTCCCGCAAAGTGAGGGATTGGCGAGCATGAGGAGCAAACACGAAGAGGATCCCTTCACCATCCCAATTAGGAGCAGACATCCCTTTTTAATTATCATCTGCAGAGTAGCAACTTAATTCCTTTCGCCCGTCTCGTTATAGTGAGTTATTTAATGAGGTTCTATCACAGCTAGTTAAGATGGATTATAGTTTCGGTACATTATCCCTGCAGACATCTGGTAACTAATTATCGCATATTTTCGGTCAGATAGTGTTCATCAATTACGACATGCTTCCAAAATGTCCTTGTGTGTGCGTCTGTTAGTAAAGATGATGAATTCATATGGCTTTGATGTAATTATAACCGCACGCCTGACGGCAGACTAGGGCGCATTTAAGTGGGATTCGCCATCCCCCAGCGCTCGGCTAATAAATATTAAACGAAGTAATACACATTCTTGCACCTGAGACATGGAAAACACACGTTTGCCTTTCTTGATTGGGGATGGGTGACGCGTTAAATTGACTCACATATTCAGCAGCCAGATGATGGGACGTGAAGCGTCAAGCAAAAGGATAATATTGGATATGCGGATGACGGGATATGCTGCAGCTGTGAATGAGTATCTGTTCTGCTTCAAAGGAGCGTTATTGTGATGCTGTACGTCGAGGTTGTTATTTATTGTTTTCTTTTCCTGCGGCAAGAGGCTTGTAGCATTTGTTTTTTTCTCGGAACTCTGACATGTGTGTGTGTGCCTACATTGGGGGAATAAGTGGAAAAGTGTTTTTCTTTGCTCCGTTTGGGTGGGTGTGCGATGGCCATGAAGTAGGAGCAGTGGGCATGCGGATGTGTGTTTTCCTTTTCTGTTGACACACAGCAGTATATCGGATCCCAGAGCATAAGGCAACGGTCACAAGGAGTTCCTTGCAATGTATATGGAAATGCCAGGTGGAAGTAACAAAATTTGTTCAGTTTCGCTTTATGGGTTTTATTGACTGACTGCATGATCGATGGTTTTTAAATAACTCAATTTATCGTGGAATATTTATGGAGTGTGCAGGGTCTCACAAAGTGTCAAATGCTGGTAATGTGATAACGACTTCAGCTAAAGTTGTAAAGGTGCAAAAGTAATTTTTAGTTGTCACAGTATATCAATTTAATTTGACTGGTAGGTTTAATCAGAAGAAACTTCACTATCAAGCAAAAACAACATTATTGCAATTGGCAAACGCGCCAAAGGTCCCTGTTTCCAATACAGTACTATTCATTGGTGTCTCTTTGGTTTGCTCACAACAGTCATATTTCTCCATTCAGATTTGACTTAATAAACGAATTTGTTGGCCACTATTGTATTTTTTTCATTAAATTTGGGAATGTTAAAGTAATCATAACGCCCTAAAAAACTTTAATTCTAGATCTAACTGATCCGGCTACCCTCTGATAGGACTTCTATTATTTTTTCAAAGCTTCCGCAAATTTAAATGTCGCGCTTTTGTAAAAGATGTTCGCTTTCGGGGCATTTGTCCAAGAATGTGCTGATGTGAGATAAAACAAGATATACATGATCGAGTAAAACTTTATCCAATCTTGTTAAGTTTGAAAAATTCGTTTCGTCAATAATTTCTCGATAAAAAATAGTAGGAGAACAAACGTTTAAAAGCTGATCAGCGGACCCGTCAAGGTGATAGCTTCATTTTAAGTCAAAAAAATGTATAGCCGACAGCCACAAAATATATAAAACTCGTTTGCGTGAAGTATGTCATTTAAAGTTTGAGGTAAACGATTTAAGATGTTGTCTGCAGAAAAACGTTGAAGACCTTGAGAACTGGGTCCATCATTTTGTAGTTTGAATCGGTTTGAGAAAAAATGAACTCAACTGTCATTAAAAATTTCATAAAATTGCTGGATATTTCCAAGCAATCGAAAATAAGATTTTTTTTACGTAATACAAATGTTAACACATTATGAGTTGACTATAGCCGGCAAAGTTGGTAATATACCAAAGTAAAAGGTAAGTTCTTAACGTAATTTGAAAGGGGGGGAAAGCAGGAAAAGTCCGTCGAAAAAATATAATGCTACTGTACGAGTTGCAAAAGTTGTTCACAATCAACATTTTTGGATTTTGGACAGCCGTCAAGTGTGTGGTACACCTCACTATGGTCTATTTTGGATTTTAGTTTAAGTCTCCTTCCTTCATCTAGGCTTATACAATTAAAGCTTTCTGACCTCACAAGGAAAATGATACACTTCTCGGATCGGACAACAAATGTCGATCCTTCAAACAAGATTTTATTCCGAAATTTCAAAATCCTTTAAAAAACTGTGATGATTCCTTCGGAGATGCCAGTGGGCGATGGGTCACAGGCAATTCCGAGTACGATGGACGATGGTAGTTCAATATTAAAGTCGGCATCTAGACAAAGCAAGGCAAAATAATCAGTTATGACTTGGATTGGAAATGTTCGGTTGTTTTTGAGTTGTTGTAATTTCACGTTTCAGCGATGGCAACTGCGGTTCATGTAATTTGGTGCTATTCTGAAAGGCTGTGCAAAGGCACTAGTTACATAATATACCAATCTAACAACAAACGTTTTCCAAATTATGCCCGAGATATAGACATGGCCGAAAATGTGAGAATTTTGTATTTGATCCACGTCCATGTTGAATAAAAAAATACATTTCCCTTATAACGTGTTTCATTGAGTTTTATATTCGTAAACGTATAGATGATGCCGTGAATTAAATAATTTTGTTTTCTCTTTTTCTTCTTTTAATTAAAGTAAATTCTATTAAATAATTAATTTCGGTTTCTTATCTTCGGTCTTCCAGGTGAATACAGATCTTTAGGTTTCAGAATAACTACACTTTAAGCAGTGAACTGTCACCTAATTTTAGTCGCTAAAATATGCCGGGAATGAATGAGCCCGAATGGTATTTTTCACGACGATCAGGAATCTTTGTTTTAAACAACGGATATGAACAAACGCAATACACACTTATGGAAAAAGCAACAAATCTCTGAAAAAAAAACACAGGAACTTGGAAAATGATAAAACAAAGCTTATCTCGCGTAGAAATCCATAAATCAACTCATAAATTCTCTGTGATACTTACCAATGAAGCAGCGAACATCGTAACTGGTGCCTATTGGAGCTCCGTAATAGCGTTTTGCCGGTACTAATTGAACACTGGGTGGTGCCTGCGGTGTCAAGTTTAAAGTAAATGGATGTGCGCCTTCACCCAACCGTTTCACAAGTGCATCCTGAAAATACAAGACAGTACGCATTAGAGATGTAAAACATTATCGGATAAGTTAACTTTAATAAAATCCGTTTACTCCGAAGCGAGTATGTAAAATCAATTTGGGAGAGAATGTTATCATTCCCCCTTTTCCTTAAAGCAACAAGGGATCTACTAAAAGTGAATATGCCAATACCAGAACACACCCTCGATTTGCAGGATTAACAACCGCCCACACATTGTCTGTATTCTGTGTACTGCCAGCCAAACATACATTCGTGTAGGTATAACGTGTAGCTACATCCTGTAAACAAAAACAGGGACACAAGATTGCCTGGAAGTAGTTTACATCTTGCGACACGTTTGATGAATGCTCAAAAGTGTGTACGCCATCGCTGCTCCTACTCTATGGGCTGGAACTGGGTTTGAATGGCATCATTTTTATTTCGCCAGGATATGTCAAGATGTTTAATGGTATTGTGCTGATCATTTGTTGGATGCCTAAGTGGCAGCGACAAATGAAAGGATAAAAATGCGGCACGCAAACATGAGGGTAATCCCCTGACAAGAGAAAGTTACTTGGGATATAATAAACGATTCCCGTCCTAAGTAAATACAAAGGGAAGAGTGGGGGCGTGAAGAGTTCGTCAGCGTGGTGGCGCCTATTTGAGGACATTAATCTGGATCAAATGTTACACTTTGTTGACTCTTAGAATTAAGACCTATTATGCGGTGAGTGGTGTTAATTGCAAGGAAAATTTACCAACCCAATTAAAAAGCTCCATTTTTCAGCATTGCGCGCGAAAATATCGTCTTACTGTTACGAAATTTAAGAATGGGCGTATTTTGAAGGAAAAGTGAAAGTAACCAGATACTAGTTCTCGTTGAAGCTGTTCTTCTTAGCTGTTTTCCAATGAGATATTCGAGGTTCAGTTACAAATGCAATTCTAAATATGTGCTGTAGTACTGAGTGCTGAGTTTTTTATGTCTACGAAGAATATATTATCGCGAAATATCAGTCTTTTTAGAAACATCGCTGTGCAAATGCGAAGTAAGTGTCTGCCTATATTTCCTCTCCGTCCATCTCGTGTATTTACTGTGTGGTTTGCCGGAACTTTATGAAAGGTTGCTCAGTGGCTCATCAGTGACTTGATTCTTTTAAATGCAGGGCCAACTGAGTCGCCGTGGAGTAGTTGGTAGAGTGTGATACTCACACGCCGAAGGTACAGGTTCAATTCCCCGCTGAACACCTCGAATTTTTCACGGCATCACCTCTATTGAGCTGCTGACAATACTTATGAAGCAACAATTGTCTAAGAAAAAGCGTCTTAAACTTCGCCGTTCGGAGTCACACAGAACATCAGGTCACTTCTGATCCCCTTGAGGACTGTCGCGCCGTCCAATTATTATTATTATTACCGGCCGAGCAGAAACAGACCTATAAATGGATGGCTAAAAAACTGGGGAAGAAACGAGTTGAGGAGTTTTAGCCTATCACTCTGTCCAACTCTGTTCAGTCTGCCATTTGCTTTTAAGCCAGAAATAAAGATTACTGACTTTGCATTGATTCAGTCGATAGATTTGATTTATGGTTTACACAGACATTCAAACAAGTATTAAAACTCCGGAAACTTCACCTAAAAGGACTCAGATCTCTGAGATAGCTGTTAGATGCACTCTGACTTTAGGCTAGGTTCCTAGGTATAAAGGATCTTGGAAACAGCCCAAGGAACTTACGCTTTCCATACAATGAAACCTGCAGGGTATGTATGTATGTTCTCCATTTCCTGAGAATAAACTTCAGTCAGAAACGCTCTACCTAATGCAAGAGTAGAGAAGATGAAACAAGTCTTAGGAAAATACCTTGGTTAATCCAATAGGAATTTTAAATACCAGCTTCCTTTACATATTTTTTAATCACACAAGTGATAATGTGACATAACAATGGTGAACAAAATCAATAAATTTTGTTAAGTTAGCCACATCAACCCCTTCCTACCTGAACCAAACGATGGCTTACAGGAACAACCAATTTGTATCCCTCGATATCTTTACCGACAAAGTGGGTGACAATAGCCCCAGCTGCCAAATAATAGGAGTACAGCAGACAACACATATGCCCGCATGCACACAGAGTTCTAACAGTAAGCAGCACTCTTACAACGTCATCCTGCATTCACAAGAGTCAGCCAGTCAAAGAAGAAGACTTGTTCTGAATTTTTGATTTGCAAAAACAGCAGAGTTCCCGCCGGTCGCAGTGTCTTTTTCTTAGCCATCTGTAAACATGGCTATGTTTCTCAAATCCCTTGTCTTTTATTTATAAAGGATAAATTACCAGAATTATATATTTTAAAGACAGATTTGTATGAATAATAACAGAAACGAGACAAAAGGAAAGCACAGGAAGTTAAACAAAACACTTTCTGAACAAAATCAAAATTGTCTGAACAATATAATTTTTCAGTTATTATAAAGGTCTCCTGAGTCGGACAAAAAAAAACAAATTAAACTCGTTGAAATTAAATTTCTTTAAAAAATGTATATTTAATGAAATTTATTTCCGTCATATTATCTTTCTGTTCCAGTCAGTTATTTCCTGCAATCAGATATTTGTCTGCACTCGATCACCGGATTACAGAACTGTGCAAAATAATAGCACTATGTTCAACCTTGTCACAATTTGGTCACTATTTAGCTAATAACTTTTTCCTACCGTCATGCAAACACATCATATCTACTGCACAACATCCTTATTCGTTCCTTGGCTCACGTCCCTCCACTTCGGCCTTAGACTCGGAACGGCAGCGTATGTTAAGCACATTAAATTCCGACCTTGACAGCATAATCGATTGGGGAAATAAGAATAGAGTGGAATTTAATGCTTCCAAAACACAGTGCTGCCTACTGTCGTTAAAGCGATTACAAAATAATCAGCCGTTATCCATGAACGGCACTTCTGATGTTGAAACCGAAAGACTTTCTATCCTCGGTATGTGTATCAACCCAACAATAAGTTGGAACGATCACATAAATGAGGTCGCCAAAAATGCTGCGAAAAGTCTAGGCTTCCTTAAACGATGCAAGAAGAAAGTACTTCACGCCTTCTGATCTGGCTATAATATACAAGGCCTACATACGCCCAAGACTTGAGTATAACGCTCCTATTTGGTCAGGTGCTTCTAAGACCCCCCTGCACCTGCTGAATAGAATTCAAAAGCGAGCGATAAAACTTATAGGTGACAGTAATATTGCGAAGTCGATTGACTCGTTAGAACACCGACGTAATGTCGCATCGTTGTCACTCATTTATCGCTATTTTAACAAGAAATGCTCAGATGAATTAACCAGTTGCATTCCTCCCCTTCAAGAATTCACCCGCAATACACGCCTCGATAGGAATGCCCACCAATTCACCCTCAAGCCCTCTTTCGGACGTACAGTCAAATTCAGAGACTCGTTCTTTAGCCGCACTACACAAATCTGGAATGCTCTTCCCAGCTCGATTTTTCCTCCTCATTACAATCCACAGGCATTTAAAACCAATGTGCATCGGTACCTCCTCTCCCTCTCTTCCTCTATGCCTTCGGCCCGGACTGTGACTTGATCCGGTCACTTCAGGGTACTCGCAACCCCTTTTGCACGCGTCATGTATAAAAAAAAAATCCATCTGTAATCAAACCTGTAAACAATATAAGAAAAAAGTGCATTCTGAACTCTGAAAAGGCCCGTTATCCAGAATAACATAGAATTTCGGTGTATGCAAATTAATAGCACCAATATCAAAAATGCATGAATATGAAGTAAAAGGTTTGTCATTTTTTTATTGGGTTAGTACTTGGTCGTATAAAATTTTTTTAGGTCGTGGCATGGAGTCGATTATTGCCTGACATCGCTGAACAGGGATATTCTAGCACTCAACCTGCATAACATCTAATAGATGTTATGTATTTTTGGGTTTTGCTTCGTATACAGCTTTCTTAACATCTGCCCAAAGGTTTTCAATGGGGTTTAGGTCCGGAGACTAAGCCGGCCACTGCATAACTTGAACTCCATTGCTTTAGAAAAATTCTTTGACCAGTTTGCTCGTACGTTTGGGGTCATTGTTTTACTGTAGACCCCATCTAAGCAGCATATTCCACTCTGCATAAGGCAGCATGGTTTCTCTCATTATGCTGACATAAACTTCGGCGGTCATCACCGGTTTTATAAAAAAAAAAATGGACCAGTACTATAATAGGAGAAGTATCCCCCTACGTTAAGTTTTGCCCCGTCGTGCTTTACAGTCTTGATAGTACACTCCGGTTGAAACTCTTTGTTTTGCCGCCTACGAAAAAATGTCCTGGTCCCAGGAGTGTCAAATAAAAATTTAGAGGGTTCCCAGTTCAGGTGTTGTTTCCCAAATTTTGTTCATTTTAGTAGGTTGATTTTTGACAGTAGTGGTACTTTTCTGGGACTCCTGGCAGGTAAGTTTTTCTTTACCAGTTTTCTTCTTATTGTTAATGTCTCCACGGGTAACTGTAGCTCCTCTTTTATTTTGCTAGCGTTCATAAACGGGTTACGTTTGACTTATCTTACTATATGTCGTTCATCGGCGGGGGTTAGTTTCGATTTTCTTTCTCTATTTTTTTCCTGTTAAGCGTATTTTTTGGTATTTGCGATCATTTTATTTGAACACCCAACAATTTCACTCATTAATTTGTAAGTTTTTTTTCAGAAAGCAATTTATTTTATTAAGGCACGTTTCTCAGGACTACAATGTACACCACCACCCATTTTACTTTGCTAATAACGTTGCACTTTGAAATTTTATCTTTTAATATAATAATAATTAGAATAATATGTGTAGAATTTGTTTAGAACAAAAAAACATTCAAAAAACTGGTGTACACTTCGAAGAAGCTCCTCAGAATGACGTGGTGCTATTATTTTGCACATTTAAATTCGGTTGCATATCCGGTTACAGGACCTTTTTAACTGACAAGATGCATTTTTTCATTATCTTGCTTATGGGTTTTATGGCTAATATAATAAAGATGTGCAATAAATATGAAGCTCTTGCCTGCCCATAGGAAAAAGTAATTAGCATAAAAATGACAAAGTCGAACATGGTGCTATCATTATACACAGTGCTGTAGATAATCGTCCTCATAATTCTCCACTTATTTGTATTCAAAAGTGTATAAATGCTCTCTCAGACTAGAAGTGGTGCTTTATAAACGGATCATCACACTGGTGATTTGTATGTTCTCTCAACATATTTCCAGTTTATAGAAAAGAAGTGTTTAACTCCTTGTTTGATTGAATGGAAATAGAGACTTATAAAACAACCTATATCGTTATTAACAAAGTGAGAGTTATAATCAGTCAAGCTTTAAATTGGGGCAAAACCAAGTTTAAGCTGTCATCAAGAAAGAACGCACGCTGTTTAATTGTACAAAAAGTCCCAAAGAAAAGAGCAAGAACTTTGTCTACGTAGAATCTCTCCTTCCCATTGTTTCTTCTTTGAGCTAGAAAAGCGTCTCTCTGGGGAATTTGTACAAAATCATCATCAACGATCGAAACAATAACCTGAAAATGCAGGTATGTACATTCATACATAAGTTGATGACAAGGTACAGAGAGAAAAAATGCCTTCCGAAGAAGGAGAAGAATATTGCATAAAGTTGCATTACGTTTAACCGTGAAGACACAAAGTTGAAAATGCCCTAGAAGCTGAGTGTCCAGCTTATTTACCAAGCACAAGTGATGTATGTCCTATTTGTCCCTCACAAGTTGAGGAAACCAACAGTTAATTGCGGATTGCGAACGGATGAGCTTGATAGACTTTTAAGCTTTTGTTCCGGGGGTATGCTCATTAAATCAAATGGGGAGGGGTCGTGAAAAATGAAGATGCTGCAGGCTGCTCTGTCTAGAAAGCAAAACATTTCCCAGGTCTCAAATAAAATGCACAGACGTAGAAAAGAAGCGAGAAACGAGAGAAACACAATTTAAGAAACAGCAATGTAAACTGACGTTCTTAAAAATTCCATAAATAATTTCCAAGCACCATAAATTAACACAAAAACTCCAAAACGTGCTGGAATTTGAATTAAGAGTCTTACAATGCAGAGCTTCTTTAAAAATTACCACCCTAGTAATTTAATTCCTTATCCTTCCAACAAATGCGTCAAACCTTCTCTGCATTGACGTCAGTATTAAGATTAGCACCCGCCCTCTTGCTGCGCAGTGATTAAAAGTTAATGAACATTTTCCCCGAGTAGACGGTGGATTAACACAAAAAAAAAATTGATTTCTAATTAACTCTCTCGCCAAATAAACTCCAGACTCGAGACTGCCCCACCCAACTCTGGACAATAGCAATGTCAAGAAAATAAGCACAACAGCGCAATGGACATTCCGGCGCCTAATTAAAACCTAATTTACCTGCAAAGGGCTCAGCGAATCCCGCGACGGCTCCTCCGCTCTTGGCCAAACCTGATGCAGTGACATTATGGCCTCATTACAAAACCTCAGGCCCATGACTTCCTCGTCCTCCCGCCCGTATCTGTGAAAGAAAACAAAAGAAAAGCTCACGATGGGCACATCCCTGTGTTGTTTAAAGTCCCTAACCACTTCCGCAAAAGTGATTAAGGAACTTCTGTTGCTGTAGGCAATTAGCCAGACGTAAGCCAACGATTTGAAACACTTACCGAAAAGTTAGCGTCAACTGTGCATAGATTCTGTAGCCCTGTACCGTCTTGGGGTCGACGAAAACAATGCCACGCAGGATGGTCGGCTTAGATCCGGAGAGGACAATTTCGCGAGTCGGCAAATAAAGTGTAATCGTGCAATTGGGCGAGGTCTTCTTGTAGACACGTTGAGTTCCAAGTGCGTCGTCTTTGGAGGATGATTGCGCCTGTTGCTGCTGCCTGTGGAATAAAAGAAGACGATGAAACGAGACGTTAAAAAGTTAAGCCAATTAAATTGGTGGCACAAAGTTTCACAAAGTGCTTTCTTTACGCTGTCAATGCAGGGAGGGGAGAAATTGAAATCGAATCTCGTTCGACGTCATTACACAGGCACATAATATTTTCCCCCGTGAATAGTCGGCATGCTTTTGCGAGGAATGATGGAGTTTGGCGAAGTGAAATTCAATTTGGGGCCATGAATCCGGGATGATGCCTTGGTAGGCGAGAAATAAATCTTTTAAGGGGTTCTGTGCTGAAAGATTTATGAAATCGGGGGCGGCTTAGATTAATTACATGCGGTATTTTGAGCGATTAGAGTTAAGTTAAGCAAAAATTAAATTAGTTTCCCCCTACCGGTGCTGCCGGTATTTATTTGGCTTTGCTGGCACATGAGCTTTAGTTTTTTGAAAAAGGAGCATTTAAGCGACTTGAGGTAGAAGAGATGCTCACGCTTGCTTGAATAAGGTATGAATTCTTTAAGGAAATTTAAACAAGCGTTGCTACTTTGAAAGGAAGATTTCATGGGTTTAACGGAAATGATGCCAAGCTTGACTGTCAGTTAAACTTTACTCTGTTTTGCTACTATAAACTACTCTCCTTAAGGCCAAATTCTTAATTCGACTGTCAACGAATACATAGTCTGAAGGAACCATAAGATTAACGTCGGTCCACGTACGAGAGCATGATATTGGCAAATATGCATAAAATTAAATTTCTTTTGCATGGCCACCAAGACACCTTTGCAGAAGTCCAGCCGTTGAAGCCGATTTTCGACTACTACTGTTTCACGTTCCATGTTGGCTTGTAGCTCATCTATAATTGCCAACTTGGTAAAATAGACTGTTTGCGTAGTCTCAAAGGAAACAGTGAAAGATGTTGAACCATATGGAAGAGGCAGCCATGCGACGGGATCGTTACTCATATTTATGTCCTCGCCAAACTCACTCTTCAGTAAATCTATTTAGTATCTTGTGTCACTTACCAATTTAAGCTACATATTAGCCAAGTCCATTGCAAGATAGGCCAAAACACCATTGAAAAAAAAATCCTTACAACACCTCCGACACATAATCCACACCAAATAGTTCTTCAGGCTAATTTTTGAATTTCTGAAGCTTAAAATGGCTTTGGTTCTTCTGTCAAGTTGATTTTGTATGGGTATAAGTCCAGATCGTGTAGCAAAATTCGCCACAGAGACGCCACAGAATGTCAATCATTTCAATTTCTAGGGGCGGCGATAGTTTTTTAACATTTTGCAGCCAAATTTGAATTTTATTTTTTTTTTTACTAAACTTTGAATTCTTGAAGTCAATGCTAATTTTGGTACCAAATTTAAATTGCTGCAAACGTCGTTTAGGTGTGTTCTGCGTCATAATTATTTGTTAATTTTTGTTGTTAATGTTTGTTAATTAAATATTAGTACATATGCCGTGGCGTAGTGGGTAGAGTGCGACGCTCACACGCCGAAGGGTCTAGGTTCAACTCCCAGTTCAACACCAATTTTTCTAATATTTCACGGCACCACCTCTTTCGAGCTGCTGACAACACTCAAAGAGTAATAACTGTCTAAGAAAGCTTCTCAAATTTCGCCGTTCGGAGTCGGCAAAAAACTGTAGGTCCCTTCTACTCGTGAGAGAACAGTAGCGCGCATAACACGAGTAGTTGATGAGCAAGCTAGGCCCTGGTCCCCCTTTGGACTGTAGCGCCAACAATTATTAATTATTTACATATGTCTCAGGATTTCTAGTTTTATGGCTATTATATAAGAACCAGGCTACTCGACGAAGCTTGATCTTTGAACTCATTGAAATTGTCTTCTAAAAATGGACTTTACACACACCCAGAAGAATTTGGATGTGAAAATTAGTCACGCCCGAGGCAATTGCGTAATATGCTAAGAAATTGATCAAACCTGATATTTTCGGAATCGGCACTCTGTGTTATAACAAATCTATTTGTAATTTAAAGAGAGCACAAAGGTTATATTTACGTCATTAAAATGTTGAAACTGAAAGAAGCAGCAGATCAAAACAAATATATAGAAAATGTAACATTCAAAAAGTCTGTGGGACATATGGGCATTGCAAATGATAACAATAATGACTGAATTCGAAAAATGTAAATTCTCGAAACACGTAAAATAAAATGTAGACGGTCAAAATCAACGAAAGTCAATTCCATTTTTGATTTGATAACATATGTTTAATGCTAGAGTTAATTTTGTGAAAGATTTCGACCTTTGTCTGTCTCGACTTTCAGAGATCGGATTCGAATACATTCTTAAGTTGAGAGTTGTTGCATTTGATTCTGCTTTCTGAGCTAAATTTTTGTACATTCGACCATGCATCTGCTTCTCCGCATATTTGGCCATTTAATGCATCTGCTTCTCCGCATATTTGGCCATTTAAATCACCAACAATCTGTTCAATCGAAAATAAGGCCGCGTCCTAAGAACAATTTTGTTGTCGGAGCAGAAACAAAAATAGTTATACATTAATGTAAATTATGTGTAGTCCTAAAAACAGTTACACTTGCTAAAGCTTCTGAAATCGCTGTTGAGCGTAATAGCTACTTTTGATAGTTGTTAAATTTCTTGGCAGAACGTAATTTGTTTTCAAATTATCCCATTTTATATAAAATAGTTAACTCCGTGTTTACACCTGCCACCTATCGTAACTTGGCCAACCATGACATGAGACACACAACCACCACATAAACCTGGTTCGTAACTTGTTGAAACCAATTTTACGAATTTCCTTGAATTCCTTTAATAACCCTTTGACTCTGAGAAACTTCTAAAATTCAAGGATAGAATAACTAAAAGAGTTCTCACACTCACCTAGCCCCCTAAGAGTTTCTCTCTGCTGCATTTTTAGGGTAATTTCACAAGAGTTCCGCAAAAACAGCTGCCACAGACACACTCCCTGCCAACTGTGCATGCAAGTACGATAGGGTAAGAAGACGTCTTATTTATTCCGTGCCATCATATTGAAACGGATGATTAAGGCGAAACTTTTGCATGCACGCCCTTCCGCAAATCGATGACAAAAGTTTGAACAGACTCTCCAACGAAATGGCTGAAGCGTATCCTCTCGGGGGTTACGCAAATAGTTTGTTGCGCAGCAAATCACCGATAAAGTTCTACGAAAAGAAGAGTTTAGTGTGCAAGGAACTTTTCTCGAATGCGAATGAAATAAGTGCCATGTCAGAATCGATTTTTAGAACTGAACAACGAGTTCCATGTAAGGATAGAAGGTAAATCTGATGAACTTTGAATATGATTGAAGTGACTATGAATGGGTGTGGGAGCCGGTGTGTGCCAACGTTTAAGAATGTACACTATTTTAGAACTTGGTGCATATTCAGATTACAGAATTATGCAAATCATGAACTTGACTTGTTGCAGCAGTGGTTATTGAAGTGACTGAAGAGTAGTTACGGCATTCCCTTTATGAAATGGACGGACATTGACAAATACTGGTCAAGGTTACTGAAAACCGGACATCTTGGGAAAAACAGATATTACAGATATAGTGGTTACATACATCTGCTTGAGAAACGAGCACCATTCTGACTCTCAGGCAATGGAATTTATATTTCGATTTCATCATTTCGCTTCTGCAAGGTTGGCAAAGCTTAAAAACCCCTGTTTTAAGACAGAATATACTTTTAATATAATCCTATGAAAATTGTTTGTACTGCTTAACACCGAAACCGAAAAGGGTGTTGGAAAGACTGAAAAATGAAAGTTAAAATAACAAAGAAATTAATTTATTTATGTATGTCACTTAGATTTAATATCAAACCCGAAACAATATTCACTGATGGAGACAAAATCGATTTACAACAGCGAGTGGTAAGGCATTTGTTTAATACTGACAGTCTTCCAAGGAGCAATATTTAAGTAAGTGCTGGTGAGATCGTTGTTTGAGGCAATTTTGGCTTCTGCTATCACATGCAAATGTCCCTTAAGGTAAACCACGTTTTGTATTTCGGATAATTTAAATTCCAAAGGATCAGTTTAATTCTAAATAAACCTTCTCATATTCTTCCCCAGCGAAAGTATACAGACTTTTTGTTTTTGAGGCGCGCAGTTCGACAATCACACCTTAAAGGCTCTAGGTTCGATTTCCCGACTGAGCACACAGCATTCGATAAGGCCATTACTTCCCTCAAGTTATAATCAACTCTGAAAGAGTATTAATGTCTTTTAAAAGCTTTTTGATTTTGTCGTTCTGCGTGGGTAAAAAAAAACTGTAGGTTGTAACTTGCACAACAGATTAACCCATCAATATGTGTCTAGACCATTGTATGCTTTAAATATGCATTCTTAACAACAACGTTTTTTAGTAAAGGAAGTAAAGCTTTGTGGCCGTGCCCACCGACATGACGAAACTCACACGTCTCTTCTTTCTACCACGTTTTTGGAATGACAGACAACTCTCAAATAGTACATTATGTCTACAAGAAAACGTTCTCAAATGTACGTGTTTTGAAACTCTTTTACTCGTAAAACAAGCTTGCATAACACGAATAGTTGCCGCAGATATAAGGCCCTGGTTCTGTTGTGGACTGATACGTCATCGAACACATTGGGAGTATTAGTTTATTTATTCGGTCGGTTTTCAAAAGTTGGAAGCGATTACCCTCTTTACTGGAAAGTTATGACATTTGTATGCATTAGTGTGCTCCAACGTCTATTTTAGGCAACATGTTTCCTCTTCTTTCCTTTTCCACAATGTCCAGGTTTGTCTTGAACAAACAACATTTGCGGAATGTCGCTTGGAAAAGTTTATAGTGAATCTGCTTCGACCGTTATGAATGGAAAGACAGGTTTCGACGCCTCACGATTTGTGATTGACCATCGTCCAAAATAAAAAGAGTCTTGACCAAATCAAAAAGTTTTAAGATTAGGAATCGGAGGATTTATTCGTGCTAGATCAAGATCCGTGCCAACTGCAAAGTTATCTTGCAGGATCATCGGAAGGAACTCAGCAAACGATTTTTCAATTTGGTTCAATTTGGATTTATGTATTGGGTGCCATACGAGTTGAAACTGAAAGACGTCAAAAAGCTACTTTTTAACTCTAACTAATTGCTTTTAGCGAGAAAGCTATAGAAGGATTTTTTGCACCGGAGATGAAAAGTAAATATACTACGATGGCCCCAAGAAGAAAAAATTGAATACAAAGTCTGGTGCAACCGTTTCATCATTGTCTACATCGACGCCAAGGAAAAACATTCATGATTCAAAGCGAAAGCCAATTTTGGTAAGCTTATTGACAACAATCAATGCATTTGAACCGTATTCGGTGGTTTTGCGCTGAATTGCGAAAAGTATTTTTTTTTAAATTTTACTAAAAAGTGTTTCATAAACGTCGCTGAATTTTTAAGAGAAACGAAGACGAATTAAGAAAAATTAATTATGTTTTCAGAAAACACTCAATTACCTGTTTAAAAATAACACGTGTACGAAGTTTTCGGCTCTTTTCGCAAAAATTGGCCGAAATAAAGGCCATTTTACAATTAATATTGCCTATTTGGGAACATTTGTCGTTGCTAAGTGATTATTGTAGGCCAATAACTTCTCGTTCCAAACGAGACGACCATGCAACGAGCTTTAAATGGCTTAACACCTGACGTTCTTGTTTGAATATACCAGGTATACCGGTATGAAATGAATTAAAAATAAAACACTAAATATAAATGGGAAACTAAAAACATTGTATTCAAAGTATTGGCCATTGTTTTCTACACATTTTGACCACCTTTCTGGCAATTTGTGAAAACCACGCCAATAAAATTGTTCGTCTTTTAAAGCAAACCAATCAGACACCCAATTTTCGACCTCCTCGAAGGAATCAAAGTGCTGCTCAGGAAATGCGTGTCCCATCGATGAAAACAAATGGTAGTCGGAAGGAGCCAAGTCTGGTGAATACGGCGGGTGGGGTAGCTGCTCCCAGCCAAGTGTTTTGATTGTATCCTGAACCGGTTTTGCTTTGTGTGCAGGTGCATTATCATGGAGCAAAATTACCTTGGCGTGTCTTCTGGCCCATTCTGGTCGTTTCTCGATCAATGCATGGTTCAAATTGATCATTTGTTGTCGGTAGCGATCAGTATTAAAGGTTTCACCAAGTTTTAGGAACTCGTGGTACAGCACACCTTTCTGGTCCCACAAACACACAGCATTGTCTTCTTGCCGAATCGATCTGGTTTTGCAGTCGATGTTGATGGGTGTCCCAGATTCCGTTAAGGATTCCTAAAATAAATCCATTTTTCATCGCCAGTAACAATCCGATGCAAAACCGATTTTCTTTCGTGTCTTTGAAGCAAAATTTGTGTTTTTTCGGTTTTCCATCTGTCTTTCATTCATAATTTGGCACCCATTTTCCACACTTTTGGATCTTTCCCACAGCTTTTTAACAGTCAGAAGTTGTTTGTTGTGCATCATTTAACATTGCTGCCATTTGCTTTTGACTCAAAGTGTCATCTCCATCCAATATCGTTTGCAATTCGGCGTCTTCAAACTTTTTTGGTGGTCATCCACGTTCTTCATTCTTCACATCAAAATCATTATTTCTGAACCGTTGAAACCATCTTTTGCATGTTGCTTCTAATAGAGCATGATCACCATATGCCCCGCTGCTATGATGTTGTGTGTTTAATGACTTTATGTATACTTAATATTTTTCACAGATGTCATAGCAAACAAACGAAAAAAAATAAGGGCTCGTTCACAACAAATGTTCCTATCGAGACATTTGTATATTGACGCTCTCTTCATACCGGTATACGTGGTAGACCGAGATCTTTTTACAAAATTCTTCTTAAATATGACGCTTTTTAACTATTGCCATTGGAATATTCTGTTGCAAATATGTGGATTTAAATTTCTTTTTATGAACGTATATATGTAGCAGGCTAAGAGTTGCCGAATTTAGTGGTGTAATGGCCTATTTATGACAGAAGAATATAACGTCTTATTAACAATCTATTAATGCCCGTCTAAAAAACCATTTAAGCATATCGGCCCAAGCTTACAAAAATCGTTTGACTACTAGCGAACCATTCAAAAAAAGCATACGGTTGATAAATTTGAGTCATAAAGCACTATACAAACTTTGTCTAGATTACTCATGGGTTTTCTGAACGCCTTTTGCCTCAAGTTTGTTTGTTGACATCCCCCCACGAGTGAGAAATGTGTCTTATCACTGAAAAAAATATATTAAAAAAAACAGTCGTAGAACTTGATCTCATAAATAGAATTCCAAACCCGCTTGTAGCAATTTACTTTCCCTGTTGACTTCAATTTCCTTTGACTGTTGGACTTGTGTTTCTTCTATTCTTTGTGTACAATTTATAGAAACTTACCTTGCATCCCCCATTAAAGTCTGTTCCCTGCCATCACCCTTCTTGCAGAGACACCAACTATAAAGTTGATCATCGTTTACGAAGCGCAGAAACTTTTTCCTCTCAACAAAATGAAACAAAAAACTGAAATTATTTGAATACACTTCCACTTGTTACTCCCGTCCCTTGAACGAAGCTCCATAAGCAAAACAAAATATTGCCTCATTCTACCCATTTTCCAACCAACACTAAGGGCTGAACAGCGAATGCAACAGCTCGGTATGGCTGTGGTGATGCTAAAAAAAGAATGAATGCAAACAAACTGAAAAGTATGGCCACAAGGCTAATTGAAATTCCATCTTCTCCAGGAACCTGTGCAGAGTTTTCTTTTTTCTGCTTTTCTTCCCTTACTCTGTTTTTCCTTTTCCGTTTCTTATTTTTAATTTCACTGATGGGATTCTGTTCTTTTTTCCTGCAGCAAAATTAAGGATGAAAATGGAAGGGATAACTGACGAGTAAGTGGTTCATTGTGGCAGGGTAAGTTTGTAGCAATGTTTGCATAGAGGAACAACTCGTCCGGTTGTTGGCGCTGGTTGTCCCTTACTTTTATTCGTTTAGATTTGTGGGACAAAGACCGATGAAGACATAAGTCGGAAACCTTACTCTTGCACTTTGACGAACCCACAACCAGATTAAATAAGGAAGACTCAATTACTGCAGAGCTTTCGTCATCGGACTATAACAGGTACGTTGGCCGTCTCGTTGAACGAATCGGGAAAAGATTTGAATTGAGTTTTAAAACGCTGATTAAAATGGAATGAGGGAAGCTGAGTAACGGCCGGTTTGAAAGACGTCTGCCAATTGGACATCAGAATGCTTTTAACAAAAGCAATGTTGTCCAAAGTTTGCCAATGAATATTCCTCTGGTATTATGAAATGTTCGAGGAATTTCTATATGCAAAGATTGATTGATGAATTTTTCCCTGTATCGTTCATAAGTGTGGTTGGAGGAAAAAACAGACTATTAATTTCTTTTGTGTATCACACACATGCCTACAAGGGTGCGATGTTTGGTGCGAATATTGCTGAATTCAATCAGGCAAAACTTCACAAAGGCTTGAAACGAGTGTACTTTTATAATTAAGCCAATTTTTGGTGCGTACAAACTGCACTTCAAGATTTTCTAATGGAGTCACGGTGTTTACAACCATTACGAAGGGGCATATTTTCTGTGCAGTCATATGACTCCTTAAGTAGTCTTAAAAAAATTAACGAAGTGAAGTGATGCATAAAGAGAAACCCTCGGAAAAATAACAGTCCACTCACGACGATGAACTTAAAATATAAACTTTGGTTGATAACAAGTTTTCTCCTTCCATTTTCATTTAAATATCACACGGTATTAAACACAAGAAATGGTTGATTTATATTTATAGAAGTCAAACGTCAAAAATGGCTTTTTGAAACATATAAGGGGCAATAACTCGCCAAAGAAGTTCAAAAATCAGAAGTGACTCATGCGTGTTTGCAAAGGTGAAGAAATATTATCAAACTACGGCGGAAATCTTGGACAGAAGATACAGTATAGTATTGGGTCTTAACTTAAGTCGTGCGATTTGCTAAGAGATGGCGTATTATTACTTTGGAATATGCGTTGGAAAGCTACTGTCATTGTACGTCATTGAATATGCGTCATCCATTTGAAGAGTAAACAACAAAATTTTCTTTCGCATAAATGTGACGAACTTTGTGCCTGAAGAATTGTTTTTGTGGGGAGTTCTTCTTTATCACTCTAATATGAAGAAAACTGCTGGCGAAATGTGGAGCGAATGTAGCAAAAGCGACTTACACTATTTAAAAGAGATTTTGGCTTGGAAGACTATGAACGTCGTGGCCAGCCAAACAAGTTTGACGATGAAGAACTAAAAGGATTACTCTATGAACACTATTGCCAAGCACAAAGAGATCTCGCGAAATATATGGGTGTCACTCAAGCAGCCATTTAAAAACATTTAAAAGCAGCTGTTCCTTCGAACATACCCGCACCGCAATTACGTTACAGACCCAATATGTCTTGCGATATGCCAAATAAAAGCATTTCCCTTCCAACTTCCAACAAGTTGGAAAATTTTTTCTTTGAATGTCGTTTGAAGTCGTCTTGGTGGACCCTCACATGGTGCATTACGCAGGTTAAGATCAATGCGTGTGGCGCAGAAATCCTCAAAAAAGAGATTTTTTCGTACTCGACTTAAGTTATGTAGGTCGAAAAACACTGCAACTCTGTTCATTCTGGAAACTGCTCAACTCCATGCTATTCCTGAGAAAGCCATAAACACATTATTTTAATTTTGATATCAAAGTGGCCGCTTCAAAATTTAAAAAGCAGCTGAATTTATTCAAAAGTTGAGAAATTGAGTTTCACATGGAATGGAAGTCCGCACCCAATTGAAAGAGAAAAAACAGTCAAATAGTCAAAAAGTATGTCAAACCTGATAGTGTGACACATGTTTCACATCTTAAGTCCGTTTTACACATAGGTTAGGCTCAATATCCTTCCCGGCGTGGGCCATTCTTTAATTTCAAAGCAAACAGAATTATTACGGGCAAAAGCTAAGAAGAGATGGTGCAGTAGCTCGTTGACGGATCGATCTATTTGACAGAGGTAAAGCATGTGTGGTGGTGGCCGCCGTGGCGTAGTGGGTAGAGTGCGACGCTCACACGCCGAAGGGTCTAGGTTCGATTCCCAGCTCAACACCAATTTTTCGAATATTTCACGGCACCACCTTTTTCGAGCTACTGACAACACTCAAAGAGTAATAACTGTCTAAGAAAGCTTCTCAAATTTCGCCGTTCGGAGTCGGCAAAAAACTGTAGGTCCCTTCTACTCGTGAGAGAACAGTAGCGCGCACAACACGAGTAGTTGATGAGCAAGCTAGGCCCTGGTCCCCCTCTGGACTGTAGCGCCAACAATTATTATTATTATTATTATTAAACAAGAGTTGTGGATCGACGCCCTGTCATTTATAAAGAACAATTATTTCTTCAAGCGCTATAGGAATAAAAATTTAAAATTGTTCTGCATTCCCAGCTATTGAGTATAGTTCACGTTTTTTTCTAACGTGGTATAACGATTACGTGTCAACCATTGCGAAGACCCAATATTTCACACAGACATAATCCACATACGAGTATATACATTTTGGATAGCGCAACAGTCCACAAAGTAACCAGAGCTTATCCTCTTTAGCAACTACAGGAATTGCGAGTGGAAACGACTCCAAACAGGAAAGTTTGAGAAGCTTTTCATAGAAAAATAATTCTGTTTTAGTGTTGTCAAAAACCCGGTTTAGGTTTTCAATCCATAAATCGAACTTGGTACCTTCAGCGTGTGAGTCTTCTACTTTACTTACTACGCTGACTCTGCAGTTTACAAATATAGCCCATAAAAATTTACTGCTTTTGTATACTACACATAATTCGTTTAAACACTATTGTGTTTAACTATTTTCTGTTTCAGGACTTTGTGGAAAAAGTAGTAAATAACGCTAAAACAGTTAGTTACGAAGCTACGAGGGTTTCCTTTTATATTTCGGGATTAGAGAACAAAAACAAATATTAACCATGGAAAATAGCTTTATTGTTTTTTAAAATATTCCCCATTAAGATCTATACTCTTTTTCATGCGTTTGAAGCACTTTTGCCACTCTGACTGAGGTATCTCCAAAACATGCATTCTGAACGTTTCAGGTGTCGAAAAACGTTGACGTCTCATTTTATTTTTTACGTACGGGAATAAAAAGAAGTCATTCGGTGCCAAGTCAGGACTATACGGCGGATGACTCATCAAATCAATGTTTTGAGTACTCAAAAATGCAGTTGTTTGAGCCGATGTGTGAGAGCTCGCATTGTCGTGGTGAAGAGTGATCCGTCTTCGGCGGTTGGTTTTCCTGATTTCTTGGAAGACAACTGCCAAAAAAATAGTTGCGTATCACAAAGAATTGACTGTTCTACGTTGTGCTAGTGGTACGTTTTCGACATGTCCAGTTTTTGAAAAAACAGGCGACCATTCGCTTGGAAGTGCTTCGTGCGCGAGCAACTTTTGTTAGATTTAGCTCAATTTGAAACACCCATACAGTCGACTGCTGTTTACTTTCGGGTTCATACGCATATATCCACGACTCATCACGATGTCATGGACGTGTTTCGAAGCACCGCGATCGTATTTTTGGAGCATTTCTTTCGACCAATTGACACGAGCCTATTTTTGAGCGATTGACAAATTATGTGGGATCCAATGCGAGCAAATTTTTTGACGGTTAAATGTTCATGCAATATTGAATGTATGCTGGTCCCACTAATGCCTAAGGTTGTCCTAAACTCACGATTGGTCACATGGCGATCTTGCAATATCAGTTGGCACACAGCATCAATGGTTTCCGGAACAACAACTGATTTTGGACGACCTTCACGAAATTCATCTTGGAGTGAGCCACAACCTGGGTTGAATTCACCATACCATCGATAAAACTGGTCCTTGATGGAGTTTCAGCGCCAAAAATTGAATAAATTTCATCGATGCCCTGTTGTTGAGTTAATCCACTTCGAAAGTTGTAAAAAAATTCACACGAAAATTTTCACAATTTAATTCCATTTTTTGGGCGGGATGAATCTTATAAGTTACTGTAAACAACACAAATAGCGCTCGTATGTCGAAGCGTTCTTAGTATGTATAACCTCAAAAATGTCAAACTTTACAATAGAGCTGGCAGTTGCCAGATTGCAACAGCCCAATCCCAAAACATAAAAGGCAACCGTCGTAACAATTACGTTTTTACTGTATTTGTTTTCTTTTTTTCACTGCACCGCGTATGATTTATCCGAAATGCCTCCAAAGATTCGATGACATACAAAACATTCAGGCATAACATTCAATGTACTGTAATTAGGCTGTCTTACGAGAGTATAAATGTTTCGGCACATGTAATTGCAGTTCTTCTGTTAGTAAACGACACTCAAGCAGAGGGTTGTTTTGAGTTTGCTTTTTTCTTCTCCGCTCCTTTGCCCTACAACGTACACATACATACTTCACTTCACTCTATTTGACGCCATATTTACAATTACTTACTTTCTTAACAAATTCAACCATCTGTTAATCGAGTTATGTAAGGGCCCCACCCGCAAAAATTAATTTATTGTTAGTGGCGCCCTCTTTATGTTCCTGAACTTATTGAGTGACGTGTCATTGACAGATGGATGAGACCCTTAATGGTGACCATAGTCTACAGAAGGAGTGCCGGATAGTTGTAAAACAATCACAATTGTTCTGAATTCATAAGCCCAAAAATATAATATAATATATAAATATATAAATTCCCTCTTTTACCTAATAATAATATAAATATTATTAAAGAAATAATTTAATATCTTTTTTCCTTTGAAGGATATAAATTGAAAACTTACTACATTTACATACATTTAATGAGTAGAATACATTAACTGATGGCAATCTAGACGTCCTACTATTTGGTCATTTTGCTCTACATAATACTATTTAACACCAACGTGGTTCTCATTCCGAAAAAATACTTCACCTCAAACTGTTTTAAAAAATCCATTAATATCTAATGAATCCACGAAGAAATTGAAGCAAAGCGATAACCCGAAATGAAGTCCAAAAACAAATTCTCCAGGCAATAACTCACTCTTTAATCATGCGGCAAGGTTCATCCTCCCATAGATTCTTAGATCCTTGTTTCCATTTCAATTTTATTTCTCGGTTTTAATTAAAAATCAACAAAATGCAACTCACACCCCTACCGTCTTACAGGAGAGAGCTGTAGAAAAGCTTAATAGGAGCACAAAACCGAAAAAATCGTTGCCTCTCTGCCGCCTATCCTTACCCCAAAAAAAAAATGAGGCTTTACCAAAACGATTTCTGCACCCTGCACCCCATAAACTGTTTGCTTCCAACGATGGCCTAAATTCATTTGCTCTCATGTTTAACGCGTGTATGTGTGTGAAGGTTTTTTAATAAAAAATGATTTATCTAGATACACACACTTCGAATGGAGTGTGTAATTTCGAGGGCAAGCCTGCGACGTGCGTTGCTCCGCGTCGGTGAGGTACTTGATCATTTTCAGGGCAAACCCAATTTTAAATTACCCCTGTTTCTTCGGTTTTTCGCTTAAATTAATTTTTATGTTTACTGATGTTGGATGAATTATTTTACGGAACCGGAAGAAGAATCCTTTTCTGCTTATGACACCGACCTTGGTTTCTGGAAGTCGTGCGAGTCCATCGCGTTATTAACTTAAGAATATTCTGGGTCGCTTTGTGCTTTTTGTTTGTTCATATTTCACTTGGGATAAGTGTTTGCTTTTCATTGATGGGGTTTTGTTTTCCAATTAAGAAAATGTGTTAGGTCCTTGGAAATGGATACGCTAAGAAAATATCTTAAGGCAACTCGAAATTGTTTTGTTTCAAAGAAATTTTTTTAATGCTCTATATTGCTTACGGTTGTTAGCAAAGAACCAATCAACCGAATATTCTCGTAGGAATTTTTTAACAGTTCAACGTTGCAATCATTGTATTGCAAAATGGAGAACCTATGAACAAATAAATGGTCAATGTTTAAAGTTATTCGTAAAAAAATTAATAAGGGCTTACAAATCAAGATCAGCAAAGACAACTGGATGTGTAGAAGCACACATATGTTATAGTTTCTTTTTCTATAATAGGCACGTGCTTAAAGGATTGTTTATACCCTTAAGTGACTAAAATTAAGTCACAGCACGGGCCGATGGTATTGAGGAAGATAGGAAAAGGAGGTACCGATGCACTTTGGCTTTAAATGCCTGTTGATTGAAATGAAGGGGGAGGGGAAGTTGTCCTGGGAAGAGCATTGCATATTCGTGTGGTCCCGCTGAAGAACGAGCCTCTAAGCTTACCTGTACGTCTGAAGGTCGGCTTAAGGGTGAACGGGTGAGCATTCCTAGCGATGCAGATATTGCGGGTGAATTCTTGAACATCTTTTTGTTAAAATAGTGATAAAATAGTGATAGAGACGCAACATTTCGTCGTTGTTCTAGCGAGTCGATTGACTTCGCAGCATCACTATCACCAATAAGTTTTATCGCTGTGTTTTCTATCTAGTAGGTGAAGGGATATCTTAGAAGCACCAGACCAGGTAGGAGCGTTTTACTCAAACTTTGGGTGGTTGTACGCCTTATATATAGTTGCCAGATAAAAAGGGGCGAAATCTTTCATATATCGGCTTAAATAACCTAAACATTTCGCTGCATTTTTGGCGATCTCGAATATGTGGTCGTTCCAACTCACGGTTATTCTGGATCTCTTGAGTTACAGTAGACAATACTGAGTTTTGAAAGTATTAAATTCCACTTTATTCATTTTACCCCAATTAATTATGCTGTCAAGATCGAAATTAAATGACTTTACCATACGCTGCCATTCTAAGTCTATGGCCGAAAAGGAGTGTTGAGAGACGAGGAACGAATTTGAAAAGTTGAGAGTACTGGCATCATCGAAGGAGTGAAAGGGATTAGAAGTGACTGACAGGAGATCATTTATAAAAATGGAGTGGGTAATATGGTGAATATCAGACTTGGACCCATTCAATACAACTTGTATTGAACGTTTCGAAAGGTAATTTCTAATCTATTGAAGAAAAGATTCATCGACGCCAAAAGCACGCATTTCCGAGAAGAGGGCGTGATGCCAGACTCTGTCAAATACTTTTGAAATATCAAGTGCGACGATCTTGTTTTCTCCTTCATTCTCTTCCATATTTCGGTGGGATATGCCATCAAATCACCAGTGGACCTGTTGTTGCGGAAGTCGTATGAGCGGTTATTACAAAGCTTCCGGGTTTCAAAATATTTCATGAGCTGACTTTCTTCAGAAAGTGGGGGCATCAATGCTATGGGTCGGTAGGGTGTGGGTGTTTTCATTTTTGGCATATTTTTTTGCAACTATCACTTGTAATCAACAGTGGATTAAATCATGATAGAACCAGGAAGTGAACTTTTCCTAAAACAAACAATTTTGGTTGATAAGAATGTTTGGAGTAATTTGTATCATGTCTCTTGACGGTCTTTTCACTTAGCTGCACTATGAAAAAATTGGCAAATTTTGGTTTAGAAGTTATTTCTTGTGAATTTTCATCTAACTTAGAAAATATGAGGTGTCACTTAACCTATAGTTTTGAAAGTGAAGCTAAATAAAACACAATTATAATTCCTTCTAATGCAAAGACCTTGCTGATAAGTATAGCGAATAAACATTCAAATTCAAATCGAATGAACATTCTCGGAAAAATTAAAACTAATAGTTAATGTTGAGGTATGGTAGGAAACACGCCATTTTTTGTAAGCCCACAGAAAAGAATCTCATGATATTAAATCATTAAACTAACTGACTTCGAAATACGAACAACAAACTTTTCAAGAAAAGTAGTAGTAATTAAATGTACGAGGGGCCTTCAATATATTCTCGGTATCGGGATGAAGCTGTGATTATATGTATAAGTTGACTTATTTATCAAGTAATACTATTATTTTAACTCATTCAGTATAAATGTGATTATTAATTCGCCTTTTATCTCTAGTTAAACAGACTAATAATGGAAACTGAGACGATGATGGTGAAAATTGAGCATCGCGCTGTAATTAAATTTCTCACTAAGCATGGAAAAAGTCAAAAAACTATTCATGAAGAGATGGTGGCTGTTTACCAGGGTCCCACATCTTCATCATCAATTGTGCAAAGTTGGTCAAGTGAGTTGAAGAGAGGCAGAGGGAGCATTGAAGACGACCCCCCTCCGGCGTCCCGGCTACTGCTTGTATGGGAAAAAGCATCGAAGAAGTCGAAAAACTTGTTCTTAAGGTTGTCCGAATAAAGGTGAAAATAATGGCAAAGATCACTAAGCTTTCAACTGGTACTATTCACACCATTCTTCATGACCGTCTTAACCTTTCAAAGATCAGTGCAAGGTGGTTTCCACGAATGCTCACAGCGCCTCAGAAAAAGTGAAAATCGCATGCAGTAGAGGGCTTTTGGAGATGTGTAGTGAGAACGCGGATGGTGTTATGAAAGCAAACAAGAGTCCATGCAGTGGCATAAAAAAGGAACAGACCCCCTGAAGAAATTCAAAGTCAGTCCGTCTGGCGGGAAGCTCATGGCAACAGTTTTTTGGGACTCAAAGGGAATCTTGCTCATTGAGTACAAAAAAAAAGGTGAAACCATCAACGTCACATCCAACGCTTCCACTTTGCATAACTTGCGGCAGGAAATTAAAAAGAAAAGATGGGGTAAATTCGCAGCTGGTGTGTTGCTTCTTCATGACAACACTCCTGTTCACACAGCGCGAGTTTCCAAGCTCCTGCGCGAGATTGTGGTTTCGAAGAAATCCAACACCCACCCAATACCACCCAGACCTTGATCCAAGTGATTATTTCCTGTTTCTGGATTTGAAAAAATATCTTCGTGGAAAAAGATTTTCGGATGATGAAGAACTCAATTCGGCAATAAATGGGTATTTTGCAGAGAAAGAGGACAGTTTTTTTGAGTGTTTGAAAAAATCATATCTCAAAATGTAACAAATGCATTGATGTTATGGGAGATTATATTGAAAAATAAAAACAATTTAAATTGTTTTTATTTTCCATTCATATCGATACCGAGAATATATTTAACGCCCCTCGTATTATATGTTTCTCCGCCTTTTAAAAAGAGAAAACGGTTTACATTTAAATTTGAATTGAATAAATAAATAAATGAATATTAAATACAGCTCATATGCGCTAAATTTAGCCTGTTTGCATAACTACTGAGTTTAAAATATATAAAATATTCATGTTTTATGAACTGTCAACCGAAAAATAGTGTCTCTAAATTCTGATAGTCACCCACACTTACACCCACAGCGTGCCTTAATGTGACGTTGAAGATACTTACTCTTCCGCACTCTTCGAATTTCGTTACCAATCGCTTGAAAATTCGGTTGACTTTGACGACTGTGCTCATATCATTTCTAATTATTTAAGCTGTTAAGGTGTTGCCTAATATCTTCCTTCATTCACGTTTGTATTATTTCAAAAAGGGTGCACCACTCGTGCATACCTTAATGTAAAATTTGAAAATATGCCAGTAAAAGCTTTTCGTTGTACAAGTTGTACAAAGTCAAATTGTTGAGTATGATTTGAAATGACAGTACACGCCAGTCACTCATTGCTGTTTTATTTGTTCATCCACCTCATCAATAAATCTGTAAACTTAACTACGCACAGACTTTGACTGGTTAAAGTTATTTTAAACTGCATATTTTCATCTCCTTTAACAACGCCCAGCAATGTAACACGAGGCTAACTTTCTAATGCAAGTAATAGACTTTTTGAAACTGTTATTGATTTTCCATCAGGGGACATAATAGTGTCATGTCGATTGTCGAATTGTCAGGTGGAAAATGCTACACAATTATATAGCGCAAGACTTTTCTGTTTCCAACCCAACCATGTTACCCCTAAGGAATCAATTCATATTCAACCCTCAATGACGCAAATGGAAAAATTCGACCTCACATGGGAGTTGTCGAAAAGTCCGCTTCGCCGACAAGAGTCCCTGGTTTCGAGTCAGTCAAACAAAAGAATATTTGTTCACCACAACTTGAATCGATACGAAAGAAGAATGTCAATAAACGAACTCACCGCAAGTGCCCCCATAAATGTCACATGCAGTCCCAATCCTTTCAACCTCATCGTCCCCTCACAGACATACTGTGTATTCATACCGATTTTCAAAACCTCACAGAGTGATGTTTTCTCTTCCTTCCGCCAACCGCGGAGTATTTTTCATGGGAAGTGCTTAAATTTGACGGTTGGCCTCCTTAATTCATCCATTTGCGATTCCGCGAATCGTCATCTTACGGCTGGTTTTCCTCCCAGGAGCAACATTCGTAGTACGATGTGTAGAGAAGCTTTGTAAGAGAAATTTTTGTGTGTTGCGTATCGGACGAATTCACCCGAAACGGCAGTGAGTGCTTAGTTCGGTTTGGGGCAGCTACTAGGCACATGCTTTTCTGGTGCTCTTGTCCCGAGTGTGTACAAAAGTCCAAATGACGATACATAAATCTCAAATGGGCCTACGAATATGGGAAGCACTAAGCGAAGGTTTGTGTCAACCGCAGGGATGATAGTGGGTGGCGGCTTGAATATTTCATGAACCTCTTGTTATGATTTCTTCCCAGCCCTCCTCTGCCGCCTGGTGAGGTGAAAGGATTTGCTCCCTGCTTGGCGGATAATAATGAACATTTTTCCAATATGTGAGCCAACAGAACATTTGACCTGACACTTAATATCAACAGCTCTCTATAAGATCTGATAGAAAAATGGGTTGCGAGGTGGAGAGAGGTTCATTATGACAAAAGTGGGATTTATTTGAAACTTCTTTAGTGACGACAGTTGGCGTCTCTTCTTGTTTTCAATCCTAATCGTATTTTTTGCGCTGAGTACGAGAGAGAAACACTTTCGTTCTATTGAAAGGAGACTGAGTTTGAGATTAAAGCCCGTGCACTAATGGGCAGCACGCGCAGAACACAATTTATGCGACATTCAAGGACATGCGACAGAGTATGAATTTATGTCACGTAGACAGCAAAAATGGATTTTTAACAGCAAAAATGGATTTTGAAGTCTCATGCAAATTCCTTCACATAAAACGTAATGAAGTGAACAGAAGAAAGATTGACAGAACGTCTATCTAAAGGATTCACGTTTATCACTTGAAGGGACTCACACCTCTGCAACAAATATAAAATTTGAGAAGTCAAAATAGACGAAAGCCGTTGCAACTCTAAGGTTTGTTCAAGTTTCAACAGGTATTCCAAATTTGTATCACTTGTGGAAAAATTGTTTTCCTCTTTCCACAAAAAATAACTCTGAAAAACATTTAAAAATTATAGTTCTCGCATTGTGTCTCCAAGATTCTGTGACCTACAAAACATTCAGACATAACATTCTATGTACCGTAATTAGTCTTATTTATGAGAGTATTAAGGATTATAGAGGGTATAGAGGGTTGTTTTGACTTTGCTGTTTTCTTCTCCGCTCTCTTGTCCGGTTCGGTGCCCTACAGCGTGCCCATACTTCATCTGCTGTTCACGTAATGCACTAAAATTCACAATTATTTATTTACTTTCTTGTCCTGTGCATTTCTGATTATAAACATAGGAAATATTTTAAGCCTTTGTGATGATTAAAAATGACTAAAACATTGTTTCCACAACAACCTGAGTATAGCCTTCTTCCTTTTTGTTTAGCGCTACTGTCCACATTGGACCTGTGATCTTAAGTCTTTCCAACGCCTACTTAAGATTTAAGAGATTAAACTTATGTAGGCTCACCTCTTTCAAAAACTCGTTTGGCTGGTAAGGAACGCCGTGAAATATGTTTGCGAATAAAAATTAACTCCCTTTATCCCAAAACACAAAGATTTTAATCAACAAAAAAAATTAGACCGTTTATTTCGTCTGACTTCAAATTTAGGTTTTCTATTTCTTCAACCTCAGTGAATCTTGCGATTTTATGGTGGTAAATACTCGTAAGGAAAGCCGAACAAGAAATGGCTCTCAAGTTGTACCTTGTATAAATTGACAAGGGTTGGCATCAGACTCGATTCCAGTGCTAGTTGTCCAAAACCACCTATAAAACCATTATGGGAAGTCAATTTTGTCAAAGAAAGCACCAAATATTATCAATTGACATATGACATTTTGCATTATAGATATTGCGATAATTTACTACCTTAGCAGCGTGTGGGTAGAATGCAACATTCACACGCCAAAGATCAAAGGTTCAATCCCCGGATTAAACATTTTTGATTTCCACGGCGCGACCTCTTTTAAACTGCCGACAACACTCAATGAATAATAATAACTGCCTATGAAAGGGCTTCTTTGTTTTCCCCGTTCGAAGTCATCAAAAACTGTAAGTTCCTTCAACTCGTGAGTGAGAAGTACCGCGCATTTGATAAGTATGCTAGGCTCTGGCCCTCTTTTAGACTGTCGCGTCATCTAATATATAGATATATATAATTTTGCCTTTTCATGAGAAAGCCACACTAAATGTTCTGAAAAGATAACATTTTGCAATTTTGTTTTACTTACTAATAATAATAATAGTAATTGTTTGGCGCGACAGTCCGCGGGGGACCAGGACCTAGCTTGCTTATCAACTACTCGCGTTCTGCGCGCTACTGTTCTCTCACGAGAAGAAGGGACCTACAGTTTTTTTGCCGACTTCGAACGGTGAAATTTGAGAAGCTTTCTTAGACAGTTATTACTCTTTGAGTGTTGTCAGCAGCTCGAATGAGGTAGTGCCGTGAAAAATTCGAGGTGTTCAGCCGGGAAAAAATTACAAATGCTGAAAACAATTGGATAATGTAAGGAATTGGAAATTTTCATTAACAATTGAATGCCTAGGGGCATGAGCCTGTGGTAACACTTGAGGTAACTCTGTTGATTGCGCTCAACAAGGCAAGCTGCCAACATTATCCTCGTTACTGCACCGGTCAAGATGACATGCAGCCTCCTCGCGGCGCCCCCTGGATAGCCATTACAACACCCGTTGTGTGGTGAACCAATGTATGCAGCGGACCCCTCTGCCCGAGGGTTTAAATAATGGGCCTGGCCTACCAGTCTGTGGGTTGTGCGTGAGGGTAACTTCCTCACCACGAAAAAAACCTTAAGTTCAGATAAACCGATATGCCTCGGATAAGGACTGATCAACTGACAATGATTTTCGGTTTTGCACGTGGAGGTGAGGTCCCTTAACAGACCACGTGCAGCCGAACAACTTACGGAGGCCCTTGAATGCTACAAGACAGATATAACCGCCATCCAGGAAGTGCGATGGGATGGGCCCGGCAAGAAAACGATGAAAAACTGCGACATATACTACAGCGATTGCTACAGAGAGAGAAGGCAGCGCTTATTCGAATGCGGATTTTTCGTTAAAGGCAGACTTAGGCAAAAAGTTTTGAACTACGATCCTGTCAGAGGAGAAGGATGACAACACCCAAGATGACTTCTATGTTCTCCTAGAAAGAACATACGATCAGTACCCCAGCTACGACGCCAAGATCGTTCTAGGAGACTTCAACGCTCAGCTGGGAAAGGAGGATATCTTTGCTGAAGTCATCAGTAAACACAGCCTGCACGACAACACATTAGGAAACGGACTCAGGCTGTTGAACTTCGCCTCCAGGCGGAACCTCTCTGTAGCTAGCACGCGGTTCCCACACCTGAACATCCACAAAGGGACCTGGCGATCCCCTGATCAATCTACCGTCAACCACATTGATCACGTCGCGATCGACGTTAGACACTCCTCTAGCATTCTCGATGTCCGAACCTTCCGAGGTGCAAACATCTACTCGGATCATCACCTTGTTGTAGCAAAGGTAAGAGCCCGGATATCGAGAGAGCAACGGAGTCGAGATAGGCCAAAAGGGTTTGACGTCGGAAAGGTACAATCGCAACAGATCGCTAGAAAATTTGCTGACCAAGTCTCCCTGAAACTCATTCAGAGTTCGACGCTGCCTGCACTGACCATAGAAGAAGGAAATGTTGTCAAGAAGATATCAAAGAAGCTGTCACTGATGTGCTGGGTTTCACGTCACCACCCAGAAGGAATCCATGGTTTGACAACGAGTGCAGGCAAGCGCATGCAGCCAAACAAGACGCCTATAAGGCGACGCTGCATCGAACAACGAGGGCTGTTCATGAGCTCTACGAACAGAGAAGAGAAGAGCACCAGCATCTCAGAAGGAAAAGAAAGGAGCATGAGAAGCGCTCGGTCGAGGAAATGGAAAGGTGTTATGGCAGGAATGAAGTCCGAAAGTTTTATCGAAAGGTAAAATAACTATTCAGAGGATACAAAGTTCGGATTGAAGCCTGCTGGGACCAAAATGGACAACTCGTGGTAGAGTCGCAGTCTGTACTGAGAATCTGAAAGGATCATTTCTACAGACTCCTTAACAACGTTGTAGTTCTGTTGTAGTTTCAGGTTTTCAGTTTAAGCAGAGGTTTTAGAAAAAAAAGCTGTGCACTCATGCGATGCTCAAACAGTGTTTGTAATACTGAATGGCAGTGGCCTCCAAAAGCTTAATTCAAAAGCTTAATTAGTTACCGGACCCCCAGCAACAGCTCTTGTGTCAATTATCTTATGTTTCCTGTAAACTGGATTTTTTTCCTTACCTCAAAGGATGAATTAAACTTTTAACGAGCTATTATTATTTGTCTCCACATCTCTGAATAAATTTTAGGTGGTCACAAATTTTATGAGAGGGCAATCAATAACTTAGGATTGAATATTATTTTCCTTAACTGCCACTCTTATTGTTGTAGGTTTGGCATTTCTGCATTTCTTCTGAAAGCAGAAATATTTTTGAAACAAATTAGGGAATGTTCCAATTGCGTCATTTCTACTTTTCTGTCCAATTTTTCTTTTACAAATTTCTAAACAAAAATAGAAAAGGAAATCGTGTAACTATGCAAAAATTCTCTCAAAGTAGTGAATTTCTCAGAAGCATTGCAAAAAGAAAGAAAGCAATTTGTGAAATTAATGTTTTCCTTGAAATGACATTTTTTCTCAGAATCCTTTGAATTGCAAGGCGGTAGCAATTTAAATAAAGAGTCGATTACAATTCGATTCGAAGAGGAAACAAAGGAGACAACAGTTGAATTTCAAAGATTTTCTACATCACAATTCATGAAAATTGATTCGCCCTAACACATCAATCGAATATTCATTGAGAGGGATGGTTAAGAGGGCGATTTCAGTGCTAGCGTTAATCAAGACATATGCTGGCGCCTTGGGTCTACCCGGCGTGTTGTTTGTCCCTTCTAAAGGACCGGATATGTATCCTCTGCATGTCTAATCGCCGAACGAAATTATTCATTGCGTCGATTCGAATGTCACATGCCGGAATGTGTTGACTTCTATTGTGGGCTCATGAATATGCCTGTACTGTAGATATTGAATGTTTAAAAGCCAACAATGACGCACAAAATACATTCACAGACTTGTGCAGTTAATTATGAATGGGAACGCACAAACCCTCCCCCTCCCTGTGCAGTTCGAGTGCATTGAGCAGTCCTTGCACTTTCCAGTTATCTTAAAGCAACGTTGTTGGAGTTTAACAAAAGCCCATTGTACTCGATCAGCAGCCATTCAAAGGAGCCCCGCACAGGCACCCAGTCGAGTACATCTGGCAAACGAAATCATAATAGGATTACTCTCAAATTAATTTCCTCAACCGCCCTCCCCAGGAATGGGGACTTCATTTCATTACGCTCTTCTCAGAGGATAGAATAATAAGAAGGGAGAAGGATCTTAAGGCTGCACTTGAAAGGTATTGAGCGATATGGAGATTGAGAAGGTTTGCAGAGTCGGGTGGGGACTCTTGGAAGTAATTTTGGAAAAGTGCAAAATCGTATAAATCAGAATGCGGTGCCGAAGGTCCTCCCTGCATTAGCCCGGTGTGCCTAAGCACTGATTGCCACCTGTAGGACTGACTATTAGCAGCAAATCTATAAATAGCAGCTTACAGGGGTAGACGCTCCTGCCACATGCAGGTTGCCTCTGCTGCTTCAATGTAAAGTATTAGCTTTTAATTATCCCGCTAAAAGGGGGTGTCGCCGGGGGTTGGATATATGGCTATGGCTAATAACAGCATTCTGCTGGCGTTAGATTGTGAGGCTTGGTTGTTGGGTGTACAGCGTACACAGTGCTTAGTGCTTAGTGAAGTGCGATACTGCAACATTGTTGAGCTTTTAAATTAGTAAACCAAATGGAATTAAGCGCGGAATGAAAAGTTATCACGAAAGTTGAAGGATGCGCGCTCAAAGAGCGAAGATGGAATGGGATATCCTTGTCGAAGGGAATGCATTACTTTATGACTTCGAGCACAGTTGATGTATGAAGAGGGTAAAGATAGTAATTATAGATGGATTGCGATGTTGGAGTATAAGTTTGTTTGAGATTTCTTTCCTAAAGTTATTATACTTTGGTTTGTGGCAGCTGGAAATGAGCCTTCGTTTAGGTTGACAGGGAATTCAAAAAGTTCAATTTCGTACGATACTGTTTTCCTTTTCATTAACGTTTCTCTTTTACCTTTTGTTGAGTATAGCAATTCAAAAAAATAATAATAATAAAGATTTTGCACCTAAGCGACCATATTTATTGTTTTTACGAAAAACCCTGTACTAAAAACTAAGCGGTCCGAGTAATCAGACAAATAAATCTTTCTTCTTAACCGAATAGTCATTCGATGCGCACGTCTTTCCATTTCGCTCCGCCGATAAAATTCGTAACGATACGAAAGTATGCGAGTAAAAATTAATAATCTGCAAAAAAGCTTGCAGAAATTCTCACCTTTATTTGTGCAAATTATAAATACGTAAAAAAATGGCTGAGGAAGAAGTTTCGGTGATAATTTTGGAATTGTTTTGAAAGATCGGCCATACATTTGGCTATAAATGTAGAATGTAGTCGGAATCTGGCAATCGGCCGAACTTTAACGGCTGAACCTGTACCCGATATCAGTTTCGATTTTGCGCTCTCTGTTTGTGTTGTTTTTGCTATCATGTAATTACCAAAACTCAGACGGGGAATATAATTTAGTTCCATGACTGTAAATGTTTCAAATTTGAGTGCTGATTGTCATTAAACAATTCGCACAAATGATTTAATTTTTACTTTAAATGTTTGGTGTTTGCTGTTGTAATATCTAACGAATACAGTAACACACTAGACTGGAATATCCATTATGTAAGTAGGTAGGTGGCTGATGAATGCACTTAGTCCCATGCAGGACCATTGCACTACCACACCACGAAGAACCTAAAACCAGCTGGAGCCGATAATAAAGCTTAAAATGTCGGCGGGAGGGATTTTATTGAGGTCATGTAGGCCGTTGAGGAAATAGCTTCCAAAGTGTTTGTGTCTGAGGCGCGAGAGCGCCGGGCATATGCATAACAGGTGTAGGAGAGTTTCTGATTCTTCCTCATCACTGCAGCTTCTGCAAAAATCGTTTGAGGGAGTCCCTAGCCTGCTAGCATGCTCACCGATTAGACAGTGCCCAGTTATGGCTCCCATGACCAAACTTACGCTGATCTGAGCGATAGTAGCAGTCTGGAGCGTTTGGGTTCAAAAGTGGCCACCTCCTTGGAGGCGCGACAAAGGTTATGGTTAGACCACTTTTGATTAGTCTGATAGATCGCGTTCAAGTGCAGTTCTGACTTGCATGTGGCGAGAGGGATACCGAGGTGTTCGTGTTCCTGAAGTAGTGATTGCGTTGTGGCAAGCCTAGCCAATTCGTCTGCTTGACAGTTGCCCGGAATGGCTCTGTGACATGGCACCCAGCACAGGCGTATATTGAACTGCTCACCGACCGTCTTCGTGTTTGTTGAGACAGATTCCAGGGCCCTGAGTGCTGCCTAACTATCCGTAAGAATAAGAATATCAGCTGAGGATATACTATTCCTCTTCAGCCAAGACAGTGCTTCGCGAATGGCCATTACTTCAGCTTGGAACACGCTTCAGTGATACTCCATTATGCACTCCATTATGTAAGTGAGTCCAAAATAGACAGAACGATTGGACCCAAAAAAGGTTTGAGCGTTAAATTTAACTTACATCCAATTAGATTAGAGATTGAACTTTATTACTAATTAGACTTAAGCCCGCCGTGGCGTAGTGGGTAGAGTACGACGCTCACACGCCGAAGGTTCGATTTCTGCCTCAACACTTTGAATTTTTCACGCCACAAATTCTCTCGAGCTGCTGACAACACTCAAAAAGTAAAAACTGTCTAAGAAAGCTTTCCCAAACTTCGCTGTTCGGAGTTGGCAAAAAACTGTAGGTCCCTTCTACTCGTTAGAGAACAGTAGCGCGCACAAAACGAGTAGCTGATGAGCAAGCTAGGCCCTGGTCGCTCCAACAATTATTATTATTATTAGACTGAAGCCCAAAGTTGACAGCAATCACTATTTAGACAGTGAACTAGACCTCAAAGTCGGCTCGGCCAAAAGACGAAGAAATGAAATGAAAGACAATGTAGAATGGAGCAAATAGTAAACTGAACTTAAAATGTGTATTCTTGTAGGCTGGAAGTGTCCTAAACAGTTAACCACGCTGGACACTAAAGTGAGCTTGAGGCCAGGTTAAAATCAATTTGCAGTAGCAGCTTATATTCGAAAAGCTTTCTTCTATAGGAGAGTATGCTCGATTCATCCACGTTGACGCATCCGTGCCGTGGCTCAAGTCGGCATTTTATTTAATTTTAAATAATTCGTTCATATGTTTCATAATTTCATCATGTGTGTAAAGTTGTCACTAATTTTTACTAGTCACTGGAGTTTTTTGTTAAAGTCAAATTCAAATTAAGAAGTTAATTTAATGAACTGCCTCAAATTCTCAAGAATTTAAGTCAAGTTTACTTTTCTTTAAAATTTTATTTTGAAGACGAACTTTCCTGGTTCCTGTTAAAAAATTGCTATGAATGCCCGGCTGAGTAATGAACATTGAATCACTTCTTCATCCTCACACCGAGAACAATTCCCAATGTTATGATTCTCAGAATTTTTCAAGCAAAGCAGAGAACTGTCTGAGTTTGTTTTGCTCAAAAGTTTCTTGGCATTCAACAGATAACGAAGCGGAAGTTCTTTATTCACTGCACGAGAAATTCCATTTGGTACGGTTTTACAAAATGTTTGTTAAATTTTGAGAGGTCCTTGTGAATTTCTATATGAGACTAAAGATTTCCAGAAACATACTCCCGCTTAAAGACTATTTTAAATTCATTCCCGTAAATGTGGTGCATATAAGAGGGTCCTCAAATCACTACTCAAGTGTATTTCAAATTGTCCATTGTCTAAGTTATTCAATCTTGTTCCAAGATAAAAATCTTCTTAATTTCCAAAAAAATCCGTTTTCTTTTCTTACCAAATCACATTTCATCATTTTTTACTGTTCACTTACACCACTCCATTACATTATAATACCGCACGTCAAGATTTCACGTGAACGACAATAAGCACTCTTATTCCCCCCTCAAGGGTTTGAGACACCTCAACAATGTCCTGTCCCACAAACGTGCCTGTCCGACGGCAGTCCATGAAATTTAATTAACCAGATACCACCTTGTGCAACGCACTAGCGGCACTCAGACCGAAAGCCGATACCGTCTAAATTTAAATGAACCGAGCCAAATTCTTTTCTCTCACCCGATCCGAAGGAAATTAACCCCCCGTTGGAGTCCTCTCTAGCGCCATTATCCCGAAGTGAGTTAAACGAGTTTCCCTCTTAAGGAAATTGTCAAGTTGACTTTAATGTTTGGAATTGAAAATTTCCAGGTATGCTCATAGACTATGTCGCTTGTCACCTAGAGAGGGCATGTTCATTTAATGGTAATTGGATATAAAGGCTACCATGTGGCTGTCACAAAGGCTAACCACCCAGAACGTAAGTGAATTGGAAAGTTCAGTCAAGTTCATGGGGCTTCCGTGGAATTGGATTTGTGCCAAGTTGCACAATTATTATGAGAAAGATGAGAGTTATGTATGCAAATCCACTTGGGAAAGAAAGTTAAAAAGGACGTATGTTAAGCACACCTCCGGATCAGTATAATAAATCGCCCTTTGAAAATCTACTTTGCAAAAACTTAATGGACAGCAATGGGGGCAGGAGAGCCGTAGTCTCCGACGAAGAAGTGTCCTTCATAAGGCTAATGTGATAAACTTTCTGAGTAATGGAAAGTTTTCTTGGAAGGTGATTTCAATTTCAATTTCGGGTGAATCTCTTGTTTTTTTAAAATAAATTTGGACTCAGAAAATTACATTTGCCAAAGGGTGCTGTTCGAGAACGAAAGTGGATTCATGCCATGGTGAAATCTGCTCCCTAAATGAAGAAGTGAAGGAGTACAATCTGAACTTTGCTTAAAAGATGCCGGGGAAACAAGTTTGCTTTGTGTGAGAAATGACGTTGTAGAGGTGGTAAACGTTTGACTCATACACCGAACTTGCGTTCAATTAGCATTATTCGCTATTCTTGATACGTCCACAGTCCTCAAAGAGTTTTTAAAAGATTCCAGGGCACCTTACAAAGATTCTAGTGGTTTGTGGACGGTGGGGCGTTGAATCTTTATTGTTCGAATGGGGTTAAGTCTTATTTATCACTCTTTTTGAACTCTCAACTTATAGAAATATTTTCGTGAATTTTCGGATGTCATTTAACCTTGCGACAAAGCTCCAGAATTTAGTTTTGGGGCATAATAGTGGTTCTCATATATGCGCCACCTATTTTATTGGCTCGTTCGGCGCAATTCTGAATTTGTATTCTTCTTGTAAAAGTTACTTTATTTCATAGCATCCAGGTTGTAATGAATAAAGGGTGCATTTATTTCGTTATAGCTGTCACACAGAAAACGAAATACATTTAAAAAAAAAAAATACAAATGGAAGGAGCCTGAATCCCTCCTTCCATTGGATGACCGCAATATGATACCGTTTTTGGTGTTGCACGGCTGTCGTCATCAGTTCAGAACAAAGTAAACCTAACACAAGAACATCTAATATCTTGTCATATGTTAGGAAAATTAATTTCGTCGTGCTCAGAAGCAAACCCTTGTGCTAACATGGCTGAAGTGCGAGGCATTTTTTCTGTACTGTGAAATACTATATCTAACTATTGTGACATAGAAATACTACCAACGAGACTCAAGTTTCGAAATTCCGTAGTCTTCTCCTTTTTCAAGAACCTATTAAATATCACTCTCTCAAAAGACGAAGATGGCTTTGTAAGAAATTTAAAGCCTTTAAGAGTTCTCAAGAATTTAAATACTATCCCGGTTTGCATAGTTGGCATTAGAAGGAAACAGTTTTGTTTTGTACAACTTTGTGCATAGTACGTTTTGGAATTGGTCCAGTCAAGAATTGAAGCCATTCGGACAATGATGCACAAAACGTAATTGTCCGATATGGAACACAAATGACGAAAAATGTGAGGAAATGAGGGCAACTGGCAATGAAACGCGCTAGCTGTAGAAACAAATTTATACTTAAGCCCATATGGTTGCTTACTGTGGCAACATGGCAGTCTTAACATATTAACTCATCACGTTTGAAACAATTTCTTTAAATTTGAATTAGAAAAATAAGTGGCATGCTTTGAGATACATGTCATACTAAGTTACCCTAAAAATATCATTCGACCTTTCCGGAGATCGACGCAAAACGCTGTTCATGTTTGATCTGAAAAAAAAATACTCCAAAACAAGTGTTGAAAAAGTCACAGGAACAGTTCCATGTTGCTTCAAATGGTAGTAGAATGTTTGTGTAGCTACTTTAATTCAAATTCAAAAGTTTCTAATAAAAACGTCAAAACAAGCTTATTTACGTAAACATTTATGCAATGAAACGTGCTTGATGCGAGCTTCATTTCATTTTGTCTCTTTATTCTACGTAATTCCCCTGTTCTGCGAATAGAAATATAAAAAAAAAAGCAACAAGAAAAACAATGAAGTTTTGATTTTTCTAATTAGGACAACAAACATACTTATTTTGATTCATTATCCAAATGAAAGAGCAATGATTACCAATCTACGGGGCGGCAGCATACAATTTTTTCCGTTGAATACACATTTGAAGGGAAAACTTTTGCTGGCAACAGAAATGAAAAGGACAGGTGTACCACAAAAATCCATACCTTAAACAGATGTGCGTCCTTTAATTTATGAAATGTACAACGTGGGAGGAACTTCGCTTGCCAAACACATTCTTATGATGATATAGATTTTCCCAACCGAATTACGTTCAAAGCCGCCCTTCTATCATTCAATCATGTTAAGAGATTGAATTTTTTAAAGATAAACACATCCATCAGAGTTAGAGAACGAAAATGGTTTGCAAAATTTGACTTCCACTTAAAGCGAATTTCTTCAAATTCTTTAAATTTAGCACAGCAGAGAGAGCAGCAAATCTAAGTAGAGCAATTATTTGCACAAGTTTCTGCGTTTTTCTTAACATCCATTTTGATTACTGTTTTTTCGACATTTTCTTTTTTAATTTTCAATGGAAACTTAAAAAGTGATCTTTTATGGTGAAGACATTACCAAATAAAACGGAAAACATCCTTTAAGTGATAAAACTGAATTAGACACTACCTCGATAATCACAAGCAAGCGCACCTCAAGGTATTGCTTACACGATAGTTTCAAGGGTTCCTGCCCTATAATTAACTGTCGAGTAAGTTTGTGTTGGTAAGCTAAGCGTTTGGTCCTTCACAGTACTAAGCACCTCCCCACCCAACTCATATTTATGGCATTAATACATTAGTTGCCCATTTTTTAATGAAGTTTAATAAACTAATCGTCCTCTCAATAAAATTCTCTGTTACTCGTTTTTTAAGAGGCGTTTGACGAATGGGATATCTAGCAAGAAGAGAATCGTAAATCATGGAACAGAACACACTTACAAGCGTTTGCAAGTTACTCAAATTTGTTACCAAATTTTGCGTTAGGTTGCCACAACTTTAAGGGGATTCTTCTCCTTCTTCTTGTTGTGGCGCTAGGCCTTCCTCTGTTGCGTTGTCCCAATGGATCCTTCAGAACGGGGCAGAGGTGTCCATATGCTCTATATGGCGTAGCCATCTTAAGCGTTGTATCCGAAGACGCTTGACCAGTCGCATGTCGCTGCGACTGCACATAGATTTCTTCGTTATATCTTCTCCTCCAGATGTCATTAACGCAAACAGGACCAAAAAACGCACGTAAAACTTTTCTCTCGGAACGACTAAGGGCTTCCTCATCCGCTTCTAGTAACGTCCAGACGCTGAGCGCCATAAAGTAGGACTGGGATGATCAAGTTCTTATAACTTGAGCTAAGTCTTTCGAGAGCGGGATTTATTACTCAATTGCCTCTTGAGCCCAAAGAAACAGTGATTGGCAAAATTGATTCTACGTTTTATTTCGGTACTGATGTTGTTGTCCCCTGCCGAGGTAGAAGTTTCTATCTCGAAGTTTCTGGTGCCTAGTTTGACAATCCGTCCGAGATGTCGATGTTACGTGCCCTCTCTTAATGACAGCATATACATCATTTTGCCATCATTAACCGCCAGATGCATTTTAGCTGCTTCCGCTTCAGTGCGAACAAACGCCTCATTGACGACTTAATGTATTCGTTGTTGTCAAAAAGGGTTAACACCCTTTTTTCTACGCCGTTATTCTCCTACCACATCAACATTCCCGCTACAAAATGATCCAATGCCAGTGAGACAAAGAAATGCGCGTAGTGAAGAAAATATTGCCCGAAACTACTGATTTCGTTCAAGAGGGCCCAAATCAATCACTCGCATGACGCTCATAACATTTGGGCATCTCTGTGTCGCCATTGAGGCGAATGTCACGAAAAGATGTTGGCTTTTATCAATACAAGATCAAGCTGACAAAGGAATTAAACCGTTGGTCTATTTAAGGCGAATATGCTCATTTCTGGCTGAATGGGTTTGTCACCACACAACATTTGTTTTATTGGGCACCATTACAAAATTAAAAGTCACAGTTTAGTAGAAATTATATGCCGGAAGTGCCATTGCATCATATTTGTTCGTTGATGATGCTTATCGCTACGTTAGTGTCAATGGTTTTGATTTTAACTGCAAATGATATCAATGATCACTGCTTTTTTTTTTGCTTTAGAGAACTATGTGCATGCTTTGAATTGCATGCGTTAATTTTGAATTACCCACGGTTTTCGAAAAATAGAGTGCCCCCATTAGTATAAGTTTACCATGTGAGCGCCTGTCTTTCTTATGAATTTAATATTTTCAATCTATGGAGGAATGATTGATTTAAGGCCCTTGATTTTTAAATTCGAGTATGTACCACTGTACCACTTTAAATTCCACTAAACACTTTTTCGTTGTCCATTTTCGTTCTTTTTATTTTTACCACGGCTTCAAATTTACGAGAGTACGAGCATTTCTTTGAAGTTAACGCCGACGTCTGTGTTATTAATATTTTATGGTTGATCCAAACTCGGGTCGACTCGTGTTTCTCGTCCTCACCTTCAGCATGACCTTCTTCGGGTTATGAACATTTTTTTCATGGGATGACCTCAAGGACGCGTAGAGGCTTTCATTGAACACGCAATCCCCCTATCAAATACAGACATCATCCATCAACGAAACCAACAATATCTTAAGGTAATGTCAGGTCAGTGCTTCGCGCACCGCAACAATTTTTCCGATGAAGTAGGTAAGTCCGAGGTCAGTCCAACAAGAGGGCCTGATGAAGGCACTAAAACGCGAAAAAAAAACCTCCGTCAGAGAAATGGAGAAATAAAATCAGCCGACATGTACCAGAATATGGATACAGTTAGAAAATGAAAAAACTGTTGACTGCACCAGCTGTTGCGCAGAGGCTAAGAGAGTATTCAATTCTGTTTATGAAGATGAGAAAGCCAGTACATATTTCCGAAATAAAAAACACGTTATTGTCTTGAGAACAATAGTATGCACTGTAGCCAATTACTATTATTAATTCAGATGCAAAACAGCTTGTTTAAAACTACTAGCAATGGGAAACAGATATTGCTCAGATTCAGAGCCTCAATGGGTTACTTGTCTGGTAAGTAAAAGAATCCAGTTCTGTGATGATGTGCGTCATGTGTTAAGGAGGCTAAGAAGACCCTCTTAGTATCGTTCAGGGAGTAAGTTTGAAAGTTTTTGTCATGCTCGTGGAAGCGCCACCTACACTCTTCTATAAGCAATTCCTCTGTTTTCAACCCCACAACCAGGAATGTGTCTGATCTGTGACAACTTTGACAACAACCTCAGAAAAAAGAAACTTAGTCATTTAACATGGAATGATACTTCCTTTTGCGAGTAATTCCCACAGCTCTGGTCGCAGCAAATTATTCTGCGGCACACTTGACAAATCCAACGGCTGCCAGAGACCACTTTTCACTGCCATTCACAGTTTCTGAGTATTTAAACGTTTTGGTAAATAGTTACTTACTGTTTACTTTTATATTATTTTAAAGAAAAAAGGTTATGCAGGGAGAATGGAAACCATATCTCCGTTCCCAATAGTCTTTGATTCTGAGCCATTAGGTTTCAAATGAAATGACGCAAACAGTGGTAAACAACCTCAAAAGATTTGACAAAGGGGAAAGTGCCGGTTAATCTCGAAGACCACAACATTTAAAAATACGGATTGATAAGGGGCTTTATAAAGTACGCCAAAAGCGCACCTTCGAAAAGTAAAAAATTCAAGGCAAGATTAAAAGCTTATGAAAGGTGTAGTCTTAATAAATAGAGAAACATCAGCGACACGCATATTAAACCTCACCAAATGTGTCAATAGACAACTAAGCGGACTGAATGTTATATGCATTACAAATGATAACACAAGAAAGGATTGGTACGTTGGGGTCCTTCAATTAGAACAAAAAGTAAGACGTTGATTGGGCTTGGACTTTCCTAATAACAAAACTGGTTCGCAGTTTTTCTCACAACCCTGTTTTAAGCCTGCCCCTATAGTCAGGCTCTGTACTAGTCCCGGTCTCCAATACGGTCCCAGAAGCGCAATCTCATTGCAAATTCCAGACTCATAGCCATTTGAAAACTTGGTTTTATCACAGTTTTCACCAAAACCTAATTTGTATGCTCTATCGCATTCACTGTGGTTGCCGTGGCCTAGGCACACCGAAGGGTCTAGGTTCGACTCCTAGCTCAACACCAATTTTTCGAATTTTTCACGGCACCACCTCTTTCGAGCTGCTGACAACACTCAAAGAGTAATAACTGTCTAAGAAAGCTTCTCAAACTTCACCGTTCGGAGTCGGCAAAAAACTGTAGGTCCCTTCTTCTCGTGAGAGAACAGCAGCGCGCATAACGCGAGTAGTTGGTGAGCAAGCTAGGCCCTGGTCCCCCTTTGGACTGTAGCGCCAACAATTATTATTATTATTATTATCGCATTCACTAACTTCGTCGTATCGTAGTCTCCATTACCTCTGCCTAATGCACAGTCGAAGGTCTAGTCGTAAACTCTGTTCCAGACACAGTCTCCATCCCATCCCAAACAGTCAGTTAGTCTCCTTGACATTCCTAGCTAAGGTTTTACATTTCATCGGAAAATTCTAACAACAGGAATCCTTTATCACGGAAATGCCAAACGGCTTAAGCTCTTATTTCTTATTTTATCAACAAGTGAAATGGATTTAACACACTGACAATCGACCAGAGACGAAAATCATGCTCAGACAGTTACAAGATTTCCTTGAACTGAGGACGCCTCCTGTTTCGTTTCCCACCGTTCTTAGGTGCTCAAATATTGCCCACTCATCGCCATTGATTTGTTCGTCATCATTCCATCTAATGATTCTTGTACAGCTGTGAATTGCCTCTTGACTATAATTGCTTCCTACCGAGACTTTTAGCAAAAACCTAAACATAAATATGTAATGCCCACAGATGAGGTAAGGACTCTCCCCGCATGTGAGGCCCTTGCATGTGCTCAAATCAATTACCACACATTTCTTGTTGATGTATTAAGTGTTAATTCCCTAAGCTCTTTATCCCCAAAGTGCTACTTCGTTTTCTTCAGGGGGGGGGGGGGGGGTTTATAAAACCGAAACTTATTAGGTCGTGGTTATGAGCTCATTTAAGCCGGGGGCTTATGCTAAATCCTTTCTGGGCTAGAGAGGAGTTGAAGGTAGAGTTACTGAAACAGAAGGTGCGTGTTTTTCTATTGAAGTAGTACTGTAGTGCCGGCGGTGAAGGACTTTTATTTGACAGCGCTCTGATTGGGAAGAAAATTACCACACATTTTTCCCGAGTTATAAACCAGTTCAAGTGTTAAAGCCAACCACTGCAAGTAAAAGAACAACCCAAAACATCGTAACAAAACTTCGAAATAAAATGTTTACTTCTTAAATTGCGTCCAACCCATCAAATTGTTTAACATTCTGCACCTTATGTTTGTTTTCCCTCATTTAACAGCCGTCCTTCATTTCGCACTTGACAAAGCAATAACTTTTAAGAACCATTATATCCCTTTACATTGAGTGTACTGTCAAATGCAAATTTCTGCTCACCATCACCAGCAGAATAATTTCTATAAAACACTGTAACACAAAGCACTGAGCACTAAACCGACCAAATCCACATTATCCACGGCCCAAGGCTCCCGTTCTCCGGGAAAACAGAGTTTTATTTTTTGGATTTTCAAAAAATAAAAAAACTGAACTCCTTCGAATAAAACAGCTGTTAACGAAGAACTTTTACGATTTCTGCAGCATCCTTGAACGTCGTTGACGTCAAAATATTTACTTTCCCTTTCGTTCCATTACCTCGTGTTGGCAACAACTAATTTAAAGAACACGCACGACAATATTTAATGTACACAACAGTATATATGTAGATGTGTACGTATTAAGGTGCTGCAATTAAAGTAAAATAATTACATTTTGTGAGGACAATGGTTAAAGTTTCCCAAAACCCAGGGAAAGGGACAAGGACAGTCGTTAAATTACTGTCACGAAGAGGCCTAGAAGAAACGACATGACAAAATTCAATCCATTGATGGCTTATTTTATGTCGAATTAGCTTTAATGTGATGGCCTGCGATAACCAACTGAGCTTGAAGGTGCTTGATGAAGGACATTGGCGTAGACATAGAAGTCGTTAATATCGGCCACAAATTTCAGAGTGAAATCATCAAGTTTTGGAGGTTCTCTACAAATCAGACAGAACTTCAAAGTTGTGTTGATGTTTTTCAGAGTACGCAATAAGGCTGACAAACAGGAAAGTTTCCGTATGTTGTATCAGGAGAATAAGGACGGGTTAGTATTATTATTGAATCATTCGATATTTCGCAAGACGTGTAAGTTGTTCGACACGTTCTCCGACACATCTTTCATCTTCAGTTGCCTAGGAGTGGAAGTTTTTTCCTTTCATAAATACGGGCCACAAGATTCAATGGGAATTCGTTACTCTGGTAAGCAGTTCATGTAATACCCCTATCGCGTATTGCGGTAATCTTATCACGTATCAGTTTCGAAAGCACAACCCTTTCTTCTCGTGCGGAATATCGGAACATCCCATGCTTATGAAATCTGTGTTCGTAGAAGTTCGTAAATTTGAATAACGATGATGTAGACCCTTTTTTTGCGGCTGTTGTCTATGTAATATGGGAAATGGGATTAATGTCAATAACGTGTTATGAAAGACTATAAATGATAATTCAATTGAAGTAACTTTTTCGATGGAGTGGAGCGTCTCTTTGCGTGGGCGTACCGTGTTTACTTTTAAAGCGTGATCTAAATGACTAACACTGTTGCTGAAGTGTTTTATCAATGGGCTAGTTGGTACACCAATTTACCACCAATTAGAGGCGCTTTTAAATGAAATTAATTTAATTTAAGAGACTTAAAGCGTTTAAGCTTCGGTTTTTACGTTTACTACAAGTCTTTTGAACAGACCCGAAACGGCACACAAGTGGAGGAGGACCTCAACCAACTTGATGTGCTAAATTTAAGACAGCTACCTAAATACTAGCATGAAGCGGTTTATTGGTTGAGACCCAGGTGCATCACGGGCTGCCGAACTAAATGAATACGTTTATACGCCCGTCTTTCATGCGAATCAACTGTTTCCGGTTTATTTTGGACTCCCATGATAAAGTAAAAAGGCTTCAAATACTGAAAACCATTGTTTTCAGTACCGATGCAACTTATGGTCTTAAGAACTCGGTGAAATCCATTGCTTTGGGTCATTTAGAATATGTTTATTATTACTTATTACTTACTCTTACTTATTACTCATTATTGCTTATTTAACGAGTCCAACATCCAAAACGATGCAGTACCGATTTGAGGAAAGATGCAGTACTCCAGTCAGTGTAATCATATTTTGCAATTCTAACTATTTAATAATTTTAAATTGTGTCTGTCTTCTTTGATATTTTGTGGACGAATAATTTTTGCATTTATTAAAAACTGGTTTATTAAAAGACAAGGTTTGAAGGTATATTTAGATTTCAAATTAAATGAAATAATTTTATTTTATTTTCAGAAGGCAAACAACTCGGCTATAAAACGCTGAAAAGGAATTCGAACATTTGTCAAGAAAGGCACTGATTTTGTACAAATGTGGGCACCATTTAAAATTTGGTATGTGTTGAAAATCGGTAAAACGTTACGCTATTGTGCTAAATAAAAGTATCATTGCTCCAGTTTATTTTGCATTTATATGCCTCATTGGCTCTCTTTGCATATATTCTCCTATATAAAGCTGGTTGTCAAGGATGCGCATCTCACTATGGATAATTATTGTTAAAGTTAAGAATCAAGGCGCAAGTTCGCCAACGTTGACGCACTAGGATAGTCATTGATTGAATCCATTCATTTGTTTGGACCATTGTCCATATGCCGTTATCCGAACAAATATAGCTCTCAACAGTTTGACATTTATGCAACAATTTTCAAGGTTATTCATGGTAACTTTGTCTTTTACAGAAATTGACTTTCTTTGGCTTAATGTTCTAATACTAGTTTCCAGGGTTTCCAAAATACAATTTTCTTTTAAAGTTATAATTCCTACAGTTACAATGGTAATTAGTTTTCTCAGTTACTACAAATATAAACACATTTTATGCCTTCCATATGACATGAGACTTATTTTCCAGTAATGATCTGCTACATGTCCCTTATCCAACCAATCACGGTATGGATGTTCTTTGTGGTTCAAGGAGATCCATACCTATACATGATGGTGCTCGAGAGGCAGTGCCTTGCGGTTTGTCTTTACCAGTACCTACAATATACTCCGAGTCACACACACTACTACACAAACAGTCTGATCTTTGGGGCTCACTACCCTAATAACACCTACCATGAACGAGTCCGTCTTTATGGCTTAATTCCATCTTTTTTCTATCGCCACACATGCCAAACACACTATGTCAACCAAAATTTAAAAAAAAATCACTAAGATTAAAAAAATATATAAAAAATTAATGTAAATCACGACGTTGTTAATATATATATATGTACATACATATGAAACAAATAAATGTCATATACGCCATAGCGTACGCATCTGTATATTCAAGTGAAGAGTAAATATTTAACTAGACATTAGAAGAGTTGCTATAGATTTAAATAGACATTTTGCATATGTATAGATTTCACTTTAATGATAATAATAATTGGATGGCGCGACAGTCCACAAGTGACCAAAGCCTAGCTTCCTCATCAACTACTCGTGTTGTGCGCGCTTATGTTCTTTCACGAGTAGAAGGGACCTACTTTTGCCGACTCCGAATGGCGACTTTTGAGCTTTTTCTTAGACAGTATTACTCTTTGAGTGTTGTCAGGAACTCGAAAGACGTGGTGCCGTTAAAATTTTGAGGCTTTCAGCCGGGAATTGAACCTAGACTTGCTGCGTATGCGTGCGGAACACACATGAAACGGCGGCCACTTTATTTTAAGATTTCACTTTAGTTTAAGATTTTAGTAGCAGATTAATACAGATTTAGAATGCTTATGCACCCAGAAAGCAAGGGTCAAAAAGGAAAACCAAATTAGTAAAATTAAAAATTAAAATAATCTTAGGTTGGCTTTAACCACTTTTGAAGAGTAAGTAAGTTACAACTTAGATAAATTGATTACATAAGTAGGCTGCTAACACTAGGGAAAATTAAATGAAGAAGAATAAAAACATATCAAAAACTTAAGTAGAATTACAACCTAATCGGACAGAGTCCAGGATATCTCTTATGTTCGTGTGGTTTAAAAGAATTAAAAGAATAATATAGAAAATGTTAACAATCAAAAAAATATTCTGCATCGCATAAATTTAAAAGAAATGGTATGGATTTATCTGCAAAGCGCAACAACGCAGATCAAGTAATGGCTTTCTATGAAGAGCATTTAAATCGACTTTAAGTTAACTTGAAATCCAACAACTCTAACATTTTCCTGCTAAGTGTTGATGCGTTTTAAATTTAAAACTACTGCTTATATTCACCTGTTTTCAGCGTGCGGCCATCGATCTGTTCTTCAAAATGTACGACTTAGGTGAGATAAGCAAAATAATAATAATTGTTGGCGCTACAGTCCAGAGGGGGACCAGTGCCTAGCTTGCTCATCAACTACTCGTGTTGTGCGCGATACTGTTCTCTCACGAGTAGAAGGGATCTACAGTTTTTTGCCGACTCTGAACGGGGAAATTTGAAGAAGAAGTTATTACTCTTTGAGTGTTGTCAGCAGTTCGAAAGAGGAGGTGCCGTGAAATATTCGAAAAATTGGTGTTGAGCTGGGAATCGAACCTAGACCCTTCGGCGTGTGAGCGTCGCACTCTACCCACTACGCCACGGCGGCCACGTTTAGCAAAAACTTCTTTTAAATACGTAATGGTTGTACTAGCTAAAGACCTTTTCAAAAGCGTATGTAAATTGCTCTTGATTAAATGGATGGCTTTGATTTTAACCAGATTGAGGATATGTAAACGCTTTTTATTCGCTATTTCTTTGCTTCTCGGGAAATGAAACGATACATTTCTACAGACTGCTACAACTTCTGGCAGAAACTGATAAACAAAATCTTGATAAGTGTTTTACATATTGCATCAGACATTTTCCTTTTCTCTTATAGACTATCATTCCACCCTCAGCACAGTTCAAAAAGTGATATTAACGACTGTGATATGAAAAAGCTTTGATATCATTGCTCGGCTATAAATTAATAGCAGGAGTGCGGAATTACTTGATTAAGCAATCAAACAAAGACGCTGTGCGCAGCAAGCTTCCATTTATTGCAAACAATTGAGTGAGTGCTTTCGTAGCTCTTGGTATGAATATATATAAAAATCATTCAGTCACGCTTTATGTAAATGGAATTTATAGGAAAATGAAATTTATGCCTTTATTCGATAAAATGGGTTGCAGAAGAGGGCAGGGTTTTCCGAATTTCAGTTTTAAAAAGTGCTGCAAAGCAATATAAATCATGAAATTCTTATTTTGATAAATTGGCTTACTGTCTTCGGCACTCACTAAAGTAGCCTTCCTTGGGTCATTTTGGCAATTCATTTCAAGCTTATCACACACGTTTAAGCAACCAGTTAAAATGGAATTGCAAGTTTGACAAGGGAATCAGTTAACAATGAACATCCAGTGTTTTTCATATAATAAATTAGATCAAAATTGGTTGGGACGTCTTAATTAAAAAAAAAAAATACTTTCAGTTCTATAGAATACATTTACCGAATTTTTCAAAATTTTATTGCCAAAAAAACAATAAAATACAATCAAATAAAAACAAATAAATGGCTGAGCTCGCTTTGGATCGCAATATTCGGTGATATATCATTGCAATACCAGGTTGTTTCATCCAACAATAACAAAGATTCAAAGTGAATGTGATAGCATGAGTCGCATTAAACTTATTGATCCGATGAGCGAACTCAAGATCATGGGACATTCGAATCAATCGTTGTGCGTCTACTTAAATGTGATGTAACTTTTGCTTCCAGGTCTGTTTGAAATTCATACCGAATCCCTTAGTTGGTAGTGTACTTTGAATAATAAAAAGAATTTATTTCAAGTTCTAAGCATCGCAGGAAGGTATAGATCATATAGAGATTACTATCATTCGACTGAAAAACGAATTAAAAGAGTCTTAATTAGAATTAGAAATAAATAAAATGTGTACAAGTAAAGCACCGAAAGCTAGATGACGAACAACATTTAAGAACAGTAAGTATTATCGAGCGACTTTATGGACGCACAGAGGCTTAAGGCTATGCTAAATTACACACTAGTTATTACTTGCATCAAAAATAAATGAATTTTCTTCTATAACTTCTTGTTCAAATGGAGAAACCGGCGATAGTGATTTTCTTTAGGGAACGTTCTCGCGTCAGCTTTATTAACTAAGAAAAAAAATGCAACATAATGAGTTTGTCGTCAGAATCTGCTTGATTTTTGCAATCCACCAACGACATGTCAGTAAGTCAACAAATGCTTGTACGTCACAAATCCAAAAAATTCAAGGAATTTATAATCTACATATCTTCTGCGTGACGTTTGCAACTGACGCTAATACTCGTTGTCTCTCCGAAAAGCTGTGCAAAGCAAAAACAATCTCCCTCGCACACAAACCAAATCGAAACTTTCGACAATAACCACACGCCCATCAAAACAGATTCCATTCTGTGTTCCGCTGGCGTTGGCTTGTCTTCGTATGTGGCATTAACATCATTGATATACCTGTCAATAGTGAGCAGCTCTCCAGAATCGACATCGATTGTTAGAATTTCACTCTGGAAACTGACACAATTAGTCATGTATATGGTGGCTCGTAGCTCCTCGCCCAGGACGACGGCTGAAGTTGCCGTCGTCGTTGTAGCCGCCACCATGGTTGGTGTTGTTGGTCCTCCTGGGGTTGTCACCGATACCATTGAGTGGTTCTTGTCGCGTGATTTACGCCCAACTGCATCAACCAAGTGGGTAAGGACGTTCCTGTAATGGAATTTTGTATATGTATAATATATTTATTTTCTTTCTATATAGCAACACACATTCGTTAAGGTATCAGCGTGTCGCTGTTGCTATACCCTTCCTCTTATCAACCTGTACTGGTGGCATCTAAAAGGAGGATGAACAGATAACGACGTGCTAAGAAATTTATTTTATCGATTAATTATTTTTGACACACATATACACCGAAAGCCCCCTTTTCCACGTTTTTTTGTGTGTGTAAAGGTTGAATTTTAAAGTTAAGTTTCCTTTGCCCTTCTTATATATGTACACAATGTTGTTTCCATTCTGTAGGAGTTTTCGGAAAGCAAATTGTAAACACACTCATCTGACATTTAATTACATTGATTTCGGATTGATAATTTGAAAACAGTTTTACAAAACATTTTGAAAACATTTTTGTATATACACCGCTGACAGCAAGGTAAATGTGATCTCTCATAGCAGAGATTTTTATAATTGTATTTTTTACTGATGAACATTCAAGGTTTTAGTATTTTGTTATGAATTCCCTTATTGATTTAATTTACATTTTATTTACATTATTTTTTATGAGCGTTAGGGAGAAACTCCCTGTCATTTACATATAGTTACTCCCAATGTAAATGTTTCACATTCCAGTTACCCATTTCTAGTCCCGGCACCATATAATTGGTTAAAAACAGCTCCCTTGGTAGCGATTGAAGTAATAATAAATAAAGATATGAAAAAGATAAGGATACTGCTTCAGGTGATAATGCGGGGATTAAGGAAAGAGGAACAAACAGTGTTACAGCTTTGTAAAACACGACACAGTTTGACCAGAACAGACACACAGTCGTCCGTACAATGGTGCGTAGATGGAGTTATAACTCAAATTAGGCAGTAATACAGTTTGAATTGAAAGATTTCAATCCTTATTTAACTTACAATATATGTACTATAAGATCATATATAGTTGCTTGTTGTAATTTTTACTTTGAGTTTGTTGATAATTTTTATTAAAAATTTGCTGAGTAGCACTTTTCAGTGTTTCCAATTCATTTAACTTAAATACGCTATTTTTTCGAATTTGTAAATTTTATTTAATGTGTCAAAAAATTCTGATTGCGCGCTTAAATCCGATAAGTCAGATTGAAGAAGTATGCCGCTATACGTGTTCTTATTTATTTTATAAAAGGAGTTCAGAGGACAGGGAACATCTTTATTTTTCATATATGTACCTTGGAGTCTTAACTTCTGTTCCAGAGGTACAGTGCATAGTGAGGACAATCAGGGTTATGACTGCTTTGCATTGCACATTGAACGTAAATTAATTATACGTTGAAGAAAGACCAGTTCGTTAGTTTTCCCAGCCCTTCAACCAGATATATTATAGCAATAGCAAGGAGCATATTGTTTACGCTTGGAGCACATAAACTGCAAGTCCATTTAAAATTAACTTAAAAAGCGTAAAAGATTTAAAACGATAAACCAATGCAATAAAATTTCACATCACTCAATAAGTCCCGGGACTAACCAAGATTCGACTTAATTCACAACATGGTTTCCTTCAAGAGTGATACAATCAGTCCAACACCGCTCTAACATTTCGTTACCTTTTCTATACAACGATTTATTTTTGGCCTCAAAATAAGCTTCAGTTTCGGGGATCACCACCTCATTCAAGCCATATTGTTTTTCCAACGAGCACCTTTTCGAGGTCTGAAAAGAGGTAGAAGTCGCTTAGGAACAGTTTTAGAAAATACGGTGGGTGCGGAAGCAATTCAAAGCCCAAAACGGTGCACCGTCTTGGTGAAAAAGAATTTTTTTCGCATTTTCTTCTTTCAAATGCACCAATAATGCCATGTAGTATTCGCTGTTTATCCTTTTACCTTTCTCAAGGTAGTGGGTGAATAAAAATCCGTGTGCATCCCAAAATATAAATGCCATAACCTTGCCAGCAGACCTTTGTGCTTTTGGACGCTTTGGGCTTGGTTCCCCGGCTGCTTTCCATTCCGACTCTGGAGTGTAATGGTGGATCCATGTTTCATCCATTGTAACATACCAACGCAAAAAGTCCTGTTTATTCTAGCAAAACAGCTCCAAACTGCTCTCAGAATCATCGATACGTTGTTGTTTATGGTCCATTGTGATTAAACGCGGCACCCACTTCGAAAACAGCTTTCTAATGGACAAATGTTCATGCCAAATAATGTACATACTGCGTTCTGATATCTTCAAGGTGTCAGCTATCTCACGCAATTTCACTTTTCGTCGTCGTTTTCCAAAACGATTTTGTGTACCTTTGACGTTTTCAGGTGTAGCCACCTCAATTATCGTTCCAGAGCGTTGGGCATCGTTGGTGTCTCTACGGCCATTATTAAAGTCAAAAGTACCACCAACAAATAGTTACCAAGGCGTTGCTGAGCTTACACGGTATTTTTTCCCATCAAAAAGCAGTGTTTAATCCATACACAAAATTCTGTTCTTTCCATTGTTTTAAAAATCGTGAAAGTAGCGTACCTTAAACCACTGTAACTTGTAACCGAATAATCAGAGTGTCATAACAATTCGACAGGCATCACTTGAATGTTTATACTTTCTAAAAATAATATGTATTTTTTGTTAGTGGTGCCTCCTATGAGTCATTCCCGGAAGCGGGTCCTAAATCCCATCGGAAGTAGCATACATACAAGGGCACAATTGGTGTAACGCTAAAAAAAATGAAACAATTCCTTTGGGAATTATAGACCCGAAGATGGAAACGGCAACTCAAAATTGAAACTGAAGTGAAATTTCCTCCTTCCTTCCTTTTTGTCATCCTTTTCTTATTCTAACTTAACCTTCTCTGTACCCGTTTGCTAAAGGAGTATACATTTGAAAGTCTTTTTTCTCAACAATCTCTGCATTTTAAAAAAATAATCGTCATAGAATTTCTCTTGTCTAAAAAGCTCCACATGATACTTCTCCTGTTGCTTTGGGCTTCCGGCAAATGCTGCAGCACAGGCAGACTTTGTACCCACAAAAGCAGAGCATATTTCCTCTCAAACGTTTACAGCAACGACTATCAACCACCATTCACCTTGTTTCCACACTTACAAATACTCTCGGACAGATTTTCAATTTGTTCAACAGTTTTTTGAAGTGAAACCTTGTTAAACTGAAACTACACTCATTGTGTGACGAAGTTCTCGAGTACGTGCTTCAAACAATTGAGATTTGCAGGAATAATGCAATGTCATGCTCAACACAAAGTTTCCCCTACTCACGCGAACCTGAAAGTAAACAATATCCTCACGCAAGGAACGGAAAAACATTTTTCAAATGTTTCACTTCAAAATTACAATTATTTTCAATTAGAAACTCTGCGGGATAGCGAACGGTGTTCCGTGTGCAACAGCCGTCTGTCCTGTGCGCTGATTAATTCTGTTTGTCCTTTGCGCTGGCAATTAGTCTACCGCTTGCTCCACCACCCCCAGCCCGCAAGATAAGCAGCAGTAAATTTTATCTGATGTCGTGGAGGTGTGTTCGCTTCACGTTTGTAGGTACCGCCCTGAGGGATCATGGGATAAGCGGGCCTCAACAGCTAAACAGCCATCAGCAGCAATCACGCTTAGAATTAGCCGAATCATGTCGCCCTATGGTCCCTCTTCTGCAGCTAAACATAGAAGTCCATGTGAGTAATTATATATGTGCATGGCTGAACATAAAGGTGGGTGATGTAAAAAAAACGAAACTGCATCCTTTGTTCAGTTCCCTAATCTCCCCCCTTGAGAGTGTGCATTGTGCATAATACATAATTAAGGTACTTTATGACGTAAGTACAGCTAAGGGGTAGACTATTGCATTCAGTTACATTTGTGGGAAGGCGATGATGTTTCCGTTGAGTGACCACCGAAAACCTAATCAATACCGTGTACGTGTGCAATTAATAATGAAGTGTTAATGGGTTTCGAATTAACATGAGACTAACGAGCATTTAAGATCGTTTTAATGCGACGTGTAATTGGAGACTGTGCCCGTAAACGGCCACGAGCGGTCTATCAATTAAAAATTAAGTATCTACTTGTTTACCTTTGAATGGTATATCCCTTTTGAGATTGGATATCACTTACTTAATTATATGGAATATCTCGGAATTGTACCCCAATAGCCATTAAGTGTGAAAGTAGCATTGTGTTGCACCAGGTTCTGCAGGGAATTCTATAAAGAATGACAGGTGGTTTGTTTTGAAACGACCTGCTTGGCTTAAAATTGTTCTGTCAATCGCAACGCATCATATACATCTCATTTTTGGAAAAAGTTAGTTAACGGAAATATTGTGGATATAAGTTTCATTAAACAAAATTTTGAAGGCATTTTGCATGCTCCAGAGACACCAAGTAGAAAGTAGCGTGTTTGCAAACAAGAAAAGTCGTATGTGGCTAAGTCAAAAAAATATCCGATAGTGGTTACGGCGAAAGTGTGTCTGCCATCGAATTTGTCCACTTTTTCGGCACAGTGAGAGTAAGTGTAAAACTGTATCTGGTATCCTCACTATTCACTGCAACGTTAAAACTGTTATGATGTAGCAATAAACATCGTGCCAACTCCACCTTCACGCACTTAACGCCCCAGTTATTAGAATTCCCCTCGAATTCCTTGAAAACAGAAACCAAGATTTAGTTGCAAGATTCTAATGGTGATTGCGACCCAAAGGGTTTCAGAAAACAGATGAGATAAATAATTAATATCCGCCAACGAATGGCAAGTAACCACTACCCCAGTCGCATTTAATTCATCCCACGTAGTCGGTTTATTGATGAACAGTCTTGAATTGTTAATTCATAACCGCCTTCATCCCGACAATGTATTGAACACAAACGAAACTTCTTCATCACCTAATAAGGGCTAATGACAATAATTAGTATCCAATTTGCTAATGATACATCACCACCTCTGGTCAAAGTCTTTCCCTGGTCAAGAGCGCTGTTAACGTAAAACTAATTAATATTTATGTACCCGGCGCACACAGGAACTCTCCTCTTAGCCCTTGATTACAAGTTCAAACAATCTTGAGGACTGAATAAACAAATGGCAGCATCTTCAACATTTACCCAGAGCTCTGCAGATCGTGGGATACAAATCATTTGCAATTTTCTATCAGCGCAGAATGAGTAAACCTGGGTTTAAATAGGGAAAAAGCGCCGCGCACCTCCCACCCGACTCGTCCTCGTTTTCCGTCTGCGGCACCAACGCACAACACAAACACTTAGAGAGGATTTGCATACATTAAAGGGCGTCGAGAACTGTTGCGGGCGGGCGGCATGAGAAACATTGCCGCCTAGTTGGTAATAAATAAATAAACACTACTGTGGTTGCTTGGTGAAAAATCTTCCAGCGGATCTATGAGTTTACATAGACAAAAGCAGGAAGAAAAACTCTATAGCAAAAGATTTCTGGTAGTTAGCCTTCCTAGACGTGCTGTGAATATTCCCTCAAGCTAAAGTGACTGTTCACTCGGTCGGCTCGCAATCATTTGTAATAATTTTACGCCCCAAAGGGTATCCCTCGGAAGAGAAAAGTGAAGAGGAAGTGTAACATAAACGTAGAATCTTTAGCGTGCCTACATGCTGTGTGTTTGGTGTTTAAGGCGAATTGATTTCTTCCCATTTTGCACGACACACTACGTTCGATGAATTTCAATGAGAAAATCTGTGACACTAGCGGCGAAGCGACGGCATCGCAACTCTGCTAAGAATAGTTACCTAAACTACGTGCGACATTTAGCACATTATTTTCGGCAACGCAAAGGACAGTCACGTTTTCCGTAACAGAACAAAAAATTTTACAGAATGCCTTGCCTTTTAAACGTCGCCCTAAAGCCAGCCAAGGGTTGAATGTGTGTCACAAGAATCACTAGCTGCCGCGGCCGGGACACTACGGCCATTCTAGTCATGGGTGTGTGTTTGAGTGTCCCTAAACGTCGAGTATCGTCCACAAAAAGTCACGCACTGTTTATCATTCTCCCAAAGTAACACTCTCCTTCTGACATGTTCGTATACGAGTATACAGGATTCCTCCAGGTCCAATTAATTTCCAGGGAGGGACTGAGTTAATTTGTCTGACATGGGAAAGCGCAAATTTGCTTGACAGTCAGGGAGTGCCTCAGTAAATACCCTTGGATTTGATTCGCTGACAGTAACTGCCGACGGCGGCGATTTTGTTTGATAAGGCAAAGCAGATGGACAGCCTTTGTAAAACTGAATCGCAACAGTGAAATAATTTTATTTGCGCAATTTTATGTGTGTCTTATTATTCCCTGTCTAGAATTCATAACCTGTTTTGGAGTACACCACAGGTTAAACTACGCGATGCGAGTTCAAACTTATTCCTCTGAGTTTAAACAGAAGACCATTATCCCGCTGCATGACTTAGCAACCCTTAGTGTTACGCACAGACTTAAGTATAGGCATTTATTCGTAAGTGACAGCCGGTATGCTTTGTTTTTTATATGTCTCTTTTATGTGATACCAAGGTAAAAATACTTAATTTACAAACAGCCTTTTATAGCGTTTTTTTAATAGAAAGAGACTGGCATGATGAAAACAGATATGTTGTTGGATTAGGTACCCTATAGCATTTATACCGAAATGTGGACATATTTCCAAATTATAGATTCTATCCTAGTACTAATGGTACGTATTCTTCGGGAAGGGTGCGATTGTTTGTACTTGATTCTTTTGAATGTAAAGTTTCCAAATCCAGTTTAGTTGGTACAGTTGTGATTAAATCGATGTTTGATTCCTGTAAGGACATTTTTAAAATTCTCTACATTTCTAGGCTGCAATATGTGCCATTAAAATCATTTCTAGATTAATAAAGATCGTTCTTGATTAATTTACTTGCCCGCTTTAATGTAGATATCCTGAGTGCTAATGCTCTTGCAGATGAATCTTTGTTTTTCCTTCTTTTGTAAAGGAAAATACTTGACTGTCCTCAAAAACATACCTTGATCATGTGGTGTGTCGATTTCGTAAAATACCCAATGTTTTAATTTTATGTTCCCTGCTTAACTAGTTTACTTTAAAGTTGCTCTTTTAGAATCTAAATTAATCTATCTCATTCTTCTTAATTGGTACAAATCAAATACCCCATTCTAAATGTTAAATTGAGGTTTTGCTTGCACCAAATGCCTCCCTGGTGAGTCAATTTTCTTAACAACTCTAAAAAAGCCTTTGGATTCATCAAACAAATCCATAGAGTTTATTTAAAATGTTGTAAAACTTAGGCCTTTGGATAATTAACTATCTCTAAAAACAAATTAAGACCAATCATATCTTCGTCTTCTTCTTGTGGCACTGCAGTCCGGGTGGAACTGGGCCTCAACCAACATGCTCATCAGCCAGAACAATCTTTCGCTAGCTGTCTCTAGTGGCGGACTCCAAGTTGGCACTTAGTCTAGACCGTCCTCTATTGCGTTGTCCTAATGGATCGGATTCGAAGACTTTTCGGGCCGGAGTAGTGGTGTCTATGCGCTCTACATGGCCTAGCCGTCTTCAGAGTTGTATCCGAAGACGCTTGACCAGGCGCATGTCGCTATACAGCCCATAAAGTTCGTCATTAAATCTTCTCCTCCAGATGCCATCAACGCAAACAGGACCAAAAATCGCACTCAAAACTTTTCTCTCGAAGAGACTAAGGGCTTCCTCATCCGCCTTTGATAAAGTCCAAGCATCCGCGCCATAAAGTAGGACGGGGATGATCAAGCTGTTATATAAAGCGAGCTTAGTCCTTCGAGAGAGGGCTTAATTACTCAATTGCCTCTTGAACCCAAAGAAACAGCGATTGGCAAGAGTGATTCTGCGTTTGATTTCGGTACTGATGTTGTTGTCCCTATCTACCGCGGAGCAGAGGTAGACGAAGTCCTTGGCTGCCTAGTGAGACGTTCTGTCCGCGACGTCAATGTTGCGTGTCCTTTCTTAATGAAAGTACATGCTTTGTTTTGCCCTCATTTACCGCCAGACCCATTTTAGTCTCTTTAGCAAATGAGAGAGCCAGCAAACACCTCATTGACGGCTCACTGTGTTCGTCCAATCACGGTAATGTCATCAGCGTAAGCTAGCAATTGAACTGACTTCTGGAAGATAGTGCCTCTGGTGTTGACTTGTGAGTTACGCACGATTTTTTCAAGGATTATGTTGAAAAAGTCGTGGCCGCCGTGGCGTAGTGGGTAGAGTGCGACGCTCACACGCCGAAGGGTCTAGGTTCGATTCCCGGAGGAACACCTCGAACATTTTTTCACGGCACCACCTCTTTCGAGCTGCTGACAACACTCAAAGAGTAATAATTGTCTAAAAAGGCTTCTCAAATTTCGCCGTTCGGAGTCGGCAAAAAACTGTAGGTCCCTTCTACTTGTGAGAGAACAGTAGCGCGCACAACACGAGTAGTTGATGAGCAACCTAGGCCCTGGTCCCTCTGTGGACTGTCGCGCCAACAATTATTATTATGTTGAAAAAGTCACATGACAGTGCGTCGCCTTGTCTAAAACCTTTTTTGACATTGAAGGTCTCGGTGAGTTCGTTACCTAACTTGACGGAGCAGCGAGAGTTCTCCATCGTCATCCTAAACAATCTGACGAGTTTGATAGGAATGCCAAAACTAGACATGGCACTGTATAGCTCGTCTCTATGCACACTGTCACATGCACCCTTGAAATCGACGAATAGGTGGTGAGTGTCAATTTGCATTTCTTGGGTCTTTTCCAGGATCTGCCGTAATGTGAAGATCTGGTCTATTGTGGACTTCCCTGGTCTGAAACCACACTGATAAAGACCTATCAAGTCATGGACAAACGTTTTCAGACGCTCACACAATACGGCAGAGAGGATCTTGTATGCGATTTTAAGAAGGCTGATCCCTCGATAATTGGCGCACCGGACAAACGACGATAAAATTCTATTCATCGGGCATACTTTCCTCTGACCATATCTTACAGATGAGCTGGTGCATGTATCCAACCAACTCATCTCCAGCTACTTTAAATAGGAGCTTTATTCGACTTCAACTTCGATATAACTATCTTCACCTCGTCTAAGTCGGGGGGACGGAATTCTTGTTCTTGTCCAAGCACATGGTATATGCTAAATGTATCAAACATCCTCTCTCAATCGAACTTCAAAAAACTCTAAGCCCGTATGTGCCAAAAATAAATAAAAACAACAGAAATTGCAGAGACTGATATTGAAAAAAGGTAGTAGTTGAAGTTAACTGCATAAGTAGATGGAATGTGGTAGATCGTAACAAACCAATTTTGATTCTTAAAAGTTATAACGTTATTTCAGAATTTAATCATTGTCTTACTTCTAAAACATGTCCTTCTCTTCAGATGTCCAAAAATTTTATTTCTGTTGTTACTCAGTCTTCAACACACCCCCAGGGAAAGAGTCTTCTTCAAGCCAATATCAGGCTTAGAATTATTGTTAAAGAACTCATAGTTTTATGGTTATGACGGCATCTCCAACATTACCTTGAAGAAAATATCTTTAAACATTGTAGAGATACCTACTCACATTTTTAATACTAGTATTTTCTCTGGTCAGTTTCCGAACTTTTGAAATGAGCTTTTGTAAAACCTCTTTATAAAGAGATTTATCAACTTTTGTCCATTTCAAAAATATTTGAGAAAATTTCTGGATAAAAACATTTCTATCAACTAGGTTTTAGAGTCGGATTATTGTGTCTTTCTCTACAAGGGTCTCGATGATAAAAAGTGTTACTTTCTTGATATTTCAAATGCCTTCGACGTGGTCGATCACTAATTACACTCTGCCGGTTTTCGTTGGTTAGTTATAAATTTGTTAAGATCTCATTTAAAAAGCAGAACTCAGCAAGTCAAAATTGGTAATACTCTCAGTAGTCCAAAAGCAGTTAATATAGGTCCCGTTATCCAATCCTGTTTTAAATTTATGTTAACTTCCTTTTTTCTCTTCCACATTGTGTTTGCGAAAGGCTTTGCTTTTGCGCATAGCGAACAACTAATTTAAACTTAGTTGCGGTTGTTAACTACATTACGTTTTTGCTTCGTATCTGGTTTGCTAGACACAAACTAGAGATCAGCAATAAAACGAAGCTTATGTTTTTCAGCTTATTGGCAAAATGAATTCAAAATATTGAAATCACCTTTCACGCAGTCAATTGTAAAAGACATACAATTTTAAATTGCATCTGCGATTCACACGATTGGGTGTCGTATTTAATAAAAGAAATAGTTGTAATTTGACATGCTTCAATATTGAGATAAAACTGTATAAATACCTAGGTGCTGTAATTTACCAGAATCTGTGCTGGAAAGACCACGTTTTGTACCTAAATACCTGCATGTTGTCAAGTTTATGCATTGTTTAACGCTAAAAAATTATTGTTCAACGAACGTTTTAAAGATTGTGTATGTTGGACTGCATTTTGGTATAAGTGCATGGAGCTGTGCATATCTGAGCAAACTTCAACGGTTATTAACCTTACAAAAAGTTATCATTCGTAAAATTTGAAAAACATGTCAGTTAGCTCATTCAGGAGTTGTTTCAGAAATTAAAGATTCTACCCGTGAAGCGCATGTTTATCTTGTGCTTAAAATATTGTTTAAAAGAGCAGAGTCTAATTTCTACTTGAGTAGTTACTCTGACAATTTTGTCTGTATTTATCCTTTCTGTACTTCAAACATACCGTTTGCAAGGTTTTTTTACACTCTTTCCGATCAAATACGTTCCTTTATTTAACTATTCAAACTTAAAAAAAAAATAAATTGTGGCTTTTAATTTATAATGGTCTTGAAATTAAAATGTTCTTACGATTAGCTTAATTTACTTTAATACTTCTGTTACTTAGGTTGATTTGTTTTTCTTAACGCCTGAATTTTTGTCACATGCATTCCATTGAATTATTTCAACCAACTATACTCGTATATGTTGTCATTATTATTTTCCATTGCTTTTACATGAGATGAGAGTAAAGAAAAAGAAAATAAGCAACTACCGTAGCTGAAGACAATGGCACATCCAATAGCTACATCATCATCTGTCTGGACAGTTAGGCTGCAATCAAATCTCTCAACTTTTTTTTAACACATCCTTAAGGTGTCATCTATGTATTTACACTATGGTCACCCAGTTCAAAATCCAGCAGACAGGTACACAGAGCCACAGTAAAATCCATTCCTGAACTATGATGAGTCCTTAATCTAAACCGAAGGTTGCATACCTTTCGTCACCATATTTTACAATGAATGATTCTTAAATTTCTTTTTGCCACGTCGGGTTAGACAAGGAGCGTTTTCGGATTCAGAGTATCACTCATAACGATTTTTGCAGGAGCTACGGAGGCGATGAAGAAGTCAAAAAAAGGAATTCCTTGAGAATTCTCGCTCAGATCGCTAGTAACTAATTTTACTGATGATGCCGAACACAACAATTTCGCTTAACGACAAAAGTACTACCAGTCACTCCACCTGGTAGCCTGATTTTTCGGTAATTCTACAACAAATCGGTTCAATATTATAGCATAATATACCGCTATAACATTTTTCTTTCCTTTCCACATAGTCACGCTCTATAATGCATCTAACTCAGATGCAAGACACTGCTGGAACTGTTCTGCAGTTCTTAGCTCTGAAATGGTTTTGCCTACTGGCCGGAGGGAGCGAACTTCTCATGTACTTCATATAGAACCCACACGGTGTTTTTAATTGTCTCTTCTATGAGCTGTCTCCCAAACCTTCAATCGGCGGTCTGCCAACACATAGTTGTATATTTGTTCATATTATCTTCTATCAAAAACCGAACTGTAACTGCAATTAAACTCTTTAAGTAAACTCTAATTATTGCAGTCCTAGCAAAATCGTGCACTGTAAATAAAATCCCCTCAAACCGCTTTGTAAGCTCTTTTCTTCTAATGGAAGCTAATGTAAGTAGCAGTAAGACAGGTCATTCCTCGCCCCTCTTTTTTTTAATGTTTATAAAAAATTCATTGTCGGTCAGTGTAGGACCTAACAAGACTCAAGGACTTCAAAAAGCTAACACGAGTCATGTACTTTGAAACGTACATTTTATAAAAGTCGTAATAACTTTCCAAAACGTCCACAACAAGGTTTGCTTGCATAAAATTCCATAACCAACCTTCTTCAGTAGCCTACAGACCTACGGTTTATTGCCAATTTCCAACAGAAAAGTTTAAGAAGCTTTTCATAAGCAAATGCTACCCTTTGTGTGTTGTCAGAAACTTAAAGGACGTGGATCTTAGGAGTTGTTGAACCAAAGTAATATGAAGTGAGGGTCGACGAACTTCTCTCAGCAACATAGCGGCAGAAGATTTGCCTCTATTAAGAATATTGAATAATTAAAACTACGTTTTAAGTTTAAAGTTTGTAAAAAAATGATGTTTAAAAATATAATTTCAGGACTAACACGGGAACTCCCTACATTTTACACTCACACAATACAGGCTTGATTAGGTGTTATTCATCAAGGGTAATGTAACTGGAAATAATTAAAGGAACCCCAGCACCAACCCCCGGATTGTGACAGCTTTTGTTCAAGTTGGATAAGGTTTCATTTATTGCCACCCTCAAATTGTAATTATTCTAGAGTGCGTTTCAATTGATTGCAATTCAATACAAGTTATCTGAGATCTATGTAGTCTGTTGCAACACACCTGCAATTAATCAACTAAATTGAATTTCGGTGTATGTCCGATATCTCCTCACACAGCAACTCTCGCTTTGATGTCGTCCTATCAGTGTGGAGAAATTGTGGCCAGCACAAACATTCAAATTAAAATCGATCCACATGCACGCATACCAATAATCCCGCCGGGGATTAGGCCTGCCGATTGTTTGTTTACTGTCACATGTCAGTCCCTGAATTCCAAGAGATATATCATCATTTGGACACCAATTGGTTTCAAACTACGTCCAGCGCTAATATTGATAAATGAGTTCAGACAGAGCATCAAAAGTTTCGTTTGCGTCACATCCCCAATTTAAATGAGATTGACAGGCCATCTGTCAAGCTCGCTCCATCACGTGGACCGCAATTATGTTAATGCAATATTCTTCTTTGATTAAGTTCTAGCGCGCCGGCACGCCTGGGTCAGGAGTCCGTCTGTAAGTCAGATGCGAATGTGTCAACCTCGCTCCTACCGCGTCCATCAAAATCAATAAATATGTTCACCCCATTCGTCCGCTTGCAGTCGAGCAGCAATTTGATTAATGAAAGGATAAACAAGGAAAGGGTTGCGAGCCCATTTCTCACCCACCTGGCTGCACTTGTACTACAAGCCATCACCGGCTCTAGCGGTAGCGGAAACTCTACTCCACCGGCTCGAAGTATTGACGTGCGCTGTCAATTTACTCTCGCTTGACATACAAAAGGGATACGCTAGTAGTACGACCGTACCGGTTGACACTTGTCATAAAATGGATTCAAAAGCAAGCACGACAAAAAAAACGGGGACCTTCACAGGATGTGTAGGTGTGTTGTTTGAGGAAGGACTGGGTGTATGTGTGGATTTACAACCCGTCGTCGTACCATCAATCGATTTTTATCTTCCCTCCCCGTTTGCGTCTCCTCTATTGGTGAATCCCCCTTATAAATGGTATGAGGTATAAAACGCAAGAAAAACCTTCTCAAGGACATTCTTTCCCGTGCGCGGGTGTGTGCAACTGCCCCGAGGGGTAGTAAACAAGTTAATAAGCTCTACCCATCGATATGAGTACCTGTAAGTGCCTATCGTGACGGCTTTTTATCGGTTCTGTTCGAAGAATGATTGTCAGGCGTATCTCGAGTACTGGTTGCGGATGATATGTGCGGCCCACAAGTCTCCCCGCCCGAAATTTCTTTTTGGGATATTGATTCCACCTTTGTATTACTTGGAAGCAGGTGTACCTATAAATTTCTTTATCCGCTGCTTGGTCGTATTGTGTTTCGTGACTGTGGTGCAATTGAATGGGGGGATGAATGTATAGACACAGTGTGATGGTTAGGTGCAGAGGGTCCACGACGATTATTCGACGCCGTACACACAAAACATACAATTCCATTTGTGGAAATGAATTTCGAAAAATGAGAATGGGTGCAGATATCTGATTTTGTACGAGATTGGAAGCCAGGTTTATGTTGGTTTCTGGTCAGTAATTGCAATGGGCAATGGGCAATGGACTGACAAGTGAAAGACAGGAAAATATAAATGTTGATGTTGCTCCAACTAAATATAAAATAATCCAACGGACAAGAAGACAAGGAAGAAAATTTATTGATTCTACTTTGATTCACTTGAAAGCGACTTTTGTAAAAGACGCTGATTGATGAACTCCTGTCTTATTAACATTATTGAGGCTAAAGGTCAGTGAGCAACTGTATTTTGCTGTCTTTAAATGTCTCGTGCCCTCCAAAATGCTGATTGATCAGTAAATGAATATTAAACTTTACTGTCTGTCAGTAAACATCTAACATCTTCAAAGTTTGGCTTCTGTGTATCTAGGTCAACTACTTCTTCTTAATAGAACACAGCACAGGGCGGGATGAGCTTGAGACTCAACTAACAAATCTCGCCAGCTGACACGGTTTTTCGCCATTTTACTCCAATTTCCCACACCTGGATAGTTAAGATTCTTCCCGATTTGAGTTCACGAGGTCGTCCTGCTTCCTCTGGCTGGGATTCAAAGAACCATCAAACGAAAGCAGTGCTATCCATCCACTCTCCAACATTTTATCCAACGACTTAACGCCCATAGAATTAGTTGTTGAGTCTTAAAGCCCATAGAATTAGTTGTTTAGCCTTCCCCTCCAAATTTCATTCAAAACAAGAGGATTCAAAATCTAATAAATTGCATAAAATCCTTATCATATTTTTCGAGAAAGCTTTTAAACAACTGCGCTTTAGCCCAAAACGTCGAGTGTGTTTTTGTGATGTTTACTGTTAAACCAATTCTAAAAGCATCTATTGCAAGGCCACAACGCATCATTGATGACTCTCTTTGTTCATTTAACAAATTCAACATCAATGAAATCCAGGTGGATGCGGATTACTACTTCCTGGATTTCGCCCACAATCTGTGTGGACATAAGACAACATCCATAAACCCCTATCAGGTTAAACAAAGGGCTCAGACGTAAAATCTAAAAAGAAGAGACCTACTATGCTCATTCTTTGAAAACAATAAAACTTAAGGGGTACTACATTTCTTACAAACGTACTGCGTACCTCAGTTTCCGTATTGTATTGGAGATAAGGTTATAGGCGGTTTATAAGCCACAACAATTTTTCACCTTGGGGAATAGAACTTAAGAAGTGGAAAGCCTCGGCAGAACGAATAGAATAGCACATAATTGAGGGTATCGGTTTCTCCTATGATTTAAAAAACAACTTAACTCTCTGTAGTTAAGGACACAGCTAATCTGTTCGAAATTACAGTTAGCTTGTATGGATGGATGGATGATTACGGAAGCCGTAATAATAGTGAAACTACGATGGCATTGAAAATAATAATTTATTAATTGGATGACACTACAGTCCACAGGGGAACCAGGCCCTAGCTTGCTCATCAACTACTCGTGTTGTGCGTACAACTATTCTCTCACGAGTAGAAGGGACATACAGTTTTTTTGGCGACTCCGAACGCCGAAGTTTGAGAAGTTTTTCATGGAAAATTCGAGGTGTTCAACCGGAAATCGAACCCGCACCTTAGGCGTGTGAGTGTCGCACTCTGCCCACTATGCCAAAGAAGGACATTGTCCTTAAAAAACAATGTCATTCGACTCTTTTTAAAAAGTCATTAGTAGAGATGATTTTTTTTTTATAATTGACTCGTACAAAAGGGGTTGCGAGTACCCTTAAGTGACCGGATCAAGTCACATCACGGGCCGATGGTATGGAGGAAGAGAGGGAGAGGAGGTACCGATGCACATTGGTTTTAAATGCCTGTGGATTGTAATGAGGAGGAAAAATCGAGATGATGATACATACAACGGACACAAAACACGAGATCTTGAATTTATTTTAATTATGTAATTTTAACAATAACAAAATCATGAAGGATTACAGTATTAAAAGAGCTACAAGGTGGCCTTAATATGGTACTCATCATCGTGAATGTTAATATCAAAAGCAGCGGGATTTTGTATGATGTTTTTGGACATACTCATTTCAATTAAGGTGCACACACGGAAACAATTTTCGGAGTTGGAAACACAAAGCATTTCTAGAAGGCGCAATGCAAAAATTGGGTCCCGAAAAGAAGAGAGTAGCTGTGATTATGATATCTGATCCTCTGTCGTATTGGTGCAGAAAATTCTTCCAGTAATATAATCAAAGGTTTGGACTCACAGGTGTTGCCGCTATTCCCATAAATTTGGAAGTTCAATTATTGGCTATTGGCATTCAAGTAAATAGATAAGGTTTTTTCACAGCTGTTGCAGTCTGTGTTTCGGGAATGAAAAGTCTAAAGATATAATTTCATGACCACCAAGAGTCATTAATCTGAGACAAAAACTGCTCCGAACAAGGATCAGCTAACTCCCGAATTTCGTAAAAGATTCTCTTAATCGCATTTGTATAAATGAAAGACTATCTCGATCCGAATTGCATTTAAGTTGAACACATCTCCACTTTCATCTGAACCATTACGAATGAATTTTTAAGTGAAAATGAAGTGAATATATCTTAATCTTCCTACTGTCTTCAAATTAACGACGCGGACGGTCTTCGGGTCAAATTTGACAATACTATATTTTCAGGACTTAAGCAATGTTTTTGATTATTTGTTGCTATTGGATGTTTTTATTCGCTTAACGCCAGCTAATATTAGCAATCCAATAAATGCAAGGAGTTCGGCGTTATCAATGTCCATCCATTCTTCACCATATACTCGCTTTCCCTCAATGTTGGTGTAGGTCAATATCGTACGTATCAAAGGAGGTGGGAAAAATAGTTAAAAGCTGGAAATTTCTTCTTCGGTAATTCTTGAGCAAGAGTAACGCGTCAATCCATGCACCAAACTTATAATATCTTCTTTCGAAGCTCTTCCGGCACTTATTAGAAGAGGGGTTTTTGAATAATTCACTTGACCATTTTTGAACGACATCATTTCAGATGTCGCAGGAGCATTCTAATTTTCACTTATATCACTGTCGGAAAAATCAGCAACATCAACATGATATTCGAATTCAGAATATGATTCTTCTTCATCCGAAAACGCTATCAAAGACTCTCGCTATCACTCATCGCTACGAAATAAATTGTCGGATAACTAAACAAAGCACGTGTTTGTCACTTTATGTTTACTGTAAGCTCTACATAAGCAGACTGAATAGAACAATGCAACCGCGTAGCTAAAAATGTGCAGTTAGAAAATAAAATTATTGTAAATAACGACTGAATCATACTTTGGGTCAAATTTGTCCCGAGGCTCGTAGAAGTATAAAAATTTGTATGGAACAGAGTCTAAATATTTTAATTTTAATTTTACGTTTATTATCTATACTATAAAAATTTGGACAACGTCAAGAAACATCAAGTCCTAAAAAAATTTAGTGTTTGAGAAAAGTTAAGTAATTTATTAACCATTTCACGAAATATTTTATATTATTGTCATAAAGTTGTCAAAATGCTTACATTTGCAGTTTGCATATAAATTGAAGGAATTTCATGTTAAGAAGAGCTTATTCAATTGAACCACTTTCATTTTCCTTAACTTAACTTTACTTTTTTAAAAACGAAGTGCGTACTGAATGTTTCCCTTTTCTTAAGCTGTTAGTAATGAGTCCTTAATAAAAGGCTTGACTTTTGAACTGTCCGTTGAGAAATTCTCACATAGAGCAGAATCGATAACTACATGTTTGAAAAGTCATCGTTGTACCATTGTATCTACTTTAAAATACTTTCGAAGCATTGTTTGACATTCGCTCGGGAATGAAGATGTAAATCATTTCTCGTGAGACAAGGTGAATTTGTGAATCACTTTCTTCCAGCACACTCCCCATTATTAACTTTGCTTTAAACTTCCAACTGCAAAGAATAAATTTAAAGAGACATCGGACCAGAAATACAATTTTATGATGGAGAACTTCTTCCGCTCCACTGAGTACGTCATAAAATCCCCGACTAGCTGCAGCACAATACCGAACACACTTATTATCGGCCAGTGATTAAGTAGTTGATTGTCTCTCCACCCCTCACATAAACTAAGAAGGCTCCCAATGCCGGCAAATGCGAAATATAATCTACAACCGTAAATCATAGTCTCTCTCTACTCGACCACAATGTACGCTAGCGGTAAGCTAATGCACTCCATTCAACATTTCATGCATAGCAAGTAGCGCACTCATAAATCTATTAACCACCCAGATAGGTTCAATCTACTCTCCCGCAACCGCATCGCGTCGAGAGAAAGGTGCCACACCAACCATAAACCATCATCCCCATCTGAAGCACGACATATAAAACCATGCGTCCTCATTGAATATCAAGTAGTTCCTGAGCACCGAGCGGACCAAGGGAATGAAAAAAGTATAATGGCAGCAATAAACTTTATCACATTGTTACAGAGCCGGAAAAGTGGCACACGAGGGAGTTCACAGGACACTTAAAATTTTGAACGAAAGTTTCCTTTTGATTACGCATCCCATCCTCCGCCGGGACCTGGGCGCCTTCTCTCCATCCGTTTGTTCCAGTTTTCATCAGTATCGAAATTTCAGGAGGTTGACATTCAAATTAGCCCCTTCGCAGCGGTGCGGGGTGGTAGCTAAAAATTATTCCATGCTTTTCGTTATTCTTCTTCCTCTCGCCGCCCTTCGCTCTGAATGTTGTGTGCTTTTTACTTCGCAAGTTTTTCAAAGTAATTTAAAATTCATTTGAGGGAAATGTGAACTACAACGTCGAACTCGCTGTGTTGGCTTGTATAAAAACTGTGATCCCGTTCATGGAACCTAATACAGTTGTTTCAACCCCTAACCACGGTCGGGGGCGTGGGTCAGTGCCAGATGCAAGGGTGGATGAAGCAATTTTCTCTATGGGGAGTCTTTTCATTTTTTTTGTCCATCGTCTGCTCGCTTTGTACAGATGCCAAAGGAGCACCTCGTGATGGATTTCCCTTTGCCTTTGAATGCGCTCATTTTTTTTTGACACAGTATCCTGTCAGTCAAAAGAAAGCCCTTTTCGGTTCTCAGCACCCCCGAAAAGAAGATAATCTTTCCCCTATGGTTTAAAACGGTCTGCCGAACATTCATTCAGCTTGTTCTGCGTTTGTCACTCACTATGAGAGAAGAACGTGTGTGGGTACAGTCATTCCGTGCACGTCATTTTCTAAAAGAAATTCCACACAGTGGGTGTCAAAATAAATTGCTAAATGAAGGACGAAAAATCTGTTGGAAGGGGAGATTGTTTTTCGGGTCAGCACACAATTATGTGGCTAGCATTTGAATTAATTTGCATTTTGCACAGATCCATTTCCAGTCAACGTGTCATGTGGGTCAGTCAAGATGTCTCGTTCGTAGAAACCAATGAATTGCTGAATACAAGTGCTGCTTTATCAACAGTTGTCAATTGACTATACCGAGAAATACACTTGGAAAGTAAAATAGAGAATGGAGCAACTGCAATATGACGGTGGATGAATTATTCAATCGTGCTATGCTAAACGTTCCATTAAATGAAGTAAACTGGAAGTTTCCTGTCTATTGTACTTTTTCTGATTAAAATATTTATATATGCTTTACTTTTGCATCCTTTTACACTGAAATTGTTCAGAACATTAAAGTGTCCTGAATCTAAGAAGAGATGTATGCACGTGTATAATTCACTGATTTTATTTCCAACAAAACTATGCGCTTTGTCGCTGATGGGCATCAAGACAAATGGGTAAGAGAAGAAGGTTATGAACTTAATGGCAAATTTGGTTAAAGTTCTGATATAAAAATAAATTAAAAATAGTCGAATCATAACATTTCGTTCTTTGTATTAAATTCGAAGGACATGCTCATGGTAGAGTTGATAATTTTGTCTCAATTGCAAATATTCTGTATTTCATACTTATTCACAGGTCAACCTACGTCAAGCTACTAAAATTTATAAGAAACTACTTTGGTCTAATCCGCTCGAGCTCACCGTACAATTTCATAAGGGATCTACACTCTGATCCAATATTGACACCGCAATGTTTATTTTCGGATCCTAAATGGAGTAAGTTCAAAGCGGCTGGGGATGAGCTGGTTGGGTTCATGCACCAGCTCATCTGTGAGATATGGTAGGAGGAAAGCATGCCCGACGAGTGGAATCTCAGCATCGTTTGTCCGGTCCACAAAAAAGGAGACCCCTTCGACTGCGCCAACTACCCAGGGATCAGTCTCCTTAACATCGCATATAAGATTTTCTCTGCCGTACTGTGTGACCGCCTGAAGCCGTTCGTCAACAACCTGATAGGTCCTTATTAGTGTGGTTTCAGGCCAGGGAAGTCCACAATCGACCAGATCTTCACACTGCGGCAGATCCTGGAGAAAACCCAAGAAGTACAAATCGACACCCACCATCTATTCGTCGATTTCAAGGCCGCGTATGACAGCGTGCATAGAGACGAGCTAAACAGTGCCATGTCTGGTTTTGGCATCCCTACCAAACTCGTCAGATTGTGTAGGATGACGATGAAGAACTCTCGCTGCTCCGTCAAGGTCGGTAGCGAACTCACCGAGACCTTCGATGTCAAAAAAGGATTTAGACAAGGCGACGCGCTGTCATGCGACTTCTTTAACATCATCCTTGAGGGGATCGTGCGGAACTCACACGTCAACACCAGAGGCACGATCTTCCACAAGTCCGTTCAACTGCTGGCTTATGCGGATGACATTGACGTGATCGGCCGAACTCAGCGAGCTGTCAATGGAGCGATTGCTAGCATCGAAGCGGAAGCGGCTAAAGTGGGACTGGTGGTAAACGAGGGCAAAACGAAGTATATGCTGTCATCGAAGAAGGACGCAGAACATCGACGTCGACCTCGGACAGAGCGTCAATATGGGCAGCAGACACTTCGAGGTAGTGAAGGACTTCGTCTATCTCGGCTCCGCGGTGAATAGAGACAACAACATCAGTACCGAAATCAAGCGCAGAATCACTCTTGCCAATCGCTGTTTCTTTGTGCTTAAGAGGCAATTGAGTAATAAGGCCCTCTCCCGAACGACAAAATTGACTTTGTACAACACCTTGATCATCCCAGTCCTGCATTACGGCGCAGAAAACTGGGTGCTCCTAAATGCGGATGAGGAAGCCATTGGTCTGTTCGAGAGAAAAGATCTGCGTGCGATTTTTGGTCCTGTTTGCGTTGATGGCATCTGGAGATGAAGAATCAACCACGAACTGTATGGGCTGTACGGCGGCATGAGCCTAGTCAAGCGTCTACGGATATAACGCTTAAGATGGCTAGGCCATGTAGAGCGTATAGACAGCACTGCTCCGACTCGAAGAGTTTTCGAGTCCGAACCACAGGGACAACGCAACAGAGGACGTCCTAGACTGAGATGGCGTACACAAGTGGAAAAGGACCTCAACCAACTTGGAGTGCGCAATTGGAGACAGTTGGCAAGAGATCGTGCTAGCTGGAGAGGCATGTTGGTTGATGCCCAGGTCCACCCTGGACTGTAGCGCCATCCGAAGAAGAAGAAATGGAGTAAGTGGCCGACGTATCGTAGTGGGTGGAGTGCGACGCTCACACGCCGAAGGGTTTAGGTTCGATTCCCGGCTGAACACCTCGAATTTTTCAAAGCACCACCTCTTTCGAGCTGCTGACAATACTCAAAGAGTAATAACTGTCTAGAAAGCTTCTCAAACTTTGCCGTTCGGAGTCGGAAAAAATCTGTAGGTCTCTTTTACTCGTGAGAGAACAGTAGCGCGCACAACACGATTAGTTGATAAGCAAGCTGGGCCCTGGTCCCCTGTGGACTGTCGTGCCGTACAATTATTATTTTTAAGTGGAGTAAGCAAATCCACAGTTCTGCGGAGAGTTATAAAGCTTGTTTCTGTACAAAGCCCAGGTAAAAACGAGATAAACTTTCTTATCCTAGAGGACACAAAAGATCAGTAAGATCAAAAGGTGTCCTTAGTTTGAATTGTTCATGTTCGTTTACTCCAAGAACTTTGATAGACTCTTAAGTTATGTCAAAAGCACGAAAAATGGCTAAACTTAAATGTCTAAACTAAAATGAATTTAGAAAACATGAAGTGCCAAACTCAAGAAGCGGAACGAAATCAATTCACCCAAACAATTCACGAGAATACGAACACTAAGCAAATGAGAGCTTAAATCGGTCCTAAACATCTGATTTAGCCCCCTGTGGATGTCAATTCGTGATACAGATCAAAAAACAAAAACTCCACAAATTAGCTGTCACTCCAACTAACGTTGATTTGGGTGGCCCAAAATGTCTACACGAATCAATGGTAGCGAGGATGAGTGTGGAGGATAATCCTTTCGCATCGATATCAACAACGTCTGTCATTCCTTTGTGAGAATTCAGGTCGTGTGTGTTAGCAGAATGTCTACTTTTGCTACGAAGCATCGGCGCATATTAGATTGTATGAAATCCGTTTGAGTGAAGCTCATTGTCAAGAGTGCTGCTGGAGAGTGCTCATCCTGTTTATGGCATTGATTTGACTGGTGCAAGGAAGGTTCTATGCAGAATCAAACCACAGCTCACAGCACAATTCCATCGCTTCATTACCAAGATGCAGGAAACCATGTTTCAGGCAAAAACATGCATATCAATCTTGAATAGAAGTTTATTTTCAGTAAATGCCAAGCTTGCTTCAAATGTCAAGTAACATTATCTTCCAAAGTTTGGTAGGACCGCAACACGTCCAATCCTGTCAGTCACTTTGACATGCCTAATTGGTAGCAGTTTTTGTGTGTGACACACCACCGCCTGGGAAGTCCTTCTATAATGTTAAATTAATAACTCGTCCCCCGTACGAGGATGTGAGAACAGAAGCGAAAAGGACTGTTCTTGCAGATGTGATTCACATTGATGGCAGTAATTAATTCCCCATATGAGGGATTTGGGGCAAAGCAGCCCAAGTTGTAGGAAATTAATTTGTTTGTTGAGCGTTTCTTTTCTGTGCTCCTTCTTCTTGACAGACAGAACGACAGCTTTCTTGAGTGGGATTGGTCACGATGTGCCAGGATAGATTAAGTTCTCTTATCGAACGAGCGAGAGACTTTCTACTCGAAAGGTTAGCGGTGGCCTGTGTGTCATCTGGGCGACATTTACTTGATTCCTAGGGTCTGCGGAATGTTACGATTTTATTGACGCTGTTTGGAAACTTTGAAGCTTTGCGGGTAATTTAATTAATTTTCTGCCTATTAACTCGAAAGGCACAATCAAATTGAGGACACTAATTACCATTCGTACATAATTTGGGAGATTCACACAGGGTTTGAAGGAAGATGTTCCCTTCCAATTGAAGCGAATGACATCCAAAGACGTTCTGGCAGGAGTTGAGAAGGTCAAATGGGAAGATCAACAACTTAAAGTTTGAAATGAATCACTCAAGTTGTCGACAATTGTGGAGAATTAGGTGAAACTTTGAAGTTGAATAATTGAAATGGATGTTAAAACGAGATGAGGATGTTGTTTTAAATCTACTTATTTGCTTTTATTCTTGGCGAGTATCTGATGAAACGTTGATATGTTATAGTTCACACAGTTCTTCTGGAAGCGCGCCGCCAGAATTATATCCATATCATATGTTGATGTTACAAAATACGAAAATAAGCGGGCACATTTGAAAAAATAACTTTTTAACAAACAAACATAGATGAGAAGAAATTTCTTGTGAAAAACAACATATTTTTTGTAAATGATGTTAATGAAGATAATACGCGTGCGGCTTAAAAAATTTAGCACGGTCCTTATGATAACTTAATTCAGTTCAATTCAATATAATATATTAGATATAAAGGTACAATAAGACATGATTTTTTCAGTACTCAGATTTAAACATCAAGAGAATAGATAACAATTTAAATTTCTTGAAGTAATGAAAGTAGATATAGGAAAAATGGAAGAAGAACGCTTAGCAAAGGAAAGAAGGGTAGACAAAAACGGCATGTTTAAAACGTTTGGTATTAATATAATAATAGTTCGTATATTTGTTGGTAATGAGTTCCAAAGTTTGATAGCATAGATGAAAAAGAGGCTCGACGAGTTAGTGCAGAGGTGACGAGATGATACTAGAACATGTGCTCTGACAGATTGAGAAAAATTGAGTTTATTGTATGGATAAAGTAGTGTTTTGTCCGCAATAATACCATATTATGCAAAAACATTAAATTTCTAGCATCCAGGTAGTGATTCAGAGAAGTTTCTAATAAAATCCTATTATACTTGGTTACACGATCAAATCTACGTAAACCAAAAGTGCACCTAATGGCATCATTAAACGCTACCTGTACCTTTCGTTGGGGCAGAGAGTCAGCGTTACTGAAGTCGAACTCGGCGTGTGTCATCTGTGGAAGGATGAGGGCGGTAAGCAGTTTTCGCCTAGCGTCTATTGAAGTATAGCAAGCGGTAAGCCATAACTTACGTAAACAACCATATATAGATAGAATGACCTTGTAAATGTGGTCATATCCTGACAACTTATTGCTAATAGTGAATCCTAAGCTGGTGACCGTACTTACTATTTCAAGTTTATCATCAGAAAGTATAATATTTGACAAGGATCGAAAGGGCACAGCCGAATTTGAAATAGGAATTACCTGAGATTCCTTCGGATTCAGTTGTTAACCGATTTTAAAGATTACATATCAATATTTGCGAGCTCTTCATTCATTAAATGTATTAACTCAGCAAAGTGAGAATGAATGTAATAGACGATCAAAATGAGATACTATAATAATAATAATTGGGGGGCGTTACAGTACGCAGGAGGACCAGGGCCTAGCTTGCTCATCAACTACTCGTGTTGTGCGCTCTACTGTTCTTTCACGAGTAGAAGGGACCTACAGTTTTTTGCCGAATCTGAACGGCGAAGTTTGAGAAGCTTTTTCTTAGAGAGTTATTACTGTTTGAGTGTTGCTAGCAGCTCAAAAGAGGTGGTACCGTGAAAAATTCGAGGTGATCAGTCGGGAATCGATTCTGGACCTTCAGCGTGTGAGTGTCGCTCTCTACCCACTACGCCACGGCGTCCACAAAATAAAAATGGGATACTGCGGACAAAAAAATTAAAGAAATTATAAGTAGAGTAAGAAATTAATCTATTTTTCAAGATAAGGCCTGCAATGATATATGCGGAATGTGTTGAAAACAGCTCAAAGTTATGATAACGAAAAGGGTATGAAAATCGTAAATTGTTCCACATCATTGCACTCTTAATTTGAATAAGCATTAACTGACTGCAGGCCATGAATTTCTCTCATGTTGCAGATAGCTGGTAATGGAAGTGTTTACTATTTGTTACATATGTATCTAGGCAAAACTAACTTATAACTATCTAACTTAACTATATTAAATTTATCTATTTACATTATCCTCTTGAATTAACTTATCTCATCTTTTGTGAATTAACCTATATTGAATACTGTAAATTAAAATGTGACTGTCAAAATATCAAGGTAATAAAGGGGGCCTCTCGGCTTGGATCAGGTATTTGAGGTGAACGTGGTTTCTCCTCTCTCTACATATATTACAACTACACTACATACATCTACATATAGTAAAAATATTTAATACTATTATATTGGTTAATCGAAATAGTTCAGTAAGCGATTGTATATACATGGTTTTGAGACACATAACTCTTGTAACATTAACTGTGAAATTAAAATCCGACAGGCTCAGAAAAATGAAACAAACAAGAAATTTTAATAATATTCTAAATTGTTCTTTTTTTAACTTTAAAACTCAATATGAAGAGTACAAATTAAACATTTCATTCAAACATTTGTTTGTATTTAGCTTAGTTTGTTTTCGCATTTAAATATTTTGAACAAACAAACGTCCTGAGTTGTTGAATAGTCCAAAACACGTTCTTTTAGCCCTTATTTGCTTACAACTCTGGTTCCTCCCATCCCGGAATTCCCCAAGTTTGGAAACAACTACGCACTGTGAAAAGGCCTTATAATATACATATTTGCACAAGTTCAACAGCATCAAAGGCTTACTCGAATGTAAAGTAAATAATACAAGGATCTGCCTTTCACTGACACGGAGCACCCGCACAAGTGTCTCTGAGATTCGCAGAGGGAGATGAAAGTGTTGCAAAACAAATTTGCATATCAATGATGTCGCTACAAAATAGTTGTAGCGACAAACCTTCATTCCTGCTCCAGCTCTGAGTGGCATAACTCCTCTTTTCAAATTTTAAAACAAATAATTATTCAAATATCCCTCCAGCGGTTCTCCCAAAGTGGAAATCATATTTTCTCGACTGCTTGAGTTTCCATTTAAATCAAAAACAGATCCCAAATCTAAAACAAAAAATGTACGACCAACGACAAGGAAATGGACCTGCAGGCAAACGAAGATTTAATTCGGACTTTCCGGGTAGCAACAGCAACAAAACTCAGCCGGACGATGAATTTGCATAGGCTTCGTTGCGAGCATTTTCGCAAGAGAAAAAAGAAACAGATTAAGGCCTCTGCTGGAGCAACTTAAAAAAGTTTCTGCTTTCACTTCATGCAGTGATTTTGACAAGAACTTTTCAATTTGCATACCCAATTTTGGTTAGCCGATTTAAGGTCGCATTTGCACTTCCAATAACGACCAAGATTAAATTGAATCATCCTACTCAAACCATGTCTTAATGGGCAACAAAATTACCTGGCAAGAAGCTTATCGTTAATGCAGCACAAATAGAGCGTAAAATACGTCTTTATGAACAGTCTCTGCAAATGTCCGTGCACCGAGAAGACCGATTGACACCCCTCGTCAAGCAAAATTCCATTTATCCCATCGTCCTCGCCCCATCGCACCCCATCCAGATGTTCTGTTTCATTTCCTTTTTGTGAGCAATAAAGCTCCATGACATTAAAAAGTCGTTAGCAACTTACCACCACCCGAGTCCGCCTGTGTGTGAATATGAATTCAGACAAGAGGTGCACACAACTCTGAACGTTGTCTTGCACTTCATTGAAAGGAGCTTTCGCCATAAAACTGCAACAATTGTTGCGAGACGTGCAAGCCAACGTATTCTGCGCGTTTGCAAAGTCAAATGTAAGATGAATAGCATATCAGCTCCCGTGCGGGGCGGATTCATTGCGGGTGGCTTATTCAGAGATAAACGGATTTATACGTCACTCGGCGTTCGTCCCAATCAGCCAATTAGTGCCGACATTTATCACGTGTTTCTTTGGGGAGCAATTACATTAAATGTTCGTCCCTATACTTCCGGGTACATAGGATTTCGGTTACTCTGGGGGATGTCCAACAGTCCAACGACTTACAATGGAGAAAAGGGATCAGCGCTTAATTATTCAGTTGAACCAAAAGTCCAAAATGGTTCAAGATAAAATGTAAGGAAACTGTAAATAGCACTTCTTTTCACTTTTCAGAAACAAATGAATAAATTGGACGTTTTCCATCACAGGTACCAGCACTGGATGCGATGCAACAAATAAAAAAATTACATTCTGATAAATAAAGATTGGATTGGATTTGGCACAAAATTTCAATTTGAAACGAAACAATGCATAACATTGTAAGGAAAGTTTAATGACTAACATATGTATATTCGCTCAGACGGTCGCACATACTTGACGTTAAGCACGGCCGAAGATCTGACTGTTTCGAAAATCGCATCCTCAGAATGATATATAACTGAGAAAACAAACTAAGAAATACTCGTATTACAGACCGGTAGACTTAGCACTTCATGTAACGAGTGCATTGGTAAGCTGTTTACTTCCTTTCATCGAACAATGTATGCTTTCCTATATGCAATGCTTTTCTTTCATTAGGTCTGTTCCAATTCAGCTGTGCACAGAAATTCGTAGCTTGTTTGAGTAAAAATCTCTCCTGGAGAGAGTAACCCTGCCGAAACTGGTGCAACTACTTTTCATAGTAGTTCGCAAAATTAAATGTAAACAGCTATCGGATATATAAAATGTCAGAGGTGTTTTTTATTTTCACTTTGACAGACAACTGCCCACAGAATTTTCTTCGGCAGAAATTAGGGAAGGGAAATATATTACTCTCTCATAAGCTCCCATTTCTACGAAAAAATCAGCAAATGGAACGCCTTTTGACAGTTTTTCGGCGAATTTCGAAGGCATTTGCAACAATTCGGAGTAATTGGAGCAGACCTATTTGCATTTTTCAATTTTTTTGTATAAATTGGGGAAATGATAGCTACATTGAAATGCAAAAGTTTTCATTCTCGGTCTGATGCAAGTTATTTAAGTATTTAGTGAGTCATACGTCCTGAGATTTGGTTTTCAACTGGCTTTTACTAACAGAGCACAGTTCCAAGTTGTTCAGCTGTATTACAAAATCGAAGTTGGGAGGGGGAGGGGAATTCTTTTTGTGCCACTGAAAACACTATTATCAATACCAGAACACATTGTTCTAAGCAGCTTGGTTTGGCTCATTCGATTACTTGGAGTATTTTACGTGAAGGTTTTGGGTTTAGGGCTTCAATCTGTTCATATTTTTAGGCTTTAGAAGAATTCAATAAAAGTCTGATGTCTTATCGGAAAATTTACTTTTATTCCAGGCTGATGAGCAACGCAACCATTATATCCATGATGCGAATGCAGTGGTGCGATCGTACAAAAATGCCAAGTCAAAGCGTTACTGTCTACGCTAATCGTTATCGCACCATTGACTATATGCCACATGAAATTCAAGCAGATTTTTTCGATCGCTCTACGGGGCATCTAGCGTGTGAGACATTTGAGAAATAATTTTGGCAAGAACTTAATTTCATTCATGCTATAATAGGTCAACAGTATAAGTTGTGCGATACCACATCTTATGACTGTTTAATAATAATAATTGGATGTCGCGACAGTCCACAGGGTGACCAGGGCCTAGATTCCTCATTAACTACTCGTGTTGTGCGCGATAATATTCTCTTACGAGTAGAAGGGACCTACAGTTTTTTGCCGACTCCGAACGGCGAAGCCTGAGAAGCTTTTTCAGACAGTTTTCTACTCTTTGGGTGTTGTCAGCAGCTCGAAAGAGGTGAGCCGTTAAAAAAGTTATAAGTGTTGAGGCAGGAATTGAACGCGTACCTTCGGCGTGTGAGCGTCGCACTCTACCCACCACGTCTCGGCGGTCAAGATGACATAAATATATATTTGCCATAATTTGCTCTCTTGACTGCTGCCCTTGCTCTAGCTCAAGCGAAAGCTGTCCGCAAACCGTAACCCGTCCGTACGTGTTCTCGGCACTTCACTCCGAACGGTGAGCGAGGTTAAAAAGGCAAAAGGGAATGAACTTTCTCCCTCATGTGCATAAACTGAGGGATCGGCTAGTGAAGGTTTCAGGGCAACTTTGGCGAGTGCTCAAGGGTGACTGGGGACTGAGCGGAACAGCGGCGCGTACTATATACTCTGGCCTGTTCGTTGCCTGTGCAACGTATGGTGCCTATATATGGTGTGACGTTGTGAACACTGCTTGGGGTATGAGACGAATTCAGTCATGTCAGAGGGTTGGCCTTCTGGCGTGTCTTCCAGTTTGCCACATTGTTTCTACGGAGGCTCTTCAGGTGCTCATGGGTGTACTGCCACTTGACCTGGAGATTATCAGAAGAAGTATCCTTTTCGCCTTAAAGAGGGGCATTCCAGTACCAAGTGCTGGAAGGATCTACTCTAGCGGCTTGGAGGGACTAGCTCTTAACGAGGGCAAAGACCTCCTAGATCAGCTGCTCAGACAAAAATGCTTACTTCGCGATATGTCACTCGTTAAGTCCATTGGGGGTCTTAATTTAAGTATGTATCCGAGATACTTGCTTACTGGACATGGTTCCTTGAACTCGTTTTTGTTCAAGCGGTCCATAAGCGACTCATAGACCTGCTGTACGGATATAGCTCTGAGGATTGGTTGCACGTGTTGTGCCAATGTCCTCTTTATGATGATTCGGGACCTTGGAGCTATGAACATATCTTGCACTGATGGGACTTACGATGTCAGCCTGGTTCTCCAGACTGACAGAGTACAGACACCATCAGGGGTTTTGCTAGGGACGTTTTCAGCAGACGAAGAGCTAGAATGGCTGCCCTCATGGCAGCTCATAGTTAGGTTAGAGTAGGAATATAAGGCCATCTGTCCTGGATGTTAAGTAATCCTACCGAGAGCAACATAGTTGCGAAGCTTGACCGGAAGCTTTATTCTGATACCACGGGAGCTCAGGAGCCCCTGAAACATAGTTTCAGCCTGACCGTGCGGTTGGCCCCTTGTGGGAGTATCGTGGTGGCTGTGGTTTGTACAGAAATCGCGGGGAGAATTGGAAGTAGTTAACCGTGCTATATGATCTGATCTGCCCCAAGTCACCTGGGTCGGATAAGGTCAGATGGTTATGGGAATATACTTCTGATTCGATGTGGAGTTGCATCCAACCGGGTGCTGTGACCCAAAGAACAGCAGAGGTGTTAGAAAGGCCTCGCTCCTTACCAAGGAGGAGAGATTGTCCCTTAAGACAAGAACTTAGATTGGTACTTGGGATCTCCAAGGCGTTAGTCAGCGTTCTCCTGACTATGGGTGTATGGACCCCGTGGTATTAACCCTTAACGGCAGGTGATCACGTATATCCAAATACACACATGCCCTTGCTCTACTTTATAAATCGAACCTCAGGATGAATTCCCCTTTACTACGCTTTGCAAGTCCAGAGAACCAGAACAAACTTATGGACGTAACAATCTTTAATCAGATATAGATTCAGCATATTTATTAACTTGAATTAACTTCAATATTCATATCTGCAACATTCTAATGCACTGTGAGCTACAAAAGTGAGTAAACAAATATCTGATTACTGTATAAAGATGAAAATTGGGTCAAAACAACAACAAAACTCAAATTCCATTGATTCCATTACACAAAAACAGCTGTGATCAATTATTCAAAAAATAAAGTAAGGTAAAAACAAAAACAAATACATTTTTTTAATGAAAATTATAAGTACTTCATATATTACGAGTTAAAAGTGAGTAACCAGTATACATTTCTATCAACAAATGTACTTATTATATATTATATATATATATTATACTTATTGCTGAAAAAATTAAATTTAGTACTTTGTTGGTCCTCCTTTAGACTTTATTACTTCCTTGAATCTACGTGGCATAGACATTACCAGTTTATTGGTAGCGTCGGGGGAAATTTTTGACCATTCTTCTGTTATAGTTTTTTTCAGGTCTTCCTTGTTGTTAATAGTACTCTGTCGAATTCTTCTATCCAAATGCTCCCATAAGTGTTCTATTGGGTTAAGGTCCGGTGATTGCGGGGGATGATCAAGCTTTTTTGGGGTCCTATAAAGCAATCATTCCTTAACATGACGTGAGGTATGCTAAGGATCATTGTCTTGCTGAAAGATCCAATTCCTAACTAAACCTAATTTGTCTACGCTCGGTTGCAAGTTGGTCCTGAGAATATTTAGATAATCTTCCTTCCTCATTGTACAATCAATGAAGGCATGATTACCGACTCCAGATGCTGCTACACACCCCCACACCATCACTGAACCTCCACCATGTTTCACGACCGGCTTAATATTTTTTTCAGTAAATTCTTCATTTTTGGCTCTCCAAATTTTTTTTATTCATATGGCTTTTATAAATTTTGAATTTGCTTTCAGCACTAAATAAAATATTTTTCCAAAACGAAATGTCATTGTTTAAATATTTCTTGCAAATTTTAAACGTTTCTGTTTATTAATTTTTTAAAGCATTGGCTTCCTTCTTGCACTCCTGCCATACAGTAATCAGATATTTGTTTACTCACTTTTGACGCTCACAGTATATACTGATTGGCCTAGTAAGGATATTCAAACCTGCGAAACTGCGTTTCAAAATTCCAAACATCTTAGTCGTTTGTGTCTTACGTTACGAATGTCGCAAGAAATCACATTGACAATCGGGTAGAATGTGGGAAAGTTGTTGGCACTTTTCTAATACGGTTTTGCATTTCAAATGATTTATCGATCATAAGCCATCAACCGAAACCATCGGCATTTAATTAATTTCAGGCAATACGTAGTGAGTATCAGACAATATGAGTTGACAAACGGACATACCTAAACTAAATAGGTTTCATTTATTGGTAAAAAAAATATAAATATAAAATGAAACACTCCACAAGAAAGAGGATGAAGTTTGATTTCCATAATAATTTATTTCTGCTCTCCAGAGTGTTGCCTTTTGTGAATGATAGGCACTTTTCGCGATCCATCACTGGGACTTCTTTTTTTGAAAGTATTTTATATGTTAAGAATAAAAAGGTAAGTGCGACTATAAATCAATTGGTACAAAAAACGAGACCTGCTTTACTTCCAATGAAACACAACAAAATCAATCAATCAGATTGAAGCACATCTGTGACTGAGCACTTCTTACTTTTTAATATCCTTGGAAACCATTCAATAACACTCATTTGCATAGGGGAGATCAAAGTAAACTTTATAGGAATCTTCAAATCGATTCCACTTTAAAATGTGTTTTATTTATTATATGGACTATGGTTATTGCGAAAAATGTTTCAACATAATATCTTCTTATTTACAATTCCTCAACACCAGAGATGGGAAAGTTACAATTGGTGTCAGTGGTGACGACCCACGCAGCGCAGCAAACAAGATTACAAAACCAAGAACAGAGAGAATACCCGCCGTAATTGTCGATGGAGTCTTCGAATTCATCTCACGCGACCACTTGTGTGATACAGAAGCAACACCAGTGTGTTTGTGTGATGCGCTCTGGAGGATTACACCAAGATTCTGCGGACTCACACTGTGAACAAACAAAAACCAATAATGACGATAAGTCCCTTTGGCTGAAGATTTCAGTGGGATGCTGCCAGCTCTGCCCTATGGTCAGGAAATATTACTTCCCCTATTTTATTTATATTTATTTTTTTAATAAATCATCACTATGCATCATCACCCAAGCATCTTCATACTTTTGTTATAATGTCCCTCTGCTAAGAGTCTGAAGCGTTTTTCAGTTTGCTTTTCGAAAGCAAAGGACGGCTTGTTTTTATGGAAGATTGATGAATGCTCTTTTACGATGGGCTTAGTGAGCTCCTTTGTGCTTCCTGTCGATGGAGCTGCCATGTCGGGGAAGTGCTTTAAGAGCCATCACTTTAAAGTTGTATTTGCTTGTCTGTCGAGAAGGAATATGAAAATACTCTATCAAAGGGTTTCCTTGAGAAGAATGAAATTTGATGAGTGCTGCTTTCGTATTTATTTAATACAACGGAGCACAAGGGTTGTCATTCATTGTTTGCACTGGAATAAGTGCACTTGAATACATTATAGATAAAGAAATGAAAGACTTTTATTTCGAAGACTTTCGAAGACTTAAGATAATACAACGTTTAAAAATAATCGAAACACTTTGCTAGCATACATATACATATAACTAGGAACAGACGATGAGCATTAAATAGCTCAGTTCGGGTCACTTTAATATACATAGAAATACAATAACAATTATAAGTCAGTGTTTATTTAAATGTTGATCAAATTAAGCCATTTAGTTGAATGATACATTTTACTTTTGAATTATTAAATAGTAACTTAACCTTTTTAGGAATGTATTAAACTAAAGTTTGTGTGTGTCTCATCTAATTTGGGCCTACTTGCTGGAGTAAAATAAAAAAAAACTATTTAATGCTCCCGTGGAAAAGTTCTAGAAGTTGATGTATATCAGTGAAAATTACTGATTTAAATTTTTTTCATTTTAAGGACTCGGCATTTAGGTGTAGGTCCGCTTTACCGTTTACTTAAAAACACCTAGAGTTATGCCGAATTACTCACAAATTCAGGCCACAGACATATGGTTTATGTCGTGTTCTTGTACCCGAAACAAACACCACAAAACAGTACAAAACAACACAAACTAAAACAATGTCCGTTCCCGTATACCGAAAAAATGGGTTTTACGTCAAATGGGCGCTCTCAAGAGAGAGTAAAATATTTCCCCACCCTACCCATTTTAACATAAAAAGTGTTTGTGGGTAGGTTGTTGGTTTTCTGTCAAATTATTTGGTGTGCGTACAGTGGTAAGTGAGAATTGACCCGTTATTTCTTTCTCTCTTTCTTTTCCTTAAGACTTACTTTACACATTTGGTTTAGATTCGTTCCCGTACTTTGCCTCTTTCTGAGACTTACCCCCACTCTTTACAAATGACAGACTTCAGAATCTGGTACAAAAAGTACTGGAACACACCTATTATTCCAGATTTTTATTTGACATTCATTCAAATATTTATTTGACAAGTCATGTAGCAGTAAACACTTTAAAAATTTTTGCAAGTTGTTCAAAACAATTACCAAAATTATCGCTCAGTCACCGTAACTTTTACAGAAAAATTCTTCTTTAATCATGAAGATCGTTTTTGTATGAACAAGTTTTTAAAAAAAAACACAAAATATGCGTTATGCTCCCACAAGTGCTTCACCGGAAACCGTTGCATGCTTCAAAATATGGTTTGATGTCCATTACAAGCCGCAATTGTCTTGGAAGCGTATTTATTTTCTGTTCTTTTTTCCCATACTATATATAGATTAATCAATTTGGAATATTTCGAATATATGTTAGATATCTTGAATCCTGAAGCGCAAGCTTTTAAGCCAATTTTTTAAAATAAAGAACACTTCAAGTGGTGGCTAAATTACACTCATCTGCTAAAATGTTTTGTAAAATTTAAAACAAAAAATTAAATAATAAATTCAAAGCTTATATTAAACTAAGCCATGATTTATAAGTATAACATCTATTCTTGATTCGGTGTCAAACACGATGATTTGAAAATATTTTTGTTGTTACAAAAGATTCAAGGACTTCACTTCTTAATTTGAGATGAATCACTAATTATTTGTGGCATGTATTAACCAAAGAAATTAATTTGGTTAAGTGCTGCATATGATGAACAAAATATCATTCTAACATCTTGTGGCAAAACGCCGCCTACCATATTGACAGTCTAAAACTTACAAATCTTCATTAACTATAAGTTTTTTGTAACTTAAGACAGTTGGCATGTATTTGAATAATATTTTTTAAACAAAATTTTCATTCATTATGCTCTTAAATTAGAACTTAACCAAGTTCAGTTTTGCTCAGAATGGGAATATTTTGAAGAGACTCAACTGTGTGTTTCAGCACTTATGCATTTCCCATATCTTGGTTTTATCAGGAACAACAGCGAAACTGGCATGTGCAGGAAGATTTTTTTTCTTCTTTAAATCCCCAATATTTCCTAAACTTTGGCGGTTTAGAGCAAAATTGAAGCAGAACTTGTATGATAAGGACACGATTATTTACTATGTTAAGCGTCGCCTCCGCCTGTTTATATAGAAAGTACCTTTGTTATACTTGCCGTGAACTATAAATGCACCCACACTACTGCAAAATTGCGTCCTTTCATACTTTCATTTTTCTTTTCATTCTTAAAAGCAATATTTTTCAACATAACTAAATCGAGTATACGAACACTTTCTGCATGAAAATCAGCATTTTTCAAGTTGGGACTAAATGAAATAAAGTTTGAATTATTGTTTTGCACTTATGTATTTTCGACGAAATTATGATCATATTTTTCGATGTTGACATGTTGTCTCGAAAATAAATTCCAAAAAGATACTTTCCGATCCCATAAATCCTTATTTATTTTATTATCAATTTGCGGCGGGCACTAATATCATGAAATACCTGGCCGTACTCGAGCCCATTTCGACTCAATCTGTGACCACATTTCCCGTAAATGCTTTAAATTCAACAATTGGTTAATGTATACACATTACTTCAAAAATCGATTCCGTAAGAATGATAGGAGAAGGCACTTGAGTGGGATTCAGAACTCTGAAGTTCTTCTCTGATACAGACTGTCCATTGTACGAGTGTATCCAAGCATCGTTCTTTATAGTCCCATTACACAAAATGCCGGGTAATCAGTTCTTAAAGGAGAAAAGAAATTATCGCTCGCCGAACGTGCCCGAACATCGAGGCGGTCCGCAAAGGAACTCACGCACGCTTCAACAATCCAATCTGTAATCACAAACATTTCAACCGTCGAATTCGATTCCGCCACAGATACCCCAATTCATTAAATAGCGATATCCTAAAAAGAAAAATCAATTTTCCCTTAAGAAGGGTGGGGGCGGACTCTGAATCCGATTCCGGATCACAAGTTTTTGATTTCCCATTCACCTAAGAGGTGGACCATAAGTTATTCATGCTAAGTGAAAGTGTGTAGATGTGAGTGGGACCCGAGAAAGGTACACTGACCCGTGCGTCTCCGAGAAGTGGGTCAAAAGGATATATCGGATCTTAACTTTTAATTTACCACTCGAAGTACTTTTTTTCGGCAAAAAGGTAGCAACTTTCGCAGCCGCAACCGCAGCACATAGTGAACCCGTGTGTGTGATTGATTTGAGTCCTCGGCAGAGGGAAGGAATTCCTGTGATGTGCCTTTTGCAGGTTTGCTCAGGGTTTATTTATTCCTTCCATTGAGACATGTCGGCAGCCAGGTAAATACAATTACGTGCCCCTGCCTCTTTTTATTTGAATCTGATGTTAGTGCTTGATCAACTCGGCAGTACTCCCTCTCTGATAAATTACATTTGGGAATACATGCATGATGATGAATGAAGTGATTTGGTTTCTGAAGGGTACACATTCGCATGTGTGATTTTGTCAGTGTCCCAAGGATGATTTAATCATAACGTCCTTGTTGATGCTGTAATACAGTGCACACAGGGGAAACGGCAATACAATCTACTCCCTGTGATTTTTGAGTGCCAAAATAAATTTAAAATCATGTACCTGTACATGGAGAAGAATTGGGGGAGGGTCCATTTGGATAAATGCCAATAATGAGTTTGTTACTCCTATCACATGTGTGCTGTGTTTGAGTGATTTTTGTCTGTCTGCTGTGTACCTTAATTATTTTTAAGTATATGATATTCGTGAGGGAAAGCAGGTCTCTTAAGATTTATGGAACACTTAAGTCCACTCCTCGGGACATAGACCAGCAAGCAAACCTCTCAGTCGCAAGGACGATTGCTCCGAATCCGTCTTCGACGTCGTCTGCAAATGCCGAATCACTGGATCTATGGGCGTAAGTAAAGACTGATATTTTTTGGCGCTTGCCCGGGTTGAAGGACGATTTCTTTTCAATAATTTGGCTCGTTGGCATGGTGAGTGGAATTGGGATTACGACTTGGTCACAGCCGAGTTAAATACACACTTCGGGTGGAATCATATTACATTTAAGAATGAGTTGAACTTTTGTGCTGTTTGATCAATAACGCAAATATCCAGAGGGATTTATAATCTCAGAAAGGGATTCCATTAGTTTAATAGTGCTAAACTTTCTGACACAAGCATTTTGTTTTATTGATTAGTTTTTGTCTGTCGTCCTGGAGTGGCCCCCTAAGATGATTATTGACATTTGCTTTTGGGAATTGCAATGTTTGACATTTAAAGTTGGAAAGAGGATATAAAACGGATCTGATTCCATCAGAATAAGTTGACTTTTTGACTAAGATAAGGGATACTTTTTGATTAAAGCTGTTTATTAGAAATACGAGTAGTGCACATGGAAAGTTAGTTTCCTGAAACCAATTACTTAAAGTGTTTCAGGTTGATATTTAATTACCTTAAGCAGGTTTAGTTTGTAAAACTTATTTGACTGAAGTATAAGTTTGAAAGAGCGATGTACTCTGACGGACAGAGAAGAAAAGTGTTCTCTAGAAAGATTTGGCGGTCAGGCATAGTATTTTGGGATAAGTAGTAGTATTTGTCTCGTTTACTACACAAAATTCAAATGAAACTAAATTTGAAGAATTAATTTTGTTTTGTGGAGTTTAGTCGATTATATACAAATTTTGGATGGTCCAATAGTAGAAAATTGGACCGGGGCCTAGCTTTCCTAACTATCAGCGTTTGGCGTACTATTGTTCTCTCATGAGTTAAACTTAGAGTTTTTCCCATCTCAACGGAATTTGGAAAACAATTTTCATTGGAAAAAATAATACGCTGCGGTAAAACAAAGGAAAATTTATAAGAGAATTGTCCGAGACCGCGTGAAGTGAAATTAGTCGGTACTGTCAAAAATTAATAGGACAAGAAAATAATTGATACAGCAAACAATTTTGAAATTCCATCATGATAACCCTAGATATGATAGATATGATATGATAGACCTAGTATTCTCTTGTGTTTATGTCACCAAAACATACTCGGATCAGTTTGGTGCTAAGAACTCTTGAATTAAATCTTAACTCATAAAATGGTTTCTAGTTTTCCAAGCCCATTCTGATGGATTTTAATTGTATATGAACTTATTTTCGAGTTGAAAAAAACTGTTTTGTTATTGAATAAGATCACCTCGCGCTAGTTCTTAAAAACAAATAAAAATCGTTCCTTCTGCTTGTGTTCACTATTCGATGTTTGGGCAGCCTGTAGCAATATGCAATTTAATGTAATATCAAAATTTTGGAACATCAAGAGTTGAAGGCTCCATAGCTGGGTTTCCAAATCAGTTAAATAGAAGTACGCCAATTGTTCATCAGGAATTTGTGATTATATATATTTTAAGTGGAGATTCCTCACCTAAAAGTGTGTTTCACAAATTGTTTTACAATTATATATATGTACAGCTGCATATTGAAAACAGAGATAAATTAGTTAAGTAGAAGAAATTTTGAATAATAAAGTGGCTGATTTTGATGGCATTTCAGCCGAATTCGATCAAATCTTTGCATTGACTACAATTGCTAGAACGAGCCATTTTTTATTCCCTCTCAAAGTGAAGGCTATAACAGGTTGTTTGCCGGGAGGAGCTAGAGTTCCTGATGTTGAAGTAAAAGACTGTATGCTGTATGATAGTATCAGCACTGCTTCAAAGGTCAAAGTATTTAATGGTATTATTCAAGTACATTGAAAACTGTGAAGCGGTTCAAAGGTTTTTCTTTAAAAGGATTTCCAAACTCCCGTCAACAACTCCTTCATATGCAATTTATATTGAATCTGGTTTTCCTCAAATTTACTTTATAAATATAAAGGCAAATGCTTATTATTTAGTTAAGGTTATGAGTAGGGCGGACTGCAATCTTCAAAAATAACTTCTTAAGATAGCTTTACAATACACTCTCTTCCCATAAAAATGACCTAAAGGTATCCGGCACATAGAATACTTTACATGCATAGCGTCAAAGTTTCCCTTGACGATGAAGTACCTCAAGGAAGTAGATGGCACAACGAATACTTCAACGCACAGCTGATTTGGTTGTCAAATGACAGTAGCTTTAAATTTAGTTTGTTTTGGTTCTACTGTAGATCGGTCTGGTATTTATTTTTCAAAAATGCCTCCAGACGAGTTAATAGATTTACCAATGTTCTTGAGGACGCTGCTCGAACTTAAAAAATATATTAATACAAAAAAAGCGAGATGTGCACCGTTTTTTGCGTTAAACTTTGAAGAACTCTACAATAACGATCCAAAACAATTTTTCACGGTTGTTAGAATAAAATAAGGAATCTTTGATGTACTATCCAATTTAGTACATCAAGACAAAACATTGAAACCCTAACAAACGTTAATTTAAAAATTCGAAAAAATTCTTTTGAAATGTCATAAAGTGTTGTTAACGCTGACGGAGAGAGAAAAGTTAAAAGTTGAGCAAACCCATCTGTAGCATGAGTCGCAGCGTTGGTCTATGTGCCACCTCCCATAAGAACACATGTAACACCAACTATCAGCAGGCGGTATTTTTGCCATCTTAACTCTTTTTTGTACCTGTAATTGTATTTTTGTTATACGAAAATTTGAAAGATGTTAAAGAAATGTGTTCTCGTTGACTTATGTTTATCCTACTTGAGCTTAACAATAAAGTGCTATAGAAGCATCAATATTTCTTATAAGTGAAATAAATTATGTATGTTGAAGAAGTTTGTTAAGTGAAAAATAATTTTTTGCAGGAAAATGATTAAAACGCATTAATTGACAAAGGCAAACTTAACCAATTCTACATTTAAGAAATAGACACAGTCCCAGCGTGTATTTAAGATCAAAAGTTGCCACATTTAGAAAGGAGTACATTTAATTTTAAAAGCAATAGCACCTGTCCTTAAATGAAACCCTGAGAAACTCCTCTTATGAGAAGCTCTGATGTTTATTTCTGGATTCTAAGAAAAGTACAAATATAACTTCACCAGCATTTCTTATCCGCTCATTTATATTTATAAGTCACGTCTTGAATGGAACTGTTTTTTTTTTCATACGATGGAGTGATTTAAAGTTGTTTTTAGCTGTAAGCACTGGGTTAATACCAGTCATTGAAATGGTATTAAAAAATAGCTTATAATAAGAAGCAGTGATGGGAATAGTGTGGTCAATACTGTCCGTCCTAGAGTTAGATTTTGCCAACTGCTTTTGAACTTGACCTCATAAAAGCAGAACTCTATGTAATTGAACGTTTTACCAGCATTTTCCGTCAATATCATTGTACGAAGAATATGTATGTATTTGAACTTCTGCGTAACTATCCCAACTTATACGAATGTTACATGGTAAGGAAAATCGTTTTTAAATGTCACCGAAATGTTAATAATAAATAATGCCCCCACATCAATTAAAACTCCACAACACTCGTCACATTTGAAAAGAATAAACTAACTAAAAGTCCTTAATGTTTTTTTCATACAGCCACAATACACACGAACAAATTAAACCAAACTTCACAAAATCCTTGTATGTGCCAGTAAAAATCCTCTATACATAAATATCTAACGAGTAAACATAACCAATTAACGACTTTTAATACAAACGCAATATGTTTCAATCTCAGGGTTATAAAAAAAAATCAAGAGCTTTGAATTGGAATCATATGCTTAACGAACTAACTTAACTAACACGCAGAAATTGTTAGAGCGTAGTGATCTAAGTGCATCAGAGGCATAATAAACTTTTCGGGTGTAAGGGAAATCTTAAATTTTTTTTGAAGCAGTGAACTGAAGGTTATTTTCAATAAATATGATTGTCAATCATAAAATTACTTTAATCGGGAATAAGTACACATCTGCTCTTTGTATAGATCAGAAGCCAAACTCGGGAAACATGAGAAAATAAGGGATTAGCGTAACAAGTCCATAAATAAAAAAAGATATTCAAATGAATGCAAAGGACCACAGTGTAAAAGGGCCACCCTATTAGCAGAGGCGACAAAAACTCATCCTACAGTACCTCATCGTCTCTCAACAAATACTTGCATGGTTTGTAGGTTTTAATACTTTGAAAAAACAAATATACATTTTGAGTTTTTTTAGAATGATTCTTCTTATTGAATAATCTAATATAGTATCATGCAAAAAAGAACGCATCTACTTCATAAACTCCAACCTTTCTGCACATGTCAATATAAAGTTTAACTTTCATTAAGAAAGCAGCTCTTTACCCTTAAAGGCATATCGGTTGGTGCATTGTCAAGGCACAATAAGATTATCAAGTATTCCAATCGATTACGCTCAAATTTAACTGCCGATTGACTTGACATAAGAAGTTCGTGATTCTTTTGTGTTTTTGTAAGTACCATGAAATGTGCCGTATAATAAGTGAAATTAAGAGCAATTTGTTCGTCATAATTTAGACGTATCGAAAATATGTGAGAAAATGCGTTCAAGGTTTTTTTTTTTAATTGTTAATCAACTGTCGTTTTCTGATCTTTCCTTCTTTTCGTAATTAAATTTCTCTTTTCCTCCTACAACAATTGAACAAAAACTGTTTAGAATAAATGTCAAAAACGAAATCAAACAAAATGGAAAAATGTTAAGGTGAAAAGAAAACAAAAAAATCATGTATACGCCACCGTGATTGATTAATGAAGTCAACTTTGTAAATTAACTTAGCACAGAAATGGGACTATGCGCCCAGTTCTCAACAATGTCCCAACTTTCTTTTGGCAAATCACATTTAAGACACCTGTCCATTTTCCCTTTCGTGTTGTTCTCAAATGCATGGAAGGGAAAAGGGATTAATTAAAAAAAGATATCTAGGTCAACCGTCCTTAATTTGAGGCTCGCCCAACAACAGTGGTTTTGAAACGATAACGCTTACCTCAAGTACAAACATATGCTGCCCTGCACACGAAACCAGCGCTCATTAGGAAACAACAGGAGCGCATTTCGTGTGCAAGTAAATTTGTGCGACTCGCTAATTCTAAAAGTCTTTGAAGCTGCTTTGCCTTTCGTTTTGGTTGACCATAGAGTGGTGAATACACATTCGACTTTGGTGGGATTTAATGCGTCTCCCCTTTGTAGACGATATAAAGCTTTGCAAACAACGTATGCTTCATCTGCCCCCATTAACCAACAGCACGGAAGAAATGGATAAACACCAAACAGCAGTCAAAGGAATTGCCACGATAATTCCACAAAAGACTTCCATGCTTCTTGCATGGAAAACAGAATCATAAGCAAATGTCTCGACAACTTATTTTAACCGCACATTGGCACAACACCAAGGGAACAAATCGAGGGTGAGGGGAATGAAATAATTTAAATATTTTTATTAACAATCAGACAATCGCAGGGTGATGTCGTTCTGCTCCGTTAAATAGATCATGCAGGAGGAGGGACTCGAATGAATACACACATGCATAACAACGAATTGTGTTATTGAGTCAGCCAATCATCCACACACGTCTTATCGGCGCTAACTGGGACGTATGAGCGTTACCTACCTCTCGTGGTCTTTATCCTTCTCCTTGTCCCGGTCCTTTTCTTTATCCTTCTCATTTTGCTTATCCTTATTCTCGGTCATTATATGACGACGTAAGCAGTTGATATCCTTGAATATGTTAATTTTTTCCACCCCGAAATGAGAAAGTGAAACCGAATCAAAAAACAATCAGCAGAGCACTGCACACGACCACCGCGACCGCCACCACTGAACTCTAATAATATCGTCGACAGGCTGAGGCTGAGGCTTTATCCACTATGTGAAAACCAAAAAGTCAATTTTTCGTTTATGCCGTGCGTCACTCCTTCTCTTCTCTGTTCACAAAAGGACGAAAGATATTTGGATTCGAGAAACACACAAGCATAAAAAATAAACAAACTTTCGCGCTCGCTTTTAGTTACCCCTGCAGACACCGATTAATCGATTTGTAATCAATTTCTCGTTAAATCAATTGCAGGTACATGCGATGAAAAGAATTTAGGAGTTCAGTACCTTCGTCCACTGAGATCGCACCTTTCACTTTAAATTTGGAACAAAACTCGGGCAAAGGATGTCAGTTGGCATTTGAAACCGCAAAAGTGAACTCTCCCCTTCCCGCTCAGCAAGGCATATTCAACAAATTTCACAATCGTCGTAATAATCACTCAATTTCAAGGAGACCCGTGTGTACAAGAACTCTTTGTCGAGCAGCGTACTCTTTCACTTTCACTTTCTTTCTCGTCTCAAAGGATCAAACGGTTTTGGATTGGGTGCTCTCAAACGAAAATTGCAAACTAAAACCGTCAACAAATGTGTTAAGGAGGTGCAGGGATTCAATGGACCGAAACGAGAAAAGCACGATGCAGCTGGCAACACGTTGTGTCCCTACAGTTACGGAGAAACCTCAGATTATTTAAGCCCAGCTATCATGCCTAACGTAAGGATAAACACGAACTGAAGGTACTTCGTGCTTTACACTGTATTTTAAGGACCTTCGGATGCTACTGCACGCTAAAATGATTTGTGTGTGTGAGTTGAAAGTTTCAGTGAAAGCTCTTCAGTTCAAAGAGAGACAGTGTCTCTTTAAATCTATGCGAAAGAGAGTAGGACACCTACCATAGGGCAAGAGTTTTGAGGAGTCTTATGCTGACTATGGAAAACAAATTATTTTGATGGATTTTTAATGGGAAAGAACTAAGGGTTTATGTGCTAATATAAATTTGACTGTGTGTGCCTGTTGTAATGGATCGTTTGAACAACATTATTTCAAAATTAAGTCACTAGATGGGATATCCGTCTGAGATACTCGCATGTCCTTACAAGCAATAAATTTATTATTTATACACCACTGGACCTTAATGTTCACTGACGAGTTCATTGTTCTCCAAGGACTTTTCAACTAAGTCACCTGGTGTCAGGGACTGTCAAAGGCATTTAATTTTTCAGCCGCTGCAAATACTGAATTGATCGAATTAAAAATACATTTTTACTTGTTTTAAAAATGAGTAACAATATGTGTTGAAATAAAATATGGTCTTTATGTTTAGTTAATCTATTTATTCTGTGTATTGCAACTTATTAACTGTTGGACCCTCTCATATCACAACACACTGAACTTGATTGACAAGCAAGACACAGTGCAAAGGCTCCTGCCTGATTGGCATAGTTGACCCACTGCGACGGCTATTGACTGTGAAAACTGTAGGATCAGTATCTAAAACATCACTCCTCTGACAAAAAATCGATGTTATTTTTAAAAAGTAGAAACATTCAAATGATATATGATTTCGTGTGTTGATTTAACACTGCTTTTTGATGAGAAAAAAAATACCGTGTAAGCCCAGCATTGGCTTAAAAAGTGTTACAGGGACTCTGCTCCATCAAAAGCAACAATTTGTCAGTGGTGACTTTAAACGCAAGTTGAAATCGCGTGAGATAGCTTACACCTTAAAGATATCAGAACGCAGTGCGTCCATTATTTTGCATAAATATTTGTCCATGAGAAAGCTGTTTTCGGAATGAACCAAAACAATAACATATCGATGATTCTGAGAGCTGTTTGGAGCTGTTTCGCTACAATAAACAGTTCGGCAGTCATCGAAATTGACAGCAGCCGGTGAACCAAGCGTAAAAAAACACAAAGGTCTGCTGGCAAGGTTATGGCATCTGTATTTTGGGATGTACACGGAATTTTATTCATCGACTATCTTGAGAAAGGCAAAAGGGAAAAGGGGAAAAATGGACAAAAATGCAAAAATGGAAAGGGCGAATACTACATTTCATTATTGGTGCATTTGAAGGAAGAAATTGCAAAAAACTCTCTTCCACCAAGACACAAGTCGTTGGATACCATTGCCAAATTGCACGAATTGGGCATTGAATTGCTTCCGCATCCAACGTATTCTCCAGATCTGACCCCCAGCAACTTTCATCTCTTTTCAAATCTCAGAAAATGCTTGCCAGAAATAAATATGGCTCAAATGAGGAGGTGATCCCCGAAACTGAAGCCTACTTTGAGGCCAAAGATAAATCGTTGTATAAAAATGGTATTGAAATAGTATTGTTGAAATAGTATTATTGAAAGATATAATTTCCAAGTTTGTATTTCCTAAAAGTTTGAAGTTTATTGAGACAAATATTTACAACTGAAATTTAATTATAATACAAAGCATAATTATTATAGCTGACTTAAGATATGTCTAGCTGTATTCAACATACAAATATGATATATCTTTATATCTAAATCAAGATTAATACAGTTAATTTACATTTTTAATCATTGTGTACACAGACACAAGTCGTTGGCTACCATTGCCAAATTGCACGTATTCTCCAGATCTGACCCCCAGCAACTTTCATCTCTTTTCAAATCTCAGAAAAATGCTTGCCAGAAATAAATATGGCTCGAATGAGGAGGTGATTCCCGAAACTGAAGCCTACTTTGAGGCCAAAGATAACTTCTTCTTCTTCTTGTGGCGCTACAGTCCGGGGTGGACCTGGGCCTCAACCAAAATGCCTCTCCAGCCAGCACGATCATTCGCCAGCTGTCTCCAGTTGCGCACTCCAAGTTGGTTGAGGTCCTTCTCCACTTGTGTGCGCCACTTCAGTCTAGGTCGTCCTCTGTTGCGTTGTCCCAATGGCTCGGATTCAAAGACTTTTCGGGCCGGAGCAGTTGTGTCCATACGCTCTACATGGCCTAGCCATCTTAAGCGTTGTATCCGTAGACGCTTAACCAGGCGCATGTCGCTGTACAGCCTATAGAGTTCGTCATTAAATCTTCTCCTCCAGATGCCATCAACGCAAACAGGACCAAAAATCGCACGCAAAACTTTTCTCTCGAAAAGACTAAGGGCTTCCTCATCCGCCTTTGCTAACGTCAAAGTTTCCGCGCCATAAAGTAGGACCAGAATGATCAGGTTGTTATATAAAGCGAGCTTAGTCCTTCGAGAACCCAAAGAAACAGCGATTGGCAAGAGTGATTCTGCGTTTGATTTCGGTACTGATGTTGTTGTCCCTGTTTACCGCGGAGCCGAGGTAGACGAAGTCCTTGACTACCTCGAAGTTTCTGCTGCCTAGTGTGACACTCTATCCGATACGTCGATGTTGTGTGTCCTTTTTTGATGACATTTTTGTTTTTGAAACATTGACGGCTCGCTGTGTTCGTCCGATCACGTCAATGTCATCAGCGTAAGCTAGCAATTGAACTGACTTCTGGAAGATCGTGCCTCGCGTGTTGACTTGTGAGTTATGCACGATCTTCTTGTCTCACACCTTTTTTGACATTGAAGGTCTCGCTGAGTTCGTTACCGACCTTGACGGAGCAACGATGGGGACATCGCCATTCTACATAATCCGACGAGCACTATGCACTGCATAGTTCGTCTCTATGCACACTGTCATATGCGGCCTTAAAATCGATGAGTAGGTCGATTTGTACTTCTTCGGTCCTTTCCAGGATCTGCCTTAATGTGAAGATCTGGTCTATTGTGGACTTCTCTGGTCTGAAACCACACTGATAGGGACCTATCAGGTTTTGGACAAACGGTTTCAGACGATCACACAATACGGCAGAGAGGATCTTGTATGCGATGTTTAGGAGACTTATCCCTCTGTAATTGGCGCAGTCAAAGGGGTCTCCTTTCTTGTGGACCGGGCAAACGACGCTGAAATTCCACTCATCGGGCATGCTTTCCTCCGACCATGTCTTACAGATGAGCTGGTGCATGCGCCCAACCAGGTCATCTCCAGCTGCTTTAAATAGTTCTGCGGACATTCCGTCCGCTCCAGCAGCTTTGTTCGACTTTAGCTTGGATATTGCTATCCTCACCTCGTCTAAGTCGGGGGGACGGAATGCTTGTCTATCATCGTCAAAATTGAGTGGAACATTCTGCCTAACAGCGGGATTTGGGTCGTCATCGCCGTTTAGGAGTCTGCAGAAATGATCCTTCCAGATTCTCAGCACAGACTGCGACTCTACTACTAGTTGTCCATGTTGGTCCCGGCAGGCCTTGGTCCGAACCTTGTATCCTCCGGATAGCTGTTTTACCTTTCGGTAAAACTTTCGGACTTCATTTCTGCCAAAGCACCTTTCCATTTCCTCGACCGCGCGCTTCTCATGCTCCTTCTTCTTCCTTCTGAGAAGCCGGTGCTCTTCCCTTCTTCTCAGTTCGTAGAGTTCACGAACAGCTCGCGTTGTTCGATGCAGCATCGCTTTATAGGCGTCTTGTTTAGCTGCGTGCGCTTGCCTGCACTCGTCGTCAAACCATGGGTTCCTTCTGGGTGGTGACGTGAAACCCAGCACATCAGTGGCAACATCTTTGATGGCTTCTTGACAACGTTTCCATTCTTCTTCTATGCTTAGTGCAGGAAGCGTCGAACTCTGGGCGAGTTTCCGGGAGACTCGGTCGGCAAAGTTCCCAGCAATCAGCTGCGATTGTAGCTTTTCGACGTCAAACCGTTTTGGGCTTTCTCGACTCCGTTGCTCTCTCGATATCCGGGTTCTTACCTTGGCTACAACAAGGTGATGATCCGGTTGATTGATCAGGAGATCGCCAGGTTCCTTTGTGAATGTTCAGGTGTGGGAACCGCGTGCTAGCCACAGAGAGGTTTCGCCCCGAGGCGAAGTCCAACAGCCTGAGTCCGTTTCCGGATGTGTTGTCGTGCAGGCTGTGTTTACCGATGACTCCAGCAAAGACGTCCTCCTTTCCCAGCTGAGCGTTGAAATCTCCTAGAACGATCTTGGTGTCATAGCTGGGGCATCGATCGTATGTTCTTTCTAGGAGATCATAGAAGTCATCCTTGATGTTGTCATCCTTCTCCTCTGTCGGGGCGTGAGCGCATATTAGGCTGATGTTCCCGAATTTAGCCTTGATGCGGATTGTCATGAGGCGTTCGCTGACTGGGTCGTAGCTCAAGACTTTTTGCCTAAGTCTGCCTCGAACAACAAATCCGCATCCGAATAAGGGCTGCCTTCTCTCTCTATAGCAATTGCTGTAGTAGATATCGCAGTTCTTCATCGCTTTTATGCCAGGTCCATCCCATCGCTCTTCCTGGATGGCGGTTATGTCAGCTTTGTAGCTGTCAAGGGCCTCCGCAAGTTGTTCGGCTGCACGTGGCCTGTTAAGGGACCTCACATTCCACGTGCAAAACCGAAAATCTTTGTCCTTAAAACGTTTGCTGGGGTCGTCAACAGTTGATCCGTCCTTATCCGAGGCATGTTGTTGTCTCTGAACTTCTGGTTTTTACGTGGTGAGGAAGTTACCCTCACGCACAACCCACGGACTGGTAGGCCAGGCCCATTATTTAAATCCTCGGGCAGAGGGGGTCGCTGCATACATTAGATCACCATACAACGGGTGTTGTGATGGCTATCCAGGGGGCGCCATGTGGAGGCTGTATGTCAACTTGACCTGTGCACTAACGAGGATTGCCTTGGCAGCTCGCCATGTTGAGCGCAATCAACGACGTTACCTCGCGTGCATAGGCCCATGCCCGCAAATAAATCGTTGTATAAAAATGGTATTGAAATAGTATTGTTGAAATAGTATTATTGAAAGGTATAATTTCCAAGTTTGTATTTCCTAAAAGTTTGAAGTATATTGAGACAAATATTTACAACTGAAATTTAATTATAATACAAAGTATAATTATTATAGCTGACTTAAGATATGCCTAGCTGTATTCAACATACAAATATGATATATCTTTATATCTTAATCAAGATTAATACAGTTAATTTACATTTTTAATCATTGTGTACGCTTGCTCCCGGCATACATACTCAGAGTCGCTCCTTAGGCTTTCTTAATATGAATGACTAGAGTTAAACTAAACCTTAAGTTTAGGGAAGATATGTATATATATATATATATATATATATATCTTTATATATATATATATATTGATTTTACACTACATTATACACGTAGATCAAGTTTTCAGTAACGCTGAAGATTCCTTAATGATTTATATATGTATATTCTATATATTCAAAAGGCATTGCCAGGTTTACTGAGTTAAACCAAGGTTAAAATAGATTTTCTCATATTATTATATGTATGTTATGTTATCCCTTTAAGGTTAAGGGTGAGGCTTTCTCATAAAATGGAACCAAGAGATTATCATCAATGGGAGTCACTAGAGGAAGTGAATTTGTATTCATAAGATTGAATGGTGAATTAAGTAGTAATTTTCCTGGACACCACTGGTAATATTTAAGTCCATTAAAGATCTAATTAGCGGATTTTTGTGCGAACTTATTCGATTTAATTTTTTGAAAAGAAGATCAATTTGATATCTCATTAGGGGGTTATGTTAGTTGCATCATACAACGTTTTATTAGAAAACCATTTTTTGTCCGGTTTTCTGAATTTACCACAGCAAAATCTTAAAATCATTCAGTTTTCTCATTCATTAGCTGCCGTGGGAGAAATAGTGAACCAGCAAGCGAACCCATGCGTGAGAATTGGTCTAATCAACGTTTTTTGCATCATTTGCTTTGTCTTCCCTGACACTAGTTTAGAATTTAGTAGCGGTTTAAGAATGGCAGCTGCCATTTTTGCTTTAATTAGTATATATCTCGCGTGTTTGTTGAAGAAGAAACGGTTGTGAAAATAAATTCCTAGATTTTTCTTGTCTGAGCGCAGAGGAATCGGATTATTATTTATAATTAAAGACAAGGTTTTACTGTCTTTCACAGCAAGATAATGTCCTTTTCCGCTAGCATTCCTAAAACAAGTAAAACCGCATTTACTTTCATTGATTTTAAGTCTCAATTTTTTTAAATAATTTTCTATTTCGGGCAATTTAGATTTAATTTTGCTGAGAGCTAAACCCGGGCGTAAATCACTTGCTAGTATAACAGTGTCGTCAGCGTAGTGGAATGGAGCCTGGAACATTCGACATGGGGTCAGAGAGAGGAAAATCATGAATATATATATTGAATAGGAACTGTCCAAGTATAGAACCTTGCGGATCACCTGATTCTATCCTAAATGTATCTGAGTGCTCAGAGCCTATACTAACCGAAGCTGATCGTTTCGTTAAATAACTAAGCATCACTTTTATAAACCAAGAATACATATTCAATTTGATGAGCTTGAATATGAGACCGTTATGCCAGAGTGAATCAAAAGCTTTTTCGAGGTCGAGATCTAGACTTATTGTACATTTTTTTTTTGCAGATTTTGAATATTACATTCTGAAGCATAAGGATTGCGTGTTCTGGAGAATAACCTTTTCTAAAACCGAATTGATTTTTGGGCATAACTTGCACTTCCTCGCAGTATTCGACCAGGTGTTCAGCTAATACTCTCTCAAACAATTTTCTCATATTAGAGAGCATAGAAATCGGGCGGAAATTAATAACATCTTTCGCAGACTTTTTCTTTGCTATCGGTATTAACTTAGATCTTTTCCATATTCCCGGAAAGTATCCATTATTAATACAGTGGTTAAAGATTATTGATAACCCTACATCTAGAGAGTAGGGACATTTTTTCATAATGAAATCGGAAATATTATCATATCCCGAAGATCTTTTATTATTTAAATTTAATCTGAGACTGTTAACTTTTTCTGGTGATGTAAAAGGAAAAATTCGCGGGTTAGAGGCAATGATATTTCGAGAAAATGTCGTGATTGGTTGATTAGTATGAATTTCTCTAAATTGATTAATGGTTGCTAATACTTCATTTTCTAGCTCTGAATCACTTTCTGACTCCGTATAAACTGTTGTGTAAACATTTTTAAAAGCATTTAACTTCTCAGGTATGCTAGTCAGCAATTGACCATCGTTAATCAAGCTATCCCTTGACGTATCTGTGCCAAAAAATTTTCGCCGAGTAATTTTATCAATTTCCCGAAAGCTTGTGGAGATGGCGTTATTTTCTTCAACCTACGCTGATATTCTTCGTTAATATCTAAACGTATCCTCTTATTAATAATTTTAGTAAGACACTGAATTCTTGAATGCAGTTGACGGTATTCTGTATTAATTCTGTTTAGTTGTCGGTGGTATATTCTTTAAGCTGTTTTAACCAAATGCTTCGCAATTTCATCAATTTCTTAGTAAAGGTCGTGATATTATGGTACCTACAGTTTTTCGCATTTATAATGGAAGAATGAGCTTCTACAGTAGATGTTATGCATGAATTCATGCGGTATACCATGTTATCAATTTCTGAGCTTGTTACATTTTGATCATTTACTAGATTCAGGGATAATAACTTGGTATGAAGATCGAATCTGAAAGCATCCCATTTAGTGTTACTAAAGCTTTGGTATGTGGTAGGTGGTACAAGAGTAGGAACAAAATTTTTAATTTTTGTTTGCATAGAAATTCCAAAATGATCTGACGGAACCGAAAAAGTTGAGCACCTAGAATTTACAACATTATTTGAAGAATGTATTTCCTAAAAATAATATGGACTTTTTGCAAGTGGGGCTTCCATTATGTCAATCCCGGGAGTTATTGAGTGATGTGTTATATGGTGGTATCCATATACAGACAGCTCTGAGTAGTCGGATCTTTGGGGCTTACAACCTTAATGAAACTTACCATAAAAGGGTACGCCTTTCCGGCTTCATTCTGCCTAATGCTTTCCTTTATCTCGATGCGAAAGGCCTGATTCAATATAGGGGAGGTTGCCACCATCTTCCACATCGCACGTCGAACCGTAGCCGTAGCAACTCCAATACGAGCCGGACGTCGCTCGTAGCCACGAGGATCTCCTGCGGCTAAGTTGAGCGATTTCTGCCCGTGGCAGAGCAGTTTCTGAGAAGGGATGGTATTTCAACTGCAATCTATACCAAAGCTAGCTTTCAATGCCGCTAACTTCTTAAACCCGTGGTCGCCGTGGCGTAGTGGGTAGAGTGCGACGCTCACACGCCGAAGGGTCTAGGTTCGACTCCCAGTTCAACACCAATTTTTCTAATATTTCACGGCACCACCTCTTTCGACCTGCTGACAACACTCAAAGAGTAATAACTGTCTAAGAAAGCTTCTCAAATTTCGCCGTTCAAAGACGCCAAAAAACTGTAGGTCCCTTCTACTCGTGAGAGAACAGTAGCGCGCACAACACGAGTAGTTGATGAGCAAGCTAGGCCCTGGTCCCCCTTTGGACTGTAGCGCCAACAATTATTATTATTATTATTATTAACTTCTTAAACCAAAAGACGAGGAAGCTGAGTCGAATAAGCCAACTATCATAGGTTAAGATAGATTTAAAACGAAAACAAAAATCAAGGAAAAGAGTTGCATCACGGCATATTGGATATATATATGAAGCATATAAATAGCCCATACGCTCAGGTTTAAGTAGCAGTTCTTTTAAGTACGTTTGTCTTGGCAGGAAATTTAAAAAAGTTGGATTCGAGGACTTTTCAACAACAACTTCAAAACAACTTGTCTTTTTCATTTCAAAAAATTACCAAATGTCAGTGAAAGTTAATTGAAATTTTTTAAGTGAAAAACTAAAACTTTCTTTCTATAGAAACGGTAAACGTTTCATATTTTTATTTGATATGTATGTTCATATTTATTCGTGTAAAACATTTTTTTTTAATTTTTTATTCTGCTACACTTGTCTCTCATCTTAGTTTCAGCTATTTAGCCCAGAGGCATAAAAGTTTTATGCTGTCGAAAAAGATGGATTAAAGAATTTGCATTCAATTTTTGGTGAAAAATTAATGATTAGTTTGAGGCGGACAAAATAGAAATATGAATAAATAAATACATTTTGAGAAAAATGAAATTGTTTCAAATGTTTGCATTAAGTGTTTGAGAAGTTTTTCTTAACGCCCATGTACACACACTCACAAAAGTATACATACGGCATGAATTTTCAATATTTTTCTTAAAAGAAACGCGAAACTTGAAATATTTTCCACTAATATTATTTATTCACATTAAAAAATAATATTAAAACAAAGTAAAACATAATTCATAGGAAAACTTAAAAATAATACATTGTTTTTCATTTTTTAACACTTTAAAGCTCTCACAAAAGTATACATACGATTTTGATAAAAACTAAAAATATAAGAATAGTTAGACTATTAATAAGAAGTATGGCCGCCTTTGGCTTTAATAACTGCAGATAAACGGGAAGGCATGGAAAACGCTAATTTATGAGTAATTTCTGGGCTTATATTGCTCCATTCCTCAGTCAGAACTGATTTTAGCATTCAAATTGATGTTACTCGCCTATTCCGAACTTGTTGTTTTAAATGATCGCATAAATGTTCTATGGCATTTAAGTCAGGAGATTGTGGTGGATGTTCCAGTTTATTATATGGATCGAGTTTATATTATAGATCAAACAATTTGCCTTCTTTTATCCAGTTTCCGGGGACGTCCTGAGCGTGGCTTACTTTCAAAAGTACCGGTGTTGTTGAAATTTCTTATTATTGTCTGAACCGCTGACTTCGGTAAATTTAAAGATTCCCCAATTTCCGCATATGATTTTCCATCATTTTTATATTTTAAAACGATCTTGCGAATCACCAATGTTATTTCCTTTGACTTAGGCATTATTTTGTCAAGTTTAACAAATACTGTCTTCTCTGGTCCAGAAATGCGTATTGAATGCAGGACACCAAAAAATTTAAACAACTCATCGCAAAAACAATGGAAAATCTAATATTTATTGGGAGTATATATACTTTTGTGAGAGCTCCAAAGTGTTAAAAAATGAAAAACAATGTATTATTTTTAAGTTTTCCTATGAATTATGTTTTACTTTGTTTTATTATTATTTTTTAATGTGAATATATAATATTAGTGGAAAATATTTCAAGTTATGCGTTTCTTTTAAGAAAAATATTGAAAATCCATGCCGTATGTATACTTTTGTGAGCGTGTATATGAAACCCTTAAACAACATAAATGAGAATTTTGCAGTTGTAGCTGTAGCCATAAGTATGAAATAGACGTTTGATCGAGATTGCTTTAAAAATCTCAAGATTAACGAGACTTTTTTGAATCTACCTCCTCATAAGAACTAATGTTAACCTAGTGATGAGCACAACGTTCATTTTTTCCCATTTTTCCCTACGTCTACAACTACGACTGAAGCTGTTGTAGGAAAGATCTTATTAAATGCTTACACTTTCAGTTAATTGTATTCTATTCAATTTAATAATATTTCCGTTCAGCCAAAGAATCTCCTATCAAGGTGGTGCTTTTGGCACAAGAGAACATCTCAGAATATCTAATTCTTCCGACATATGTGAAGAGTACACAAAAGCGATGTTTGGCTCTTAAATGTGACCTTCCCCAGGGATTGTCTAGTGTACTGCCTACCTGTCGAAACAAATGTTAATATCCTTTAAGGTTATCACATTGCTTCCCTTAAACTAGGAGAGTGCCTCTCAAATCGTTTTCATCCGGAATCAAGTAGCTCCCTAGAGGTTATCCCAAACTTCTATCTGTCTATATTGCTTTGAATGCGGATAACGATTATGCTCCGGTAAGTTGAAATCAAAGGTCACAGAGAAACAGTTTAATAATTGGGTAATTTTGAAGTGTCCAATTGCATTTGAATTTCAAGTTAGTAAGTATAACCCCAGCCCACGACGATTTCAATTATTTGCCTCAGTTAAAGTTTGTTTTACAGAAAATATTAATAATTACATAAATAAAATAATTTCACACAATTTAATTCTTTTTGCGCCTTCATTCAATATTTGTTATGTATAATAAAAACTGATTATGTATTTCTTGTTCAACTCTGAAATTTAGTATCCCTGGAAAAAAAAACTTAAGTTGTTTAAAGATCTGTTGACTAATCTATCTTATATAGGTTACGATGAAACCCACTTTATATTCCCCGAAATGATGATTTTACAAATTCAAATATTTATTTTCATTAATTTTGGATATACAGAAATTGTGTCATACTGATAGGCAGAAAAACAGGAGCCATACAAAAATAATAACATTGATCACATTTTTGTGTTGCCACGGTGCTCATGTAACTAATAAACTTCTGGGTTAAGTTTTAAGTAAAGTTTTAGGTTTATACGTTTATATACATATGCATAAACAAACAAAAAAAATAAAAATAAAAAATCAAAAAAAAATATAAAAAAATAAAAACATGTGCACCACGGGATATAGATTATATATGTTGGGCATATAAATGACTAATACGCCCTTGTGCACGCGTCCGTTCTATGAACGAACATATTAAATTATAGTATTTAAGAAAACAAAACAAAAGAAAAAAACGTAATGTAGCTAAGTTTTGAACAGTTTTCTTAGCATAATTTAAGTTTAGATTAAGATTAAAAGAAGAAAAACAACGAAGATGTCGAAAGGCAGTGATATAACTTAGAGCACCCGCATAGTGTCAGTAAGATAGATATAAGAAACGGAAATGCCAAGCCAGTTTTAAGGAAATTTGTCTAGTATATAAGATTAGCAGCATAATTGATTGGGGTAAAAAGAATAGAGTGGAATTTAATGCTTTCAAAACTCAGTGCTATCTACTATCACTCGAACGATCTCAAAACAACCTGCCATTATCTATGAATAGCTCCTGCATTGTTGAAATTATAAGATGTTAAAAATGTTATAAGAAAAGTGTGCAAAAACCGCTTACAATTAAATGTTCTTCTTTTGAGACACTTTTTCTATTTCAAGGTTCTGAAAGTCTTTTTTCTGAGATGTGGCTATCTTAATAGCAGAATATCAAATAGATATGGTCTAAGAACAAACCTAAGTTATGTCGTCAATACTCCTTTATTTCGCACCACATGTTATCATAATTCCTATTTTATACTCTCATACAGATTATTCAACAAACTTCCTACCTCCATAAAGACTGTGAGATCCCTAAGTATCTTTCTGAAAAATATAAAAACTTGGCTATCTCAATTTGATCATGTACAAATAGAAAATCGTTTTTTTCCTCTTCTTCTCTTGCCTTAAAACTATAAACACCCCCATAATGAATTTGTAAATAATGATGTGTCATTTAATACTATTTTTGTTTTTTTTTTAATACTTAATGGCACTATCCTATTCTCAATTGAATTCGCCCTATATTGTAATGAACTTGTAAGATTTGTAATATGAGAATATGAGACAAATAAAATACATTACAAAATACTAAACAACTTTCCATCCTCGGTACGTGTATCAACTCAACACTTAGTTAAAACGATCACATATTCAAGATCGCAAGGAATGCAGCGAAATGTCTAGGTTTCTTAAAGCGATGCAAAAACTACTTTACCCCTTCTGACTTGGCAACAATATATAAAGCGTACATCCGCCCAAAGCTTGAGTACAGCGCTCCTATCTGGTCCTCCTAAAACCTCTCTGCACCTATTAAATAGAATCCAACAGCGAGCGATAAAACTTATTGGTGATAATAATGCTGCGAAGTATTATTTATTACTATTTATTATGCTCTTCCCAGCCAAATGTCGCTCGAAAGAGGTGGTGCCGTGAAAAATTCGAGGTGTTCAGCCGGGAATCGAACCTTCGGCATGTGAACGTCAACTAAATTGTTTTCAAAAAGAAGGAGTTCAATGCTAGATACATATATCTGAGTGTGTTTATAGGCACCAGTGTAAAAGGCACGTATGTGTTATGTGTTAGTAGTTAAATGTATTTATTAAAGGAGAACTGCTCACAAAAAATTATACTAATGGTTTACTACGATCTTATTCGATCATAATTGCAATATGATCTAGCAACGAATACTTAAATTTAGAGGTCGAACAGAATATTCCCCTCACCTTGGTAGCTGATGCACATGAATTTTGGTCCCAAGATATAGACGAGGTCAAGCAGTATCGAACTGGAGTCAAATATAGCCATGAGAGTGGACGGCCGACCGGTAGATTCATTTAAAGCAGCTGGAAATGTACTGAATATGTTCTCCTGTAAAATGGAACGAAATGACTACCGACAAGTAGACTATTAGAAACGTTTGGTGGGTATTTAACCCTAAATAACACCCGGTGTTAACGACTAACCACATCGCTGTAATGTCAAAACACTTAAGAAAAATCAAATAATGTCGTGATCATATTTGTGTTAATTGATTGTAAAACAAACCAGGCTTAAAGTTTAATCAATCTATAAGAATCAAACGTCCAAGAAAAACATTTCCAACATTAAAAAACAAACACAGCCTTAGTAACCACCATGATGCCACAAGTGATCCATAAAACACTTTTACGAGCACCATCCATAAGCGTTCAGTGCCTCAAATGAGTTGTTTTATTGGTCGTTCCAATTTAGTGGCCAATTATCGATCCTCAGCCAAGATACGTTGCAAACTCGTCCGAGACGCTGTTCAATGCCAGCAATGGCAAGGTATCTCATAATCACATTTCTTCTTCTTCTCCAACAAAATTGGTTGCTATAAAATTCATATATAAACAAAACCACCACCACTTAACTCATTCCAACAGCACCGATCCCTCTTATTCATCAGTTGCTTCCCCAAGTATACGCAACGCCAGTATCCTTGTCCTCCTTTGAGTTCAAATGGATTCAGTTGTTTACATTTTTGTCCATTCCCCATAGTAATGCCACAATCTCACAGCCACTGCCATCCCCATCAGTCAACTGCTGCTCCCTTCGAATATCATCAATTTTTCAGAATGCACAGCGCCGTTCAACGGGACTACTCCCCTTCGACCGGCACTCTCAGTAAGCGTAAGGAAGTCATTACGAAGTTATTTCGTTTTCCATTCTTGCCAATGTTTCCTCATAGCACCGTTTTTTAAAACAAGGTGTTTTTTCCGAATCAATGTTCATAGCTAGACACACATGTGGAAACGTGAGAACAAGCATGCCACGTAAACAAAATAACACTTGACTCTGTCATATTGGCATCCTTTGCTGGGTGACTGTGTAGAGACACCTTTTGCAGCCAGGGGTGCTTTGAGGGGGAGCATTTGTAAAACCACAAAGGACTCATAGTCTCAGCTATGCAATAATTCAAGGTGCAATTTGACGTAGAAAGTCGAGCATTTAGAGCGCAGGCATGAAAGTGTTCCGTCTCCTCGTATTAAAGGCCGGTTACATATTCCAATTTTATCTTAAGAGATGTATTCATAGTGACTCTTCGTTCCATATTTAGAAGAGAGTTGAGGCAAAGTAAGTTCATTACATGCAAGGACTAATTTAAGCCGCAGAATGAACTGTTTGCATGTAAATAGTGGCTTTAAAAAACTGACATAAACTTTAGGGATTAGAATTAAAACATTGTGGAACACTTAATATGAATTCAAAATAAAAATTAATTTTTAGGAAATGTCTTGCATCGAAGGAGGCTGTGTGTTGTTTAATATTGAGTGAAATGTGTTCTTTGTTGAAAGATTTGGGGACAAACATTTTTGCGTTTTCGTAAAAATAAACTCAGCTCAAACGTCAGTCAGAAAGTAATAACTACACTTACACCACGACCAATTTAAAAAAGACATGCATATAATAATTAAAACTATTATAAGTCAGAAAGAATCTGATAAGCATAGTTGTATTTGTCAGTGGACCTATTTTAGAGTTCCAATTCTAGAATATTAACGACCAGTCAAGAGCGTATTTAGACAAACAGAAACTTTTAAGGCGAACATTGGAGCATACACTAATTGTAGTTCATGGTGTCCACTAACAGTACAAATTTCAATAACAAGGTTCTTCAGAAGAAAGAAGAACAGAAGTGGCGATAAGCTGTGGCAAGAATAAAAGCTGAAAGTTTTAGAAAGAAATAAAAAGTCTTCCAGAAACTATGCGGTGCAAAACATGTTTCTTGAGGAACTTTCCCATTGATGTGCACCATTTTAAACGCTTACTGTCTCTGTTCCATTTGAAGTATATAACCTGGCGTTGTGCATATAGATATTTGATTAAGTGCATGCCGCGGCAGAGCTTAGAGAAACTTCTTCTCCATACGCCGTCAATATGACCTACAACAAGAAGCTAGAATTGTACTATTTATCACAGCACGAGCTGTGAACTGATAATACACAAATAACATTTTTTTTACAATCAAGTATTCGCGTATTCACTTCTACAATCGTACGTATACAATAGTTATCCAGCAGATAATGGAGAGCTGTAGCTTTTCCAGAAGTCCATACCTAGAGGGTTGAAGGTCGTCTGTACTCATAAGAGGCTTTCATAAAGCCCATCAAAACGTGTTGTTGAGGCGAAGTCTTGGGTCAAATTCATTTATTTAAATTTCTACGTGCCTGCAGCCTATAGGCCATTATTTATAGTCCCGAACAAAGAGAATTGGATCACTTAATTCAGCAAAAAAAGGCGTTGTAATAGTTATACAGAAAAACTACGAGGACTCTGCATGTCAACTGGACTTGTACTCTAACAGGAATAGTGCTGGCATATCACCAGGTTGAGTGCATTCATTATTATTTTTATTTATTTTTGTAATAGCTTTTCCACCAAGTGAGAGTGCAGGTCTTTCCCGTTTCTTGTTAACTCTCGCATTTTGAAAAAGCCTTGAGCAATTAATGGATACAATATATATTGTCTACCAAATTCTGTCCAGGAAACTTGTTAACTTTAAGGATTGCCCAAATCTGTGCACATTAAACAACTTCACACTATCCTTCAACAAACTCCTCACGTTTTCAGAAACAGAAACAGAAGCGACCCCTTCCACAAACCCTTGAAATCATAAATCAGAACATACAACGTTGCTCAACTTCGACAATGACTGCCAAATCCATCATAATCTCGGGAACACGTTGTCTTTTAATGTTAGTGTCACATTAACCGACAACACTAAATAATGAATAATTTATGGTGCAGAACTTCGAGCACATAAATTTGAAACAAGCGATTTAGTATCTCGCTGTCTATTGCGCATTTCCTTCAATTGAATTAATTATTTCTAGTTGGCTACTAATGGATCCTATTCCTAGCAACAATCCCTGCGCCTGATATCTTCGCTGTCAACAAGAACGTAATTTTAATAAATCGATATGCCCTAATTCCATTATACTACCGTTAAAAATACTCTCGACAATCTCGTACTGCGACACTCCTTCAGGTATCCGCCAATAATGACTCCCCGCAAAAGCCGGGAACAAGGAATGGTGAACAGAGAAGATGGAACATAAGGAGCAAAAGATCTATTCTTTCCTTGAATAGACACGAGGGCAAAGTGGAGTGTTTTATGAATATATATATATATTATATATTTTATATACATATATAGTATTATATATATATTATATATATATTTTATATATATATATATTATATAAAACATATGCAAAAAAGAATACTGTCGAACTTTGAACGAAACAACCATTCGTAAAGCGTAAAATATTTTTCAGTCAATATATCTATCGATTTGGAATTTCCGCGATATAAATATTTTAAAGCATTATTGGAGTTCTGAGTTTAGAGATAGATGTTGCATGCTCTGTAGGGAAAGTGATGTGAAATTTGCTGACGAAACCAAACAATTGCAACCTCGCATTACCGTGCTCTTCAATGCAATAGAGTACAAGAAGCAGAAGAATTATACTCAAGTTTTGGCCTATATAAAGTCAAACAAGGCAGCGCCAATGTACAGGCTGCCAAACAATTATACAGTTATACAAGTCTGACATAGCGATTAAACAGTTGTGAATAAGATCGTCAAACCGGTGTAAAGGTATGCCAACACAAGTAAGCAGCGCATTCCGAACAGTATCCCACGGCATGATATTGCGTTTAGTCGAGAGATAAGCAACTCCCTTATCTCTGGTTTAGTCTATCTATCCTATCGATGTTAGGTGTGTTCCCGTACTTTCTATACTGAACTCTCTCAGTGGGGATAAATCTCTCTCAGAAAAAGGAAAAGTACGGGAACGCATCTAAACTTAATGAGTAAAGTATGTCATTAAGAAATATTAAATTCCCTTTTCGATACAGAAAACAAAAACAACAAAAAGATTTGAGACACATACATAGAAATAATGGGTCAATGCGCACTTATCTCTGTACGCACACCAATTCATTTGATATAAAACCAACAACCTACCCACAAACATTTCTTGTGTTAAATTGGGAAGGGTGGGGAAATATTTTACTCTCTCGAGAGAGTGCTCATTTGACGTAAAACCAATTTTTTCGGAATACGGGAACGCACATTGTGTTGTTTTTCGGATACGCGAACACACCTATTCTGACATTAGTATGAAAATAATAATAATCAGCCTTAAAGCCGCAGCATAAAAACGTGGTAACAGGTATGGGACAGATCCTAAAATAGGAGCTATACAAATCGGTAAGTCCTAAGCATTACGCAACTCATTGGTCATGATTATTTCCGGGAAAATCTTTTCAATCGTATTCGTTCTGTGATCGGTATATAAATGAAAGAACTTTATTGCGCGAATTTGGTGGACAGCCAATACTAAACAACATTACACAGTACATACTGATATCCATATTCGCATGAAGATCGGCGACTCTTGAACCCAGATAACATAAGATTCCCTGGGATGTGGTTTTAGTCAAAAAGATCCTGGTTATACCAATGGTCGTCAGTTTTGGCTTCTCTGTAATGTTTCCACTTTTCAACGCAAAATAACGCATATGCTTATGCATTGACAAAACGGACTGTCAGTGATGATGAATAAGGTCAAAGGGAAGCCTTCCACAAAAATGTTTTTCATCACCTACAGTGAAGAACTATATCAGCTCTTAAATATGAACTCGTAACGTAGGATTACCCCTTTTCTGAAGCACTGCAACACAATCTAAAATGTAAACAAATAAATAAAGTTAATTGCACTACAGTGCACAGGAAGCAGGATCTAGCTTCTTTATCATGCTATTGTCCTCTCACAAGTGAAAGAGATGATATGATTTTCGCCAACTCTGTGTGGTGAAATTTGAGTATTCGTTGTGTTATCCTCCACGAAAAAATGAGAAGTATTATCCTTTTTTAAATACTTTTGATGTTCTTGCGTTTAAGAATATGCGGCAAACAAAACCGCCGACATTTTACGATTTCAAAATAATTTTATCTTTGCAATCGAGTACAATTATTAAGTTGTTTCTATATGAAAACTGGAAGCCTTTTATGACATATGTATCTTACAACTTAAATTACTGGTTTACTCACAAGGTATGTTCCAATTCATTTGTGCAGAGAAATTCGTAGTTGAGTAGTTTGAATATAAATCTCTTCTGGAGTGAGTAAGCTTGCCGAAACACATGAAACTACTTTTCGTAGAAATTCGCAAAATTAAATGTAAACAGCTATCGGATATACAATATCAGAAGTTTCTTTTAATTTTCACTTTGACAGATAACTGCCCACGGAATTTTCTTCGGCAGAAATTCGTAAGGAGGGGAAATATATTACTCTCTCATGAGCTCTCTCTTCTACGACAAAAACAGTAAATGGAAGACCTTTTGAGAGTTTTTCGAGAAAATTTCGTAGACATGCGTAGCATTTCGGAGCTATTGACGATATACGGAAAAGAAGGTAATGTACTTCTCTCCCAAATTTGCTGTTGGTTTTGTGTAGAAAACGTGAATTTGACATATTTTAATGACACACTTTACACATTTGGCTTAGACAGATTTACCCCACTTTTTAACAAATGACGGATTTTATTTATATTTTTTTTTATTTATATTTAGTGCAAAAAGTACTGGAACACACCTTATGTTTAAATGTGTATCATTTGTAGCATGAATTAAATGAAAGTCGTTCGTTATTTTATAATTAATTAAAATATTTATATTTTTATTTTGTTTAATTCTTTAAAGAATATATTTGTTTATTTGAAATTATTTTTTTTTTATTTTAAGTTTCCGAATTAATTTTCTTTTCAATTGCAAGAGAATTCTCATAAATTACTAATTTTCTATTCTTACTCAAAAGTACATCTTACACCCACACAAGCTTTAATAATAATGGAGTTCAAAGAACATTCAGAACTTTAATTTAACATATCATTAATATTATTATTTTTATCTTATGGCTTTAGTACATTTTTATTATAATATTCGTTAAGTAGTTGGTGTACATGCTGAAGTTCTTCCATAAATAATTTATTTTGCTTATGTCTCTATTCTCTTATCGTTATCATTCACGTCAGACCGATTACCTACCTTTGCTTTGAATCGTTTCAGTAGATATCCCGCAAGATATTCCAATCCATCGTACTTGATGTCGTACCCCCAGGTCCTCGTATGATTTCGTGCCACTAGCATGAATGGCAGATATGTCATCCAAAGTCCATCTTTCTAACTCCCAAACTTAACTGTGTTGGCGAAATGATATTATTTATTACACTGCACTCCTGCCGTAGCATGAAATTCTCGAGGGCTTACTTGAGACCTCGTACATGCAGTAATTCCTTTTCATTCTGGAGGGAATTAACTTGAGTCTGCAGGCTTTATATTAACTCAACTCCTTTTTGTCTGAGACTTCTTGGTTGCTATATTCATTCAGCAAATAATCCACCACAGCTTGGTTATTCCGCCATCGAATTCTTTCTACCCTTTCAGCATTTAGTTGATCTTTTTCACTAGACATAGCACCTGCACACAGAAGATGTCCTGATAGTACCTTCGTCGTCTCTCAATATTCTAGCGTTTTTGGGACAGTGGCCGCCGTGGCGTAGTGGGTAGGGTGCGACGCTCACACGCCGTAAGGTCGAGTTTCGATTCCCGGCTGAACACCTCGAATTTTTCACGGCACCACCTCTTTCGAGCTGCTGACAACACTCAAAGAGTAATAACTGTCTAAGAAAGCTTCTCGAATTTCGCCGTTCGGAGTCGGCAAAAAACTGTAGGTTCCTTCTACTCGTGAGAGAACAGTCATGCGCACAACACGAGTAGTTGTTGAGCAAGCACAAGGTCCCCCTGTGGACTGTCGTGCCAACAATTATTATTATTATTATTTTGGGACAGTAATATAATAATTCATGCCATAACTTAAGTGCACACTGATCCTTATTAAAGTGTTTTGAGCATATATACGCGTTTTTTAAATTTTGTCTTTTCGGCCACATTGAGTTTGGCAAACTTTTGTCCTTTTAGTATCTCGCGGAAAACGAAAAAATTTTTGTTTTTCTTTACCATTGTTTTCTTTATTTTTACATTGATGCTTATTGGTATTGTTGTTTCAACCAAATACTGCAAAAATGTCCATTTTTTATCAAATTTTCACAAATAATTACTTAAATACTTCGCACCAATACAAACTTTTTCTTCTTATGGCGCTGCAGTCTAGGGTGAACTTGAGCCTCAACTAACATGCCTAGCTGCCCCCAATTGCGCACTCTAAGTTGGTTGTGGTCCTTTTCTCTCGAAAAGACTAAGGGCTTCCTCATCCGCCTTTGCTAACGTCAAAGTTTCCGCGCCATAAAGTAGGACCAGAATGATCAGGTTGTTATATAAAGCGAGCTTAGTCCTTCGAGAGCCCAAAGAAACAGCGATTGGCAAGAGTGATTCTGCGTTTGATTTCGATACTGATGTTGTTGTCCCTGTTTACCGCGGAGCCGAGGTAGACGAAGTCCTTGACTACCTCGAAGTTTCTGCTGCCTAGTGTGACGCTCTGTCCGATACGTCGATGTTGTGTGTCCTTTTTTGATGACATTTTTGTTTTTGAAACATTGACGGCTCGCTGTGCTCGTCCGATCACGTCAATGTCATCAGCGTAAGCTAGCAATTGAACTGACTTCTGGAAGATCGTGCCTCGCGTGTTGACTTGTGAGTTATGCACGATCTTCTTGTCTCACACCTTTTTTGACATTGAAGGTCTCGGTGAGTTCGTTACCGACCTTGACGGAGCAACGATGGAGACATCGCCATTCTACATAATCCGACGAGCACTATGCACTGCATAGTTCGTCTCTATGCACACTGTCATATGCGGCCTTAAAATCGATGAGTAGGTCGATTTGTACTTCTTCGGTCCTTTCCAGGATCTGCCTTAATGTGAAGATCTGGTCTATTGTGGACTTCTCTGGTCTGAAACCACACTGATAGGGACCTCTGAGGTTTTGGACAAACGGTTTCAGACGATCACACAATACGGCAGAGAGGATCTTGTATGCGATATTAAGAAGGCTTATCCCTCGATAATTGGCGCAGTCAAAGGGGTCTCCCTTCTTGTGGACCCGGCAAACGTCGCTGAGATTTCCCTTATCGAGCACTTTAAATAGTTTTGCGGGCAGTCGTTTCGCTCCAGCAACTTCATTCGACTTCAGCTTGTCGGGAAAACGGAACTCTTGTCTATCATCATCCAAATCAACATTCTGCCTAACAGCGGAATTTGAGCAGTCACCGCCATTAAGGTGTTTACACAAATGATCCTTCCAGATTCTCAGCACAGACTATGACTCTACTACAAGTTGCCCATTTTGATCCCTGCGGGCTTCGGTCCGAACCTTGTATCACCGTATAGCCGTTTTACATTTCGGTAAAACTTTCGGACTTCAGTCCTGCCATAACATCTTTCCATTTCCTCGAGCACGCGCTTCTCATGCTCTTTCTTTTTCCTGTTGAAAAGCCGGTGATCTTCCCTTCTTCTCTGTTCGTAGAGCTCACGAACAGCCCTCGTTGTTCGATGCAGCATTGCCTCATAGGTGTCTTTTGGGCTGCATGCGCTTGCCTGCACTCGTCGTCAAACCATGAGTTCCTTCAAGGTGGGGATATGAAATCCAGCACATCAGTGACTTCTTTGATGGCTTCTTGACAACGTTTCCAGCCATCTTCTATGGTTAGTGCAGGCAGCGCCGAACTCTGAGCGAGTTTCAAGGAGACTCGGTCGGGAATGGCCTGTCACGACTCCGCTGATCTCTCGATATCCAGGTTCTTACCTTGGCTACAACAAGGTGATGATTCGAGACGATGTTGGCACCTATGCAGGTTCTGACATTGAGTCTGCCTCGAACAACAAATTCGCATCCGAATAAGAGCTGCCTTCTCTCTCTGTAGCAATCGCTGTAGTATACGTCGCAGTTTTTCATCGTTTTTTTGGCGGGCCCATTCCATCGCACCTCGTGAATGGCGGTGATGGCCGCCTTGTAGCAGTCAAGGGCCTCTGCAAGTTGTTCGGATGTACGTGGCCTGTTAAGGGACCTCACATTTTACGTGCAAGACCGAAAAACGTTGTCCTTCAAACGTTTGCATAGGTTATCAACAGTTGTTTCTTCCGAGGCATTCCTCCAAGGCATATCGGTGTTTCTGAACTATTTTTTTTTCCACGTAGTGAGGAAGTTAATCTCACGCACAACCCACAGACTGGTAGGTCAGGCCCATTATATAACACTCGGGCAGAGGGGTTCGCTGCATACATTTGTTCACCACATAACGGGTGTTGGGAGGGTGGGTGCGCCGCGGGGACGCTGTATGTCTACTTGAACTGTGCACTAACGAGGATAGTTTTAGTAGCTCGCCTTGTTGAGCGCAATCATGCCCCTCCGACAATACAAACGTCAACTTTCTATGCGGCGGGTGACGTCAGTTGACAGAATGAGAGAAAAAAAATTTATGACAGAAAACCGTTACCTCTTATTTGGTGGATTCCAAACACCAAAACAGAACAAAACAAAGCAAATCAACCCAAAGTCTGTTCCATATATTGTAATCTTGCTGCAGTTTATTTTTCTATTTCAATTAAGGTTTTGTGTATACATATCTATCCATATTGTGTTACCACCCTAGGCGGTGACTGTTGTATAAACTGTCAAATGGTCTCGACCATTTTTTTTGACATAAGATTATTTTGTATTAATTGACGTGTAGGAAGTAGTGACGAATGTTTTGAAGATTTATTTCGCGAATCCTAACAACACCCATCACAATGGATCCAAATACAGACGATTTACTGACCTTCAAGGATTTCTCAAGCACGTCTAATAGTCCGCCACCGGCTCAAATAAGTGTGAATTCTCCACAAAGGAGTAATCCAACTGGACGTGCAAGAGATCCACTACAAGCACTCATCTATGACATGACTGAAAGTGCGAAAGTGCTAAACGGCGAAAATAGTCCAGAAAAGGGCACCGGTTCTTTGGACGGGAATGATGAGAACGCTCCCAAGCCAGTCTCATTTCTTACAATAGAATACTATCAGCAGTTCTTCAACGTGGACACATTCATGGTTCTCGATCGCATTGCGATGTCAATGATTCCAAAACGAGCTCCAAAGAACTATCTTAAGTCACATATTGGGGAGAATCCCGATTTATATGGACCGTTCTGGATTACTGTGACTTTGGTTATAATGAAAATTTATTTGAATCTGCGAAGAGCTAATAACCTTTAACTTCTAGATATTCTCCATTGCTATTGCCGGAAACATTGCGAGCTACCTTCAGCATGCAAGTGAAACCTATCATTGGCGTTATAACTTCCATTTAGTGTCATACGCAGCATCCTGTATCTTTGTTTATGCCTGCCTCTTGCCGGGAGCTTTGTGGGGTCTCCTGAAGTACAGTTTAAAACCAACCGAAGAGGATTTGGAGACGGAAAACGTATGATGTTAACAATTAAAATTTAATGTCTGATTAACTCTGTTTTAGGCTGCTTACACTCCGAGTTTATTGTCGTTAATGTGTGTCTATGGATATTCCCTGGCTATTTACATTCCTGTGTCAATTTTGTGGGTAATTCAGGTGAGAAACTATATTAGGAAAACGTTTCTTTATAATTTCGAAAAATTTCCTTAACTTAGATCTCTCTTCTTCAATGGATCCTTGTGTTGACGGCCGCGTTTGCATCGGGTTCTGTCCTCATTGCTGTCCTTACACCAGCATTGCGAAACTCAAAGATTTCGCTCTTCCTCATAATTGGGATTCTGGGGGCACACTTCCTTCTAGCTGCTGGTTTTATGCTGTACTTCTTCCATGTTCCAAGCAGCGGTCCGGATGAAGTTCATGAATTGTTGAAACAAGTCACAGCTGCTGCACAAGTTGCCACCCCTAAGACTACAACGGGTTAGAGAAGAAATAACTCTATTCCAATGTGTAGTATTAATATAGATGGAAATTGTTTCTCATTTTTTATGATGCGTCAAATAAAATATAACATCGATCTGTAGAATACTTTAGATGGTTAATTGCAACTCATTTTTAACTCTAGGAGTGTGGCTGAGATTTTGCTGAGCCACAGAAATAGCATTTGCGAACACCAGCGAAGAACATAAAGAGACATCTTCAGGGCAATAGTAGAACAGCACTGACGTCAATTACCGAATGCACTTCGTTTTATAGTTAACATCAGAAACATCACCATTAACACAATATCAGGCAAAAGCAGCATAAGTTCATTATTTAATAATATTTTATTTAGTTTTGATGCTCTTACAATACGTTACTATTGCTAGTTCATATCAGACTTATTGGGTTCTGTTTTATAACGCAAAATAAGCACACAACGCACCCTATAAGGAAATTTTTCAAACACCTCCCAATGAGCTCACATTTCAAATCACACCAAACTTCACGCAATATGTCCTTTCTTCCGCTTCTCTTTATCGAGCAAGGTTGGTCTAAGTGAAATTTATACTATATTTATCTAATTTTAAGTAAAAATGTGAGTTTTTCGGCGAAATCAAAGCCAAAAAGCACATTGAAACATATCTTAAATAATTTACTTTCAGTTTGCATGTGAATTACGTAAAATCGATTTGTTTTGTGCTGTGCATGTGTTTACGTTGTCAAGAAACGTGAAAATTAACATTTCCCATTTATTCCCACAGATGCCTGGAGTAACAGTTAAAGATATTGACCAACACGCTGTTGTTAAGCACGTCGCTATCTTCTTGAAGAAGTGAGTCTCGCCACAACTTAACTAATCATGTTCCATTTAATATCTCTTGTTTTCATTTTTTTCCTTTAAAGGACTGGCAAACTAAAGGTTCCAGAGCAAATGGACATCATCAAGACCGCCAAATACAAGGAACTCTCACCATACGATCCCGACTGGTTCTACATTCGCTGTGCATCGATACTTCGTCACTTGTATCACCGAAGTCCAGCTGGTGTTGGTTCAATCACCAAGATCTATGGTGGCCGCAAACGTAACGGAGTTCATCCGTCACATTTCTGTCGGTCTGCCGATGGTTGCGCCCGCAAAGCCCTCCAGGCTCTGGAACACATTCGGTTAATTGAAAAACACCCAGACGGTGGCCGTAAATTGACATCAACTGGACAACGTGATTTGGATCGCATTGCCAACCAAATAGTGGCTAAGCAAAGGGACGCCCGCAAGGAAACCGGCCCAATCGTGATTTCCAAGTGAAGTTAGTTGTTAGCGCAAGGAGAAATGGTTTTCAATAAAGAAAATCTTTTTTAGAAAAGAATCGTGTTGAAGTGTGACGTGTGATTATTTTCAATTAGAAAACAGTTTTTTTTTTCGCAGGTTACATTTTCGTTTCTACACTGCTAGAAGCGGAACTTCGTCTTATACTAAGCCTAGCTCAGAAAATCACTGACAAGTGTTTTTCTACGGTGTGATATGAAAGAAAGAAATCACAAATATTCCTACAAAGCAATTATGTTCGTTTACTTTAATTATTCCTGTTATCTGAAAACATTTCGTCATATATAATTTCTACGTTCAACAAAACGGAAGGACTAATGGGTCTCCGTGCAACTTGCTTTAAAACACAATTTAAAGTAAAAATATGAGTCAAAGGAGTCACATTCCTCTTAGTAAAATCAATGCTATCGAAAACTTACTTATGACTTAACAGATATGCGGTATTTAGCGAGACATAAATGTCGACAACAGATGTGCCTATATCCAAAGTCTGTTCAAATGATGGCTTACGCGGATGACACTGGCGTGGTTGGACAGTCACGACGAGCTGTAAATGAGGGTTCTGCTGACACTGAAGAGAAACCAGCTAGAATGTGTCTAACGGCCGATTAGGGCAAAACAAATGCTTTTGCTGCGCAACACCAACATCTCGGACAGAGCATCATAATAGAAGGCATAAACTTTAGGGTATTTAAGGAATTCATCTACCTCGGCCTTGAGGTTAACAGGGACAATGTTACCCGAACGGGAATAAAGTGCAGAATTACTCTTATCAGTCGCTGCTTCTATGAGCTTAAGAGACATTTGACTAAACACTGGTCGTCGCCTTTTCAACAAGGAGACATTTCAATCACTCACACGAGTTTTCGACATTTGTGTCATTACTTAGGCAAATTTGTCAAAATATCTTGATATAGGACTGAAGCTGTTGAACCATTATAATCCTGAAATTTATTTTCAACCGTGGCGTAGTGAGTAGAGTGCGACGCTCACACGCCGAAGTGTCTAGGTTCGATTCCCGGCTGAACACCTCGAATTCTTCACGGCACCACCACTTTCGAGCTGCTGACAACACTCAAAGAGTAATAACTGTCTAAGAAAGCTTCTCAAACTTCGCCGTTCGGAGCCGGGAAAAAACTGTAGGCCCGTGAGAGAACAGTAGCACGCACAACACGAGTAGTTGAATTGCAAGCTAGTCCCCGGTGGACTGTCGCGCCAACAATTATTATTTTCATCAAAAATTATCTTCACCAATTAGGTTGATTTCTGACTGAATGCTTGGTTTGGATTCCATCTCAAATTAGACCATACCGCCGCCGCGTTTAAGGGGCTACGAGAAGACATTGGTTTATACTAACAAGCTGATAAAAAGAAGCTCAGTCTAAATATGCAATATTTATATTTTAGTGTTGAGTTGATAAACATGCTGAGAAAGTAAAGTACAACAAGGAAAGAGCCATTTATGTGCAATGTGTGGTTTTTTTGATAGCGTTTAAGTGATAGTAAACAACGCTGGGTTTTGGAAACATTTAATTCGACTCTGTTCCTTTTACCCCAATCTAACATGCGATCAAGGCTGCAATTTAATGTACTTAACATACGCCAGTGCTGCGAGTCTGAAAGGACAATTTCTTCAGACACTTTAACGGAGATGAGGGCTCCAATTCCGCTGTAAAGCAGAATAATCTAATCAATTAGGACGATGATAGACAAGAATTCCTTCCACCCGACTTAGACGAGGTGAAAATAGCAATATCGAAGCTGAAGTAGAACAAGCTGCTGGAGCGGACGGACTACCCGCAGAGCTATTTAAAGCTGGAGATGACCTGGTTTGGCGCATGCACCAGCTCATCTGTAAGATATGGTCTCAGGAAAACATGCCTGATGAGTGTAATCTCAGGGTCATTTGCCCGGTCCACAAGAAGCGAGGCTCTTTTGACTGCGCCATTTATCGAGGGATCAGCCTTCTTAACATCGCATACAAGATTCTCTCTACCGTATTATGTGAGCGTCTGAAACAGTTTGTCCATAACCTGATAGGTCCCTATTAGTGTGGTTTCAAACAAAGGAAGTCCATGATAGAACAAATTTTCAAATCCTGGACAGGACCTAAGAAGTACAAATGACGTGCCCTATGGGCTGTACAGCGACTGGTCAAGCGTCTTCGGATACAACGCTTAAGATGGCTAGGCCATGTAGAACGTATGGATACCGCTGCTGTGACCAATTATAAAAAAGGTCGAAAGATCGTGCTGGCTGGAGAGGCATGTTGGTTGAGGCCTAGGTCCATCCCGGACTGTAGCGCCATAAGGAGAAGAAGAAGAACATACGGCCGAAGAGGAAGGACATCACAATAGAATTATAACTTTTCTTATATTCTATAATTCAGGTGTTTTTCGCTTCGTTTCCGTAATTATCCCTTGTGCAATCATAATTGATTCAATGGGGTACCTGCTGTAGGGTTTCATTATTCCCTGCCAAGGTTGCATTTTGTCTTAGGGATGAACTCAGCAAACGAGCGTTAACCGTTAGAGTTTATTCGATAAGTGAAAAGATCAGTGCAGTTCAAATAATTTACTTTATTTATTTCAATTTCAATTATTAAAGCTAACTTAAAGTTCATTTCTTCATCCGTCGTTTCTGAATACCTGTTTGTTAGTCATATTCATCATCATTCATCTCATCAGAAGTCAAACACAGGACTTGCACGCAATCATATTCCTATTTTTTTTTTGTTTTTTGAAAATACCAGTACACCAACTTTCAATTGGCTTCAGTTAATATTTAATATTTTATAAATATCATTTATTTATCATATTTAATTTAAACAAGGATATCATGACCATATTTGATCATACAGTTATTTTATATAACCTTCTAATTCATATACCGCACATACATATATAGGGTGTTTTGCATTTCTTATTTTTTATATGTTTATATATAGCTTTGTGGTATTTCATACGTTAATAATTTCAGATAGAAGAATTGTTTTCACGCGGATGACACTGGCGTGGTTGGACAGTCACGACGAGCTGTAAATGAGGGTTCTGCTGACACTGAAGAGAAACCAGCTAGAATGTGTCTAACGGCCGATTAGGGCAAAACAAATGCTTTTGCTGCGCAACACCAACATCTCGGACAGAGCATCATAATAGAAGGCATAAACTTTAGGGTATTTAAGGAATTCATCTACCTCGGCCTTGAGGTTAACAGGGACAATGTTACCCGAACGGGAATAAAGTGCAGAATTACTCTTATCAGTCGCTGCTTCTATGAGCTTAAGAGACATTTGACTAAACACTGGTCGTCGCCTTTTCAACAAGGAGACATTTCAATCACTCACACGAGTTTTCGACATTTGTGTCATTACTTAGGCAAATTTGTCAAAATATCTTGATATAGGACTGAAGCTGTTGAACCATTATAATCCTGAAATTTATTTTCAACCGTGGCGTAGTGAGTAGAGTGCGACGCTCACACGCCGAAGTGTCTAGGTTCGATTCCCGGCTGAACACCTCGAATTCTTCACGGCACCACCACTTTCGAGCTGCTGACAACACTCAAAGAGTAATAACTGTCTAAGAAAGCTTCTCAAACTTCGCCGTTCGGAGCCGGGAAAAAACTGTAGGCCCGTGAGAGAACAGTAGCACGCACAACACGAGTAGTTGAATTGCAAGCTAGTCCCCGGTGGACTGTCGCGCCAACAATTATTATTTTCATCAAAAATTATCTTCACCAATTAGGTTGATTTCTGACTGAATGCTTGGTTTGGATTCCATCTCAAATTAGACCATACCGCCGCCGCGTTTAAGGGGCTACGAGAAGACATTGGTTTATACTAACAAGCTGATAAAAAGAAGCTCAGTCTAAATATGCAATATTTATATTTTAGTGTTGAGTTGATAAACATGCTGAGAAAGTAAAGTACAACAAGGAAAGAGCCATTTATGTGCAATGTGTGGTTTTTTTGATAGCGTTTAAGTGATAGTAAACAACGCTGGGTTTTGGAAACATTTAATTCGACTCTGTTCCTTTTACCCCAATCTAACATGCGATCAAGGCTGCAATTTAATGTACTTAACATACGCCAGTGCTGCGAGTCTGAAAGGACAATTTCTTCAGACACTTTAACGGAGATGAGGGCTCCAATTCCGCTGTAAAGCAGAATAATCTAATCAATTAGGACGATGATAGACAAGAATTCCTTCCACCCGACTTAGACGAGGTGAAAATAGCAATATCGAAGCTGAAGTAGAACAAGCTGCTGGAGCGGACGGACTACCCGCAGAGCTATTTAAAGCTGGAGATGACCTGGTTTGGCGCATGCACCAGCTCATCTGTAAGATATGGTCTCAGGAAAACATGCCTGATGAGTGTAATCTCAGGGTCATTTGCCCGGTCCACAAGAAGCGAGGCTCTTTTGACTGCGCCATTTATCGAGGGATCAGCCTTCTTAACATCGCATACAAGATTCTCTCTACCGTATTATGTGAGCGTCTGAAACAGTTTGTCCATAACCTGATAGGTCCCTATTAGTGTGGTTTCAAACAAAGGAAGTCCATGATAGAACAAATTTTCAAATCCTGGACAGGACCTAAGAAGTACAAATGACGTGCCCTATGGGCTGTACAGCGACTGGTCAAGCGTCTTCGGATACAACGCTTAAGATGGCTAGGCCATGTAGAACGTATAGATACCGCTGCTGTGACCAATTATAAAAAAGGTCGAAAGATCGTGCTGGCTGGAGAGGCATGTTGGTTGAGGCCTAGGTCCATCCCGGACTGTAGCGCCATAAGGAGAAGAAGAAGAACATACGGCCGAAGAGGAAGGACATCACAATAGAATTATAACTTTTCTTATATTCTATAATTCAGGTGTTTTTCGCTTCGTTTCCGTAATTATCCCTTGTGCAATCATAATTGATTCAATGGGGTACCTGCTGTAGGGTTTCATTATTCCCTGCCAAGGTTGCATTTTGTCTTAGGGATGAACTCAGCAAACGAGCGTTAACCGTTAGAGTTTATTCGATAAGTGAAAAGATCAGTACAGTTCAAATAATTTACTTTATTTATTTCAATTTCAATTATTAAAGCTAACTTAAAGTTCATTTCTTCATCCGTCGTTTCTGAATACCTGTTTGTTAGTCATATTCATCATCATTCATCTCATCAGAAGTCAAACACAGGACTTGCACGCAATCATATTCCTATTTTTTTTTTGTTTTTTGAAAATACCAGTACACCAACTTTCAATTGGCTTCAGTTAATATTTAATATTTTATAAATATCATTTATTTATCATATTTAATTTAAACAAGGATATCATGACCATATTTGATCATACAGTTATTTTATATAACCTTCTAATTCATATACCGCACATACATATATAGGGTGTTTTGCATTTCTTATTTTTTATATGTTTATATATAACTTTGTGGTATTTCATACGTTAATAATTTCAGATAGAAGAATTGTTTTCCTTGGGTTTCGATATCGATATAAGATAATATGTTTTGATGATAATAATATTAATAATTGTTTAGTTGTTAAATATATGTTCTTTATTTCTTCTTCTCTAAGGCAAATTATTTTTTAATAATTTTGTTTTATCTCAAAGGTACAATAATATAAAAATCGAACGTTCACTTTTTTAGTTGTCTATTCAGAGGGAAGAGAGGGACCAAAAAATAACGATAACGATGTTTAAATTAATTTATCACATATCCAAAATTTAAAGAATAACATAAATACCTCGGGACGGTATAAAATATTACGCAGTACGGGTAGAGGTACAATCTAACAATTCTTGTAGGTGTAATAATTCACAGACAAGCATGATTGTTAAGTTAAACGAAAAGTAATATCATACGAATATTTTAAACACTGCCTTAGGTTTTTAAGTTTTAATTATTAGATTCTTCTATTCTCTTAGAAATTCATTTATACTATTTGAGTATTCGAAAAGAATGATGTAAACAAGGTCTGATATAATTTTTTCGGATAATTAATTTTTGAAGACATACGTTGATAATACACATGTGTTTGATTTATTGTTGTTATACACATTTTTGTGTTTGCTTTGTTTTAAAAATATAACATCTCTATCTTTTGTTGTTTTTTTTCTGTTTTTTATGATTATCATATAATACAATGTTTCTAAAAATAATTTTAAATTTCTATATCACAACATAACACATATTAAACATTTAGTTTTGTTTTCTTTTTATAAATTTAATTTTCGCTTTTAGTTGTATTTATTAAAACTAATATTTTGTATCATTTATCATTTTGTATGTTTTTTTCTTGTTTTAATTGTTTAAACAATGTAAGGCAAAGAAAGAAACGTGTAGACATACATTCGGTATATGCAAACAAGTTGTAAATAAATTATAAAAGCTAAATAATAGTTTTCACAGAACGAGTTACAATAAATTTGAAGAGGAAAAAAGTTCCCTTATTTAAATTGAAGTAAGATATATTATTTATTTTTATTGCACGATTTATTAAAACAGACAGTGAATATTTTAATTCATAAAAGGGTATTCTTAAAGCACGTTTGGGTTATCTGCCTTAGATTTTGAATAAGTTATTATAACTTCTTGTTCTTATCAAGTTTGGCTCACGGCAATAGTAAGAGCAAGTGAGTATACAAATTCTAAGGACAAGGACTTCATCATTATTGTGGACGAGGATAAACTGATCGATATGGGACTAGAAGAAAAAACAATTCAGGTATTGAATCTTTGACTTTGTTCAAATAAACGATGCTATTTTTCTTGCATTAGAGTTCTTTTATCTTGAGTGGGTTTAAAAATCATATTCATAAATTTGCAGTAGGCAGTGTAATGATCACCATGCATACACGGATCTTGTAACGTCGGAAGTACAAATATTGATTCTAGTTTCAACAGTTTCTTCATTTATAGAGGCTTTTTTTTTAAGAAGGATATAACCTTAAGATGGTTGGAAAATATTAGCAGACAGTGGAGAAAAATAACTGTTTTGTCCTCGAAAAATGATTTTATTATTGTGGTTACCTCTCATTTTTTAAAGTTAGAATAGATGCAAACATTTTCTTTATCGAAAATAAGACCTTGTGTTAAAATGGACTTGGATAACTTGATTTCTGCATAAAGTACCTTTTGAAACATGGTTTTTGTGATATATTTTTAATAGATTTAAAAAACTTGAGCTATAGAAGTTATACAGAAAGTGTCAGAATTTTTTTTAATCCATCCAATCCTAAAATTCGCAGAACTTACTTTACGTTTACATTTTTTTCTACTACTTGCACATTTTTGAGAGGTTTTATCAGCCTCGCTCGTATAAGGCAAGACTTACAAGAGCAATGCAGTAGACCAATATTTGGATTTGTCATGGATGGTAGATGAGAAAAAATAGTAGAAATAATTAATAAATCAAAGCAATGGCAAGATATTCTCATTAACATTTCGGGCTTTCATTATTTTATACACATCCCGTGGATATAGAAACGACAAATTATTCTCAGTCTCTACCTGATCCTTCCTAATTTGGTTATTAATCCCATATTATTTCTTCAATTATTAAGAAAAACTATTTTCCTGAGCCTTAACTTTCCATTAGTTAAGGGACAATTAAATATTTAATTTTTAAAAACTTAATTCTAAAAAAAAAAAAATAATTTCGAGTTCGGAGTGGGAAAAATTGGGAATTGGGAAAATCAATTCCAATTTTTAATGCTATAAATTCTGAGTCAGAGAAGTATGGAAACTGCATAATGTTCTTTGAGTACTCTTAAATATTTTCTACCATTGGGATTTAGAATATTCTAACTTCTTGCAATAGACGTATTATTTGAGAAAGTTCCCTCGTTAGAAAAAAACATATATTTTTTAGCATTGGTGGAGTATATCTCTAAAACGTAACACCTGGTGTAAGCGTAAACAGACAAGTTAATCAGTCCTTTTCCTTCCTTACACAAACATCAGAAGCATTGTTTCAGAGTGTAAACAATGAAGGAATAAATAATAAATAAATAATTATTTAAGTAATTAACATTATATATATCCCGTACTCCCATTTCTCAGTTTCCAAAACTCATCAACTCTTTCTCTGTTACAGGTGTCTTTTTGGCTTTTTCTGATGTAAAATATGTAGACATTTTTCATATTAGTACATTAGACATGAAACATTAGTCCTTTAAAATTTTTGGGTTTCAGTATGTTGCATTTCTTAAGCGTGTCTATTTTTAAAATAAAGTTTCGGTGTCGAATTTTTAGCTTTAGCATGACGTGTAAACTTTAGAGATTTGGGATTCATTCATTTTCTAAATTACATAATTAAACGAGAAAAACGGGAACAAAAACATACACTTTATGACTCGTTTTATTTTCAATTTGGCTTGTTTTTAAATTGGAAAATATAAATAAATATAAAAAACCATCTGATTTGACATGGTACAATATGTGTTTAAAAAATTTGTCGTAACCTCCATGTAATTGAATTGTGATTTTATTCCGAAATGTAAATCTATACGTTAAGAAGAAGACAGATCAATAAAAACGAATAAATCACTAACAAGAATAACAAAATTTCAAGTCTAAAATCTGTTTGGTGTTTTCTTTACGTTTGCTTTATTGCAATGATCATACACACTAGTTTACCCCACTGTGTGAAGCTACATTGTATTCCAATATACAAGAGCGCAACTATCAAGAGTGACTTGATTAGTGCTCCATAGGGAGTTATAAATAAACATCCAGGTAGAATTTAAGAAAAATAATAAAATCTCCGGATTTGGGAAGAGTTAGCTAGTGATGGTGCAGCTAATGGGGCAGATTCTTTCATTTTATCGCAAATAAAATGAAGACTGCTAAACGAACATGAAAATATTAAATAAAGATTTCATCCAGCTTCCACAACACGATGAAGTCCGTGAAACAGCCTTACAGGGTTAAGCTCACAGATACTTGACAGAAACCAAAATAAAACCAAAATTGACTTTAAAAACGAACGCAATTAGACTTAAAGAATCCTATTCTCTAAAGATTCTGCTTATCGAATAAATGCATAAATATTCAATTTTGATTTAGGACAGACAAATACACATGTTTGATTAGCAACATGTCTCGATTACTTTGGAGACTTTTCTCTATATCTGTTCTGAATCTATGAGTAATTCGTTTTTTCTTTTTGTAGTCAGCTTGAGTATCTTTTGTGTTGTCTAAATCTAGATTGAATTTTTTTTTTTAAAACCACGACAGGCATTCGTAGAAATCAATGTTTTGTTGCTTACTTCTTATTGGAACATCTTCGTATGATTGGTGTTGTGCCCGAATACTGGTAAGTGATGTGACTCTCAGTTCAGCGAGTTCTGCTCCTGCTCTCGAAATCATCTAGTGAATGCGTTTGTATAAAATTTGGCACCACTCCAGTGAGGAGTCCTAACCAAGAGACGATCCGGAATTGCTGCTGAGGAGTCCACCCCTTACCCAGTTGCTGCTTTCTTCGTGAAGCAACAAAATAACGTTTCTAATTAGAGGTTCGTATGCGGATGCCCCCCACTGCCAGGATGGCCGGCAGCGGCGGTCGATGGAGTGGCTGCAACAGGCGTAGTAGCGGATGCCGTAGCACCTCCGGTCAAGATTTCGTGTTCGTTCTTTGCTTGTCGCAACCAGTTGCGGAGATCACGGGTGCGTTCAACGAGACTGGTTGTGTAGTTGACAGCTCTGGGACTCTGCGATACGATTGTGTTGGCGGCGAGAATTGCACCACCCATGCGTCCAGTGGCTAATTGACGATAGGTTTCCAAGCGATCGGCCAGTGTCGGTATGGACTGAGGGGCGTGTAGGAAAGATGAGCCATTCGTTGTGCCTGACACCCCGCCAGATGATGAGAGTAGGTTTGCCCAGTTGAAGTCATTCTGGGGGCTGTTAAAGGGCATCGATTGATCTGGAAAAGAAATAAGAACATAATTGGTATAAATAATAAAGCCAAGCTTCATGGTTGCCCATCTCACTATGCCCGTGCTGCTTGCTAAGAATGTCCAGAATTTCCCTAATTTCCACGTTCAAAATCTCCAGGTTCTGAATACACTCCGAGGACTCCTGGTACATCTCCTTGCGTCGATTCAAGTTGTGCGTGTCAATGCTGGCAAAGTCGGTGCTGCTAAATCCCGAACTCGAGTGCGAAGACAAATCACTGAGCGTTGCATCGTCCTTGTTTTCCACAGCCAGGAAGTCCATGGGCTTCTCTTTTTCATAGATCCGCTGCAAGGACTGTTCCAGGTGTCGCAGACGAATTACTTTCTCGCCCAACAGAGCCCGAGTGCGATGCAAGTTGACCTCCATTTCAGTCAGCTCCTTCTCTTCCTGTATTAACTGATCTAACGAATGCCGTGTGGTATTGGTTTTGTGGTGCTGCTTAATTTCTCTTTGACGTGCGCGGAAGTTAGTGCGCTGAGTGCGCAGAGATTCCTTGGCACGACGTACTGAGTCTCGCTCCAAGTGAATACGATGCTTAAAGAATTCTAGTTCTGCCGAACTGGTTCCGGCGTGCTCGTTGGAGACGTCTGAGAATGGGTAGCGTAGATGATATGTTGCGTCCAAGGTATTGTCTGGGAACTGATCCTCGAGGTCTTCCAATTTCTGCAGTTGATGACGGAGATTTTCTACAGGGGTACAAGGCCTATCGCCCTTGAAGTTATCCGAGTTTAGTCGTGAAGTGGAGGCGGACTTCATGCGAGAGAAGAATTTCTTTCGTTGGTTGCTGCCGCCATTAGTGTTATTATTGTTCTCCTGATTGTTCTGGAAGGCTTCTGAGTCGGAATTTCCATTGTCGCTAAGAACTGGAGCTGGGAGGTAGCGGCCCTTAGTGTAGTTGTTCGATATGGTTGTGTCCGATTGACTGATGGAAGTCGTGTCATCGTGGAGTTGTAGGTGCTTGATATACTTTGAGGTAATTCCAGGCTTTCGAGCTTGCGAACGTTCACCGGATTTTTCGCGCAGCGGGTGCTCCCTTACGTTGTGCAGATGAGTTTTTGGAGGCACTGGCGGCTTGACCCCAGAGGTGGATAGCGAAAGGCTGCGGTTCTCGCTGTTTCCAATTGATGGTTTATTCGACATAGAACGCTCCGTTTCAGAGCCCGTGGTGGTGTTGTTGAGACTCTGCTGATTGAGGGCTGCTTGTTGTTCGCGGCGACGATTGCGGCGTTCCAGAGATAATTTTACGTCTGTCTTCAGTCTTACGTACTTCTCCTTCAAGCAGCGGTACTTATCTTCCAAGAGTCGCTTTTCACAGCGGATTTTCTCATAAAGACGATCCTCTCCAGTCTCTCGCATCCGCTGGCGCTCAACCTCCATTTCGTGTGCCAGCTTGTCGCGCATTTCGGAGAGTTTTGTGGCGTGCTCCTTCTTAAGTATCTCCTCTTCACTCTTCAAATCGCGTTCGAGATCCTGCAATATTTCTGTATGATTCTTCTGCAATGTACTCATGTGGGCTTTATGCTCATCAACCACCGCCTTTCGTTTGACATCAAGATCTTCTTCCATCTCTGCTCGAAATTCTTCGAGGCGCCTATCAAAGTCCTCCTCCAATTGGTGTTGAACTGATGTCAATCTTAAATCATGCTCGTGTCGTAGACTCTTCAACTTCGCTTCGTGTTCCTTCTTTATTTCCTCAATGTCCCGTTTGAGCTTCTCATCGAATCGTTCCTTCTCTCTTTGAATCAACTCCAACTTCTCCGCTTCTTTCTGCTGTCTGTATTTCTCAATTTCGTCCTCAAACTCTCGATCAATCTTCTCTGATACATTCGTGAGCTGAGAGTGAATTTCAGCCCGAACGGGAAACTGCGGCGCCTTTGGAATAGCTCCTGATCCCTTAATTTTATTTTCCAGCTCTACCACATCACGCTCGTGCTTTTTATCCATCTCATCCAGGTCGAAGGGAATGCTCTCAAACTCTTGTTCGGACTTATTTACGAAGCTTCTTACCGAGCTTGCTTTTGAGTCTGAGTCGGTGTCTTCATACAGTGGCTTTACGTGAGAAGTGTCCTTCATTTTGTCCAAGTATGAAACAGTGGAGGATGCCTGACTTTCTACACTAAGCGATCGTGTGGCGTCACTAAGGCGACTTTTGTCCTTGTCAGGGAAATCAACCGAATGACTTTGTGTCCTCAACATGGGCAGTAATGCTGGCTTGGGAGCTGGAACCACCTTGACTTCCTTTACGTGCTTCTCTATGTCTCCGAAGTCTTCTATATCATCATCTTCCTCGTCGTCATTGTTGTCCCAGTTATATTCGTCGTCCGAGATGACCGAAACCTCCGGACTTTGCGTTAATCTCCGAGAGCTGCTGGGCTCCTCCTCGGGGGAGTAGTTGGACCTCGACTTCACGTCGTCCAAATTAAATCGAACACTTTTCTTGTCCTCTGGACCGTCGTTTTCCAAACTGTCCGCCTTTCGGCGCATATCAGTTAAGCTGGAGTCGCGAAGAATTCCTTTAACTCCAGTGTTGACTACCTCCGCAAAGAGGCCCACGCCAGCGGTCTTCTCTTTGGACTCAACCAAGCTGTGCAGGTCTAAGTTCTTTCTTACATTTGACTTCAAGAACATGGCGCCAGTGCCTGAAATTGTGAAACCCCGCTTTGCCTCAGACGCGTCACCGCTGGGCGTCAACGGTTGATGTTGTTGTTGTTGCTGTGACTCGTTCGTGTTGAATTTCATAGCTAGTCCTATCTGCGGGTTGGTCTTTGTTACCTCGAAACGGGACATTTTTATTGTGGGAAAGTTCGAGCCAACGGGAAAGCTTTTCGTCCGAGATTCAAGAAAACGGTTAACACCACCACTGAAACCACTTGTGTTACCAGAGCTGAGGGTGCCATTCGATGTGCTGCCTTTGGTGCTATTATTCACTGGTGAAGACATGTCGTTTGTATTGTTCGAATCCATGTCTTCGTTACCCTGAAGGCTGCGAATACCTGAGTCTAACTGCGATGCATCGTCAGAGTTGTCGATTATGGGAGTGACGGCGGAGGAGGTTTGTTTCTGTCTCGCCTGCTCGGCTAGATCCCGATAGACTGCGTCAAGCGGGTGATCCCACTGTGAGTGTTTTGTTTTGATGTTATAATAATAATGTGCGTCTTGTTCCTCTGAATAACTGTAAATAAAAAATATGCATATACAATAATAATACAAGAGGTTACATGTAAATGAATTAGGGGTTATTGGAGAAAAGTTGTATCCGAAGACAATGAGCCCAAAAACAATTTTGCACCAGACATCAGAATTGTACTTTTGATGTAAGCATCTGATGGCGTTCCGCGTACAAAACGTTAAACAACACTGTGCAAAATAATAGCACCATCTTCGACTTTGCCACTTTAATGCTATTTACTTTTTCCTATGGACAGGCAGGAGCCTCATATTTATTGCACAACATGCTTATTATATCAAAATAATAGCACCACGTCATTAAGAATAGAGTTTTCGAAATGTACACCACTGTTTCGATTTTGTTTGTAATTACTTAAAGATAATATTTCAAAAGTCCAGCGTTGTTAGCAAAGTAAAATAAGTCGTGATGTGCATTGTACTTCAGAAAAGCGAGCCTTAATTAAAAAAATAGCTTTCTGAGGTAAAATATACAAGTTTATAAGTGAAATTGTTGGGTGTTTAAATAAAATTAAAAAGCCAAAAAAATAATACGCTCCACAGGAAGAAAAAAGAAGAAGAAAATCGAAACTAACCCCCGCCGATGAACGACATATAGTAAGATTAGTCAAACGTATCCCGTTTATGAACGCTAGGAAAATAAAAGAGGAGTTAAATTTGCCCGTGGTAACATCAAGAAGAAGAAGGCTGGTAAAGAAGAAATTACCAGAAAAGTCCCACTACTGTCAAAAATCAACCTACTAAAACGCACCAAATTTGTGAAAGAACACCTAAAACTAGGAACCTTCTAAATGACACAATATATTATGGACGGACGAATCCAAAATAGTTTTATTTCGTATTCCTTATTTGTGCGATCTGTAGTTACTGCAGCACTGCAGCTTACTACTTTTATTGGTGGTCCACATGGATCAGTACTGGGACCTACTTTTTTTATCTGTTTATGGAATCGTCTTCCGCACTTATTGCGGAACCATAAACTTAAAGTTTACTGTTTGGATATATCTGATAACAGTAACACAACTACTGTTATCAAATATATCCAACAACTAACGTTGTTTTATGTCATTTAACTTGTATTTAAAGATTTAATTTGAATATCATGAACCATGAAATTATGAGGTCTTACCTCCATGTATTTTTGAATTGAGATAAATGAATTTATTAAAGTCATCCTCTCACTTGCGTCACCCACAGGAATCGATTTTTTTAGAACCCGTTCAAATTTTCTTTCAATTTAAGTTAAAAATAGCTTGTGTGTATAAGAAATTGTTAGCTGTCCATAAATTTATTGATATCCTTTCTACAGCTCTTACAACTTTTCAAGCAGGTTCGGGAACTCAATCGTTTCTTTCCATACAACTTTATTTATCAAAAGGGATATACCGAGACGTTCTTGGAAATTCATTCTATCAATTCTGGGTCTAAGAATAGCAACTCGGCATTTGTTTGAAAGATACGAAAAGCTACATGAGCCCGCTTCTATTAACCCCAAAAATATTCACTTTTCAGTTGCAATCAAGAGTACTAATTGTCTGAAATTTCTTCTAATGTATGTTGCCACTTGTTCTGGGGAAAGCATACTATCCAATTTATTATTCTTTCGAAAATATAATTCTGACTTATTTACTTCGCTTACGCTAATTATTTGTTAAAACATTAATTTGAATTGATATCAACTGTATCTGATTACTGAATAATGACGTCACGACGACACACATCTGCTCGCAGATATCTGGTAGATTCGAATTAATATCCATATGGAAAACTTTTCAAACTACAAAGTGTAAAAGTTTATACATATATATTATAAGAAGAAAGCCTTCAAGTTGCAAACAATTCTACACAGAGCTGTTTGTTTTGCTCCGTGAAAGGGAAACATTTTTGGCTTCCTGACTTTCATCTAATCTGAATTCCAAGTTGACTGGTTTCGTTGTCTGTGTATTTTAATTGGGTGCTGCTCTTCCTGTTTATCAACTTTCTTGATATTTTTCTTGTTAGGTTTGGTGTTGTTTTACTTTCCATTTAATTCAATTTCAATTAATTCCCGTAATGAATTTCTGTGAATTGATCTGGTTGCCATGTTTGCTATTTTTGACTACGGGAATGGTTTCGTGAGGGAGGCAAGGATTATCTTGCACTGAAAAAACATTCAATAAGCATTACCTTGTTTTGGTTTTTATTAATGTTTGTGATGCATATAATGCAAGTTTGGGTCAAATAAGACAAATTAGCCTCATTGTCATTAGTTATTAGTTATTCAGGTTCTAAAGAAATAACTCTTTATGTCTTCTTGTTGTTTTGACATTAAGGTACGGAAAGCTGCGATGCACACATAAATATGTAATACACATGAAATGAAAGAATATAAAGGTTTTCGATATTCTTCCTGTTTCTATCCAGATTGTGCTTCCATCATAACCTTACCTTTCGAAAACTTAATAAATATAGGTCACCTTCCTGAGCTGAAAAATGTTTGTATCTCACATATTTGTATATTTTGCGATGAGTAGTAGTATAACAACGGTCACCATTTTGAACGGTCTGACTTGATTTAACGAAACCACGAATATGGTCGTCGTAAATATATTACGGTTTTAGCCCGATTACAGGTATGACTTTTTTTGAAAAATGTCCGGCGAAAGCCCGGGCTTTAGTTTTTACAATTTTGACCTAATAAATATACGAGTACTAAAATATATACACAATGACCGCCAGGCGAAGTGAATCTATGTATGTACCAATTTTTAATAGAAATTGTTCTTGGTTTAATACGTCTCCCTCTCTATCGTGAAATATTTATTTACTGACTTGCTTTAATATCTTCAAGGCATACCAACAATCCGCTGAAGTTAAAAAAAGTTATTAAAATCTCCAGTACTTCAAATCATATTCAACGCTTCGAATATACGATATGCAGATAACAAAATAAACACCGTTATTTATCACAATGTTTTGAATTACGGGGTTGAATTTTATATTTCGGGATTAAAGAACAAAAACAAATATTAATCATCGAAAATAGCTTTATTGTTCTTCAAAATATTCCCCATTAAGGTCTATACACTTTTGCATGCGTTTGAACCACTCTGATTGCGGTATCTCCAAAACATGCATTCTGAACGCATCAACCGCTTCTTCAGGTGCCGAAAAACGTTGACCTCTCATTTTATTTTTTACGTACGGGAATAAAAAGAAGTCATTCGGCGCCAAGTCAGGACTTTACGGCGGATGATGAAATCGATGTTTTGAGTGCTCAAAAATGCAGTTGTTTGAGCCGATGTGTGAAAGCTCGTATTGTTGTGGTGAAAAGTGATCCGTCTTCGGCGATTGGTTTACCTGATTTTTTGGAAGACAACTGGCTGGTAGTGGTGCGGTTGTCATTTGCTTGGAAGTGCTTCGTGCGTGAGCAACTTTTGTTGGATTTGGGTCAATTTGAAACACCCATACAGTCGACTGCTATTTACTTTCGGGCTCTTTCGCGTAAATCCACGATTCATCAACTGTCACGATGTCATAGGCGTGTTTCGAAGCACCGCAATCGTATTTTTGGAGCATTTCTTTCGACCAATCGACACGAGCCTTTTTTTGAGCGATTGACAAATTGTGTGGGATCCAACGCGAGCAAATTTTTTTGACGGTCAAATGTTCATGCAATATTGAATGTATGCTGGTCCCACTAATGCCTAAGGTTGTCCTAAACTCACGATTCGTCACATGGTGATCTTGCAATATCAGTTGGCGCACAGCATCAATGGTTTCCGGAACAACAACTGATTTTGGATGATCTTCACGAAAATCGTCTTGGAATGAACTACGACCTCGGTTTAACTCACCATACCATCGATAAGCACTGGTAATTGATGCAGCTTCATCGACAAAAATTGAATTAAGTTCATCGATACACTGTTGTTGAGTTAATCCATCTTTTAAGTTACTGTAAACAACAACAAGGTATGTCAAAACGTTCTGAGTACGTATAACCTCCAAAATGTCAAACTTTACGATAGAGCTGGCAGTTGCCAGATTGCAATACTAGGGTTGCCCAATCCCGAAATATAAAAGGCAACCTTCGTAATATCCAAAACTTATTATGTAATTATTTCCCAAGAAAACAACTGTCAGAAGCACATTAGGATTATTAGAACATTAATTTCCTAGAGCATATTTATAATACATGACGCCGAATACATCGATTCACACAAATTAACTTTCTGAAAGTTTGCCTCATGTCGGTTATAATTGTATTGGTGTATTGTTTTGTAAATGGTGCCGAAGCGAACGTGATTTGAACACGACGCATACTTCATAGTTTTAGGATTATAATGCATAGATAGTGGAGCAAAGAAATTGTAGGTTCCGGAAAAAAATTCAAATTGCATTTTTAGACCAACTGTTTTCCTATGAATTTCATACATCTTCCAAAGATGGTAGAATCCTTCCAAATATTTCGTGAATCCTGTGCAAAAGTATACAGTTAATATAAAAAATAGTAGAGTAAGCTTAATATGTTAAAAAAAAGTTGAATATATATGCCTCGAGTTTTAAATCTCGACCCGATAGGCATTTCAGAATTTTTCTGGGCAGTTGATAATCTCCAAATCCCGTTGGCAATTTAAAAGAGCTGAACAAAGTGCCACATGAATTATTAAAAATGTTAGCTGACTTGTGAATAGTTCATTGTCAATAATGCAACACTGGTATTATTACTCAATACCTACTGATTGCCGATTGTACGTATCAGTAATACACTACTATTGATCTGTGTTATACGCATGTTACGTTGTCCAAAGTTGTCATGGATTTGTTTTGGATTAATGTTTTCAAAACATTGGAAGTTGGTTGCATCGGTAAGGTTTTCTGCACTGGAGGCGAAAACTGTATTAATGTGTTCCCATTGATATGACGAAAATAAGCAGTTTGAATATTTTCAAAGTTTTCTGTACTGTAGTGCCTGAGAATTTTAAGGTTCTAATTAAGTTCAGAATTGTATTTTCAGTAATTAACAAATCACTCAGTAAGTCCCGGGACTGACATATAGGGGGCGCCACTTACAAAAAATTTATATTATTTTTCAAAAGATACATATCAAATTTTTCTGACAATCTGATCAAAAGAGGAGGTGACCGCCGAAACTGAAGTCCATTTTGAGGCCAATGATAAATCGTTCTATAAAAAAGGTATCGAAATGTACTTCCTCAAAAAATTATGGATGTTTTGTTAGTGCCGCCCCTTATATGTCAATCCCGGGACTTTTTGAGTGATGTGTTATGTTGTTTTAGTTTGAATCTAGAGTCTCTCTTATATCTTAGTCAAACATTTTTTTTGACGATAACTTCTTAGATACACTAACGTAATTAAGTGGGTTTTGAGACATTTTAGTTGGCAACCAACTGCTGTTGTCATATTTTGAGCATCTGTATCAACTTAATTGTCTTATTGATATTGTATAAAAACTTAGAGGAAAAAAGACGCAGAATACCGCATTTATCGAGGCATCAAACCTATTTCTATATAATATTAAATCGGATTTTTTTTTAAACGTAGTAATAAACTTCGTTCTTTGTATGTATATAATTTATATGAATTTATATATAATAGAAAATATGAAGTATAAGGGAGAGTGGAAGTATCTAGGAGGTACCATAGCATTTGAAGGGACTTATACAGCTTTTAAAAAAAGCACAATACGATTCGATCTATATAACCCAGTAACTGAACACGAAGAGGCAATTCGAAACTTCGAAACTATTCCAAGAAAGCTAAAGCTCTTTCAATTTGAAAAGTCAAAAGGAACCTTTATTTAAAATATTACAAAAGGGGGTATTTTTCTACAATTCTTATTTTGCAATCCAGGCCAAATTAAATATTTCCCATTTAATTTTCTCCAGTTGTACAATCAAAGTTATATAAACATATAGGCAAGGGAAACAAAAAAAACCTAACCTCAATCTTACCTTGCAATAAGGTCTGACTTTATAGAACAAACTCCATACACAAATTTAAAATATGAACCCTGTTTTGTGTGCAATTCATCCGTTAATAAAACGTGACTTAAGTTGAATTGAGAACTAAGAGAACCCCACTAGCTCTTGCTTAGTAAAAAAACAATTTTGTGAAGCAAGTATGCCAAATAAACCCTCCCGTTTATCCGAAACGAAAATTCGAACCAGCCGACATCTCTCTACCAACACAAATACATAACAAATCCAAGCACACGTTCCCAATCAAATCAACAGTGCTTGCAACATTCTTCGATTCTGTATTATCATTCCACTACAGTGAACCTTTAATTAAAATATACAAATAGAGCCAAGGTTATTTTCACATTACCCCTAGGGAAATAATCGGGTCCCTCTTTAATTATTGTCGTGTCATTTTTTTTAACACACAGTTTTGCAATATTCCTACGCCTTCGCATAGCACCTCCATGAACTCTTTTCTCCACTTGCACATCAAAGAAATATCATATTGCAGGACCTTCACATTCGGACCGAACTAATGAAATCGATAATGTTTAAGTGAGCTCCTACCAGGGCTAACATTGGCGGAGGCCAAGGTGATTATATAACCGAGACACGGGGAACTAGGGGGATTTCATATTTTCATATTTTAATTACCAAATCTTCCAATCGGACGGCAATGCCTGCATTAAACCCTCCTTCGCCAAGTAGAGTAGATGAGATTCCTTAACTGGATCAATGCCAAGTCTCACCGCATAGTCATTGATTTCTGAAACGAGATAACAAAGAGTAAGTTCATTAAGAGGCCGATATGCATACATAGACAATGAAACTTTAAGAGGAAAAGCAATAATATGAATAAAGGATAAAGTATCAAGTATCTGTGTCTTGTGTTTCTAGGAACAACTCATGGCGAGCGTGGGAGAGAGGAGGGAAATTAATTTTTGTTTTCACAAGCTGACAAAAAAGAACGTCGTCGTGCCCCACATTCAACAAAACGCAATAGCATTCTCTGATAAATAAAGGAACCAAGCTCTAGTTCAGACCAACCCCGGGGAGCAGCATCTGTGTGTGAGGACATTTCGTGTACCATCCTTTAGAAATCTGACAGCTTGATTCAAATGGAAGATCCACGGCATTGTTCAATGTTTTATGTGATTTATGAACATGTTGTGTTGTCTCATCCTCGGCTATTGCTTAACTTAACCTCAATTTATTAACATCAACCTGAATACAGCTGACATCCCCGTGCATACGACCTCTTTGATCCCTTAGTTTTTGGAAACAAACAATTTGTTTTGCGTTTTGTGCTGTGGTGAGGTGGACTCATGTGAGAACCCATTGAACACGGTCTGGACTTTTGTCTATTTAGTCTTATATATTTAATAGAATAACATCTGGGTTGACGATGCATATGCATAAATATAAGCTTCTTCAGAACGCTTGTATGCCCCGTCACTATGGGGGTTTCCGAAAAACAAACAACAAGGGATCAAGATAAAGTGGACAAATGCAAGTTACATTCAAAAATTGACCGATAGATTTCTGGAGCAATAAAATTATGGATTTCACATTTTGGCATTTAATTATAATATCTTGATGATCACATTTTACCAAGGTTTGAATAAAGTTAAGATCCTTTCCACGTAGGTTCGGTTTTTGCTCAATTACGCCTAAATCGTTTAAGCCAAAATGTTCTAAACAATCTTTACTTAAAATTGTCTTTCTTGTTCTAGTCACATGAAGATGTTTCTGCAGTCCACTTAATCTTGACATGAAATATATCTGAAATATCTATTGATTTTGAAAATATTAAGAGCAATTAAAAAAAAATATTAAGCAATTAATATTAAGAGAAGTTATTGGCGAAGTTCGAGAAGCTTATTTCTTAGACGATTAATACTCTTTGAGTGTTGTCAGCGTCTCGAAAGAGGTGGTGCCCTGAAAAATTTGAGGTGTTTAGTCGTAAATTGTACCTAGATCTGTTGCGTGTTATCGTCGCACTCTACCCACCATGGCGGCCACTTCTTCAACTTTCTAAAAAAATTGGTTGAATAACATGATGTAACTATTCTCGGACAGCCTTTAAAATTATCATACCATACGACGTGTTTCTGTTACCACATTCAAATTAGAATGAAGTAAATAGGAGATAGATCTGCTTTGTTGCACCTATATTCTTTGTTCCAAATATACCGATAATTGAGACTAGGAAGTTATATCCATTGTTTTCAACGATTTAGTGCTCGTATCAGCCGAACAGTGAATCGAACATAAGTAAAAATCTATTAGTCATTGAGCATTCTTAATTTCTCTGTGTTTTTGGAAATTGTTAAATTATGTGTATTTTTATAAATTTGCTTTAATTAACATAATTTGAAGCTTGAAACAACTTTCGAACATTTTCTTCTGGTCGGAACTATCAGACAAAACACAAAAAAAATATATTATTTTTATATTCAGATGTTTATTTAAAATTGAAACACAACGTCATTCGTAGTAGATCTGCTTCGGTTCAGTAGCTTAAACTCGGCCCAAGTTATGCCAGATCGTCCAAGGAACGCCATCTCTACTGGTGGCTGTATCAAAACCAGCCACATCGCCGTTGTTAACTTGTGTTTATTGGTACATCATAATTAGGAATGAAGAAAAATTCCGCATACGCCCTAGTGCATGCGTTCGAAGTGTTTCACAAAAGAATAGAATTGTATAGTCCAAGGTTTCAGTACGTAAGCTCAGGTGAATTTAAGTTAGGTATGTTAAAATAAGAAGAAAAAATGTGTTTTTTTGATAGTCTCTCTTGAAAATATTATTATAAGCTCGGTATAGATAGGCTTAGATCACTTGTACTAACTAACCACCCCATGGTAGGGTAGATTTCAGTTCAGGTGTGCAAATGTTGAATATTTTTGCTATAGAACCAAAAAAATAATAATAAAATTTAATTTTGTCATATTTTTTAAGTTAACAACACTAAACAACACTTCCAAATTGTATAAATTTTTTAAAACAGGGTTCTGTTCAAAATGCCTATCGTACACTACGTCTAATTTGATGAGGCTCCCGTTTTGTTGAACATATACTCGCACGAGGGGAGTTCAATATATCCTCGGTATCGATGTGAAGGAAAATGCGAATTCACCTTTTTTCTGTACTCAATGGGCAAGATTCCCTTTGAGTCCCAAAAAACTGTTGTCATGAGGTTCCCAGCAGACGGAGTGACTTTGAACTTCTTCGGAGGGTTTGTTCCTCTTTTATGCCACTGCATGGACTCTTGTTTGCTTTCATGGTCATAGTGGTGAACCCAGTAACAATTCGATCCATAACACCATCCGCGTTCTCACTACACATCTCCAAAAGCTCCCTACAGCATGCGATTCTCACTTTTTTTTGAGGCGCTGTGAGCATTCGTGGCACCCACGAACGTTTTGTGGAACCCCACCCACGTTTTGTGGAATAATAAGTACGCGCTTCTATTAAAACCATTCTGAAGAGCAAGATTATTTCTCTTACATCTAAGAAGCCTTCTTAGAAGTATGTAAGAGGAAGAATCAAGAAAGTGGAAGGCTTAAACTTTTACCAAGAAACAACCGATGAATATTAACCGCATCAATGCCTGCCGGCCCATAGTAGAACCGCGGCTAATGAAACGAATTCAGCTGCTATGAGTACTGAATTAGCAAAATGATTTCCAGAAATTCACCGAAAGTGACAACTTCGAGTCTGGAGTCAAACAAAGTTAAAGAAGCGCACGGATTGTCACAGCTGAAAACAATGTGTATTTTGGCAGAAATAACGCCCGATAAGTAGAAATTCAGTGTCGTTTTTGGTTTGAATAGGAACCAAGACGGTCTTAATTGTGCCACTTCTTCTAAAACTACTCAGTAGTTCAGTTTCTTTCGGACTTCGGTAGAGATTTATAAAAGGCCAACAAATGTTGCGCCTTTCAGTGAAGTTAAATTTAAAATTAAGAAGAACTAAACAATACCTCGACATTAGTACTTCTGCAACTCTGTGCTATTTGCATATACCTTTATTTGCTCCTTCTTTTACCCATTTTTTTTCCATTTAAGGAGACTTAACTTTCAATTTTTTCACCGCCCCTTGACCCAAGGTTATGTCACGTCCACAGGTATTCCATGCTAAGCAACATGCGGGACGAACGTCTAGCGCACTCAAAGCGAAAGAAAAATCGCATAGTTATCGTACATCTCTCTACTCAGACATTCGCAAGTGTGTTCAGCTTCTATTATGGTGTTTAACATATCTTAGTTTAAATTAAAAAAAGTAGTTTCATATTCACATGTAACGTGGTCATTAAGCCACCATGTAGCTGGCACTTGGGAAGCACAAAAACAACACGCTGCCGGATAATGACACACTTTACCGCAAAATACTCTCTGGCTACTTGAGGACGGTCAACATACCTGTGTATGCATGCTTATATAGAATTACATAACTTTCCCATGTCCTCTTACGGTCGCACGGTAGGCCCGTGCAATAACATAAACCCCTCAGGATGAACTACTGCGACTTTTAATGTGACATAGTTTCTGTGGCATAGGACGCTTACCACACTGCCGTTGTTGACTGACAAACAAATGAACTGCCACCGCTTACTCGAATGACCAACGCCACCGCCGCCCTACTCATCGGCTGGCGCGGGTTGCTTCCCCTTTTCTTCCGCCCTTTAGCAGCAGCAAAGAAACATTGCCATGTAAAAGTATTCGTCATCTAAAACTAATTGCTGTCGCAACGGATACACACTGGACCAGCGAACAAGCCGCATAGTGTCAGTTTAAAGGATAGAATTGATCTTCTCCTGCTTTTAATTTTTGACCCAATTAATATGACTTTTGTGTACACAGTACCTATGTACATATTTTCACGACTCACTGTGTCTCTAACCCTTTATATGAACGCGTGTGTCGACTTTGCAGTGTTACTACCCAGTCTTATGTGGTTTTGTGAATATTTTATTGATTTTCTTGCGACCTTACCACATCCCCTAGTTGCGTGCCAGCATTTGAAGGTATCTCACACTAAGCAAAGCCCAGATATAACCTTGAAGGATAGTAAAGTAGCCACTTAGAAATATTGCATTTTCGCGGGTTACTACCATTGTAGAACTCTTTTATTCGAGAAAACGATACGAGCGGAACGCTGCCGGAGTGTGGACAGTTTGAAAAATAATCTGTTTGTGAATCGACTGGTCTTGAACGCGAGTAATTGCTTGGAAAATATTAATCGCCCAAGGTTTTGCAGGTAAATAATAGTCCTTCGGCTGTTTGCCATGGCTTGCATACTCCTACAATAGTTTCCAGGAAGTCATTTCCCCAATTACACACAGACTGGAAAATGGACTGAAAAGACTCGCTCTTGAGTGCAGCGGAACGAGACAGAGATTAAGTACGGATGAACAGCTTGGCATGAGTTCAAATCTGCACTACACCCTGAACTTCTGCGTTTGCTATTACACTGCAGACGCTGTCAGGTGCGCTGAATTGGAAACCCTGACATCTTTTCGAAGACGATGTGGTGTTATCGCTTTATGACCATTTCTTCTCTTCTGTATTTTCATTCCTTTCAGTTCGTAAGTTGAAACATTCATTAAAACTTAATTAGTATTGATTCTGTACCTAATAAACTTCAAGGAAATATATAGTAACTTGATTTAGGGCAAAAAGAAACTCGGGGCAATGTCAACCGTTTTGACACCTGTGACTACTTAAAATCCGCTTGACTTGGGTAAAGACAAAGAAAACATTGCCGTAAGTTTTCGAAATAAGAAATACCAGCTTTTGGCAACAACTGATTCCGAATGTTGCTTAAAATGACACCACCGTACTCAACAATTTGACAAATGTATTGACCTACAAGTTCTGTAGCACTTAAATAAAATATTACACGGGACATTAACAAGGCTTTAAGGATCTTGGAAAGTTTTTAAACAAATTTACGTTGCAAATTCAAATGACAAAGAAAATACTGAAATGAAAATGACGAAATCTAGCGGCTTCACAGGGCTTATATGTTTTATGATATTTGTGTTAAAGGAAAAAAAAATTATATCAGTGCAGACGATGGTGATAGTAGATAAAATTGAGTTATTTTTTATAATTGGCGCGTACTTATTTAGAACTCTTAAGTAACAGGTATTTAATCACAGCACGGGCCGAAGGTATAGAAGGAAGAGAGGAAAACATTGGTTTTAAGTGCCTGTGGATTGTAATGAGGGAAAAAGTTCAGTTGGAAAGAACAAACCATATTTGTGTGGTGCGGTTGAGGAATGAGTCTTTAAGCTTTACTGCTCGTCCGAAGGTAGTCTTAAGGGTGAACAGGTGGCCATTCCTAGCAAGGTTACATATACCCTTGCTATCTATATAGCCAGGGGTCCAATCACAGATGACGACTATCGTGCGACGGTATCGTTGAAACGAGAGTTTTGCATAGCGTAAGCACAAAAAAAACGATATCGACAAAACGATATCATTTTTTTTGCTTTATTTACTCTCAAAACTGGCAATCGCTATCGTCCTGACGACCGGTTTTTGACGATAGCTATTTCACTATCGTTCTGCATTGGGCCGGCATAAAAGTGGTGAAAATTTGAAGAAAAAAGTAAGCAAAAATGTAATTACAAAATGTTTTGGATATATTCTCAGCCTAGGGAAATATGAATGTACATTCAAAATTATTTAAAAAATATTCCCTGAAATAAAACTTCATACATTTTATGAGCTCCACTAGTATAGCCGTTGGTTCAAAACAATGAAACTATCAGGGAGTCGTTATTCATTGTTTTGTTGTGTGTGTACAATTTTAACAAGAGATAGTTACGGTCAGTAGCGCTCAAACTGTGTATAAAATAGACTGTACACGAGACGATAGTGGCTGGGTTATGTGATGCAAATTATCGACGATATCGTTTTGGTGTATCGTCAGGACGATAGTCGTTTGAAAAATCACGTGACTGGAGCCCAGATCAAAATGGGTGAAATATTTCGCTTTAAGAAACCTACACTTTTTGCTGCATTTTTGGCGATTTTAAATATTTAATCGTTCCAACAACAATCTTGTTTTCTCAAACATTGTGCAAAGATTGGTTCTATTTTTCGGTTCTACCGTCAGATCGCCAGTAGATCTCTTGCTGCTAAAGCTCTACTACCAATCACTAAGAAGCTTTCGGGAGCCCTATCGAAGAACATCTCTTCAGAAGAACAGGATGTTTACCATCCGGGCAAACGGATTTCTGCACAACATCTTTAAGAACGCTTGCAACTTTACGAGTGCGTAAAGTAATATCATCTCAAGTACAGGTGGAATCAAAGCACAATCTGCCCGAAAAATGTGAAGACAGCAGATTTTTTTTGGCTAAACAGGTGACAACTGAAATGTCATTGTAAATAAACGTTGGGATCAAAGACAAAGTGGAATTCTTTACTTTTTTAAGAATGACAAAAGTTTTTGCTACCCTTGGGACAATGCAGCACTATTTACCTCAACTTTTGTTTGCCAGATATTTTAACACGTCTTCAGCTAGCTTTCTAGTAGTGACATATTTTTACAGATTTGTTCTCTAACTATTAAGGGCGAGAAAGATGCTGATGCGACACAACGGCGTTAAGAGCCTAAAAAAATCCATGGTATTGACGGTATAGTTTCTTAACGTTTCAATTTATTGTATTTTTTTTTTTATTATTAGTTGCCAATAAACTAAAAAAAAAAAACAACAAAAACAATCGACTTTCAATCAACTGAACTAATTCTACATAATTGCTTCAAAATCGAAAAATAATTATATCCATGAAAATTTTAACCTTATCCTATCTGAAATAAAAGCTCATATAGCGAGACTATTGCATAGATAAACAGTGCTACACCGTGCAGCCCGTTCATCCGATGAATTCTCTCGTCGTACGTATATCTATCTGTCTATAATCCCGCATATTTAAGTGTTCCGTACTTGCTCTCTAATACGTTACTGATTGAAGGGCATACCACGACCACGTGGTCTCTTCATATTTCTCTGTAATCAAGGATGATCTGATTTTTCATTGTTTTTTTTTTTTGTTTTGTTGGAAGCTGCACTGGAGCATTGAGCCTAAAAGTTTACTACCAGGAAGTAACCTCCATTTAATGTGTTTTCTTGGTTTTCCGAAGAAAAACCAGAAGGCGCTTCTGTGGTAAAGAGCTTAGGCTTTCAGTTCCCACCACGCCAGCGTTAAGCAGCCGCCACCTGCTACGAGCAAAGGCGAGACATTGACAGAAAAAGTGCTCTCCTTCACCTTCTCCACAGGCGTCGCAAATGGTGACATCACTAAGCCCAAGCCGACTTAGGTGCTTAGCGAAGGAACTTCGTCCCGTTAGTACGCCGACAAGTCGTCTGCACTCATTTCCATCTAAAGATAGCAGAAAAGCTATCGTTCGGGAGCATACACTTGGTCATTCTGCATCCTGTAGAATCACGCTAGCTCTGGTTGTGCTGCTGGGAGACCTAACCGTCGGCGGAGGCCCTAACCAAGGGTGCAGGTAGTCCCAAGGTGGGTTCGGGCCCTATGAATGAGTCTTTTGAACCTTGATTAGCTAGGTCATCGTTTCCCATGATCCTGTGATGTGCCGGGACACCGACAGGTCTTAACGAACCAATTTAAGATAACACTTGCATTCTTAGACAGTCTTGGAAGTGGTAAAGGGCTGATTAAGGAATTAAACACAGCTTGGCTGACGCTACAGACACAGATATTTCGCCCCATCCACCTATTCTTCACAAAATAGTTAGTGGCTATTAGGATTGCCAACGCTTCAACCTGGAACATCGATGCGAAATTACCTAAGCAGGTCTGAAGTCTAATGTTATCGTCTTCAACGAAGACCCCAGCTCCGTCCTCTTGAAAATCCGACTACATTCCCTTCCCGGTCCAGTTTCTGGCCAGAGAAAGTCTAGAACACGAGGAAAGTCGAATTTGTGCTCGACTACGCACTCTCATAAGTTAGATCATTTTAATTTCTGATTCCGGTACGCAGGAAATTTAATGTCATTCATTTTTCGTGCTCGTGTTTATTATCTGTTTCAAGAAAACTTTTCGAAGTAAACGTTTGGAGGCGATATTGAATTGTAGGTTTTCTCTATTCTTGAGAGAACAACTGCACATTCGGAGTTGTTGCTGAAGACACTAGGCCCAGATTCATCCTCAATTTACATATATTTGGATCTGTCTGCAAATTTCATTTCCACCCTGGTACCTCATCGTGAACATTACAAGTTATAAAAATTTCTTGTTTGTCGTTCTGCCTTGACTTTCTTTGTGTTTGTTTATGTTGTGCAGAGCATCCTTGCTTAGCTTTTTTAACCCTCTACTAAAGTCTTGTAATTTTATCTATGCAGGAGTGGCACCATAAGTTGCTCCCACTTTCAGCTGTTCACACGCAACAACAGCCCAATAAATCCCCCTTAGCAAATAATTAAACTTATTTAAGCCCTTAAGGGAATCTATTAAACGCCCACCTACCTTCCGGCCACCACTTTATATGTGTTCTTAGTTTAAAATAGATCCATCCACATTATTTCAGGAACTTAAAGTCCCACCGCATTGTAAAATGCACGCAGTTTCCTTTTTGACGCTCTTTAACCGCAGAAAAGTCGTAGGCAGTCATACTCAAATGATTTAAGAATAGGCGGCAAACATGGTTTTAGTTCGCCCTCGCAAACACAACGTAATCAAGTCGACAAATAAGTGGTGGGTGTTGAGCCGATTTGAAGGGAATAGGCTCTAATAACTCTAAAAATAACATTGAGCTGAGGGCGTAAGTGGCAGGAACTGCTTGTGTAGTGTTTTTGGCTTATTTTCGGGGAATTTAAGATTCCAGGGAAACGTGTGTATAAGTGTGTGTGTTTAACGTTGGCGAAGCCATCAAACTGGGTCCCTATAGCAGGTGGAGCAACGACATCAAAAGGTTATTTGAAGTGTGGGATTTGATTGTGTTCCATTTTTGATGAGACGTTGTTAACACTGAATTCGTCTCGTTAGCTTAAATACATACGAACAAAACCGTGTAAGAGCGTCAAAATTTATTTGCGTTTTTTTGTGGGGGTTTTTTTCTAAAATATTAAATCAGTAGTATTTTTAGCAAAATGTCGACGTGTGCAAGTGCTTAGCTGAAACAAATTAGGGCTTATTTATTTCACTGGAGAATGCGAATCCTCGATGAGTTCACAATCATGATTTAGGTATTTTTAAGGCAAATTTTGCACTTGGTCTTGTACGAGGACCAAGGACAACTTTTTATTTTATGACTACTTGTATTCTCAATTTTGTGATGGCAAATAAAATTTTCAAGAGCTCAATGTTTATCTACAAATAATCAACTTGAAATTCGTTTGGGAAGAAAGTAAAATAATTTATAAAATGTTGGTGTAGAAAACTCACAACATTCCTATGAATACACGACAGTGAATACTTGGTCGTTTCCCAAATTAAAACGTTAATCTTTACTTCTGTTTGTGCTGATAGCATTTTGTTAGGCGAGGATTTCCCCTAAACACTTTACATTCAACATAAATGTGTTTCTTTTGCATTATTAAATTATAATGCATGTTGTAATGCAATAATACTTCATACACTGCAAAATTAATATAAAAATTCAAAGCCAACAACTTGAGATACCTAAATGAGTAGAAAATATATTATATTCTAAGACGCATTGAAGTAAAATCCAAAATATTGTAAATACCCCTCTTATTACAAAAATACAACAAATAGTTCCAAAAAAATAAGCAACAACTTTTCGAATTACCTTAATCAAAATTTATTTCGCAGAAATTAGTTGTAATGGATGGAGGCTCTGGCTATTTACGCACAATCCTTAAAAAGAAACTTACAGCTTTATGGATATAATACCATATTAAATATTCGTTAAATATGACCATCATATTCTGAATTGATTTCGTAATTATTTTTATCATCTGTGCGCTCTTCTTAATGTACCATATTTCTCACTGTGTGCGAATGTGCATGAACAACAGAAATAGTCGTATGTCGTCTTTAACCTAAAGAGTTATATAATTCCTAATTTTCTATTCAAAATTGTAGTTGAGCTGCAGGCTTTTACTTTAATGTCTAATGCTGCCAATTTTCTACAGTTTTTGTTATGCCAACTCAAGTACTCAATCTACAGCGATTGGTCCTACTAAGAGAATAAGACAAATGCACAGGGCCAATTCGAACTGTAAAGCAACTTAAGCCCCTGGGTTTTATTTTTTGTATTATTTCTAATATTAGTTCTCACGCCAGTACCACAAAGCATGAATAAGAAATATCAAAGAATTGTTTATAAACCTGGCAGCAGTTTATTTAGTTGCACCAAAACGAATTATGTTTTACTTTCAATAAAAAAGATGAAACCACAACCTTTTAACCTTAAAATGTATTTTCTAGTTCCCTTAAATCCCCTTTGTTCATTTAACCGTTGCATTTGCACTTTTCAACTATGTACTCGTATAAATACTACACAAGTTGTCCCAATAATCTGTTAATGAGAATTGATTGCCTGACCATTGAAGGATTTGCTCGTTACCCCTTTACTTTGTCCCGCTCATCCTGTTAACACTGAAATTCTATATTAGTACGCAGTCTACAGAAATCGTGATCTTCTTCTGCTTCATTAAGTGTGACAGTTTGACCAAGTTTGAAGTGGACACAAATCGATATCATTATATCTAATTGTAATTAATTAGGAAAAATTAGAAACTTGAAACTCGCTCTGCCGTTATCATTTACTTCAATTATGTCAGTAACAGTAAACTGTAAGCATTTCTGAAATGAAAGCCATATTTATTTATGCATACGTTTTCATTTCTTGAATGCATTCAATAAAAGTCTGAATCAATATAAACAATCGCAAGGAATAATGGATAGTTGTTAAGAGTTAGTGGTAAGAACCTGCTGATTATGGTACGTTAGTTCCCTAATTTTATTTTAACATAAACTCTGGCAAGTTCAGAACGAATCGGTCGCGTACAGAAACATTTGGTGATTCCTCGGAAAGCCTTGTATGATATCTTTGATTCAATAAAGCTACAATTAACATTTTTTTAGAGATGGGGGTGTAATCATTTAGTGCGATGGCGGCTGCTAGGCTCAGCTGTAATCTAACTAGAAGTTACAGATTCTATAACAGAAGCTTCTGTTTTAGTCTGACCGTGCGTGAGCTCCTTTGCTGCAGCTTAAGCGAAAAGATGCTCTCCACATTGTAAGGTAATGTAGAAATTAAGTAAAAAGAGAAATTGTCTACATTTTGCAACCATTGGAAATGGATCGCAAGACAAGCACTCCAAAACAACAACATGTTTAGTTCTTAGTCCTTCATACAGAAAATAATTTTACAGAACTTATTGCTTTCGACGTGACTCCAGGGACAAATGATGAGTATACATATATCATATCAAGTTTAACTAAACCGCATGTTTACATCATACTGCGTTACCAGGACTTTATATTTCAAGGAGAAGTTGCAGCTAATGATGGTCTTTTGGATTTTACCAAGACGTCCCTTAATGCCGTTCTCATTTTCCTATCCAAGTATCCTTTAGTGCGCAACTCTACGAATTCTGAAAACTTGCTAATGATTAACCACTAAGAGAAAACGCACAGTCACTTTTATAAGGAAATATTGCCTTTCGCTCTGCACTTTTCTGAGTGGGACTGTGGTCGCAATACAGAAGAAAATTGCTAAATTGCTAAATTGCTACTTACGGAAGCTATGTTATATAACACCTAAAAAGTTCTTATGATTTTTGACTTTTTTTAAAACCTAACCCAAACTTGTGTGTCACGCCTGGGTTGGGCTGAGAATATTAACTTGTTCCTTAAACCTCACCTCCAACCTTATTATTTATAAAAAAAATCGTACACAGGAAATAATAATTAAAACTTGCAAAATAATGACAGCACGCTTAGGAGTATTTTTTTCCTATTTTCGATTTGAAAGCAGACAACAAATGTGTTCAGCATTCATTATCATTATCATTGTTAGAGAATTCCCCCTTTAACACCCGTCATTCTTCTAAGAACTACTCCCCCTGCCGCAAATGAAAATTTTACATGTAAGTATATAAGATTGCATGTTTCAGAAAAATTTAATTAACACTGCCCAGTTCGTTTTTATTACATCCCAAGGACCTCAAACTGAAATACTTTCATGCAAAACCTTACCTAAGCCAAGTGGAGCAGTTTGGTAAACACCAGAAATAAGCACACGCCCTGCACGTTACAAGCATAAGGAACTCCATTCAATTATCTGACCTAGCCTTCGTGTATTTATGATGGAGTCTAGGCTCGCCCTTTAGGTTGTATGTGCATAAAGGACTTAATTTCCTCAGCTTTCGGCAGCAAAACGTTGCTTGAGAACCATTGTCTGGGCAACTGAATCATCTGGCATCTGAAGGAAATGCGATTTCACCACAAGCAATTATACTTAATAAGCTATGAGTTATGACTAAAGTTTTGCTGAAGGAAACTTATCAAGTAATGCGCTCCATGTCAAGCATAAACTGACTGAGAGAAATAAACGCTCTATAATGTAAAAATGGCTGTGCACTTAAACGGAACTCCTGATTCATACGAACTAACATTCAATTAATTGCTTCTCAGTATTAATTGAAATATTTTTGGAAACACTGGCAGTGCTTGGAAGTTTCCCCACTTGACAAACAAATGATTGTGCTTCTATGAAAAGCCTTAGTGGGTGAGGGATCTTCAGAATACAGCAAGTTAAATTATGAACTATCCCCAAATTGTGTATCGTTAGCTTGTGCGCGTGCATGCATCCGCGGATTAAATATTTCAATAAGACCCAAGCATTGCCTTTCGTGTAAACCAATTTAGTCAAACTTGTTTCTCATGTTTCACGCTTAAGCTGAAGGATGTCTAGTGAAGGTTACCGCCGAGTGAGAAATGGCAGTGTCAACACTTTGCTCTACCGTTTGATGATATCAAGGAAAACAGATCCATCATCTTGACGATAATGGACACTGTCAGTGGAAAAGCACACGGACTGCAGATACTCATGGAGCATACACATGTTAATGGAACGTAAAGTAGGTAATCTTCATATGTTTGCGAACTTAATTTGAAAGGCGTTATAAGAGAGCACTTTGTGGTCCCGAGATGTTTTGCATGGATACCTCATTTGTTAGATTATCTGTGTACAGCAAATTACGTAGCGGTGGTTGTAGGGCTGGACATGGACCTAGGCCTCAAACATTTGTATTATGTTTGCTCAAAAGTGAATTCATGTTAATTTGCGTACAAAGTGCTTGTCTGTTGTGTTGTGACTCAAAAATAATATTTATTACTGCTGTGTGTTGTTTCAAAAATTTCATTAATTCCCTCTGGTAGTATTGTTTGAATTTGGTAGGGTATCTTCGTTTAGTTAAGAGACATCTCCAAGTTTTCCATAAAAAGATATTTACATTTAAATACATGTAAGAAAAATTAAAACATCTTTAGGCCTTGTTGCTCTTTTGCTTTTTGACCCTAAACAAACAGTTGTTGGAGAAAGTAAATCTAAGCTTGATTTTGTTCTTCAGTTAACCCCAATATTCAATGCGCAGCCCGGGTAGACAAAGTCCTTGACTACCTCAAAGTTGTTGCTGGGTGAGCATTGTAGGGGAAAAAATTAGGATTGCAATCTACAGGAAAATACATGAGCGTTAAATATTTCATTTCTGAAAAACTTCTTTAAAGCTTTTAATGCATTTTTAATACACGCAATCAAATACTGTGAACCTTTATCCCTTATTGTTTTAATTACCAGTAAGGAGAGTTCAATTAACCAAACACCTGGAAGCTCACAAATATTGCCTGAACATCGCTACTACCTTGTATGTACATCGATAGTCAAAAGCTATTAATTCACACGATTTAGTGGTCATTTCACGGGTATTTTACTCTAAGTAATCCCCTTATTGAGAGATTAATTCAATTAATTATTTTGCAAACACACGTGTCACACTGAGCTGCCTTCTTGAAACAACAATACCTCCATATTGTTAGCATTCTATTCGAGTTACAAATGTTGATTCATGGTTTATAGTGAGCGCAACACTGGCACATACTGGAATTGCTATTAAGAACTTTTCAACTTCCTGATCCGCATTGGGTATTAAACAAGAATCAGTTTATGAATATTTTTTAAATATTTATTCGCTTATGAACAGAGTAAATGTTTGGCAGAATCATCTTATAAAGTGACAATAAAACATAATGACTTGTGGCTAGCAAGTAAGCGAAAGATAATTGTTGGTGCTGACAAATTATCAATGTAATTTACTTCATCTCTTCACATTCACTTTGTAAAAAAAATCGCATTGGACTTGCATTTTTTGATTTTTTGATTTTTTGATTTTTTTTCATTCATTACAATTCAATTTCTAACTGGAAACTGAATTTGGCAATGTTTCAATACAGTGGGAAATATTGAAAATCATAGGCGATTCGGGAATACTTAATTATATTTTTTATATAGGCAGCTTTAATAGAATTTAATACAACTTAGATACACTATCGACAAAATATACTTTTGACGGGTCTGTCGACAGAGCATGTAATGAGGTGTGTCTCTAAAGAAGAAAAAGTCCCACCGATGTTCAGATCACCAATCCTCTTGCAGTAGACAGTTATATTGCCAAGTCGCGTGACTTGCTGCAATTTTTTCAAATATTTTCCGCCCTTCTACTATTTATTTGGTATTTCAAGTAATAGAGAGATGCTCACCGGTATGCTTTAAGCCTTTATTAAGACATACAGAATAGTTTCTTGATAAATCGTTCTAAATCCTTTCATTCCTTGTAAGTATAGATTCAATTTGCCGATGTTGATTTCAGCGTTAGTGAACGTATCATGAGGTTTTTATTTATAAGCCAAATTTCTGATATACGCATATTCGTAAATACCTCTACGTAATACATACAACGAAATATTTATACAACTTGACTAAAAAAGGTAACAAAGCTTATTCCTTCGGTCTTATAGACACATATTTATCAAGCGACTGAACAGAATTCACGCAAAACTGTATCCAAATCGTTTGGCCCGACAATGATTTTTTTATTCCATTGATCGTGTCTAGCGCGCTTGTAAGATGCAAGCATCGTTCAAAATGATACAGCAAACTACGGGTAAAATAAATATAGTAGCCCTATTTAAAACGAATAAGAGTGAATATAAACTATTTACAAATTCTTCACACACGTACTTATATTTCATAAAGAATAAAACCGTAGCAAAACCTAGAGGCAATTATGTGTTTATTACTCACACCCTAATTAATTGCCACCAGTGTGTAAATAAATATCTGCAAAAACCTGCGCAAAGCGAATCGAAATCGGTCAAGTGACAAACATTTTTGTACGATTTCTCAACATGCGCTGAGTGTGCGTTCCTAAACTCCACTGGGCATACTCCCACTCCTTGTTAATTTGCTTCATTAGGGAATAATATCTAATTACAAAAATTGAGACCAACCAACTACAGCAACATGATGTAGTGCAAAGCAGCCCATCCTTGAGCGAAATTAGAGCGCACAATTTAAGCGTACAACGAACCGCGACCGAGTAGTTATTCTACAATAAAAGGATCCAGGAGTATGTTGGGAGATTAAATTAAAGCTTCCGGTTCGGAGGAAGATGTTCATATGGGAGAAAGATACGAATGAGGACAAAAAAGGATGTGACATACCGTTTATAGGGGAGATATTTTGTTTTGAAGTTTTTCGCTTGAAAATGAATATTTCAGTGTGTTAATTATGAATGAATGTTAAATGTATTTTGAGATAAATAAAACGTTTTTCCTTAAAGTTTAAATTGAATTGGTAATTTCAAGATTCTTCAATAAGTAAAACTTTGATAGAGTGACTGTTCTTCTTATCAACTTGAATTATCTAAAAATAATAATTGTATGGCGCAACAGTCCACATGGAGACCACGGCCTAGCTTGCTCATCTACTCGTGTTGTCAGCGCTAATGTTCTCTCACGAGTAGAAGGGGCCTACAGTTTTTTGCGGACTCCGAACGGCAAAGTTTTGAGAAGTTTTTTCTTAGACAGTTATTACTCTTTGAGTGTTGTCAGCAGCTTGAAAGAGGTGGTGAAGTGAAAATTTCGCGGTGTTCAGCCGGGAACCGAACCTACACCTTTGGCGTGTGACAGTCGCACTCTACCCACTACGCCACGGCGACCTTTGTTAGGAAGCTGTTAAGCATTGAATCAATTTAAAAACAAAAAATTAAACAAATTAATTTTTGAGATTGAATTTCTTCGGCTGATAGTTGGCACTTTAACAAGCGTTTCTGTCTTATGCAAACTAGGTGTCACAAAATCCTTTTACGTGCATTCTTTTCTTTTCTGCTCCTTTTCTACTTTCTTCCCCGCCAAACCTTTCCGAGCTTGAGCTTCGTTAAGTTTTTTTGGAGGCTGAGCGCCTTTCAGTTGTTAAGAATTATATTTCTTCATAAAATATGAAAGTAATGAATAACTGACTCCACGTATAAAACGTTATGGGTAAACATTTTACAACCAGAACCCTATTTATCTGATTTGGTTTTGAAAGACGACTTAATACAACTTACTCATCTCTGAAAGCCTCACGTAAACAATTCTTGAACCGATATCTTGGCAAACATACATTTTTCACCACAAACAATGAATTGAATGTGAACATAAACATGAACACGCAGCATTCAACAGAAGTCTGCATACAAAACATTTTTCACCACAAACAGTGAATTGAATGTGAACATAAACATGAACACGCAGCATTCAACAGAAGTCTGCATACAAAACGGATTAGCTGAAAACCTTAAAAGCCTTAACTTCGTGTTGGAGAAAACTTCTTATGTATGTATTAACCATTTTTTTTTTTTGTTTTGGCAATTTTAATTAAATATTTATTTATTCGCTTCTAAAACTCGCGTGTAAACAATAGAAAATAAACACATATTTTTAAGACATGAAAACAAACCGCACTTTTAAGATTTAAACATATGATCTACGCATACCCGGTCGAGTGATTGCAATTTGGTAAAACGGCTTTTCAAGAAATTCCTTAGATGGGAACCGTTAATGACGCCTTGTTCTTTTAAATGACACTTATACTGATATTAAGTGGCAGAACACACTTCAGAAACTTTTACAAATCATTCAAATTTATTACCAATATTTGCGTTCAGTAAACGCGATGTAAAGAGCAAAATCATCATCAACGAGGCTTATACTTGGCTGACTGGATTTGTTATCAAACAAAATATACGCTATTGGAAAGGCATCAATCTGCAAGTGCTTATGAAAAATTATTATAAATATCTATTTGGACGGCGCAACAGTCCACAAGGAAACTCGCAACAGTCGACAACTACTCGTGTTGTGCGTGCTACTGACCTAATACTAGTAGAAGGGATCTACAGTTTTTGACAACTTTCGAGACAGTCAGTATCCTTTGGTTGTTGTTGCACTGTGTTCAGGCGAGGAATCAAACTTGGGACTTTCGGAGTATGGGTGTGACCGAGCATATGTTACTAAACTATTTGCTATTTAACTATTTACTAAAGGGTATGTTTGGTAATGGTCCTTTGCATGGCCGCCTTGTTCGCCTTTGGGCTATTTTATTAGATCTTTGCCAAGAAATTGGCAGCTATGGATGGTCTAAGAGCCAATACTGAATATGAAATAGCTGGAATTTCGTGCAATTTACGCAAAAACTATATTGTACATCTGCAAACATGCAATTGCATGTTCTTGAGCAAATAATACATTTGTTTAGAATTCTAAATCATTTTTTTTTTAATCAGGACTTGCCTTTACCCGTGGCCGCCGTGGCGTAGTGGGTAGAGTGCGACGCTCACTCGCCGAAGGGTCTAGGTTCGATTCCCGGCTGAACTTTCTTTTCTTTCGAACTGCTGACAAGACTCAAAGAGTAATAACTGTCTAAGAAAGCTTCTCAAACTTCGCCGGTCGGAGTCGGCAAAAAACTATAGGTCCCTTCTACTCGTGAGTTACTCGTTGATGAGCAAGCTAGGCCCTGGTGTCCCTGTGGACTGTTGCGCAAAACAATTATTATTATTATTATGATTGAAATGCGAATATTGCCGTGACAAAAGACGGCCCGAAAATGGAACAGCAGTCTAATGGGACCCATGTGTAAATTCATACATTCCAATTTGGTGAATATGGTATCGTACGAGTCAATACCCCGACAAGTGTATAAGATTGTTCTCTAAATAATGAGAGAAGTTTTGTGGGGATCAGACACAAGAGGTTAGGTGTTTTTTTTTTGTTTCTTATTGTTTCTGAGCTTTGTTGATAAGTGAGGCTTCGAATTCATCATATCAATTCACATTCTAATTGGGCTTATTAAAATTGCAGCAATATCGCTTATTGTCAGTAAAAATACTTAAAATATTCAATTAATAACAACGCCCAAAAATTTAAATCATTATTTTTTTTTCAATTGAGTAAACTTAATAGATTGACCATTTGCGAATAGGTCAAGGTCAAGTGAGTTAAAGAAATAGGGCGGTCTAGAGTATTCCACTTACAACCTTACCACATAGAAAAATTTCCTCTTGAATGAGGAAAGATTTTACAACAATTTATTGAAATGTTTTTGGCTGTGTTTTCTTTCAGCTTATATTTAGTCATTTCGAAGAATCCCAGTCCTACTCTATGGCGCAGAAACCTGGACGTTACCAAAGGCGGATGAAGAAGCCCTTGGCCCTTTTGCGTGCGATTTTTGGTCCTGTTTACGTTGATGGCATCTGGAGAAGAAGATTTAACGGCGAACTCTATAGGTTGTACAGCGACATGTGCCTGGTCAAGCGACAACGGATACAACGCTTAAGATGGCTAGGCTATGTAGAGCGTGTGGACATCACTGCTCCGGCCCGAAAAGTCTTCGAATCAGAACCATTGGGACAACGCAACGGAGGACGGCCTAGGCTAAGGTGGAGCACACAAGTGAAGAAGGACCTCAACCAACTTAGAGTGCGCAACTAATTGTTTACTCAAAACTTAAGGAGTAAACAAAATATCAATATAAGGATTCTCCTGAAGTATTTTTCTTGAACTCCGTTGATTATTGTCATAACACATTTTATTTATAAATGTTATTCAAATATACCTTCAGATTATGCAAATCTAATACTGCGTGAAAAACTCGTCAGCTAAAGCAGGATTACGATAGAGAATACTCGCTGTTCGGCACCGAAATCACCGAAGCCTTATATGTTAAGAAAAGTTTAAGACAAGGCCACACTCTGTTATGTGATATTTTCAATATCATTCCTGTGTAGATCGTGCGTCACTTGAGTAGATCCTGAGTAACTTGAGTAGATCGTGCGTTTGATTAGAGGCAGAATCTTCTAAAAGTCCCTTCGACTGAAGCGGAAGCAGCTTTATTGAGTCTGGCGGTAAATGAGGGTATATAAAGTAAATATTGTCACCAAGAAATAATACACAGGTTCAGGTTCGATTCCCGGCCGAAGGTATAGGACCGATTCCCGGCTAAACACCTTGAATTTTTCACAGCACAACCTCTTTCGAGCTGCTGACAACAATCAAAGAGTAATAACTGTCGAAGGAAAAGCTTCTTAAACTTCACTGTCCAGAGTCGCAAAAAACTGTAGGTCCCTTCTAGTCGTGAGCTACTCGTTGATGAGCAAGCTAGGCCCTGGTCCCCTTATGGACTGTCGCACCAACAATTATTATTATTAATTGTCGTTACCAGGAATTGTCACGAATGCAAAACCACACTATGCATACACACATACATGTATTTTGAGAGGCTGTGATTGACGGAATTCTAAGTTTCATATTCTTTCGTTGTCGAGTGCTCAAAGTTGTAAGTTGGTCAATGATAATAAGTTTAAATAATATTAAAAGTGAAACTGTGTATTATTTAAATTATTTCTGTTGAGTTGTGTTTTCTGACGCCACATTTTGACAATTTTTACTGCATATAAAATAAATTTGAGGCGAAAAAATCTTTATAAGGAATCGTAGGTGTCACTGTACATTTGAAACTTCTCATAAGTTAAAAAAGGTTTCGTCAAATGATAGTCTATTTTCTCCTGTCGATTAACACAAACATATTTTGAACTAATCAGAATGTGGTCAACAGATGTCCGAAAGTTGCTTTAAGCTATTATTCACATCAGCACTATTAGTGTAGGCAAAAACTTAAGAAGAACTGTTTCTTAGAAATGTATGTAAGAGGTTTTTTTAGATTAGTAATTAAATAATTTGCTGAACCTATAATCATTTTAGCGGCTCTGTGAAACTTACCAGAACTGCTCACTATAGAAAGCATTAAACGATAAGGAGTTGTACATGCAACTTTAAATTCTTTAATGTGAGGTGAAAAGAAAAACAATGAATTCTCAAACAAAGAACAGAGTTTCAATGTAAGTCGGAATTACATATACCTAAGGGAAAAATTAACACCCCCATTCACTGTATCTACATAGCCAGGCGCAAGTATCACTGTTGTGGGTAGCAGAAATTAACAATGGCATGTGTCAGAAAAATAATGCAACTTTGCAACCATTTCATTTTCTACTGCTTAAATAAAAACTGTAACTGTTGAAATTCACAAAGAATTCAACACGAATAAGGTGTCCCGTCTTCAAAATTTTGCATAATTTTAGTGCTTACACATATGATTAAAACAATAATATAAAAATTTTTGAAAAGTATTAATGGAAAGCAATTCCCTATGTTTCATTCTACTTGAGTACTTAAAACGGAATCCAACTTACAAAATTTGAAGAACAATAAATCATCTGACAATTATTAGCTGTGAAATTCAATTTTTGATGATGCACAACAACCACAAGTCAACCACAATTTAGAAATCACCAAAACGAAGGGAACTTCAATAATCACAACTGTCTGCAGACAGATCGAACAAGTTACTTCATTGAGGAGGCTTCAGGACAGCCGTTTCGTATCGATCCAATGAAAATTTTTATAACGCCATTGGCAACACGATGGACAAACAAAAGAATTCCGAATCTTTTGACCACCCACCTGAAACCAAATACCACATGCGATGGAGAAGAAATTAATGCAACTCGTATCCACATTCATTGCATATTGACGTTAAATATTTACGAAAGACTTTCAATAAAATTAATAAGGCTAATAATAGAATGAACGCCGGCTATTTATTCGTCAACAACTCACACATACCTTCATTTGATGGCTGGTATCCTTCATCGAAAACTTCCTCGCATATGACCGATGCAGAGGGTGACGAACTGCCAACACGACCGGTCATTTTGTGAATTGCTGAGCGAATTATACGTCCACGAAAGAGGAACTCCTTGTTGTCTGATACAGTGTTTTTTTTAAAGTTGTTAGAATCTTGGCCGAGCACAGTCACCCAAAAATAAGATTTTCTTTTTCAAAGTCGCCGTTTACTGACGGGAGAATAACATTGCTAAACTCAATGCCTGCAACTGCGAAGAATGACGATTCGAAGGCAAATGTATCGATTTCCTGTTCCCGAGTGATGTTTCGAGGAAACAAAAACAACACACAAAAGCAGTCGGCGAGGGTGGCGATATGGTGACCTAAATATTTAGCACTATCCTCCCGGAGATCCAAGACGGGATACAGATTTTCAACTGCGAGAACTGTGCGAAATATACGCTTCCTTTACTGCAGTTCCAAATTCGGTGGCGAATTTTGTGTTTCTGATTGGATTTTTATGATTAACTGTGGGACTTTATTGATTTTTCCGAATTCACGTGAAGCGTTGGCGTATAAAGTTTTACAGCGCTGCGGTATGCGGCGACAATGTCAATGATTGTTGAGTTTATGTAATCCTACTGATAGATTTCTCGATCCTTAAAATGTCTTTTTTACAGTTAAGTGGACAATAGACACCCGTTGTTTAATGCTTTCTTTTTCTTCTTTTTAAGTTTCACGTATATCCGGTGGATGGTTTTTTCTCCAACCGTTTTCATTGATTCCCGATGTTCAACTACCACTAGTGGATGGTTGTCTGGCTGGAAAAGTGGAAAAGCTTAATGGGAAGTCCTTTGCCGATGAGCTTTGTGAGAGAAAGTGGTGAGAGAGATTCTAAGCAGCTGGAATTGAGAATTGTCTCTCACTTGAGTGGGAGGGCGGTTTCAAGGTGTGGAGATAAAACAACAAAATTCATTCATTTCTTGGTGACAGCAAAAGAGCAACAACCAAAACTTTTTTAATATCCGGAATAGCAACTGAACAGAAAATGTATGCTTGAGTTATAATTGTTTTCGATGAGAAACCAACCCCGTGTATATTGTGCTTACTGCTTGTTCTAGTCTTTATTTTTAAAAAAAAAAGGGCATACATTAGTTATATGTAATAAACTCAATAACTTATAAACTAATACAAATTTTATACGAAGTTCATATTCATTTGTTTTTTAATAAATATAAAAATAAAACCAAAAAGCAAAATACGTAAACAATGTAATATAACTTTTAAGTTTCACTAAGAAAAGTTGTTGGCAACTCCAGACCGACTGACAGCAGCAACAAACTTACGAAAACAAAGACGGCGCAAATGGAACATTAAAAACACCTCACAAACAATATTTAGCGCACTTTTCAATATCCAATTTCTTTCTATACAATTTACGCAGAAATAATCCAAATATGAACACATATAGCTATTTTCCCAATTACTTTTCTGTAGAGGACATATTTGTGACACAGGAAAAAGTCGAATGTAAAGTGAATACAAAACTCCTTCAAATGGGTAACTTTGAAAAAACAAAATTATTTTTGGCTAAAAACAAGTGTACAATAACGTAGTTTACAGGTTTTCTAGATCCAGGAGCTGAAACAGATGACCTAGAACCTGGAAAAACAGTTAACATGCCACTTTGGTACATCAAAGAGTTGAAAGTTAACAATCCTTATTTTACGTAGGTTATTCATAGAAAACATCGAGATATCGTATTTGAAAAAAAAAAAAAACAATTTTTTTTCCTTAGTGTTGATGTTCCGAATATTTACAAAAATGTACATAAGGCAGTTTGTGAAGCAGAAACAACACACATAGAATTGGGAAAACTCAACCCATATTTTTATGAATATGGACGATATCTTACCCCATACGACAGAAATCATATTGTTGGTAAAATCGTCTTTGAAACCATGAGACAAAGAGTGCGGCACCTTCTGGATATATCAAAAAATACAAATGAAGACGGTAAACCCGAACATAAACTCGACTCTATAGAGACTCAACTTTATGAAATGGGTGTTAAAACAAACACTGCCGTAAGTTAATGTCTCAGTATTGTCACATATTGATCGTTTTCAAATATTTGTTTTACTTTTTCAGTACACAAATTGGCTGCAAATGAAATCAAGGAACATAAGCGTATCAGAAATGGTGCATGAACACACCAAAAAGCGAAAACGAGTGCTACTAAGTGACGACGAAAAATCACCGCAAGGTCCAAGTAAAAGATCCACAATATGAATTTTAAGTAACAATATACATACATTTATTTTTACCAAAATCTTAACTTTTATTACAAATACCGGCTTGCAATGGCCAGAACCTTGGTGTAATCAGCACCTTTTGAGAAAGTCTTCTCTTTTAAAATCGTCCGCAGGATTGTTGGTACTGGAACGTGTATCCTTGTACCCAGAGGCGTTCCATTATCATCAATAAGCACCAAGTTATTGCTATCGAACTTGGGAATCTTTGGTTTCTGATTTTGCTTGCATCCCACCAGAATACCCTTTTTCATTTGACCCTTAATCGCGACGAGAACCTTGTCTCCGACGAACCCAACACCACGTTTATTGTAGACGTGAATGCACCGTGGGGGCTTGCCTTCAGCCATGGCACGTTTCCCGATGTCACTATTATCCACTACACGTAGTCGAGCTAATTTTCGAATTTCGTTGCACGGTGCGGTTGTGTGAATTTTCGATGACTGAAGCTGAGTTAAACCGATCAAGCGGATTGCGTTTTTTTGAAATATTTGAGACATCCTTAAGGGGCTTCAGGGAAATTTTAATTTAAATCTTAAAAATGTCTAGAAAATGTATTTCATAACAAACCTTCTCGGCTAAACTAGGGCGAATAAATGTCATAATCAGCTGATTCGAAGAAATTTGACAATCTATTTCATAGCCATTTATGCACAGGGTGACACTTCGAAGTCAAAGCATCAACAAAGAATATACCTTACTCCCAATGACGAATCAAACACTCTCTCGTTAAGTAAAATTTATAAAAAAAAATCCTTGTGTAAATTGAGTTTTTATTTTAGCTAAATTGATTGTAAAGGTAAGATTCATTTAATAAAATTATTGCTTCTAAAATAAAAAATTCCCTGCACACAAAATGAACTTAGGACACATGAGAACTAACATAGCACCAGAAAATATATAAAATCGAATATTCGTATGTAAAAGGTAGATACTTAGAATCTTAGGTGAACAGAAGAAGTACAATGAGAATGTTCAGTTGGACTATATCTTACTTTCTGCTTAAGGATGTATTAAAAGAGACCGGCATTAAAACCACTTCTTATGACGTGGTACATACACATTGATTATACGTTTGATTATCCAAACAGATCGTTAATCCACTTCCAATATTTTCTCCTTCTGTCTTTTCTCGCGGGCGCAAAATCTATCATTTATTTATTATTTGGAAACAGTCCTAATACCCCTTTATTAGTTATTCTGGGTCTTCTTGGACTGTTATAAGTTGTGCTCAAGCCAATACACAGAACTGACATAAGTTTATATAAACTAAAAAAGGCAGATTAAACACAGGTAAATTTTAGCATAAAATAGTACGGACTCAGAAATTTGCAGGCATTCTGTCCAGAATAGTGAAGCAACAGAACATTGGATACTGACTTGTTCTAATTTTCAAATAAATCAGATTAGGATTTCATATAATGAATTGTAATATGCTTCAATTCATGTATTTTATTAATCGCAAAGGATTAAAAGTTTTAATAAACAGAGGAGTTTTTTTTTCATGATACAAATTTAAATTATGTTTATGAAGAAAATTTTCATTTGGAAACTTCGTACATTAAATTCACAGATATCCCCTTATTGCTTTTTCACTAAATGTTCTATTGGCCTAATTATTTTAAATAAACCGATACAGTAACTGTAGGGTTTTCATTATGATGTCATTAATTAAGTTCACATTTGTCCCTTTAACTGCCTCATAATATATCTACTAATGGTGAGAATATTTTACTTAAGAGCACACTTACTGGTATATTTTCTCGTGTTTCGGGTTGTAACAAAATCTGCTTTTATTTTACCTGGGTTACTCGGTTTGTAATACCTTTCGATTGTAACATCATTATTAATACCCATTCAATAATTAGAATATGAATTGAACTCCTGGTCTGTTCTAGTAATCCTATTTTCAACTGTGCTCCTTAGAAACGAATATGTACAAAATTTGCAAAATTCGTATGAAACAACACATCGGTCACGCAAAGCAGTTTGCAATAATGATGACAAATGAAAATGCACTATTAAATGCCGGAATTATAAGAACTTTAAGAGAACATGAATTTAAGCCTTTATGTACAAATTAAGCAGTCATCATTTTATTCTTTACAACCTTCATCTTTTCGACCCACATTAGACTGAAACTACAACATCAAAGTGAAAATTTAAAAATTAAGAGTCAAACCAATATTCTTTTCAAAAATGAAACAACATTCTTATGTTTTATTTGTAGTTTTGTTTTAGGTTAATTCTAATTTAAACATCAATTTTACATTAAAATTACATGTAAAATAAAAAAGTCTTAAGTCTACATAAGTATTATATTTACAGTGATACATTAGAGTCGCTCCTTCTGAGTTAAATAAATTCATTTAAAATAAAACTGAACAAACAGATAACAAATAGAACTAAATAAAATTAAATTTTATAATACTTCATCATTAATATTATTTTAAGATACCAAACAATGAAAAAGTGATAATTAACCGAAAACACACTTAAACTATACATTCAGACCCACAATGCAGTGGTCTTTGATCAGTCAATTGCGTTCGATTTGCCTTACCACCTTTCCATCAACAACTAACCCTACGTCATAATCATAAATAAATATTTCAAGCAGTTTGTCTCTTTTAGAATAAAAGTTAGTATCCAGATATCCAAGAATATCTACCAAGGGCGGGGCTTCTTAACTTGTATTTTGTACTAATGTGATTTATTTTTTCAGGATAAGTAAGTTTTCTTTGTCAACACAAGAATTTGTCAATTTCTCATCTTTCGGCTGCTTTACAATTGTTGTTTGTTTTGTTAGTGTTGAAAACTGAGAATAAATTTAATTTTGTCCTTTCTGGTTTATCGGCTGAGACGTTTTTGAACACGGTTCCGCGTCTGAATCGTTGTCTTTGGGCTACCCCATCCGTTGTTCCGTAAATTCGTTCTCTTCGCGAATGAGATCGCAATTTGTTGCTGAGCATGATGTTGTGCGAATGGCGAGTTTGTGGATGTCATCCTTGATCCGACTGGTGTCACCAAGAGACCAGAGGTTGAGGTTGTGTTTCCATTGTTTTTTGGTGCACCGGATGTTTTCGATGATCCAGTGTTATCACAGAAAGGTGTTTGTCTTGTCTTTCGTTGCTTGTCTTGTCTCTGATTTGATGAAGAGGTCGTGGAATCTGAGGGCCTTATTGACGAATCACTCGCTGGCCACATGCCGGTGGTGGTTGTTATTTGCCGCGATCTTAAATTAAGACCTCTTCTACTAATCACAGGTGTGTTCTCGGCGTTCGGAGAAGATTGTATCACCTTGATGAACTTGCTTTGCGCAATTGTAGATCTCCGTATACTAGTACTAGCGGCACTTTTCGCTTTCAAGTCTTTCGATAAAGAATTTCTTGAACGGAGAGTTCTTTTGCTGAAATCAACAGTCATGCTGCGAAGCATTCGCTTTTCAAATGTCCTTGGATACTGCTGCGTTGATGCCCGCCGTGGTGTGCGGTGATTCTCATTTGGCACGTTTGGATAGAGCACTAGCTTTGGTATCGATGGCTTTTTGAGTTGCGGTGTATCAAAGGCGTTCTCATTACCAGATGATTGCTTAGGTTGATCCTTCTGTGGCATTGGGCAGTCTTCTTTAATTGAATCTAAGGTTTCAAGTACCGGTAAAGTTTCTTCTACTACGCTTGAAGATATTTCGTGAATTTGTATACTCTCGTCCGGGTTTTCCTTGTGATCTTCTACATCTTCCATTACCTCAATTTCCACGTCCAAGATAGGATTTGAGAGTGGTGTTGACTCCGGCTCTTCACTTGCCAGTCTTTCCATTTCCAACGAGTCTAGTCTTTCAATGCATAGGGAAGTAGTCCGCAAGATTGGTTCAGCCGTTTCCTCGCTTACCGTGGGCTCCATATTTGGTTCGTAGCATCTTGCATCATCCTCATAGCTATTGAGGAAATTTGAGTTCGAGCTATCGCTACTGTGAAAGCAGTTCTGGAAGCTACTGGAAATGCTGTTATACTGATTGTACATTGCCTCAGTAGCGCCACTTTGTTCGCCACCAAAGATCTGGAATGTTTGAATGTTTGAGGTAAGATCAACATTAGTGCTCCCTCGCAGCTGCTGTTCACCACGAGTTTCCAATTTTGTCAATGAGTAGCCCTCTTCAGCAGACATGCACTGTTCCTGATACAGTAGCTGTTCCATCTGGTGCTCATTGTTTGGATAGTGATGCTGCACTCGATCGTGTCCCGCTAGCCCAGTATGATGCAAGCTATGGTAGCTGTGATATTCGTTTGGATTGTCATTCACGACCTCGTGGCTATTATCGCTGTGTCTGCTTATACCATCACTACTGTTCGAATGACAGTTTGCTTCTCGTTCTAGACTCGACGTCAGAAGGGAATTGTACGATTCCGCAAAACTGTTCATATAACTATTGCTCGCCTGATCCTCATAGTAAAGATAACCGTTTGTATCACAATGTGTTTCGTAATTAGTGGAGTATGTACTATCGTCCCGGTCAAGGTAGCTCGACATGTATCCGTCTTGCTGCGGATTGTGATGTTGCTGTTGCTGCAAATGCACTCGCATGGCCGATGATGGTGCAATGGTTTCGTAATGTGGCAGTTGCTGAGAATGACTAAAACTTTCCGTGCCATACATATGTTTCTCCGCTTCATACATTGAATTCATTTGGAACTTTAGGTGGCTGCTGTTAGACGACATCGTTGAATAATTGTCTCCAGGGTGTATTTCTCCATTCATATGGACATATTCCAGACCGTATGAATTTGAGCAATCACCAATAGGGTTCTCTTTAGCCGGAGTTGAGCCCGGAGGATAGAGAATTACAGTCACAACGGATGTATTGTCTGCTCGCATTTTTTTGGAGCTCCATGTTTTAAGTGCTTTCTCCACAAGTCCTTTACTAGGATTGAACCATGTATTTGTCTCTCCTCGCATCCTACTTATGCGTTCGTTAATGATTTCTTTTTCACGGACTGTGTCCACTGCATCACCAGGTGAAATAACGTTCCACAAACCATCGGTTCCGAAAATCAAGCATCTGTGGTGATCAACGAATTTACTGACATATTCAAGGACAAAGTTGTTTTCAGGGTACATACCGAAAAGTCTTTGGATTAATCTTGATAACTTTCACGTCAGGATCTGGGCTGACAACAAACTCGTTTAATGCTGAATTGTAACTCCACAAGTCTCCCAAACTCCTGGCTACCGCCAAAAAAGGTATCTCATCTATTGGCGTACTTCGACGAACCGGACCTTTGTGACCTGAATTAAGAGGGAGGCTTTAGATTTTGTTTTTGCTGAAATTAGAGGTACTAAGTTTTACATACCAGTTCGAGGACGATTCCATACCACCCGTGGCACTCCACTTTTCACCACAACTTTTCCACCAGAATTAATTATTCTTGCCTTCTCCGCCGTGGATTCTGGTTTGTGATCCTGTGTCAGCTGTTTTGCTCTCCAAAAGCTTTCATCTGGATTTTGATAGCCTAGTACAATTCCCGAGTCACCTACGTGACCAATGTATATTTTCTCCCGTCGGATGAACGCAACTGTGGCTGTGGTACCCGCTGTGCTAGGAAGGCCGGTTGCTGTCTTTGGCCATTTTTCTGTAAACGAGCAAAAGAAAATATATATTATATTTAACATACATTTGATAGTACAGTCTTATAATTTTCATTAAAAAGATTAAGAATAATTAATAACTGTCAGAGGACAAAATTAATTGAAAGCTTTTTTAACAAATTAAGTGGTTTGAGAAAATTAACAACATTTTAAATAACTCTGCATGAACAGATTTTGAATAAGTACTAATCTAAATGATAACCGAGCAGTCCAAGCGAAGGGTATTTTCTCTATAATCACTCATTTTTTTGGATTAAAAGAAATGAAATCAGATTCAGTAGCAGAACAGTCGACTATTATTCCGCAGCACTAGGATAAGATCCATGACTATATTCAAATCTAGTTCATTTTACAGTAGTAAACACCTTTTGCAAATTTTCCCAAGTAAATTCCAACTATTATTTTCTCGGAACATCATACCGCGTTAGAAAATGATCACGTTTCATTAGCGTTGATTAAAAATACATTGCAATATTAATAGAATATACGTGCCACATGTCAGCTGAAACCCGAGGGGACTCAGTGGGCATTACATTTCTAGTGTGCATGGGTAAAAATACCAATTCCTGAAATAAGAGAAATTTGAAATGAGAGCTTCTCTGCGGGCAGCATACCAGGAATCATTAAATTTTCAATACGAAATATGTTATGCTCGGAAGCAAAACAATGACAAAGTCAACCGGCATTTTTTTTGTTTTTGTTTACTGCCAGAAGTACGAAGTGGACAAAAACGAAAACAAATCCATAAACTCATTCGTTAAGGATGACAGCTCCAAGAATTGTTGTTCTAATCGACCCCCTCAACCACATAACCTAATTCGCCTTCTCTCTCCCATTTGACATTTTCCCACACAAAGATGTGCACACAGCGCGCTATCGATCCGAACAGACCACACAGTTTGAGCGCCGTTGGAATAGGAGAGCACTGGGAACGGAAAACCAAAAACGAAAAACAGAAAATAAACCTATCATCACCACATATACCCGTTCCACTCCAACTCATGCCAAATACATGGCAGGGGATCAGCAGTACATATGTATAACCTTCTCCCCCTGACAGCAGTAGCAATGGCGGATTAAAATCTACTTTGCTGTCACTTTTAATTTTTTGCCTCTCTTTCGTTTCTCGTTTCGATTTTTTCAAGTTTTTCTTGTAAAAATAAGTACAACTACAAACAGATTTAAATAAAATGAAAAAAAAAAATGAAATGAACACCAGAAAATGTATAACCAACACACCTTGTTCTCTCCACATAGCGTAGTGTGTGGCAATATAACCTTCACGTATCGCCCTCAATACATCCTGATCGCTATCAGACCAAAACAGTTTTTGATTAATTATTTCCATCATCAGATGCTCCTTGGCAAATGTGGCCGCCTCGCTTCCGCCATGTCCATCATAGATACCCACAAACGCGTACTCGAGATCCTTGGCATTTTCTGATTGATGATATGCTACCGAGAAAAAATCCTCCATATACTTTCGTCCACCTTGACTACAATGTCCGGTCACTCGTAAATTAACACCAATCGATGAAGCAGAGGGTGAAGCTTCTACTTCTGCTGACTCTATTGGGGTTGTTGGCGATGGTGGTGGTGGTGGCTGTTGTGAAGCCGACACCAGTGGTGACATTTTTCCACCACTTCCTCCTCCGCAAACGTCGCGATGCATAATCAAACAGCACACAGAAAAAAAAAACACAAAAACTTAAGATCTCTCCTTCACTCGCGCGCTCTCACACGCGATGTGTGTGGCACAATCCGATGTCTGGCTTATGTCAAACGTCTAATGTCAAAAAGTGCACAACAAAACAAAATCCGTCTCATGCAACACTGCACTCATAAAACACCACTTATTCAAAATGTTCTTCTTGTCCGCCAGGATTCAAAATATTCACTGTTTGAAATTAATAAATTCTCTGTATCCGCAAGTGAAACTAAACACGAACTGAAAACAGAAACGACGAAGAAAATACTGCTGGTTTCAGCTCCGTCGACTTCATGGTAAAAATGGTTGAGTAATGATTTTATTTCCACTCGCTCGGCTGTGGTATATAAAATTTTTTGTTCGTTCGTCTTCCACACGTATACGGGAAAAATATATACAAAATTCCCAACACATTCAAACTGTCAGCGATTCCTCAAATATTTTCCGTACAAAGGACACAATTTTATTTAATTTTTCATAGACAAATACAGATTTTCAGGAAAATTTGTTTAAAAATTTCACTTTGAAAGGCAGACGATTTTTCGATAAGTTTTGACAAATCATACTGCAATTGTTTGACTTTTGGGAAAATGCACACACAAGCGAATAGCAATAACACCACTAGCACAGAGTGTTTTCTCTGTCTGACACTTGACTTTACTTAAAGCGAATCGAATCTTTGTGGTAGCGAGCCGCGACGATGGCGATAATTTGACGTCCTTCCGTTCGGGTTCGCCTCGACTGCAATTTTGACATATAATACAAAAAAATCCGCGCCTTCACAACGGCGACGGTGAGTGAACGACTCGTTCAAATTTTTCCTAACCGCATACACTCGCCAACACACACTTCCATCACCTCATTACCAAGAACAAATACATGCGCAGATAAGTGATGGGCACAGGCAGCAGCAGCAGCAGAGCACTACCCGATGACAAGTATTTATAGCAGTGCTGCGGTGTGTTAGTACATGAATGTGTGTACATAGTGGGCTTGGAATCAGCTCAGCATTTATTTTTTCTCAGAAAAATTTCATTTCAAATTTTTCATCATTTTACTGAAAACAAATTAAGACTCATGCCAAATCCCCCGTCAGATTTGAAGGAAGAACAAACTGTCTATGCAACCTATGCAGACATTATTTATCTTTAATGCAAATCTTAAATTTGATTCTATGGCGCGCCGAAGGTCTTTGATGGAGTTTTGCTTCAACAATCCGCGAACAGGGAGAGAGAAAACCAACCGACACGCCAGTAGGCAGGCACTTGACACAACGATCAGGGATTTTCAATTTTTTCCCCTATCTCGTCCGCTTATTGTTGGTGGGTAGTCAAATAGAGTAAAACACAAACGAAATGAATCGAAAATGAAACAGCTTAATACACAAATGTTACCCCACAGCGAAGCTGGGAGGGAATTCGATGTGCACCCGCGATGTTGTGATAGCTGGAAAAGTGTGTTTTCCCTGCTTGTCAGTTTTTCCTTATACATATTGAATTGAAACGGTGGATGAATGAGATTGAACATTTTCAAAACGAAAACTCTCTCGGGACAGAGACATGTGTGATTTAAAATCCCCGACAGGTGGGTAAGGTCGAAGAGGAAATAAGCAGAATGGAAACACTTGCGAGTGAAGAGGAAATCAAATCATAAAAAGTACGTTAATCTTATGGACTTCGCTGATAACGGGGTGAGCATGAGAAATTTTTGTGTGTATAGCAGGTTGCCAATGTTGGGAACTTGTTGATACCAAGGTATGTATTGGATTAAATTCTAAGCTATGATTTAATAAATTAACTAAACTTAAGCAATAGTTCAGGTATACTGATAAGAGTTTTTAGAGTGACGCCTTCCTTAGCAGAGTCCTGAAATTTTAACATTAAATAAGAAAACAATATAATTTAATGAAGTTTTGAATTACTTAAAATAAGTAAACAGTCAATTTGTTGACATGCAATGAATACAAATACATCTTAATATAACACTAACACTTAATATAACACTAAGCGAGCTCAATTCTGTAATAAACTGTACAATCTCCACAACAGCATCAAGTTATTTTTTATACAGACTACCTAGGAAACAGTTTAAACATAACGACGGTGCTATTTTTGCAATAAGCTTGCCCCCAAATTAAAAAAATATATATATATATAACATATCAGAAAAACATATTTTTCCTACAGTCCTTCTAATGTGCCAAATTGTTTTTCTGGCTAATTTAAAAGGACTCTCAAACTAAATTATCTATTTTCCTAATATGGTGGAAAGGTGGCACAAGGCACAGGCATGTATTGCATTGTGTCTTTACTAGTCTCGAGATTAACGCAGAAACACTAAATATGAAGAAATCTGAAGTACAAACCCAAACCCTTTAAAAAAAAAATCGGTCAATAATCTTAAAGGCATCGTGTGTTTTTTTTTAGTTCGTATTAAGTTCCTTTTGTTACTTAGTAGTGGCACTATCTACCCGGGACTTAGTCAAAAGAAAATAAACATGAAATTTAACAATACAGGTCTTAATGACCTGTAAATGGGCTGATGGGCTTAGAGAACGCGCAGTCTGAGTTATTCACTGAACCGGGTATTACGGGTACCAATTTAAGACCTGCATGATAGTAGAATAAAATAGAAAAAAAGAATGCATCAACTTTGAACAGTCAAATAGCCAGTCATTCCGAACTCTAAACTGGTTGTACAAAAGCATTAACTTTTATTTGTATACTGAGATTCATATGTTGATCTGAACGTTTTTAATAACTGTGTTCGCAATTTTTTCCTTACTATTGTTAAGATTCATAGACGGTTCAATGTTATGAACAAAGTTTTGGAGTTTAATTGCTTAATGTGTCGAAGCATTTCAGAAATTTTAACCTTTACATTTTAAATTTTGTGATAGATAATTTAGTTCCTTATTATTTCCCATATACTTTGCAGGAAATATTCATTTGTAGTAAAATAATTCACTCAAAATCTTAAAACTCTTCAAGTGCATATAACACTCGGCTTGAAGAATTGTGTACAATTTGTTTGGTGAAAGGAGTGAAAATCAGATCGTCAGGTACAGTTGGAGACTCGTTACCTTTACAAAACTGCAAACTCAGGTATTTGCTTGTTGAAGGTCATATAACTATTGTTAATCCATCTACAATTAATCCACCTGAGGTAGTAAAATTGGTCTATTAAGTGTGGTACCTACAAAGCGTTCAAGAAAAGCGTCAATAAATTAAAAAACCATCACCTGTATATGATGATTGTGGCAAATAACAAGCTGTAATTATTTCAGTCGCAAATACGAAATCATTAACAAGTTAAAATGAAAATGAATAAAAGGGAAAATTTTAAACCAATCACAGTACCTTTTTAGTACTGTTTAATATACCCCCGCCCATGGAGCAAAACAGTGACACTTAAAGAGTCATGATCTTTGGCACTTAGCAGAAGCCTCAGGCGCTAAAACCTTCATACAAATTATCTCAACGCTCTCAACAAATATCAACTTAGTCCCAACGACTGTCTGCACCGCAACGCAACACACAATGGGTGGGCAATTTCGATTTTTCGACGTTGACATCGCCATCAAAATCGCGAAACCAGCCAGCCAACCCAACCTCCGGAGTGCCGCACATTTGGAAGCCAAATCTGCGCACAAGAGAGATTGGTTTTGGTATTCGATTTTAGAAAATATCGAAAAATACGTGAGTACGTGCGAAACCCCGAGCTAAATTCAATGACACACAAAGTAAAGCAAAAGCAGAGAGAATGAACAAAAAAGAAAACACGAAAAACAAAAACAAATATGTTGAACTGGCATGTACACAGCGACGGCTGACTACTTAGCCCAGCTATCTGCTCCACTCAACAGTCAGATTATAATCGTTTTAGCTATGGCAGCAACGAACGAGCAACCCACACAGAGTGAAGAATATGAAAACGTCGACACGAAGTGCACGAACCTGAAAAACATGGCACAACCACCACACTCAGAGAGTTAGCAGTTGTTGGCTAGCCCAGGCAGCAGCAGGCGTCCGCACCGCACCAGCAGCTCGGGTACGAGAAAAGTATCTAAAAACAGCGAAATAAATAAAACAACAAAGTCCCCTTTCATGCGCAAGAGAATGTGTATCTCTGCGAGTCGAGCAGTTGAAATATCTCATTCCACAAAGACTGTCTATTTACAAAGCTTCCAACAACTGTGTAGATACATACAGCCATTCTACCATCCAATCCAACGTACACAATCGCACACCATCCACACACAGAAGGCAACCGCAATTCGAATCTCTCTTTGCTCCACAGCAACACCAGAATCGGAAACAACCCTCGAGTTCGAGAAAATTGAGTCGAGCATCTGGCTGGCATGCGTTGGCAACGACTGACATGACGACGCCGGGCTACACAGAACAACGCAGAGTAAGCCCGCACCGCAGCCCGTTTATCGATTTCTCTTTCTGACGCATCGTACTGCTGGTTAGGTTGGTTATAAGGGTGTAAGGCAATAGGGTACATAATGTGCGGCTATCTTTTAGTTTTTGTTTGCCAGGGACCGCCCGAACGAACGAACAGCGGGAGTTTGAGTGTATTTGTTCGGCTTATGACTTTCTGTTGATGGGGCAGTTCCACTCGTCGTCGTCAGGGAAAGATACTCTGTGTGCTGTTTGGCAATTGCTATTCTTGCTGGCATTGTAGTTTATAGTTCTCGATTTAAAAGTAGACAGTGGATCTGGGTATTGAGAACGAAGCACATTCTGCAGTAAATTGAAATAAACGAGATGGAAAATAAGTCACAATAGTGATTTAATATTCATTTAGAATTTGACGAAGTTTCTTTAACTTTGTTATTTTCACGTTACATTTAGAATTACAATTTAAGATGAAGATGCAGTTTATGGTTGTATTCCCCTTCATTTATCCCTAAGAAGATAACTTATTTATGAAGGCTTAGAAGGCTTAGTAGGTCAACACAACTCTTAAGGAAAGAAAATTTGAGAATCTTTTTCATAGACAATCAGGTCTCCTTGAGTATTGTCAAACACTTGCAAAGAAAGATGATGTTAAGAAATGGTGTTCAGTTCGAGAATTAAACCTTTGACCTTCGGCGCATAAATGTCGCACTTACGCACTGTGTCAAGTCAGCCTCTGGGGTTTGCTTAACTAATCTTACCCGAGAATGTTAATTTTATCAATACAATCATAGAAAAAGGGATTTTTGAGAACCCTTAAGCAAGGCACATATTTGCTTTAACATCATATTTTTTTTTTTCAAAACCTTAAAACGATTACGCACGAGTTTATAAAACTCCTTTGCTCTGTCCACAAATTTGTAATAAACATAATAATTTATATTGTTATATGGTAGTTATTTCCTAACTTTTTAATATACTTAAATTACAAACGAATGAATAAAAAATCTGACACAAATTCTATCTCCATCAGTAGCTACTGGCTTATATACACAAGTTGTATTTTTTAATGGTTGTTGTCAAAAGGTTGAAAGTATTAAGTTAAGTGCCTCGACGCACACTAAACTACTGGTAAATAAAACTTAAATAAATATTGAAACCATTTGAGATCTTTGTAGCTAAAAGGATTGTTTTTCTTTTATTGATATCTTCGGCATACGACCTGCATATAGTTAGGGCAACCTTCTGTATCCTTCTCTATTTCAAGTCAGGCCGAGATGCATACTAAGGATCTGTCTTGCAACAACGAGTACTTTAAATGCCAATTATTAAATGAATTGCATTTGAAACGAATATTTCTTTTTCGTAGACGACCTTTTAAGGGATTCCTTTTTTCCAACCACTACAAGCTCTTTTCACCAAAGACCTTAAGCTTTAACTAGTCAGGCCAGATATAATAATAATAATAGATATAATATAATAACAATAATAGTTGGATGGCGCGACAGTCCACAGAAGACCAGGGCCTAGGTTGCTCATCTACTACTCGTATTGTGAGCGCTACTGTCCTTTCACAAGTAGAAGAGACCTACAGTTTTTTGTCGACTCCGAACGGCGAAATTTGATAAGTTTTTTTTACTCTTTGAGTGTTGTCAGCAGCTCGAAAGATGTGGTGCCGTAAAAAAATCGAAAAATTTGTATTAAGCTGGGAATCGAACTCAGACCCTTCGGCGTGTGAGCGTCACATTCTACCCACTATGCAACGGCAGCCACAGTCTGGCCAGACATGCAAACAAAAAAGAAAATACACAATTCCGTTTACGATGAAAACTCAGAAACCATTCTATACTTTCTGTATACCTCTCCAACATCTCGATGTCTCGGAAAATGTTCAGGAGAGAGCTATATAACTTGGAGCAAATGTGACAAACTTTCATTTTCCCTATAACCGCTGGCGTCCCCCAAGGCTCAATCCTGGGCCCAATATTATATATTATCTTTACAGCCGATATCCCTCAACCATCAAGCCCGGGAGTGAATATCATTAATTACGCGGACGACACCCTGGTCTATGCTCACACTCCGTTCATAGTCCTAAGTACTAGGCTGCTCAACAGGTATCTTTCATCGCTCATGGACTACTTCGATAGGTGGAAGATCCGGCCCAATGAAAGGAAAACCCAAGTACTGGTCATCAAAGGTCCCACCAACCTGTGTTCCAGAAATACGTTGAGGAATCACAACAAAATACGGATCAAAATCAAGAATGCAAAAATCGAGCCCGTCACAGCAATGAAATACCTCGGCGTAACATTCAACAGGGATTTTTCGTTTGGCAAACATATCGAAAACCGCATTTCGATTGCCAAAATACAACTCAACCACTGCCGGAGGATCATGTGGAGACCCAATGCACTGTCCAAAAGGATCAAGCAAATCATTTACAAACAAATCATCAGACCATCACTAACATATGCATGCCCGATTTGGTTCCATTTCCCACCGGCCCAAATGGAAAAACTTCGGATATTCGAGAGAAAGTTGTTCAGATTCATCAGCAATCTGCACAGGCAGCCAAACTCCATGAAGTTCATCAAGTCTTCCATAGTGTACAGACAAACGGGAATAGATCGGATTGACAGACGAGTCCTCCAGCTCTCCATTAACTTCATCAAGAACCTTCCCAACATCCCCAACAACATCATAGCTGAATTAGCGGCAACAGCAGCTGATCCTACGGACTACTTCCTGAGTACTAACCACATCGAACACTTATTCCATGCAGGGGAATTATTGGACAGGCAGAACAACATCACCTACCACAACGTCAGGATGAGGAACAACACATTTAAATATAACAATACACAATATATAGAGCGCGAACTGAGCTTCTAGCTCATTCAAATTGTTTATAAATAGAGTAAGTTAGATTAAGGTAGTTTAAGTTAGATTAAGCTTATATAAATTTAATCAGCAGGTTTTAAGAACCTTTTCCTGCCAATTAACTAAATAATTGTCTTTTAAAAGATAAAAACATTAATCCCAGTAATCAAAAAAAAAAAAAATTTAGAAAAATGTTAAATGCATGTTAAATTTAAGCTAATCAATAAAATATTTTAAGTATTTTCAATAGCTGTAACATTTTAAAAATATGGTTCAATAAAGAAAAATACATAAAAAAAGACAAACTTTCAAACTATAATAGCAATTTGGTCGACTCAAAAAACAAAAACAAATTTTTTCAAAACCTACAGCTGCACATTGGCTTGTGGTTTTTCAAGTCATTATGCCTTTGCTTGTAATAATCATTTATGTGTATTGATAAGGATTGTTTTTAAGAATTTTTGTCCTCGAGGGCCCACTGTACTAAGAAGGACTAGAGACTTCTGTGCTCCAGTCCTGTTTGCTAGTGCTGTATTTGGTTTTTTTAAGAGTAAACAGGGCCTACAGTAAATTTTCGAATACGAAATCCAATTTATACTACTTGGATGTTGCCGTAAACAAATGGGTACGGTGTCAACAAATTGCCCTGAGCGGATAATTTGCTAAGGCAAATTAATTTTGTACTTTCTTCTTTTGTACTTTGTTCCTTTATCTTGGATAGAACTAAAAGTATGTACAAGTATTAATATTGTAAAGTGAAGTGTGGATATTTTGTTTGAAACAATATACAGGCATACATATTTCTTATTTTGGTCGGAAGTTGAACGCGAAACGTAAAACATAAGGTTAAAAAACATGAAACTTATACAACACTAAATTGAAGGAGAACAGAAATCCTCTACTTAATAGTGTGATACAAAAGATGCGAAAAATTACCCTAAGATTGGTGTTCTCACTGAAATAAACTTTAAAACAGACTGAATGGTTATCCTTCATTGGGCCACAGGTAAAGTTTTAGTTAGTCTCTATCTATCTCCACATCTCAAATTCATTGCTTTTTTAAGAAACAACGTGAGAATAAAACGCTTGAAATCGTTTAATCGTTTTATCATCAGTTTTCGAAAGTTTGAGTACTAGACTTTAAGATTGCGACGTTGGTTCCACGAAGCACTATCTTGGTATGCATCAATGATCATTGTCATCTACAAACATTTTTTTTGAAACGCAAAACAATTTAACAGAAAAATCTGTTCTTATAGGAAACGACAAGTTTTTATATTGCACGAACGAAGTCGTCTAAGCTGTGCAAAAATACAATGAAAATCCATTCTATGCAAATAAAATTAATTTCCTTTCTTTCACCTACATATCTGCATATTTGCCCAATCAATTATGCAGTATGATCAAAAACATTTAGAATTTCGCAATTTTCGAAATTAAACAACTTTAATTTTCGAATTCTGGGTCACAAACGTCAAACAAATGCTTTTCTCGCACACGCAACACAACCTGCACGTTACAGACCTAGGATCGATCAAACAGCAATGTGCTGCTCATTGTTCGTTATTCAAATTACCAGCCACCGCAGCTTCACCATAATTTCCTCTAGTTTCAAATGTCAGGCTTCAGAGGTTCTCAACCGCTGAGCCTTCATGTTGCCGTTGCCGTCATCGTCGCCTTGTATTACCTGCGGCAGTAAATACCAGGCAAACACAAATGTCATCACCCAACGTTCCCACTCGAATACATACAATAATCACAGATATTTTATACATATGCACACATAGGCATCAGACCATCCATATGAGGACGTATACATGTGGTAATCGTGTGCTCCGTTCACATTTCGAGGTAGCTAGCGTCAATAGCGGAATTAGATCTCATCGCAGGCATCTACAAGTGTGTGTCTGTGAACAAGTATCTGTGTGTCGAGTGGAAAGTTTCGAACACATTTTGTGGATTATAAAATGAAAAATTCCCCGAAGTTGCAGCAGTGGCATGTTTGCATGCTAAATACTCGCGAAGTTGAAATACAGGTAACTGGGAAGGAAAACATCATGCGACGAACTTGCTGGTAGCGTCTGCATGCTAATTATTAACATCGGACTGCTGTTGCGTCTATTGTGAATGGCATGATTGGGGCGCTTGGTGGAACCTGAAGAAAGAAGCGCAATCAATTGGCAGCGAAGTGTACATATCGCACAGCTCTGTTGGCTGTCTGCTTCACTGCTGGAGCGAAAATATCTTGGAATACAATCAGCGAAGGCAAAGCCTGTCGAGAGGTATGGGGCGATCACAACCAATCGATTAAGAGCACTGCTGTGTGTTGGTTCGATGTTGAAACTGCTGCATTTTCATGTGGAATACAACACGATGAACCGGGAGGCGACAAGCGTATGCCCACTACTAAAACGAATAGAGGCGACTGTGTTAAAGAGAAAACAACCAATCTTGCCAGTGAGTCAGGCAATTTTAAGGCATAGCAGCTGAACAGAACAGACATTCTAAATTATTTCAGCGACTTATGTAAGAGAGCTATTTTCGCAGATGGCTGTGCTCACGCACAGAATCAAACGATGCTGAAAAACCAAACGGCTGAATGAATGACTCATGCATCCGCTTCTACAGTGTACACCACGTTGGCGGTAAATATTTTAGAAAAGGGTCTAAAATTTTTTGAAATTTATCAACACTAAAGTCTATTTGAATCTATGTACATACATTTTGATAAAGTGAAGGTGAAGGTATTGAGATGTATATAGCAAGCAGAGTTTTGGCTATGGAAGGGTATAATGTTTTTTTTTACTATACTTTAGCACACAGCCTTGATAACAGTTTGTTTGTGAAATTTTTGTGGAAAATTTTCATTGCCAAGCAGAAATTTACTTATGGTTATTTTGAAAAGGGATTGAATCTACAGTGGATCAATAAAGAACTCGGACATTCCTCTTCAAAACTTTCAAAGGGATTTATCTGGTTCAAATATGCATTTCAAAAAACAAGAAAAAATATTTTTCATATGTTACGCTTTTCCTTTATTAAACACAAAAAACAAAATAGTATTGATTAGAGTTCAAAAACAATTAAGGGAGTAAAAGTAATCAAATATTAAATATTAAAAAAGAACTTAAACAGTAAAAATTGTTTATTCGAATAAGACATAATTACAATTTAGCTGGCATACTTTTATAACGTTGAAGAGCTTTTCATCTATAAGACCTAGATTGAACAAGTTTTTGACATATTAATAGATTAATTTTCGACCACTCGTCTTCAAGTACAGATTCCAACTCTTTGCGATTTGTTCTTGAGTAATTTTTTAATTTGTTCTTCACATATGTCCATAGATGTTCAATTACATTAATGTTGAATGTGATGAAGTTTCCAGTACATGTGGACAGTTTTGAAGCAACCACATTGTTACATAATGCTGTGGCTCGTTGATTTGGCCAAAGTAAATAGGATATTCGAAGCTTTTCATCACTTTCCATCAGATTTTGTTTCAATATTGATAAATATTTTGTTTAGTTCATAATTCCATCAATTACATATATGCAATTGACCGGGACCAGCAGCCGACCTACAACCCCAAATCAGCACAGACCCACCACCGTGTTTTACAGTGGATTTAAGTTTGATTCCTTTATTATTTCATTTTTATGAGTTGAAGTAAAATCTTTTAATTCGGTAAGAAACCATACACACAACAATATGTATGGTTTCCTACGGACTACTCCTCCATGGAAATTATTCTTATTGTCTTGTTGTTTCCGTGTTTCATTAAGGCTTTGGGATACTTCGGTGTTTAATTTTGGAATACTTAGCTAAGGAATTTTTTTAATGTGCTGCACAATCTATCGTTCGTCAGAAGTAGGGAATATTTTTGCTCTAGCAGTTTTGAGCCTACAGAATCTCTACAGATTTTCTTTTTGCGAAGCTTTTTATTATGCCATGAACTTTAAAGTCTGATTTATCGACCAATTAAGCATTTAACGAGCCGATTTTCCATCTTTACTATATATTAAAGTAAGATTTCCAACTTCTATGGATATCTGTCCACGCTGTCTACCCATTTTTATTTTTAATTGAAAAAAAAAAACAAGAATTTTGTCTTGAATGTTCTTCAATCGAGTTTGGAACCCGAATGATGAACAAGTACTTAGAAATAGTTAAAGGAATTTATTGAAAATCAATGGGAATAATATCTGTCGAGCTCTTTTTTGGCACTCAATATTTTATTTTTTACTCTCTTTGTTTTTTCTTTTTGAAACGAAATTAGATTTATGTTTTTTTTTGTTTAATAAAGAAATAACATAGCTGCAAAAACATCTTTGGTTTCTTCTTTCTAAATGCATATTAAGGCCAGGCGAATAGTTAACAAATTTTGCTTTTGTTTATTGTTTATGTAAGCCATGGCGATTTGCTTAATGTTTTGAAATAATAGAACAAAAGGGTGAAGTCATTCCCAATCGTACCTTCTCTTAATCAAGAAGCCCTGCAATAAGTCCTGTGCTTTATTTCTCAAAACATCCTTTACTTCAACCAACAAACGTAACAATTTTTTTTTTAATCGCAGGAAAGATTGGCATGAAACAATAAACAGTTTTTTTTTTTTATTTGTTAGTATATTGATTTTGTTTTTTAAATGTTAGTGTAAGAATGCGCAAAATATTTTTTGCCCACTCCTAGCATTATCTTTAAAGTTGGAAACACCATGAGTTGGTTCATTTGATTCGGAACTTCACTAAATAATGGTAGTCAGTACCACTCTCATTTAAATGCAAGCTATGAAAAACGAAAATACATTTTTACATCTTCCAAAGTAATACACGAAAAATGTGCAATGTCGATACTGTATATAATTTGTCTTTGGAAAACAATTTTTTCTTCGGCCAACTGTAGATGCTACCCAGTTAAGATCAGTAGACACACAGTTTAACTATTTTTTTTTTTTCAGTTTAAAAGTGATGGTTAAATACCAATTTAATTGGAATAGAGTACACGAAGGGCAATTCCAACAGAAAGAATCAAAAAGCGTACAGTGGTGAAGAAGAAAATTCTCTATTTGTATTTAATTTTTGATATGAAACAAATTGTGGAACAAGAGCACAAATACACTTTTCTTAAAATTGTAAATTTATGAAAAACAAATTGTTTCAGGTATATAAATATTTTTGTTATATAAACTTTTAGCCCCCATAATATGTTATGGGTAACGCCGGGGAAACTAAAAAATGCAATGGCTGTGGTATGTTTTGCATTTAGATTGGTTTAAATGAATTAATTTTGATTTCCATATACCGTATTTATGTAGATTTCAAATTGCTTTATTACATAAGTAAATTTGATTTTATTTACAATAACTTTATTTCAGTCAATCCAGTTAAAAAATATATATTGTTTAAAATTCAGAGAAAGTAAGAATAGGTAATCTAAAAAAGAACATTGTTTTCCAAAAAAATTTAATTAATACGCCTGTGTAAACACAATATCTGCGGTGAGAATTGAATGTTTTCAGGACACAAAATATCTTGTCGACTGCTTTAAACCCTTCGCTTTTAGTATATACATTTTTACTTGGAGTTCATGGAGTTGTACATGAGAAGATAAAATTTAAAAAAATCGGCAGATAAATAAGATCAGCTCCATGGAAAAAGATCTTCCTTTTTGTCGCTCTGTTAGACTATAAATATCCAGTTTTAGGATAGTCCGAAAGGATGGCTATAAAGAGAGCTTGCATACAGTGAACTTAAAATTCTACAGTTACTCAGGCAGTTTTAAAAGTTCTTTTTTGTAAATCCTAGGTTTTTTTCTATAAACAAATCATAATTCTCTTTATTTGCCTTACTTCGTTTTCAAATATGAAATAAGGCCAAGTTTGACCTGGACTTATTTAATAATCGATAGTTTAGAAGAAGTACATAGAAGTGTGTTTTTTTTTCTAATACATATGAACATGTGAAAAAACAATCCAAGGCCCACAAATGGTGAATTTTTTCAATAAAGCTTGTTTCCCGTTGTGTGATTTCTTTCAATATTGACCGGGTCTGCGAGATATTTTGGTAAAATATTCTGGATGCACTATCTAGTCCTATTCAACAGAGTGTCTCATGTCTCATGGAGCAACAACTTGCTACTACAGAAAATATATCAGCGCGAACATTTGCCACACAATAAGATTCCCAGTCTCGAAGCCTGTACCCTTATATGTGTACAGCGTGAAAACTATTTCTCAGCATTGTTAATATATTTAAGTTTTACCTCTCTGGATAACACCCACATGATAGTATACCATTTGCTAGAATTCGAAGTTCGTAGATTTTTAATTTGACAACTTTAGGATTCTGCCCAGCATTAAGCTGGTTAGAAATTTTTTCAATTGTCCAAGGCATTAGATAGAACTTTTTTCATGAAATAAACTGAGAAAGAATCGGTTGCCCAATTTCCCATACTTCTCTTAACGACCGAATTTTCAAAATACTATAATTTTAAGAAAAATATACTTCTTGAGGTAATTTAGATTTTTGATATTGTTTGTCCACAAAGTCAAGGGAAATATTTAAAATGTGTCTTTCCGACTTTTAGAAAACTCAAAATAAAAATATTATGTATGACTTTAATAGCTCCAATTTGAAACTTATGTAATTTTCAAATTCCGAGACTCTGCAAAGAAACGAATAAGTAATAAAATTCACTTTTGATTTGAAATGGTTTAATGCACCTTAGCTCCACTGTATGTTTTTTATTCACCGTCAGTCGGCAGCTTGACTTGCTCACATTTTTTCTATGTACACCGTCGTTCGCATTTTCATTTGAGTGTGTTCTCGCCCGCGTCGTGTATAACGAATAGCGCACACAGCACACAAGTAGACGAGCAACTACGGTGACTAGTTTGTCGTTTTGCAATACGAGTTTTCGAGTCTAATTTCAGTCCATTTGGCTCCGTGGGGACTCGCCCGCAGCCACACACTGCCATTTTGGAGCCATAGCTGCGGCTGTGCTCGTTCCAAGAGAATCGTTTTATTTGACTACACTTAAAAAATATGCAACTTAACTCGACTTAACTGACCTTAAGTGCCGTGCCTAGCCTATTACGATTATGAGGAGGGTTTCGGTATTGCTTGTTGGCCTTCTCCTAATGGCATTTGGCTTCGTTGCCTGTCTGTCGGACTGACTGGCCGGTGGTGTCGGTGTGTGGTTTCTCTCTTAGTTTGCAATGGAATGCTAATGCGAAGCAGAGGTGTTGTGTACTCTTATGTTCGCTCGCTCGCTTCATGGGGCTATTTCGAGGCGAAACATGGGTGCAGCACTGCGAATGAACTGTTCGAAGTAAAAACGGGAGGGAAATGAGGTGAAATGAGATCATCTGTAGTAAGCAAGGGGTTTTACCACAACGTTGTTGTCACGGTTTGAGTTGATGGAGAAGCAGTTTGGCCTGGCCTGATGCTTTTGCGCTTTCACAACTAATTCGCAGGGAAATCGCGTTCGTCATGCTGCTGATGTTGACAAACGGTCTCTTCGTACGTAAACAACGAATTTCCGGTTGTTTTTCATTTTGTGAAAATCGCCGGAAGTTGTTTATATCTTTCTTGTCAGATATGAACGTATGAGTGGATGTGTGTGTATTAATAAGATTTGGCACATCTGTATTCACGTGTTAAGGGGTGTTTTCAACTCAATTTAAGGAGTGAGTTTCTTCTATGGAATGTTATTATTCCTGCAAGTACTATCTTGTCCTTTTGTTTGGGTAAGAAAAAGAAAAAAAACATTTGCACTTAGTTTGAAGTTTGTTTCAAATGTCATTACACTTTTGAATCTCAGTTGACTATTATAACATTTGGAAAGAGGAAACCCATTTGATTTTATGAAAGTTAGAGGACATTTGTTTGCACAGCCCTTTAACACAATGACACAGAGTTTGGACAAAAAACATATTATTATAGTAGATAGATCTCTCGACGCGGAGGGATTTAAGATTGCTGTCTCATTAAATTTTAAGTATATATGTAGCTATATTCACTTTTTTTAAGGTTCCTGCGAGTAATAAAAAATAATATGTTAGGAGTTGGTACAAATATCTATTTAAACGTACCCTTTTATTTATTGATTTATTTATTACGTCTTTCAACGCAGAAATCAGAAAAGATCGTTAAAAGTCTCGCGGGTGAGTGTGCGAATGATAACGTGAAACAGATAAATTAACACTTGCATGCCAGACAGAACATAAAAATGTTTATAGCGGCATCACTGATTCGAGAATCAAAGATTAAAATTTTACAGTTGTGTGTAAGTGTTTACGGACCTGTTCAAAATGTAAACTTCCGTAAGTTTTGATTTAACATCAGACATTATAAAGAAATCGACACTATATGCGTATTTTGTTACAAATTGTGAAAATAAAAGAGCAATGAAAAAAAAAACATATAAAACCGTCAATGATCAATGGTAATACGTAAGTGAAGGCTCACATATTTTTTATCTTCTAAACAGAACAGAAAACCCTTCAATGTCATTGTATACGCTTGACTATGGTATATAATGATTTACATGTCCACAGAGAATACCTACCCCAATGGTAGTTTTTGGTAATTTAAAACCGATATTGAAATGCAAATCTGGCTGCCGTGGCGTAGTGGGTAGAGTGCGACGCTCACACGCCGAAGGGTCTAGGTTCGATTCCCAGCTCAATAAGAATTTTTCGAATTATTCACGGCACCACCTCTTTCGAACTACTGACAACACTCAAAGAGTAATAACTGTCTAAGAAAAAGCTTCTCAAATTTCGCAGTTCGGAGTCGGCAAAAAACTGTAGGTCCCTTTTACTCGTGTGAGAACAGTAGCGCGCACAACACGAGTAGTTGATGAGCAAGCTAGGCCCTGGTGTCCCTGTGGACTATTGCGCAAAACAATTATTATTATTATTATGATTGAAATGCGAACATTGCCGTGACAAAAGACGACCCGAAAATGGAACAGCAGTCTAATGGGAGCCATGTGTAAATACATACAGTTTAATTTGGTGAATATGGTATCGTACGAGTCAATACCCCGACAAATGTATAAGAATGAGAGAAGTTTTGTGGGGATCAGACACAAGAGGTTAGGTGTTTTTTTTTGTTTTTGTTTCTTATTGTTTATAAGCTTTGTTGATAAGTGAGGCTTCGAATTCATCATATCAATTCACATTCTAATTGGGCTTATTAAAATTGCAGCAATATCGCTGATTGTCGGTTAAAATACTTAAAATATTCAATTAATAACAACGCCCAAAAATTTAAATCATTATTTTTTTTCAATTGAGTAAACTTAATAGATTTACCATTTGCGAATAGGTGAAGGGCAAGTGAGTTAATAGAGTATATATGGCGATAATAGAGTATTCCACTTACAACCTTACCACATAGAAAAATTGAAGTTCATTCAAGAGGAAAGATTTTACAACAATTTATTGAAATGTTTTTGGCTGTGTTTTCTTTCAGCTTATATTTAGTCATTTCGAAGAATTCCGTTTTCTAGTAAAGTTTTAGCCCATTTCCGTTAAGTCACTCCTATTAGTTTTTGGAGTCAAAGTAAATCACCATCTATATAAATAACAGCAATGCGCTGATTGGCTTAGATCATGCAAGAATAAAAAAAAAAACAGTATATTGATAAAGGATGGTGAAATGTGCTAATATTGATTTTGGCTTAAGTTGTTAAATACAACAAAGGAACAATTAAAAGTTAAGCTTTCAAAAATTAACTTAAAGTGTTTGAAAAAGTCCCGAAAAATTGTTTGCTTAAAATTACAGCCAATAAAGTAACTGTGTTCTTATATTTCATACCTTCACTGTTTTCCCAGAAAGCGCCATCTTCATTTCACCTCATACAAACAAGTTTATTGTATTATCTTTACTAAATTTCAATAGTCTGTGATGCGCATGTCTCCGCAGAGAAAAACAACCCCAAAAAAGTTAAAAATCTCGGTTTGTAGGGCACTTTCGATGCACGTGAAGATAAACATTTTGTTCATTATCTAAATATATTGTTAACAAAAGTGGTTGTGATAAGATACAATTTTAGTAGGTCTTATGTGGTGTAGTTCATAAAATTTAAAATAAAAACGATAAGGTTTGTATCTTTGATTGGATGAAACACAAACGGTTGCTATACGAAATGCGTTTCGTTTTTGTGTATTACAAGAACTATACTTTCAGTGTTCTCTTGTTGTAAGATCCACTCGTGCAAATTTCTTTGCAATCTGAAATGTTTATTGTATTAAATATTTCTTATACTTTTTTTACGTGATACGGATTTCGCTATTTTTCACCAAGCAAAATGGCGATATGGTTTATTGTGAATATTCAGAGCTCTGTTCGGGAAGTGTTCATTTTGGATATGCTTGTGCAGCAAATAAATGCCAACTAGGCTCATATTACTCGAAATACAACTGATTGGTAATTGGGTAAAATTAACTCTAATAAGGACCATTTGTTTAATTATATTTGAAAACAAGTTATTTCAAATAGTTAAATAATGTTCTGTGGATTAAGACCAATATATCTATTGTGAATATTAAAATAAGAATAGGAAAGGGTGTAAAATTACAATACACTTTGCACTTTTTATTATAGTTTTCTGTGCTTGAAGGGTTAAAGTTAAAGCAGGAAGCTAGAAAACATTTCGCTTAACTTAAAATTGAAGATTAGAAAGAGACTAATGCAAGGCAAGACACTTTTAGGTATTTACATGAAAAGTAAAACGCTCACTCTACTTGATTGTTTTTCTTTAATTCTGCTTCTTACATATTTGAAATGTTCAAAGATAAAATGAATTCAATTAAAATGCACTTAGGGTATTCAATTCAATTATCTTCTGCACAAATTGGATGATTCTTAACGATAAATTCAGTATGAATATGAATACATGTTTAAATTTATTAAAGTATATCTTTCTTTGTTATTGTCTTAAAATCTTTTCAAAGGCAATTCGCCGTCCCTGAATGGTGATGTATCAATAAAACTCTTACACGTTCATTAGGCTGATTGTCAGCCAAACTTCACCGATTTCTGACCATTAAAAAAACGAATACCAGATTGAAATGCCACGAGTTCTATAACCAAATTATGATTATCAAATCACTTAAGGAGTGCACTACATTTGCAAGTGTTTTTTGACGGTTTTAACCGAAGTCTTCTGTTAAATTTTGACACATTGAAATATTTTGGTCAAAGATAAAAATTCTCTTTTAGAAAACTTTACCAATAACTTAGAGTCTAAGTTAAACCGCATATTGTCCTAAACAAAATATAGAAAATACTTATTGCATTGAATTCACGTGAAGTTTGATATGAAATCCATATGACAAGTATTGTGACTTGGACAAGTGTTTGTTATGAACTTATAAGAATCATTCAAAATAGCTGCATCCATATGACCAAATATTCCACAATGTTTAAATACCATTGCCAAGAGATGGAATATTAATTAGCACTTCATACTTCTACTTCAAAATCTTCCATTTGTTTACTTAAATGTCCACTGTAACCCGTACATGTTTACATTCCTTTTCTTTAAACAATTTCAGTTCATATTTTTCCCGCCCAAAAGCAATAGTCAGTGAACCCATCTATTGTAGTGAAGGAATTTTCGCACATTTTCGCTAAGTCAACACATTCTCTTTTCACTCACTTTTTGCCTCTCTTCCTATACTCTCACTCACATTTAGCTATTTCCTTCAGGAAAAAATACCCAATATCAAGTAAACATTCGGATGATAGAAGCTGCCTGATAGAAGACACCTTGTTTCAGCCAATTGGAGGCGACCATTTCAACTTTTACTCAGCTCATGAGAATTCGCGGTGTTTTCTCTTGCCTGTGTTGGTGTGGTTTCCTCTCTTCTCTGAAACGGTACTCGCGCTGCTGGCTCGTTCGGTCCGGTGGAGTTCTCATCAAAAGCGACAAGCGTGTGCACGTACTTTAAAACACAGCAGCGAAGTTTTTTTTTTTTTACACTTCAAAGAAAACTTCTTGTGCAAAAAAAGTTGAAACACTCAGTTAACAAATTCGTAGATCGAAATCAACCGGGGGAAATCTGTTTTTGAGGAAAGAAAATAATCGAATTTAATACAAAACTAGAAACTGAAGTGTTGTGCCATTACTAGCAATAGAAAAGTAATAAGAAAACTGCATTTGTCCGTTGATCGGTGGTGAAAATTCTGCAGTCATCCTATTGCAGTAACCTGAGTAAGTCATCAACCATACATCCACAATCCAATTGGATAAGGAAGTGCACCGGGTTTTTCGGTAAAATTCAAACTTAGGTGAAAAATGAATGAAGGAATTTTGTTTTGGATTTGATTTCGGATTCGAACAGGAACACGGAAAGAGAAAATTGAAAGCGGAAGGTTCTGGAAACTGTGGCGCCCATCGCGCGCCTCATTCGACATCATCACCTTCGCGGATATTTGAAAGAAAAGTAAAATTGTTACAACCAAATCACTGCCCTTTTTCCTACATCTCCTCTATACATGTATTACGTGCATACACATGGATGTATGAATGTTTTCTCTTTTTTATAACTAAAGAGGAAAAGGAAGAAACATTGAAAATCGAATATTTACATCTTTGCTTGACGTAGTGTTCCGATTGCGCTGTACTGTTCGATTGTGTTGCTGTCGTACCGTTGTGTTGTAGATTAAATTTTCCTTCTGGTGTTATCCCGTGAAGAGATGGATGGATGGTGTGATTTGGTCGGCGATTTGGCAGAATGTCATGAGTAAGGATTTAGTATTCGAGGGATAATTGATTGAGGAATAAGGATGTCGGTTAATTTCGTCAGCATGTGCGGACATTTAAACAGCACGTTCATGTTGGGAATTTGGGCTCGAGGATTCATTGATTTATTTCCTTTATAAATATAGGTTCTGAATAGAAGGATTTGCAAGCTGCTGACTCATAGGTCTGAGTTAGCAATTTTATGTGGTGCTGGGTGAATATAGGATAAATCTGTTTCATTTTTTTGACGAATTTACTTCAATTACAATTTTAATTTCAAATTCGGTTTGAAATGCTGGTTGTGCTGTTGTTGTGCACGTGTTTTACCTTGAAAATACTCTCCCCTCATTTAATTACAAAAACCATTGACCATTGGTTTTTTCCCAAGTGGGTGATGTAAAATTTCTTGTGCAAACGCAGAATGTTTGGTGATGTTGGATATGCCACTTGTTGCAATGATCTTTTTTGGTTGGAATGCAAATTTTCATTTTATAAATTCAAAGCATTCTTTAAGATACTGAATCCAAAATTTTTATTTGAGATAAAAACATCAAGCTACTGGATATCATTTTGTTCAAGGAAGAAATATTTGATGTTTTAAGGGGTAGAGTCTCATTTTATTTTCTTGAGTGCAAAATGATACATATGTCAAACAAAATCATCCCATTGTACTTTGTGCACCCGTTATCAGGTTCTTCAATTTGATCGTAGGTCTCAAGTTAAGCCTATATACATAAAAGACTGGGTGTCTTTGCTGTCCTTTTATATGTAGTTGGATGGTCGTTTGTCGTTCAAACAAAGCAACGTGTTAACATTGATTATTCGGGGTACAATATTGTTTAAGCTCCTCCCAAACACGATAAATGTGAAAAGAGGTCAATCGTGCACAATACACCACGATCATATTTTTTTTTTGCTAGCCTCATGTCTGACACCATAGTACGGAGCACTATGAATGCAGGGAAGCAACTACAATATCTTCTTTATTTTTGTAAATTTCAAGGGAAAATTATATAGGAGTTGAAAAAGTTTACGATAAATTATTTCAATGAGCACGTTACCGATCATGCATGAGCAACAAGTTGAGTTGATTAAATAAACTAAATTCTAAGAACCCGCACAATAGTTTCGCGTTGAGATGTGTTTCCATTTCATGTCCATGGATCATTGACACGTGTTTGGTGCTGTAGGTCAGTACAGCTCTGACGTAGCATTCCAGGCATGAAGCGATTTATATTTCAAGTGTAGATAATGTTTATGCCAAAACCTAGATTTGAGAAAATTGTGTCATAATAATAAAAACTCGCATTATTTGATACACTTGGATTTGTAAAAATTGTAAAACAAAATCAATTCAATCAATTTTTCCATTGGAATTGATTACAAAGACCCCTTCGAGCACTTCTAAATCGGTCGTCATACATCCACTTCACGTATTATGTGTCATTTGAAATAAGGGTGAACCATGACCTTCGCCGTTCTCGAGTGTTGCTGACTACACCAATTGGTCCCACAGGAATGTGCTATTTCTTATTACAATGGCAAGTGCCATTATACTTTCAATTTCCTGAATTTCCTGAAGGAATGTTTGGTATGAAAATTAAAATAAATCGAATTTTTGAACTAAGCCCTTCGTGCTCCGAAAGCCATAGAATCTTCGGTCTGACCATGGGAAAAATCAATCGTACGTTTCAACTGGCAAAAAGAGAGGTTTCCATACTCATGCATTCGCAAGTCCGCTGACAATAGGATTTGTCAAAAAAGAAAACAAAAATCCCTCTCACTTTGATGTTTCACCAGGCGTTAGGAGTGCACTCACTCAAACAAAAACAAAAAGAAAACACACCACTTGGAGATCCTCAATTCCAACCCCTGATGTTTTCCATTCATACAGGTTGACATCCATATATATGGGTGAGCGCATCTAATCCCATTTTTTTCTGTTTACCGTCAATGTTATCAAAAAGAAAGGCGGCAGTAGCAGAAATGAAAAATGAAACCTGACCTAAAGGAGTGAAAAGAAGCGTCCAAACAGAAACATTCCATAATCAGTGCTTTGTCAGAAGAGCACCATAATGAGGTCAACGATATTTTTTTTTACATAACGTAGCAATACTGGCACATGCTTTGGAAAAGATGATTTGTCATGAAAATTCGACCTAAAAAAACAGGTTTAAGGGAAGGAACATGACTCTACATGGAACATGTACTCTACGATAACTTTTGGATTGATGATAAGGTTTTTCGAAATTATGTTGATTTTTGTCTTAAAGGTATATCTGTACCGGAGAAGCAAAAGGTAATTTATTTCTTCACTAACTTATTTAGAATTCCATCGACATAAGGGCAGTACCAAGGAGACGTCTGCCTATGGTTGCCGAACCAACCAACGTTAAGGGCAACAAATGTCTTGTCTCTAAATGAACAATGAATGTCTTGCAAGGACCAGTTAGTGAAAATTAAATAATTGTTTTTCTCGATAAAACGACTATGTTGGGACAGTATCGGAAGAAGATTTTTTAGGTATTAATAACAGATTTTCATCCAGAGATCTATTTCTGGGTAACGTTCATTACGTAGGAAAAGTCATCTTTTCAAGTTTTATGATATATGCAGGACATGTTACACCACGATGCCTAATCCACAATCTGATCCATTCGCATATGTCCGTGTATTACGATAACATTCTTTTTTTTTTTTACTGCAAATCCTTTATGTGAGTTAACATTAAGGCAACCTAGTTGTGTATTCAAAAAGATGTTAATTCTATTGCCTTTGAGTTGTGTTTCCTCACTCCCACATTGGAGAGGATTTCAAAATAGTAATATCCAAATCCTGTTTGATTTTAGGTTTGCATATTTTGATAGAAGGTTTAGCAGTTCAATGGGAGTTTTTATCAGGCAAGGGTCGGACAATACATGCTACATGGTCTACATCAGATTGAAAACAACTGCTTTCATCACAAATAACCATTCAAATTGTTAATGTTTTCCGTTTAAGTTCAAATGCAAAATCCAGCATCAATTGGTTCTTTCGCTTCGCAGATAGCGTAATCAGAACAATGGAACTGTGTTACATTTCTTCGCCACTACCTAACCTATGTATGTCATATCTGACGATTGAAGAAAATCAAAGCAAACCCTAAATCGACTGATATGACAAATGTTATAGCTCTTGTAAACCGGTGCGAAATCGCGAACGTACAACACCGTGACTTAAGAACATTTGGAAAAGATGTGAACGTCTGGCAGTGCGTGTAGACTCTGCTGCATATATTCACAATTTACGGCCCTTTTATGATGTTTTATTCTTTTAGTAAAAGACGTGACACAAGGCGAGAACAAAACGCTGTTTCCGAATAGTGGCCATTTAATTTTTTGTCTAAAATCTAGGAATATTCGTGGTTTTAATGATATCGCAAATACTTTTCCAAAAAATCGTCTCCCCTTTCAATGTCATTGAATGTGACAAACGTTTATGTATTACCCTTTCAAGAGTACACTTTTCTTGGGGGAATAAAATCAGAAAATTGTGAAGACGTTTTCAAGTTCACTTTCACTTAAAATTGCCATGGACTTGGAAAAACGGTTCGATGCACCTTCATAGATGGAAATAAAAGGGAGAAAACATTATTTGCCTTTCAATCAAACTGCACTTTCTCGTCTTGGGTAACCTTGAAGAAAGCGAGTCGTATAGGATTAGAATTCAACAATGCATATCAGGTCATTTAAATGATTACTTCACAATTTATTGTTATGCTCAGCTCTAGTCGGGTTATATAATTCCTTTCTTGGCGGAAGGGTGCATGTTCTTCTTTCTGGTTGACACCTTGTTTTTCATAGCCTATCCACGTGATTGCTCTTCTATATAGCTTTCTTCTGTTTGCTACTAGACACTGATGTTTGGATAATCGCCGTATCATTTTTGGGTGAATTCTGCCGACAGTTATCTTAAATACCAGATTAGCACGTCCAACTGGGAACATGAATCGTTACTTCATTCGAGCGTAACACGTGCACAATGGCATTGGGTCTGGGTTTATCATCTTTAACAAATCAGTACAGGGTTATCCCGTGGAAAAATTATCAAAAAATGACAATGAATTTTTCTTTATCCAACACGAAGGGTATCATGTTTACTTGATGTTTACCGTATAAAGCTGATGATGCATTAAAAAAGTCGTGGGAGGGGCGGGAATTGAAAAAGAACAAAACTCATGATGTTGCATCAAGAAGAATTTAACAAAATGCAGCAGTCACTGAGTGCCTTCATCATAAAAACTTCCTTGGATTCTCCCTTAGAAACGACTCCTTTCATGTGTTAATGAATCAAACTTAATTAGTTGCCAGGTGTGGCGTATAATGAGCAGGATAGACTGTCAAGGAGTTGTTTGGCAGGTTCGTTGGCTGCTATATTAAGTGATTTCGATTATTCATCGATTTATCATTATATTTTTGTGTACGTGGGTGTGGGTGTGGGTGTGGGTGTACAAGATAGAAAGGTGGTGGGGAGAAATGAATTAAAAGCCTTTAGGGATGAAGAGAGCGTTACCAAAAAAATCGTACTGGGAGGGAATGTGAAAATAGATTAAACCTTTGAAGTTAGCAAATTTTTTGGGCCTTCAACGTTGGGATTTCTTATGCCCATAATTTTCACTAATCGATGATCTTAACGAATTTTCTTTATTTCCTATTTTCAGAATTAATATAAAGTTGGAGACTAAACAAATTTAGAAGAAAATGTCTGATCGCAAAGCAGTCATCAAAAATGCCGATATGAGCGAGGAGATGCAACAGGACGCTGTTGATTGTGCGACACAAGCCTTGGAGAAATATAACATAGAAAAGGTAAATACAAAATTAAGTATTTATATTCCAGTCACGATTGGTTCTGGGGGTTGAATCACCAAAATTTTGTGGGACGAATGAAACACCTTTTGAGAGCGCGGCGGTTCAGTTGAGATATTGTATACAGGAACGTTTGTGTGTTTACACCCCACAATAATGAGGAAAAGCCTCTGATTTGCTTGCTTTGGGCAAATGATTTAATTGCCTAAGTTCCTGGAAGTTGGGCGGAGGTTGCCATGGATTACAGGTCTCTTTCGGCTTGTGATAAACTTTGAAGGTTTTTGTCTTGTTTATTTCCGAAAATCCCTAAACTAAAGATGAGACAAATTCTAGTGTTTACACAAACATTTGCTGTCTCTCTCCCCGTTCTCACGAATAGCTGATAATTGCAAATAAAGTAACAACAGTGCTGAGAAGATGTGAAAAAGATGTGTGTGACAATTTGCCTGGATCTGTCAACTTTCTTAATCCAACAGTGGTCCACAAACTGCCATCACTATTAGATTTGAATACGTTTAGCATGGGCTCCTGTGATATTCTGTGTTGATTGTTTTCGGACAAGCTGTCACTGTCAGGCTGTATGAATAAAAAAAAAACTTCCATTCAAACCACATCCACACATCCCATACGACAGTGCTTAATTATATAAAGCGAATAACCAAATATTAGTTTGGATTAATTTGAGTGGAAGAAAGTGGTGGTGACAACCTGCGGATTAACTCTGTGTGTACTACGAAATAAATCATTGATAATGACCAAACAAATAATATTTTATAATTTACTCGCATGACACTTTGTGTAAATATATTACACACACTGGTGGCGTGAATATATCTGAGCAGTTGGTACAATTCGTCACAGTTTAATCAACGAAATAGTAGTTTGGAACAAAAAAATACATTTGATATGGGTTTGTTTGTGCTCGTGCACCACACTCTTTTGGGCATTATTATATTAAATGTATGAAGTGTAGTTTTGGGCAAGATTTATTGCTAGAATCACACATTATAAGTTTAAACATAACAAGCAGATGAGTCCCTACGTGTTTACGTAAATTGTAAAATACACAATAGAGTGAAAATAAAATCTGGGCACTTCGCCTATTTATTTCCCCACAAAAGGTCATTATGTGTTCGTATTGACCTTTACCCTATATCCCATCAGCAGAGATAGATACGACGACTATCGTTCACACGGAAAAGCAGTGTGTCCACGTGGCAGAAAATCGAAAACTCTCCTGGATTTGTTGTTATTTTGGCAACCAAAGGCCCATTTTTTCGAACGAATTTAAGGGCAATTTATGTAATTGAAAAGTTACATAATAAACGATTGGGCGTTTGAACTCCGATGGTTTGGTGCTGTTGTTGCCTACACCTGGAACATTTTTTTTTTATTGCAAACGTCGTGTGTAAAAGGAATTCGGAACACAATGCATTGAAATGAGTGAGATCGTATTGAATGACATTATTCTTTCCTCCTTATGCCCCTGTGTGTTTCATGCGTTGCGTTCATTCAAAGGCTCGTTCCGAGAAAATTTTTGATTTTAATTATCTATTATAATTTGAAGCACTGTTATTTATGTATATGAGAGTAATTAACTAGCATTATATTCAGGTAAACGGTAGTAAGTCTTCTCAGGGTGTCACCCTAAATTTTTATTTTATATTCACATGAAGTGGATGTTGCAGTCCATTCGAAGCGAGAAATGATACATATTTGAGCTTTGAGTGTAAATCATTCTTTTCCGTAGATTACAATTGTCCTAAATCCTTCCAGAAGGAACTAGGGATCCAACGCTGAAATGAAGGGATTTTTTATAATTTTCGCAAGCTAAAGAGATTGTTTACACGCTTAAGTGACCGGAATTGAGTTACAGCACGAGCCGGAGGTGTATAGAGGAAGAAAGGGAAGGAGGTACCGAAGCACATTGGTTTTAAACGCCTATGGATTGTGATGGGGGTTAAAAGTTGACCTGGAAAGAGCATTCCATATTCGTACGGTGCGGCTGAAAAACGAGTCTCTGAGCTTAACTGTACATTTGAAGCTTGACTTAGCAAGGTGGGTATTACGGGTGAATTCTTGAAGGCGACGAATGCAGCTGCCTAGCTCATTAGATCATTTTTTGTTGAAATAGCGTTAAAATGGTGGAGATGCAACATTTCGTCGATGTTCTAGCGAGTCGACTGTTTTCGCAGCATTATTATTACCAATAAGTTTTAGCACCCGCTGTTGGATGCTATCTAGTAGGTGCAGAGCGGTCTTAGGCGCAGTTCGGAAGAACCGCAATATAAAGGGCCGAGCTTGTTGTTTAAGTTAAACCTTGTCTTACCTTACCTATGCTTTTGAAATATGTGTGATCGGAAGAGTAAGAATAAACAAATCGCCAGCACGACATTTCTCCGTACTTTTGCAATACATGCTACTTTTGTTAATTCATTTTTAAACCTCAGTGATGACTTGGTGATGAGATGGAGAGTGCAAACTTTGATTTTTTCAATTGAAATCGAAGCGGAAGATTATGATTATGGAATATTTCTGTTTATTATTTACATCTACGTATGAACTCCCAAACAAAACTTAGATTTGCTAAAATTCTTAATTCAATTTTCTTAAATTCAACCCTAATAAACGAAACTTTTAAATTGACCTTAACAATTAAACCCTTTAATTATTTGGCTTGGTTTTAAAGAAGACTTCAAATAAAAAGAATCCTACGCCTCTTTTGTTAGTTGGTCAAAAAATGTATTGGCAGTTCGTGGCTCTTTCCTTTTTCTCCAATTCCACCTCATGTTCGGACTGTTTGGGTAAACCATCTTTGTAAAATTTACATAGAACGAATGCTGTATCAAACATTTTCCTTACCTAAGCTAAATAATAAACAACCTTTCACATGCAATGGCAAATGTAGTGATTTGTGGCCGGAAATTGGGAAGACACCATATTTATGAACCCTCTCATGAATGTATTCACCTATTCGCCCAACAATATAGCTACCTACGTTTGTATATACTTACATGAATAGAAAAGAAGTTCTTTGCCTTTTTGATGTCTATTCATATTTTATTCAACACAATACCGGCGACTGGTCTGCTATGAGCTTGAACTTTCACAACTATCTCCTTAGACCGCATTGCGTTATTAGAACTGTTTAATCAATATATGACACACGAACAGGACATGCAATCGAATTGAATAACTGACGTGAAAGAACCCTCTGGAAGGCTAAGTTTTGAAGATATGGCAATCATTCGTGACTGCTATCCACCAGTCTGTCTGGAGTAGGTTGAGGAACAAAAGAAAATATGTATAGTGAAAAAAAGAAACATGCACTTTACTAAATGTGTACGTAGTTTTTTATGGAGTACTCTTTATGTACTAAAGAAAAAAAAATTGATAAATTGGGTTACTGAGTTACCATCACAACAGACGCGATTGTTGGCCTCCGATCGATTGGAGAAAAAGAAGTAATCTGTATATTGATTTAAGTTTTAAAAAAAAACTTACACCGCCAAGCGTAGGTTGTTGTCGATATTTTCCATTGATTCTTATCCCTATGCATACCTTCATTTATTTTCAATTTCATTTTGTTTGAACATGCTTTTTTTTTCAATAGACACTTTTATTTTTTAAATTAAAATTAAAAAAGTATATATGTTTAAGGGAAGTTTTACCCAGATTTCAAAAATGTGATCGATTTCTCTAATTCTCAAAACTTTAATGGTGCATCTCAGCTCAACTGTGAAAAAGGAAAGGGTGAAAAAGTGTTGCAGATTTGTTTTGCCATTATATATGTAAATAGATAGACCGCGCAGACAGCAACGTTGGCATTCAATTTGTAAAGCTCTGAAAGGAGATTATGTGGGTGCGCAATGCGGTTTTCGACTGAATGAAATCCATTGAACTTACAAAAGAATTATTTTTTAATTTAGTTAAAATGATTTTAAAAACATGCAATCATTTTTTTATGTCGGAGGTTGTGTTGGATTCAAAACCTTGGCACTTTTCAAGTTCATTCAAACTGGTTTTTAATATTCACACGAACTGCCTTGAACTTTACACTACTCCTGTTTATAATATTCACACAGTTGGTCATACTTGTATTAAATGGACAGACAAAGTCTGTCTGTTCACAACGTTCACCAAAGAGCATACCCTACACATAATTTGGATTTTCGGTGTAGTTAAAGCGATCATTGTGTCTTGTTCTACTTTTCTGTCCCTTTGCTAATTTGTCTTAGCCGGTCCTATGATGTAAACAAAACTAGTAAAAGACGATAATTAAGCACATGTCCTTCTGGAGAAGGCTTGAGACAATTTCTTTCTCTTCTGAGACGGTGAACTATTTACAGGCTAACTAGGTCATATCTACCTGCCCTATCATCATCAGCTAATTTGTTAGCAAAAAAAAAATTTACTTAATAAAAGAAAAATGACGAGATTGCTTTATCATCATCATTCAGCCTTTCAGACGGGAAATTGAGAGTAAAATATGACTTTAGCCCTCATTAACAGCTTTCCTTGCGTTTGTATCCCAATTTACTGGGTTGCCATTTAATTTGAATGAAAAGAAGAAAGAGATGCAAAGTGAACTTAATTTTCTTTTATGCTTTCAATGCTTTCCATAGAAAAAAAAACAGTAATCCTTTGATTATGGAATATGAAAACTTGATTGTTTACAATAAATCGTGGTAAGGGTCGATGCCTATGCACGTTGTGAATGGTATTATGCGTTGCTTATGTCAATTTGTACTTTATGTTGGTGAACATGTTAGACAGCGGAAGGATTCAGGTATGGTGGCATAATTTCCGATGCTTCAATGCTATTTTACAATAACATTACCGTAGTACTAAGGACTATAAGTCCAAGACTTCTGACAGAAGCCAAAAGTTCTATTTGACTAGTTCTTTCTGTAATCTTTTTGGTAAGCAACAACAAAACAAAAAAACAACAAAATTCTAAATTAATTTGAACCCATTCAACACTGAACCTGTTTTAAAGTGACGAGGATGGTGTCATTACTATTACCATATTAATTGAAGAGCTTTAAGAAGTATGTGGTGTGCCTTCCTTTGAAATATTTTATATAGAAAAGTCAACATGTGCATTCTCCTTCGAATTGTAATTTAAATACTAATCCACGGTTAAATTTTACATGTTAAGAGAATTGTGATTAGGCTTCGTATATTCCTTCAGTCTAACGACAGAAACCTTAAATGGACTTTATCGAAGTTCTACATATTAAATGGTGAATATGGTGTAGACTGTGAGTCAGTTTAGATATGCCCCTGGTGTTGTTTCCTCACGGAGTCGCCAAATCGACGGTATTACTTACAAATACTGGAAAGATTTCAATGCGAAAGATATATGAAAAATATATATGGTTGGCTTTGGTTTGTAAATAAATCTGGGCCATATCAGCCGTTCGGACCATAATGTTGGTTCTCTGGTATGAATCAATTCTTTCATCTTGTTTTTATTAAGTAATTTTTCTCTTTCAAATATCAGTTTTTTTAAATTCAAATCAAAGAATGACTTTTGTTTATATGACTGTCTTGCATTGTCGTATAACAGACGTGAATGTGAGAAATATCCTCTGCCGCCAGGAATTTCTAAATCACCTCTCCAAAACCAATGAACTTCAAAACAGTAACATAAATAACTAACTGCTGCGAAACATGCGAAACACATCACTGAACTTTATACAGTTCTACATTCCTTATAACAATTATATACTCTTGTTAAGTCACCTACAAATACTTGTAGTGTATTCAGCGGTATTTTTTCAAGGTTTTTATAAATAACATCGTCATGTTCTTTGTAACTATGTTCACTAGCGTTTGAAGGCCTTGCACCCCGCTGCGTCACCCCCACGAATAGGTAATTTTATTTCCAACAGTTGACATAGGGAGGAATATTGATTCGCTAAAGGAGTTCATTTGTTCTATATATTTTTTTCATCGAGGAGTGGTCTTTAAAACTGATTTGACAGTGAACGTGGAATATTGTGTTTGATTTGCTTTTGGTCGCACACACTGTATCTATTCACATAGGTAGTTTGAAGGACTTGTGTTATTTTAGAGGTCAACACTATAATATGCGAAATTGGTGTTAATAACCGCTGCCTTCCTTAGCATGTGCCAAGAAGATTAAATGAGCTTAGTGAGAAGCTCAGGTATTTAGGTTAATTATAATGAGGATTAAGAGGACTTAAATGTTTTGTTTTCAGGTCACAACATATGCTGTTGTTGTAAATCACTTCAAATTAGGAATGCATTCACATATTTATTTAATTTAATAAAAATGTGAGAGAAATTAAACGTTAAGATAGTATGTGGATTGGTTTATTGTGTACGTACGAAATACATGAAGAATATGTGCACCATTGTTGGGATAAGGGCAACAACTTACAAGTCTTGGTAGTTCATGCATTGTTCAAAGATTTTGTTCAACAAGTATTTTCTTCATGCTGCGCTCTGTTTTTGCGATCAGGGTTTGTGGTTTTAAATTAACCACTTTTGAGTGATTAATGTCACTCTCCCTTACTACAAATCTTTCTATTTAAAATCCAATCGATGTGTAACAAGTGTCGTTTTGTTTACGTTCATAAGGTATACTCCAGGCTTTGAGGCTATGCTCACTTATTGTATCTCTCTCTCTTACCATTTGTTTTGTTTAAAAAATATAATCATGAATAATTAAATTTTTAAATTTCTTTCTCTTTCAGGACATAGCCGCTTATATTAAAAAAGAATTCGACAAAAAATACAACCCAACATGGCACTGTATTGTTGGTAGAAACTTCGGCTCCTATGTGACACACGAAACACGTCATTTTATTTACTTTTATTTAGGCCAAGTGGCAATTTTGTTGTTTAAGAGCGGTTAAATGAAATAACACAAACCCAAACTCTTTAACAAGTTTAATTAATACACAAAAATAAAGAAAAAACAAACGTTATATGTATAATAACAAAAAGCAGTCAACACTCCTATGTCCCCTCCTCTCCTTTATCCCATTCCTCTCCGTATCAAGTGAATCAAAAAAACTCTCACCTTTGTCTTATTTTAGTCAACAATAAATGGAAGCTTTTGCTTCTTAAATCTTTTTATGATTCCCTTATATAAAAATTGTTTATATTTTGTCCAACAATATATAAACAAAAACACAAGAATTTAAACTTAAGACACAAAAACTAAATTTAAATTTTCCATCCACAAGAAAATTATTGAAATTAAAAAACAACATACACAAAATGAATTTCTAATAAATCAAATTATTAATTATATTATAAACAAAAGAAAATAAAAAACAAACTCGAACAGAAGAGAAATTTAAATTAATTTCGAATTTTTAGTAGAATTTTACTTAAGAAAAATAAATAATTATGAATTATATAAACAATGAACACCGCACAGAAGAGGAAAAAAACAGTGGTGGAGAAGAAAGAAATATATATTATGTAAATGTAACTAAGGTGAAAAAATGAAATGTCCAAATTAGTTATAAAAACGGAAGGAAAAAAAAGAAATGAAATAAAATATAATTTTCTATTCTTCATAAACAAAGCGAAAAAGAGATCAAAAGATAACCAAACACAATGATACTTAACTTAACGTTTAAACATTTTAGTTACGATTGTTTAATTATTTGTTCTACATATTTTTTAATTTCTGTTTAATTTCCTCAAGAGTACTGGAAAGACGGCACTTATGTTAAAAAAATTAAACCTAAAATAAATTTATAAATAAAAGCATATATATAAATATATATATACATATACATTTAAAACATAAAACAAAACTCGTGTGTTCTTTGTTGTAAAGTGTAAAATGTCATCCTCTTTGGGAGGACTAAATGGGAGGTATCAGTTTTCATCTGTGGGAAAGCTGGGCCCAGTGTCCTTTACGAGGTGGATGGAACAAATATATTAAACAATATTTATAGATATAACACTGTTTCTCCTCTCTACTTCCCACGCAAATAATGAAGACAAAGCAAAACAACATTTAAAACAGCGATATTAGGAAACAGATACATGCAGGCAGATCTAATTTTTTACACTGTTTTAATTTTTTATTATTTTTTTTTCTATTAGTACATAATTATGAATATATATTTTTGTCTTTTATGAAAATTAAATGATCATATAAGAAAATGAGTAAAAAATGAACTAGAATCTTAACTTTAAGTATAATAACAAAGTATGAAAAAAATACAAGAAAAAACACAAGATGAAAAATAAAATTTAAGTATTAAAAAATCTTTATATCTGGTTTTCCATTACTATGAAGTGTTGAGTGGGTTTTTGGTCAGTGTTTTTCTGGTTTGGTTGTAAACTGTGTTCTAAGAAGCCAATTATTTTGAAACAAAAATGTTACTGCTAATTTCATAAAATATTCTGTACACTTGCTTCTTTTTACGCCGTTTTTACTAAAACGTGAAATAACAGGAGAGAAACTTCAGATTTCAAAAGCTGCCGTGAATGTAGAGTTAATTAAATTAAATTTGCAATTGAAGCCAAAAACAATCATTTATTATGGTGCGGTAGTAACTGCCATTGATATAGTAGTAACTTGGTGATTAGCATCTTCTACAAATACAAGAGAAAGTAGTCCAATGACACCAGCATCTAATGGTGGCCCTTCACGTAGCATACACAGGCCGAGATAATTCATCGTACGTCGTTCAAAAATACTCGTTGTCAATACCAACAGTGTTTGGTAAAATAATGGATTACATTTCAGAATTCTAATAAAAAACAAAGATTAATTATGTATAACAAAAATCCAGTCTTAAATTTTTGAAAAAAAAAAAAAAAAAAAATTCTTAATTCATTTACAGGACAAAACTCATAGTACTTCTGCTAAAAAATAGGTATTACACAGCAGTAGGTTGCTATTAGTTTGTTGGACATCCACGGGGTTTTTTGAGGACAGCTTGAAGTCTACGCGGCATTGAATAAACAGCTTCAGAGTTAAATCTTTGGGTACCCTATCCCATTCTATTAGCAGAGCTTCATTGAGTGTGGCCCTTGAATTGTGTGCCTGTGCAGCTGTTACTCTAGGAAGTCCCACAAATGCTCAATGGGTTTGAAATCTTGACTTTGTGGAGGAGAATACAACTGTTTTGGGGCGTAGTATGGTACTATTATCACACTGTATTTACTTTCATCAATAATCAACACTTTCTTCCAAAAAGACAAATCATCGTTTTTAAGTAAATTTGCAAAGTCCATGCGTTTCCTCTGGTTGAGTGCACATATCGATTTTTTCGGTTTTTGCTCTTTGCGAACAGTGTTGATAATGACACTTTCATCTCTTGCGGTTTATTTCTTCGCACGTGCTCCACACTTACTGTATGTATAGGTTTCTATAATTTACTGAATGATTGATTTATATTTTTCAACGCATTTGGTAATTTCTGCTAATGATTTTTTATCATTCAAGTACAAATTCACTACCACTTGTCGAAAATTTGTCGATACACTTAACAGTGCTTCAAGAATATCATGATTCTAGTACAAGTTAAATTAATAAATAAAACTTATGAGGATATTATAAGAGAAACCAGGGAAATTTGGCGGAAACAAGTATTTTATAATGTCGTTTGTTTGCTTAATTTATTAATTCTTATGACTTCCTGAAGTAACAAAAATAAAAAGCATATGTACCTTATGGGTGATAAAATGTAATTAGCTGTTGAGATAAGAAATGCAAAAAAGGAAACATCCATTCACATTCATAGAAAATATTTGAACTTTATCTGTCGTACGATGAATTATTACGGCTTGTGTATGTTTATATTTTTCTTGCTGTTTCACCCATTCAAAAATGAGGTAACTTTTCAATAAAACTTATAGTTTATATTAATCCTTAAGCCCAATTTACCAATTGGCGACATTTTTAATTGTCCAACGATTTAAGTTCTTGTTTAAATTTCGTAGAACGTAGGTTATTACCTTTCCTCAACTTTTTGAGACAGTTGGGCAGAAGTGAATAATTTGTGTCCTCTTCCACCTTGTACAAGCGGCGGCGCACAGTGGTGCCCCAGTGAAAAAAAAAATCGTAAAATGAAATTATCTCGGCCAAGTGGTATTGGTTTTCTACATATTGGAGAACTTAGAAAGCCAAAATTTTGTTGATTTCTAAGGAGCCATTTCGGTGTACGACTCGAAATTGAAACTTTGAGATTTAAAGTTTTTTCTACGATTTTCCTTCAAATGCTTGTATTACGCGTACACCATGGAAATGAACCAGAAAGTCTTAATTATTGCCAAATTTCCCTAAAAAGGTCGAACCATCATCACCTACCTCCTACCGGTCCATAGCACTTACGTCCCTACTTTCCAAGGGCATGGAAACGCTGATAAATCGTCAGCTTATGAAATATTTTGAAACTCGGAAGCTTCTGGTGATTTAATGGCATATCTCACCGAAAAATGGAACCAATCTTTGCACAATTTAGGAAAAAGCAAGATCGTTGCGCTTGATATTTTAAAATCATTTGACGGAGTCTGGCATCAGGCTCTCTTGTCGAAAATGCGTGCTTTTGGCGTCGATGAATCTCTTTTTCAATAAATTAGAAATTATCTTTCGAACTGTTCAATACAAGTTGTATTGGATGGGTTCATGTCTGATATGCACCATATTAATGCTCCCGAGGGCTCCGTCTTGTCTCCGACACTGTTCCTCATTTTTATAAATGATCTTTGTCTGTTACTTCTAATCCAATTCACTCCTTTGCTGATGACAGTACCCTCAGCTGTTCATATTTGATCCTCGGCTCTCGACCCTCCTCTTCGGCGATAAACTTGGAACGGCAGCTTATGTTAAGCTCATTTAATTCCGATCTTGATAGCATAATTGAGTGGAGTAAAAAGAATAGAGTGCAATTTTATGCTTCCAAAACTCAGTGTTGTTGGTGATAATAATGTTGCGAAGTCAATCGACTCACTTGAACATCGACGTCAATTATAAAAAAAAAATACTTTAGGTTATAAAAGGGTTGGAATAATAAAGTTTATTGTCTTTATTACTGTTTAATAACCATATTTTAAATTGCGATATAAGATTGTGTGGCCAATAAAGCAAAAGTTAGTGAAATATTCGAAATGTTTAAAAAGACATTTTTCAGTGAATTTTGATAATGTTAGAAGCAGAGAAGACTTTAAGAATATTTATATATTGTTTATTTTAATTTTGTAGATTAATTTAACTAAAATAATATAAATATATTTTACTGAGTGATATTAGAATTTAAATAACTTTTAAAACTTAAATCATTGATTTATGAATAAACGATGGTATATTGGAGAATGGATTGCGACTGATAAAAGAGAAAACGAATTTCGGAATTTACATGAAACAATAATTGCAATTTTGTAGTGTAGCGTAGTGGGTAGAGTGCGACGCTCACACGCCGAAAGGTCAACACTCAAAGAGTAATCACTGTCTAAGAAAGCTTCCCAAACTTTACTGTTAGGAGTCGGTAAAAAACTGTAGGTCCCTTCTACTCGTGAGGGAACAGTAGCGCGCGCAACACGAGCAGTGGATGAGCAGGCTAGGGCCTGGTCCCCTGTCGACTATAGCGCCATACAATTATTATTAATAATTGTAACTAGCACTAGTGTAATTAACGTAAAACATTAATTGCATTCCACCAGCGCAGGCAGTAACATGTATGTCTTCTACAAGTTCATGTTTTATTTGTGGCGCTAGACCAGCAGAGATGAATGACTTAATGCTACTAAGAACAAAATCAAGCAATGATGAAGCTCTGAAATAAGACATTTCCCCTCTACATGCCCGCATCAAGTTTATGGAAATACTTACTACACATAGCTTATAATTTGGAGATTAAAGCATGGAAAACATGGAGGCCGAAATTTTTTACAACTAAAGTGTGTTAATAAATAGTGTTGAATGCAGTATTTCTGTATAGGTATGAATTCAATCATTGTTCTGAGCCTAAATTTATTGTCGTAAATTGTTATTAAATTTGTTTGATGAAATTAAACAAAAAAATGCGCTTTTTAATATTTTTTAACTTAAGGTTACTCCGTTATTGATGCTTTATCGACTATTTTCTTCTTATGACACTGATAGCATATTCCAAATTTCCAAATTTAAGAACGGGTTCAAAAATTACAGATTTATTTCCGCGTTCCTTATACAAGGGCACCACTGTGGGTTGTATCTTCTTTGCAGCGAGCAACTGGCATTGGAATATTGTGCAGCATAAGTGTGGATTCAAATATTTTAACTGACGCAATTATGGGTCGACCGATGCTTTCATTTTCCGTCTCTTGCAAGCTTCGCTTACAACAAGTATTTAAATATTTTTCTTGAATGCCTCTATTGGTGCAATAGAGATGGTGGGTTCAGTTGTACTTTCTAGTTACTTTGCCTGCTTTATAGTTTCTTTAAAGAATTGGGCTGAGTCTTACCGAATTCACGTGTTGGTGTTGGGTTGGGTGTTGATTTAATTGCTTGAATTGATTAAATTGATTGGCTGTAAATGGGCATGTAAACCCATACCTTCATTAACAGTGAGTTTGAAATGATTTGACGATAAGGAGATTGAGGAGCAATTGAATTGAGATTTGCGTTGCTTAAAATACACAACGTCTTTAAGACTAAAGTTGGAGATGATCTCTTGCCACAAGCAACCGAAAGAAATACACATCAAAAGAAAATGCAGAAAGCAGCTGAATAATAAAAAGTAAGCTTAACTGCATAAAGTTTTAGTAACGCAAGCTCTTTTTTGGGCGAAATGTATTCACGATCCGAAACAATTGGCTGATGATGAAGTGAAAAAATACATAAGTACCTACGAGTATTTACATCTGAAAGTGTTTGCGGCGGAATGAATAATCAAGAAATGATAGCAGTCGATTTTGTTTGTTTCGTTCTGCAGTTTTTAAATTTTAAACTGAAAAGTTTTTGTTGTGGCATGCACTGCGATTCCTTCCTGTTGCATTAAGAAACAATTTCTACCTTCCGCGAAATTTGTGAAGAAATTGTCTATGAATAATAAATTTCCTATTTCAGCGCTGCCAAGTGGCAAACTATGCATTTGATGTCTTGACTTCCATTTACCCACAATTTGAGCTATGTATATATTTAGTCCTACATTTTCAAGTTGTCAAGTTATATATCCCTATAAGGACAATTAAACTCTATAAAAGATTGTTCCAGCAAAAATTCATTCAAGGTTGAATTACACAGAGTACACAAGGAAGAGAAAACATTGCTGTCAAGGAGATAACGATGCACCCTTTTTGCATGCAGAATACGGATCAATTGCTCAATTTTTAGAAAACAACGCTGTTTAGTGGACTGATATGACATTTTATAGCAGCAACAAAACGGTTGATGTAGCTTCATTTTTCACAGAAATCTTTAGTTTGAAAATAAAAAAATAGAACAATAATATAATTTTTTAAGCTTTCCATACAGGGCTCTGGAAAAGCAAGGGCTGCTTAAAAAACATTTTTTCCAACGAATTTATAAGTAGTTTCACTTTTATTATTATAAATATTCAATTTATACTTTTTACAGTAATCGTTGTTAAGATAATCTATTGAATAGAGATGTTTTGTGTATGCATTCTTACCGTTTGTACGCTGAACCACAAAACACAACACTCACGTAGTGTTTTTGAATATTTTGAAAATTATTTTTATTTAAGACTCGGTGCATTAAGTCGGTGCATTTCACAAAGAGGTGAGCACCCGAAAATTTTAAACACACAAATTCAAGTAAGTTTGCATTTTTTTCATCACGTTTCATTTTTATTTTATCTTTTTATTATCAGACAAGTTAATGTTGTTTTCGCTTAGCCGCCAACATGAAACTCGGAAGTATCTGATTATTTTTTCCATTTTACAAAATCTTTCGGAGATATAAAGGAATCAAAGAGATGCTCATGTTAGATCAGTTTTTTCCCCTGTCCAATCCAGGGTTTTTGTAGTTGGGTGAAAAGTCCCTTGAGACCAGTCATACTTTTTCAAAATCCCTGGATTTTCCATTAAATCGATACTATAATGGCGAAATTTCGGATACACCTCCGTAATGGTCAAAACTCCATGAATTTCTTAAAACATGGTGGCAGATTCGAAGATCTCTTGTAGAAACCTTGTATTGAGCATAAGTTTAGCAGAGCATTTCAATCTGTTGAAGATAATCGTTAACAAGTAAAACACTCAGAAATGGTCGAACCACAGACAAGTATACCCAGATGTCTCACCGCCATAGAAAGGACTGACATATGAAACTGAAAAGCTTGATTTGTATACCGATTTTAAATACTGTCAATTTTTTTTCTCTTAATCATTAGGAAGCAAGCGCTTTCAGTGATGGTCAGTTTCTTTTAAAGGAACTCATTAACTAAAGCAACATAATAACAAAATACATACGAGAAGAAAATGAAAAGATGTGTTTACGTAAAGAGATGCTTTTAGTGGGATAAAGAATGAGTCTTCGTTTGTTTGTTTCAAGCGAATGCAACGCATGTTTCTAATTTAATAATGAAAAAAAGACGCATATACATTTGTTTTAAACAACTTTTTATTTATTGTTATTTTTTTTCAAAGAGTAATGTTATTTTTATATGCAAATTTTAATTTTTCTTTTTTTCTGGTTTGCAGCTTTTAAATTACAGGTTCTCCTGTCCATGGTCCATTTGCAATTTTTGAACAATAGAACAAGTATTTAAAATTGGTGTTGTCTACTCTATGTTTATAGCATTCATTCGTGCTAATAAATCATTCCGGGAAACTGACATTTGTAACCTCGATGCATTTTTGTAAAATTGTTTCTCTTATTTTTGGCATAATTGGTTCCTCAGCGAATAATTCAGTAAACACTTCTACACGCAAAAGGCTTATTTCAAAATATTTTTCTGATGGCCATAGATGCAATGTTTTTTCATTTGATAAGTCATATTCTTTCAGCTTTACAAACACCTCTGTTAAATTAAAAGTTTATTTGGTTTTCGAAACAGCTTGGACAAATTTTTGACAAATACTTTTAATATTGCTAACAGTCTTGAAGATACTCTATCCAGCAAAATATCTCACTGAAACTTTATCGACTTCGGGTATTATAACAAAAATTGCATTCTCTTCACTTAAATTGCTGCAAATTTCCTCGATTTCCGCTCTGTTTTCCTCATAATAGTCTGTGTTTTGGCTACATATGACGATATTTTCTTCCTCATCGTGTGTAAACGTGCTCCAATCAAGGGTCAGAATCATCCTCTTGACGGTTAGAGAATTTTGAGTTAAACAAAAATTTTAAAGACAAAACTTTAGCCTTAGCACCATGTTTGACTTATCTAGTTACTTGAAGATAATATTTCGAAAGTGGAGCGTTGTTAGCAAAGTAAAATGGGTCGTGGTCATTGATCCCGAGAAACGTGCCTTAATAAAAAAAATAAGTGAATTTGTTGGGTGTTCAAATAAAATGAAAATAAAAATACGAAGTGAAAAGAAGAAACGAAACTAGCCCACGCCGATGAAAAACAAATATAGTAGTAAGATTAGTCAACCGTAACCTGGTAAAGAAGAATTTACCTGCCAGAAGTCCCAGAAAAGTAGCATTACTGTCAAAAATCAACCTATAAAACGAACCAAATTTGCGACAGAACACTTTATCTGGGAACCTTCCAAATAGCGCAATATATTATGGAAGGACGAATCCAAAATAGCTTTATTTTGGTACTCCTGGGATCAGGACACTTGTTTGCAGGCGAAAAAACCAAGAGTTTCAACTAGCAAGACTGTAAGGCCCGGCGGATCAAAAATTAACGCATGGGTATGCTTTTCCCTTTATGCTACCGTCCCATTCAATGGATAAAACCAATGGCCCATAAACCCCCTATGTGTACCATAGTTCAATATCATAAATAGAAGCGATCGATATTGACTTGTATGAACATGGAAACTAGCGCACCCTGGTGGGTTATTTTTATCGAAAATGAGGGCACAAAACTTTGACATTTTCAGCATTTGTATGGAGAATTGTATGAAAACAATAGCTGTCCAAAGTTTAATTAATTAAAAACAAATGAATTCAATCCAAAATAAAAAAAATACATCACAATTGGCAAAAGAAAAAAAGCAGAAGTGAAACTGGATCAATTTCTGTGAGTCATACTCAATGCAAACATCATTTTAAGGGCATTTTAATTTGCAGTCGAGTGGACCATCTGTGTAAGACAACGCTCTGGAGATGAATGCGAGTGGAAGGAAGACTGCTCATTGTGGAGTCAAATAGTGTGACTCCTTTGTTACAGACAAAATGCACAGGATCCCTAAAAGAGTTTCCTATGAACCTCTTAAATAGAATCATCTGCTGAAAATGGGGAAACTTTTTCGAAACATTTCCGCATATGCCGTCTTCACGTTCAGCTACAGGCACATTAAAACAATTTAACAAATCTTATAACAAAATTAAAACCAGGTGATGCAGTAATGGTAAGTTGATAGTTTACTAAATGATGGAAATACATAATACTTACAAAATTCGTACATTTTTGTAATAGTTGGATAAAGGCTTTATGATACGCAATGAACTACAGCAGATCGGTGTACAGATGATAAGACCTCAATTTAACGAAAGTGTTAAATTCCATACTCTTCCTTATTTAGATAATATTGTTAAAGTCATATGTGCCTTCTGCAATCTCTCTCCTCCCATCTTAAGCGATGACAAATTTTAAGAACAAAAAGTCAAATATATTGTAATAAAGATATATATTTTATTTATTAACGAAAAATAAAAGATGTTTTTTCATTGAAGAAAACAAGCACAAAACATCACTTTTTAATTTTTGTACAAACAAAATAAGCACAAACTTTACAAATTCAATAAAAATAAAAATAAATATCAATAAATGTCCACTCCAATTGAATTGACCCAGCCAGCCTTCTCCAGCTTTTCGCCCTCATGAAGTGGCCGAAAAGTACCTTTAAAATACTCTACCACCTGTGGAGTATTTCAACATTCACACTGTCCTCTCCAGCAAGTGCTCTATTAAATAAAAACGAAGAACATTTATTTTTAACGATTTAATAAATTCATTATTATCATTTGTTTTCTTCACTCATAACCCGATTGGTTTGTTTACATTTTTCAAATCCCTCGTTCGTTATAAAATAACACTTCTACACATATAACAACACATTTATTCGATACTTACCATCCTTACAACGACATCTTTGCTCCAATTTAATTTATTTCAAACACTTTCTTATTAGATTTAATCAATTTATTTCATATTTGATTTATTATTTCTTCTCGGCTGGCTTCTCTTTCTATTGTTGGCTGGTTTTTCAAAACGACAGCCAGTATTTTGTTCTGCCTGAGACATCTCGGTATACTTGTCTGTGATAATATGTTCGTCTTCCTATAAAAAGCACGGTGCTTTCAAAAAGCTTATTGCTGGGCCTTTTATAAATGGAGTCCCAACATTTGGGAAATTATTGCAAATTCTTAACTTCTTGGGGATGTTCTATTGTTGGCTGGTTTTTCAAAACGACAGCCAGTATTTTGTTCTGCCTGAGACATCTCGGTATACTTGTCTGTGATAATATGTTCGTCTTCCTATAAAAAGCACTGTGCTTTCAAAAAGCTTATTGCTGGGCCTTTTATAAATGGAGTCCCAACATTTGGGAAATTATTGCAAATTCTTAACTTCTTGGGGATGTTCGAAGAAATTTTCATGGGGTGGTTTTTTAAAACCTTTCTATGTTTTTGAACATACTGTTCTTAAGAGACCGTTCACAGTTAGACCAACTGCATTCTGTTGGCAACGGATTTGTGTATTCGAAAAGCAAGGATAATTTTAAGTTTCAAGAAACAGATGGCGTGATATTGTAGTTTGAAAAATTCAATGGGAGCCAACTGCAAGTAGCACAGTTTTTTTATTTAATAATAATTGTTGGCGCTACAGTTCAAATTGGGACCAGGGGCTAGCTTGCTCATCAACTACTCGTGTTGTGCGCGCAACTATTCTCTCACGAGTAGAAGGGACCTACAGTTTTTGCCAACTCCGAACGGCAAGATTTGAGAAGCTTTCTTAGACAGTTATTACTCTTTGAGTGTTGTCAGCAGCTCGAAAGAGGTGGTGCCGTGAAAAATTCGAAAAATTGGTGTTGAGCTGGGAGTCAAACCTAGACCCTTCGGCGTGTGAGCGTCGCACTCAACCAACTACGGCACGGCGACCACAGCTTATTTTATTTGCTTTAAATAAATAGGAAGGCAAACATTTTTATTTTCCAGGTGTCATACAACTTTAATCACAGCAGAACAATTAATCACAAATATTACATTACTCGCCCATTAATTTAAACTTTTCTTTAGTTTACCTTGAAGAAATGCGAGCTGTTTAGTCCAGAATCAGGACAGGACATAAGCGGCATTAAATAAATAAATTATCTCTGCAACTTTAAGAGCATGAAGACATCAACAATTCAACGTCAAGTAAAAAAATTTGAATCGCCGTTGTTCCATGACGTTCCAGGTATTGTGACGGGATTTTATGAATCTCATTATTCAAAAATCACATCCGTATCACTATTCATAGTGACAACGGAAACACTGATGGACAAAAGACCATCTGTGGCGGGATGGCGGCTAACAGACCCAGGCTTTGAGGGAACCGACTGGTAGTGACAGCTTGACCAGAGACTATATTCTGGTGCCACGGGAGGTCAGGAGCCCCTGGAACTTCGGTTCCAGCCTGACCGTGCGGTAGGCCCCCTTGTGGGAGTATCGTGGTGACTGTGGTTGACCACTTAACATCGCGGGTAGGGTAAAATCAAATTCCACATCTGTTCTATGACGCTGTCAAATTTGAATTATGCAAAATACGTGGATACCGTGGCGTAGTGGGTGGAGTGCGAGACTCACTCGGCGAAGGTCCACGTTCGATTCCCGCCTGAACACCTCCAATTTTTTACGGCACAACCTCTTTCGAGCTGCTGACAACACTCAAAGAGTAATAAGTGTCTAAAAAAAAGCTTTTCAAACTTCGCCGTTCGGAGTCGGCAAAAAATTGTAGGTCTATTTTACTCGTGCAAATGAAGAAGAGCGCACAACACGAGCAGTTGATGAGCAAGCTACTGTCTACTACTGTCACGCCACCCTATTATTATTATTAAAAAAAAAATTTTGCCTAAATCCGTGCAGATCAAGTTGAAACAATCAACAGTCAAGTTGTTGGATATTTTTAAGAGTTGTTACACATATATTACAACCGATGTGACGACCAGGTACGGAAACGTGCCAGTGTCATCTGTCCTGGAACACATAATATCTTAATATGTCTTTGATTTAATTTAAAAAAATAAGCTTCCTTAATGACAAACCAGTAACCATAGAAGAAGACTGAAAACGTTGTAAAGAAGTCATCAAAGAAGCTGCCACTGATGTGCTGGGATCACCGAGACCTTCAATGTCAAAAAAGGTTTTAGACAAGGCGACGCACTGTCATGTGACTTCTTCAACGTCATCCTCGGGAAGATCGTGCGTAACTCACAAGTCAACACCAGAGGCACGATCTTCCAGAAGTCAGTTCAGTTGCTAGCTTATGCTGATGACATTGACGTGATTGGACGAACACAGCTAGAAGTTAATGAGGCGCTTGGTGGAACTGAAGCGGAAGCTGCTAAAATGGGTTTGGTGGTAAATGAGGGTAAAACAAAGTACATGTTGTCATCAAGGAACGACACACAACATCAACGTCTCGGACAGAGCGTCACACTAGGCAGCAGAAACTTCGAGGTAGTCAAGGACTTCGTCTAATTCGGTTCCGCGGTAAACAGGGACAACAAGATCAATACCGAAATCAAACTCAGAATCACTCTTGACAATCACTGTTTCCTTGGGCTCAAGAGGCGATTTTTGGTTCTGTTTACGTTGATGGCATCTGAAAGAGAAGATTTAACGACGAACTCTATGGGCTGTACAGCGACATGCGCCTGGTCCAGCGACAACGGATACAACGCTTAAGATGGCTAGGCTATGTAGAGCGTGTGGACATCACTGCTCCGTCCCGAAAAGTCTTCGAATCAGAACCATTGGGACAACGCAACAGAGGACGGCCTAGGCTAAGGTGGAGCACACAAGTGAAGAAGGACCTCAAACAACTTGGAGTGCGCAACTAATTGTTTACTCAAAACTGTTAAGGAGTAAACAAAATATCGATATAAGGATTCTCCTGAAGAATTTTTCTTTAACTCCGTTGATTATTTTCATAACACATTTTATTTATAAATGTTATTCAAATATACCTTCAGATTATGCAAATCTAATACTGCGTGAAAAACTCGTCAGGTAAAGCAGGATTACGATAGAGAATACTCGCTGTTCGGCACCGAAATCACCGAAGCCTTATATGTTAAGAAAAGTTTAAGACAAGGCCATACTCTGTTTTGTGATATTTTCAATATCATTCCTGTGTAGATCGTGCGTCACTTGAGTAGATCCTGAGTAACTTGAGTAGATCGTGCGTTTGATTAGAGGCAGAATCTTCTAAAAGTCCATTCGACTGAAGCGGAAGCAGCTTTATTGAGTCTGGCGGTAAATGAGGGTATATAAAGTAAATATTGTCACCAAGAAATAATACACAGGTTCAGGTTCGATTCCCGGCTAAACACCTTGAATTTTTCACGGCACAACCTCTTTCGAGCTGCTGACAACACTCAAAGAGTAATAACCGTCGAAGAAAAAGCTTCTTAAACTTCACTGTCCAGAGTCGGAAAAAACTGTAGGTCCCTTCTAATCGTGATCATTATTATTATTATGAACAGAAAAGTTTAGTTAAAGATACTGTGAGCATCAAAAGTGAGTAAACAAATATCCGATTACTGATTACTTATCTGATTCAAAAAATAAAGTACGGTAAAAACAAAAACAAATACATTTTTTTAATGAAAATTATAACTACTTCATATATTACGAGTTAAAAGTGAGTAAACAGTATACATTTCTATCAACAAATGTACTTATTTATTGCTTAAAAAATTTAAATTTAGTACTTTGTTTGATTGATTAGACTTTATTACTTCCTTGAGTCTACGTGGCATAGGCATTACCAGTTTATTGGTAACATCGGGGAAATTTTTGACCATTCTTCTGTTATAGCTTTTTTCAGGTCTTCCTTGTTGTTAATAGTACTCTGTCGAATTCTTCTATCCAAATGTTCCCATAAGTGTTCCATTGGGTTAAGGCCCGGTGATTGCGGGGGATGACCAATCTTTTTTGGGGTCCTATAAAGCAATCATTCCTTAACAAGACGTGAGGTATGCTTAGGTTGCAAGTACGCTCGGTTGCAAGTTGGTTATGAGAAAATTTACATAATCTTTCTTCCTCATAGTACTATCAATGAAGACAATATTACCGACCCCAGATGCTGCTACACACCACCACACCATCACCTCCGGCCTAATCACGACCGGCCTAATATTTTTTTCGGTAAATTCTTAATTTTTTGCTCTCCAATTTTTTTATTAATATGGCTCTTCAAAATTTTGAATTTGCCTTCATCACTAAATAAAATGTTTTCAATAATTTATCACAAGATGTTTTTGTGTATCAATGGAATTTGAGTATTGTTGTTGTTTTGACCCAATTTTCATCTTTGTACAGTAATCAGATATTTGCTTACTCACTTTTGACGCCCACAGTATAAACTGCTTGAGTCGACTTCAGTAAGGTACAAAACCTCACACAGGTGTTTCGCAAAATAAAGAATAGATACACAATATAATGAATAGAAACCAATGCTAGTATCTTAAATTGAGGGCAGCTACTTACCTATTTGTTGATTGCGAGAAAAGCCATGAACAGCAAAGTTAGTTCTTCAAATTGTATAGGACCTGCTTCAAGTAGAGGGTTAGGACACACGTTTTAAGTTTGACTTCCTACCGCCTAAACCAACAATTATGAGAATAATGTCAAAACGTAACAGCGCAGTTAAAAAATGGTTTTACTGCATAAAAAATTAAATAAAATAAAAGTAAAATAAAAAAACATTAAAAAACCTTATCACAGCCTTTTCATAGCTTCTATGTCGAACTATATGAAGAAATGAATTCATTCAATGTCTGATAATAAAGTTCCGCTTCCGGACGTGGAATATGCGGTGTACAAAATTTTGCAATTAACAGAATGTTGCACTTGGATTAGTGGTTTTGACATTTATGTAAATCAAGTCTTTCGTCAATGCTGTTTATATACACACATATATAAATATTAACTCATATAAATATATATATTTATATATTCCTCTAATAGAATTCCATAACCTTAATTTAACATTCGTTATCTTGTACTCGATTTTAACCCATGATTCGTGAGGTTGAACAACCAGAATAAGGCCTGGATAAAAGGACCATTGTCTGCACCCAAAGAAAATTTGTAAGTCATTGCGATTACTATAACACATCCTCACATATAAGGCGAGTTTCGTGAAAACTTAGATAAACTGCCAAGTAAATTCAGCTCCAGTGCGGACTAGACACAGTAATTAAGTCGTTGTCTTGCTTGTCCTTCATTCATCAAGAAAGATTTTCCGCGTGTCTATCATTCGGGGAGAAAATTACAGCGCAAAGAACGAAACAAAGGCGAGGAACTTAATTGCTTCTTTCACATTCACTGAAAAAACTTATCAATCTCGTATGCATGTCCTTGTTTCACTGCCATCGCAACACTCGTACAGCGCTGCTTCCGCTGACGATGTTTTGCCCCATGATACGTTTTCATCGCATTTTGTGTTTACTTCCGCCTTGCAGCACAGGAATGTCTGCATAAGCAGAAACACTCTTTCTAATTTATGACGACATTTGTGCGACATAACTCCTCGTTCAGTCGGCACCGGGATAATTGTCAACAGTGTATGTCGGCGACAAAGCCCACAATTATGACGACGTCGTGCGGGAGCGGAAGCATCGGCAGAAGGTATGAATAATATGTCAAACGTAATTTGTATCCTAAATGCGTTCGGCAAACTTTAAGAAAATCGATTTTTGCTTCGGTTTCTAAGCCATCTTGTGTGACAGTAGAATAAATTACTGTACAGAATGAGGAATGAAGGTCCGGAGGAGGAATGTTGGTGTTGTACAGCAATATGTCTTCACAGCATTAGATGTTTTTACTTTCACCCGTGCACTATTTAATAAAATATAACAAGGACACAAGAAGAAAAGGGAAATGTTAACGTTAACAAACAAAAAAGCAGGCGGATATCGTGAACCAAAGGAACGACTTAACAGCATAAATCTTTGAGGACACAGCATAAACCTTAAATAAAACAACCGGCTCTATTTTGATCTCTTAAAGAAGACTTTCGTAAATTTATATCCTGCCACTCTCGCAGTCATCTTGGACAGTTTGTGGGCATTCTACGGTGTTTTTCGTCGAGTGGCATTTGGGAAGTTTTCCACCTGCAATCAAACAAGTACCATCCGTCTTGCTGGTTTGAAGGTTTTTGAATAAATTTCAAGTCAAGTTAGTTAGAGTTACTTGAGATGAGCTTATTAAGTTAATTGGAGAACGATTTCAGTTTTATGAAGTTATGTCTCAGTTTTAATTTTTCTTAAAGGGTACTTGACGTACTTGTGTAAAAGTCAATTATTCTCAGCAAATCTTTCGACGAACTTAAAATGTAAGACACTTGTGTAAAACTGACGTTAAGAACCTAAAATGTGAAAAAAGGGTCACAGCATTTGCAGTTTGAGTAAAGGTTTTCTTTTTAAAACCAGGATCTCTTCAGATAATTACATTTTAGTCTATGGATTTTTTAAGTTTACATGACATGCCATTGTGTATGACTTTTACCATACATAACAAAGTATTCTACAGACGAGGCGTTCACAGAATCATTTGACAGTCAAGTGAAAGTCACAGCCATAATGCCAGATGTTTCACAAAGCTTTTATAGAGACTACGACAGTAATTCGCATATTTCCATTCATATATGGTAAATAAAATGACGCGCATAAGGAGATTTCAATGTGTCTACCTTTAAAAAGAATAAGAAGAAAGTATCATGCGCTGCACGTTAGTAGCTCTGCGGTATGTTGGTCCATTCTCGGTGAGGCGCTCGTTTGAAATGGTCAGACAAAAAAATCAGACGGATTTTTTTTCAATTAATTGTATCGAAGAAATGACGTGCGCTTTGTAAGTTGGTCCCGAGTCTTGTTAAAATGTCCGCGGTTTTCGACCGAAAAGTCCTCTTTGCCAAGTAAACTCATCATTTTGTTGTTCGACAATAAATCACACATGTAAAACAGAATTTCGGCGGCTCACTATTTTCGTAGCTACTCCTGTGGGGAAAGATCGTGCAATTTTTGGAACTTTAAGCCAACGTTCCAACGATATGTTGAGTCTACTAGACATTTGGAGCATGTATTCGAGGCTTTCCTACGCATTACTACCAACGATGTAGTTTGCATCGCACCTTCTCAGGGTTCGAGACACAAATAATTTATTAACTTTGAGGTGCTGGAGGACAATAGCAATTATTGTTGTCTCATAAAAGGCAATCTCGTTTGATAATTCCATTGCCGACATCAAATTTTCGGTGCAGCTGAGATACAAGGCTGGCAAGAAAAAACTTCTCTGTCATGTGTCAAAATTTGAGCTAAGTTTGACTGTTATGAATGCCTTGGATATTGTAGCAGCCTGATGAAGGTTGCAGTTCGAGTCAATGAAGGTGATGTGATGATCATAATTGTGCAATGTGTGGATGATATTGTGAAAATTAAAAAGAGGGGATCTCAGGAAAAATGCATGCATTATTGAACTGGAGTAGAAAGTATGGCTTTCATGTAAGTCCGACAGAAACTGAAATGATACATTTCCAAAAAACCATTAAATACGTCAGATTGCCTGGCCAAGCCTCAAAAATTCTATCAACCTTTTTGGGAAAAACTAAATACCTCAACATTGTACTGGACGGGAAACTTAGCTGCGAACAGAGTCTTAAAAAGCATTCAAGGATGCTATGTTCTATAACGCATTACCCATTAAATAGGTCCTAAGTAATAAAATGGGAAAACTGTCGCAATAAATGCATTTACTTCATCCCGCGTCAAAGTGAAAAATATTGAAAAAATATTTCGCCGAATGGTACAGCTTTTTCGCCTCCACACATAAGAAATATAAGAAGCAGAAATGAGTTTTCAAACTAAAGTTGATCAGACTTTTAATGAAAGCCATCATTTTAAAGTGTCCTTTTAATGTTTGACGTACGGTTACAAAAATATTCCAAGAGGCTCTAAGAGTCTCTTGGAACAAGGTTGTAGGAATGGAACCCCTAGAGAATTTTCAAGTGTATTTGCTCCAGATCACATTTTGCAAATGAGTTACTTTGAAATGCATCCATCGGCACTAGCAGGCTTTTTGGTCTATAGTTTGGCGACTGCTGTTATAACCATAATCGCCTTTATGGGATGTCTAGTCTACCTGACAACTGTTTTTTTGTTCACATAATCTTTATAAAACCTGTAGTAAGTGGTCTTTTAATATCATCAGATATTCCCGAAAGCTTTACTTCACCCGTTAAAATGTACTTTCGGAATTTTTATATGCATTTGTCATGCTTTATCCTGTTGTTTCTCAGAAGGCGTTAGAAGGTGGTTTTTTCCTTTTGTTCTGCTCGGAGAGTTCACGATCATCCTTGTTCTTATTTGCAGCTCCGCCGAAAATGTTGAGTAGCAAAAATAAAATCATAAAATCGACATATTATCCAATTCATCCAGAGTTGTGAAAACATCTATCAACCGCATGCTTTAAAAATTACAAATGCTTACATCTGATTTATAAGCAGATAAACTTTCGTTTGCCCTGACAAATAGATTGATTGCTTTCTCTACTGCGACATTTTTATGATAAGAGCAAAAGTGGAAAAAAAATTCACGAATTGGAATCACTGCTGGTACCCCTATAACACAGCTTCACAATTTAATGTAGTTTAAGGCCAATAAACAACTTACGTATTTTAAAATTTTCAATTTGCTGAGTTCTAAATACAAGAGTTCTCCCTCGCAGAAGTTAAAACTTCATCACGTCTTCCGTTGATTGTAATTTTACTTAGTTTCACAAACCACGACCCGTGAAATTGGGCTGTCATCCATAAACATGAAAGTAATTCATTTCATCGTTCTCTGCTGTCGATGCGTCGTATCTATTTTTGACATCTTTCTAATTAAATGTATTCACTGAATTTAAAGCAATAAATCGCGGATAGACTTTATTGCACTAATTAACGCCTCAGTAAATAAAAACGACACAGTCGAGCGACGAACGGGAACCCAACACCGCAGGAATCATAAAATTTCACCGAGGAATAAAACTTTTTTAATAACATCGAGGAACGCCGCATTTCCTCCGACATTGATACGGAATCAAAGCCGTTGTTGAGTGTGCTCAGACATAAAGTCTAATTTAAGAATAAATTTCAACTGGACTCCTTTGCGTGGCGTGTAATCCGAGGAGAAACCCACCCAAAGCCAATTCTCTCCACGACGGATATCCTTCGCGGTGAATTAAAGCAGATCGGCTTAACAGCACTTGAACCGGTTTACTCTATTCCCTGACGCATTCACAATTCAGCATTCACGTCCTTCGCCGTTCCCACCCACTGTGTTGCTGATTTAAAGCAAGGAGTGAGGAGACCGAGGAAGAACTGAATGAATACTCACACAGTTATTGCTCTTGAAACCGCTGCCGGTAGTCACTTGCCACCTGTGTGGGGAATGTGGCGAGCAGTCACTCTGTTAGTGACCCAGTTTGGAGCTTGGAGCAGAATATGATTCCTTATCCATACATTAGCTGGTGTGCTTTTCGAGCAAGGAATCTGCAGCCTTCGTGAGCAGTATGTGAAAGGCGTTGGAATAGTTGTGCCTTCCGGCAGATGCCGTCCAATCATGGGTGAAGTGCTTGTTGGTGATGAAAGAAGCCTGGGGCGGCTGGAGCCAATGGTTTGCTTAGGTCGCGAGGGCATATGAAATTAAATGGAAAAAATTTCAAATGAATGGAAATAGAAAATTGAATACAAGTGTGCATAGTGTAGCATCTCAACTGATGGCTGGCGGCGAAGATAGGAATAGGGGCATATTTGGTTTATTTGGTTTCCTAAACTTGATACTCGCCGTGTTATTTTGCATGATCCGGTTTTTTTTCTGTAAACGTGTTTATTAATTAATGTTCCTTTAGTGGGTAACTTTCCACGGCTGACTTCGTCTTTTAGAACATTGGTGGATCATACACGAATAATTTTTAACTTTACTATAACTTTATATGAGACCAATTTGATATCTTTAATAGCCGTCCGACTTTCTTTGAGAGATTAACTGCAATAGCTTCTATAATTAGGGGTCTACAGTCAATTGGAAAAATATGGTCATATTTAAATTTCACCTATTTATAGAAGAGAGTAAAAAAATAAAATTAAATGAAAGTAAAATAAAGTATATTTATCCACAATGAAGGAAGTGTGTTGAAGTCTCTTTACAGATTACAGACGGCTGATAGACAAGGCAGCTAATGAAGAATCGATGATAGCTCCTCAGTAACAACAACTCCAGTTCCGAAATCAAACAATGCTTAACACTTGCTAGTCGAATCTAGAGAACATGTCATCATTTGAAGGACAAAAGTTGTAAAATACAGTATATACTCCTAAAAGCTTACGGAATGTGGCAGATATCGTACAGGGACAGTATTACCCAAGCGGAGGCGAGTCAAAAGAATGACACGAGTCTATTGGGAAAATCGAGTGGATAGTACTGTGCATAGCAAACCACTTCTTTTCTCATTAGGTTTTTTAATAAATCTCCGGCACACGTTCACCACCTAATAGGTGCTAGAAATTGTTTCAAAGTATAGTATAGGATAAGTACACAAATTTTGCCATAATATGAGTGCCCTCCATTTAGACATTTAAATCCAACAGGGTCGATAGAAGTAGATGTCTGTGTAAATATCTTACTTCGCGTCTTAAGTCTTAAGCCTATTTAACTCATCTAATAAATACGTATAACGATGTCTGAAGAGAAACATTTAGAACAATTGTAACTAAAGTTGTAGTCCCATTAGTACCCAATGGCCACCTGAGGATACTGAGTATTTGAGACACAAAATATACGAAATAGTCACCATCTTAACCGTATGCCAATCACCATGCTCATGTGTATGGTAGCAGTTTAGCAGTTACGGTAACGTCACACGTTATCCAGCAACTGGGACTATCAAAAGCAGGTACACGTACCTGTCAATCGATGGTCAATATCATTTCAAATAAAAAACCGGGCAGAAACTGTGTAAACAAAACCAAAAATTCGAGGTCTGAAAGGTAAAAGAAAAACAAATCTCTTCAATCGAAATTTTGATGCAAAATCCAATCCGAAACCTGACAAATCTCTTTGAATTTATCGAACTGCAGTAAGCCACATAATTGCAAAATGAATCCGAGCAGGAATACGAATTCCTTTAAGCCCCAAATTCTGTTCATGTAGAGTTTCATAGCTGTTAATGCCTTCGACGGTATTCCATTCCAAATCCCAGTTGAGTGGTCAAACATATCTCACACCACCTTCGTTGAGCAGCTAATTCAGTTACTACCCACCCAAAGAGATCGATAATTTAATTGGGGAGGTCAAAATGTGCAAGAGGACAAGGAATAGTTCAGCGATTCGGTCAGTATCCCTCGAACGCTGCGCCAATAAGCATCTCAGTCCGAGAGCAGTCGCAAGCCTTACATTCCAAATAATGTGACGCGGAGTGAGAGGATTATTATGTTCAGCATTGCTTTCGGAATTGCTGCTCCATTCGATCCTGCGGGGTGCAATTTTTCATGAAAGCCATAGAAAGAACCATATCCACCCATATACACAAACCCAATTACTCTCTCGGGTTGTGCCAGCGATGGTAATTTCACAGCCATGACCGTTATTCCTACGTTCAATCCATTTTCGCCTGTCTACGGCAGGGCTTCAGCCAGTCCACATGGTCCATACTCAAAAACCATCGTAACAATGAATTGAAGTAGCGATGGCAGTGTGGGGCTGTTCTGGCGGAAGTGAAATCCAATCGAATTATAAATTGAGCGAGCCATCACAACCGATGCATGGTCGTACCGTCTGGTTTTTGTGAGTTTGTGGCGTGAAGCAATGTGTTAGCGTTGGGATAAAATCTTTATTTTATTGTCACGTTTCCTCTTATGTTTCGTTTGAGAAGAATAACTTTATTTGGAGGACTTCACCTCATTTTGATGAATGTGCGTGGTGTTAGTATATATTCCATATTAGGAGAGTGCATGAAGTCATTTTGCAGCAGAAAAGTAGGATATTAATATTGGAAATCAAGTGTAAAATGGAGCGAATGGCCCTTTGGACTTTATTATTTTTTTACTGATAAACACTTAAGGCGTTTCATTTAAGTATCCCTTTTAAAAATAATTACACCCTGTGCGTACATATGTTTACCATTAAACACATGGAAGGATAAGACGTAGTTGAAAACGAGAGATTTGATATGATGGAGTACAGAACTCAGTTAAGAATAATTTTATTTTGTATGCGATCCATTTCATTGAGAAATAAGAGACATTTTACAACGGAGTGGGTTGAATCTGGAAAACGTGCCGCTGAACATTAAGTGTACACAAGTGGGTCCAAGATGAGTGCAGGAAATAATGCTATTTAATATCTTGGTTAATAATAATTGTTGGCCCTACAGTCCGCAGGGGGGCCACGGGGCCTAGAATTCTCATCAACTACTCGTGTTATGCGCGCTACTGTTCTCTCACGAGAAGAAGCGATCTACAGTTTTTTGCCGACTCCGAGCGGCGAAATTTGAGAATCTTTTTCTTAGACAGTTATTACTCTTTGAGTGTTGTCAGCAGCTCGAAAGAGGTAGTGCCGTGAAACATTCGAAAAATTCGTGTTGAGCTGGGAATTGAACCTACCCTTTCAGTGTGTGAGCGTCGCATTCTACCCACTACGCCAAGGCAGGTATTTTAACAAACTTAAATAAAACCGATTGACAGTGCTAATTCGATACACCACCTAGGATTTCCATGTTCGACAAATCTACTTTTCTTTGGTTCTATACGTATATTTCGACCAAACCCCCATTAAGCTCGTTTTGGCCTAGTTAATCGCTTTTAACACTTTCTAAGGGCTCGCAGGAAACTAGTGATGATACTGACTTCGTCTGCGTTACCTAGCAATTATATTCATTAGAAAAACCTACCCTCTCCAATAAAAAAAATCAGGCCCTGTTATTGTATTGTTTAAAGGTTTTCAAAATGAATTGGCGTTGCAACGCAATTTTAACGAAACTTCGGCTTCAGCATCGAAGAATATGGAAACATTGTGTGTTGCAAGTTTACTTGTACTTTCTGGTTTTTGTTAAATTTTTATATACATACTCGTAGGTTCAGTAGATCTTTTTAAACAGCACATGCGACCAAATATTGTAGGCAACGTTTAATAGGAATGTAGTTTGTGCCAGCGTCAACACAATTTATTCTCATCTTGTATCAAGCGGATTAAGTTTAATGTTTGTAAGTTATATTGCTGCACTCCACGTGAAGAAATCATGAGTTTCAAGTTGTTTACAAATATAGGGTCGCAAAATATTACTGGTGTAAGTGATAAATTGAGGACGAATTGAATTTATCAATTTCCCGCCGTTGGTAGCAATGTGGTCATGAAGTATTGAGTGTTGAAACAGCAGACAATAAACACCAAAGTTCCAAACGAGATTTTGTTTCTTGGTCTCGTTTTGGTGACGTCAATTGGCTACCAAGGCAATTTTATTTGCTAAATTGAGGAGATATGTAAATGATGCGAGTAATCAAATTGCGAAATTGTTGTAACAAATGACTTCAATCGTACATACTGTTTCGAACCTATCCGAGGCGTTCTTATGAATTAATATTTATTTCATATGGCCAGGTAATTTTAACTCATTGAGTTTCCAAGGAAGGAACGTAAGTCGAAGAATTGGTCGAAATGAGACTGCGTGTGATACTGAGGCATTCCAACTTCTAAATGTACCAGCTGGCAAAGGTAGAAGCAGTGAAAGAGAGAGACCACTCAAAATAAAATAATCAACCCATACTACTCCTCACCGTGCCATTTCGTCATCAGTTTTCGATATAAAACGATAATATGTTATTAAATTGTAAAATTGTTGTTCAACTGTCATGCCTTCCGCCTTTCCTCGCTCGAATTTTAAAGTCATTTTTAGGTATTTGTATAACTTTTCCTGTAAAAACTTTACCTCGTGCTTTTTTTTGAAAACATATCCATTTGTCCTATACTTTCCCTGTGGCCCAGCTTAACTTGAAACCAATCAAAAATGTTGTAGTCCCCTCCTGCAGTTTTATGAGCAGCATGTTAAACAAAATTGCACCCCAACTTGTAAGCACCGATTCAGACGGTGAATACTTAAAGGATCTTGCACCACAATTTACAGAATTTCCATACATTTCAGCTCACACAGTTCAGTGGTCGTAAAGTAGCAACAAATTTCCAGAGGGGTTGACTTTATCGCTTGACTATAAATAAGTTAGGGGGTCTTCACATTCCTCAACACCAGATGCACGAATTTATATTGTCAAGAAGATGCGAAGCTTGTAAGCAATATATAGACGTACACGTGTGACGTGCATTCACTGACCAGCTCGACGGGTTGATGTCATTCTATAAAATTACGTGATGTTGTGCAGGACAATTCGTTTTATTGTACCCACAGCAGCAGATGGACGTTGTGCACGTACGCCGAGTACGTCCTTGTCGCTTTTGTTGCACAACCGGATATATAAATCTGGATATATAAATAGATTATTTTTTTTTTATAAAAAGTATGATGCGCATTGGTGGGGAAATCTATGCTTAAGCTGATGAAACAAATATGCCCTTAACTATTTTTACTGGAAGATAAACATTTTTTTGAAGAGCACTTCCTTGAGTGCACAAGTGATACTTGCTGAGTACGCGACTTGATTGCCTTGTATCTCTCGCCATTCAATGTTAAGGATGCCCAAAAAAATTTGAGATGATCAATTGTTTTAATGAACAAAAAATTGAATTCGTAGCAAATTCTTTAACCATTAGATTTGATTCTGGAATACACCACCCTTTAAAAGGTGTGGTTAAGGTTTGACGAAAATATTAGGTTAGCAACTAAGTAATTGTTAACTTATTTTTTAGAAAATAACAGACAATTTTTTCATGGAACCAAATAACTTTATTCCGTAGTGTATTGCCCATTTTGAGCAATGACCTTTTGCCATCTTTCAGGCAGCATCATAATTTCACATTCATAAAGCTTCTGGTTTCTATCAGCAAAAAATTGAACCAAGTATGATTTTACATCATCATCATTATTCAAATTTTTACCATGCAAGAAGTTTTGAAGATATCGAAATAAAAATAAATCAGATAGTCAAAGGTCAGGGCTATATGGTGAATGTGGAAAAAAATCCAAAGATATCTTATCCAGTTCCTTTATAAACCCAGTACTGATAACATAACTTTCTTTTGATGAATATCAGTTTTTGATGTTGTTTGAGCTGGTTCACCTCGCTTGCGGCGATATTTTCCGATTGACATTGTTCTAACAAACTAGTTTTCATCACCGGTTAACAATCGTTTTAAAAATGGATCATTTTCATCGCTGTGCTAGATGATTTTCTTTCAGTTCATGAGGAACCCATGTATCGAGTTGTTTTAAGCGATTTTCATGGCATGTATGTGATATATGAAGCCTCTCGGCAATCTTACGTGTTATCCTGTAACGATCCAAATCGGTAATTGTTTTGATTTGGTCGTCATCAACTTCAACTGGACGACCAGAGCGTTTTTCATATTTCAGTGAAAAATCACCAAAACGGAAAAGCAATTTTGTCACTGTCATTCTTTTAAAGCTTAGTCACTATAAACAACATATAACTCTTTGTGAACTTGCAATGTGTTACTTCCTTTCCGGAAATAAAAAAAAATAATATGACGAAAATGTTCGTTGTGATTTTCCGTTTTTCAACCGACGCCAAACAAAAGTTACACAGCCGATGTAATGTCTTTACTGATTGACAGTTGAAGTACCAACTATCAAATAGCAAAATGTGTTTTATACTTCGACTATGTCAGCAAACCTAAAAATTCAACTAATGACATCTAAGAGTGAAATCGGCTTATTTTGTTGCCAACCCAATATTTACTACCACTACTACTACTTCAGCCAGAAAAAAGTATATATGAAATTATATTCAATTTCCATTTAAATTCAAGTTTATGTATTTAAAAATTGTGACGCACGTTTAATAGAGACTGCATTTTGGCATCGCCAAAATGATACTCTTCGAAAGCAACAGGTAGAAGAAACCATCAAGCATGGAGGTTGCAACTTAATGGTGTGGGGATGTTTTATCTAGTGGAATATTGAAAACTGATGAGAATAGAAGGTATAATGAAGAAGAAACAATTCCTTTTCATTCTACAAAGTAATTTGCCCCAATTTGTTGACGAATGCGCGTACTCAACTGACGAGATCATTTTTCAACAAGACGGTGATACCAAACACACTGCATGGATTGTCCAGAGCTGGCTTGGAGAACAAGTTTTTCAGACCATGAAGTTGAAAGCTCAAAGCCCCGATCTAAATCTAATTGAAAAATTGTGGGCAATTCTCAAAAGACGCTTGGCATCTTACAAAGACCTTCCAAGAAACTTGAGTAGCTTATAGGAGCGAGTAGTGGATCAGTGGGTTAATATTTCATCTGCTCATATTGAAAAGTTAGTAGAGAATATGCAAAAAAAGTGAGGAGCGTAATAAAAAACAAAAAGAATCGGTAAGACATGCAAAACTTAATACATCATATATTACCCTAATAGTATTTATTTGTATAGTTATCTCGGCAGCAATGTTTGTGTACTCTTTTTATGTTGTACTCTAAGAACACAGTTTTCAAGATTTAAATAAATTTTTCACAATTCATTAGGAAAACGTAAGATTTTTTCATTTTGCTTAATTTTCTTTAAGCACATACTAAGTTTTGTACGCTAATGTATTGCTAACTATGTGAGCAAATTCCTCTTTTCGCTATTGTTTTTTCAGGAGTAGAACTAACCTTTAGTTTACAACCAACTGCGAATGGCATACGAGTGTAACGAGTAATTAAGAAGAGGGGATATTGTGAAAAAGAATTACTAAATTCTTACAATATTTTATCGACTTAATGCCTCAACTTAAATCAGATGCTGTTGCATTTGAAGATATGGGAGTCTTAATCTATTATGGAACGTTATTTATCCGATAGAGTTTTATTTCTTTTTATCATAAATAATGCATCTGTCCTTTGCTTAATGCTTTCGAGCTTTCGCATTAGATCTCTATCAGCAAGGCAATGGATATCATTGTTATTCACTTCTTTTTCATTTCACATTTCAGTGCATATAACTCTTTTTGAGTTGATCTACAGGCACATACTTACAAATCGCTCGTTATGTATGTTATAGTTTGTTCCATGTTGCAAGAAGACGTTTGGCTGGTCGACCCAAAGTAGTTTTAAATGACGTTATTCTTTCTTTATATTTTTTCAATTCCATTCACACTTAAAGATTTTCTATAGGTCCTTTTAGACATACACATTCTTGAGCAACTACTTAAGTGAATCCTTCTGCTGGGATACCTCGGTTGCGTCCATTCGATTTCAATAACTTGAATGAACTGGGTATGAACCAGCTAGCCTTCTTTAAATCTCCAATTTTTAGACTTCTTGTATCCTTGTTCGTAGTGAATATACTTAAGCCTATGGATGATTGCTCCCTCTAGTTCCTCTGCCTTTTTACCTGAGCAGAAGTTAAGCATTCATAAATGCGCTCTTCATCAATCACTAAAAACATTTTGAGTTGAAACCAAATGATTGACAAACGAAATGTACGATGGTTGCCTTTTATATTTCGGGATTAAAGAACAAAAACAAATATTAATCATCGAAAATAGCTTTATTTTCAAAACAGTCCCCATTAAGATCTATACAATTTTGCATGCGTTTGAACCAACTGTCGAAGCACTTTTGCCACTCTGATTGAGGTATCTCCAAAACATGCATTCTAACCGCTTCTTCAAGTGTCGAAAAACGTTGACCCCTCATTTTATTTTTTACGTACGGGAATAAAAAGAAGTCATTCGTTACCTAGTCAGGACTATACGGCGGATGACTCATTAAATTGATGTTTTGAGTGCTCAAAAATGCAGTTGCTTGAGCCGATATGTGAGAGCTCGCATTGTCGTGGTGAAGAGTGATCCGTCTTCGGCGGTTGGTTTTCCTGGTTTCTTGGAAGAAAACTGGCAAGCAAATGGTTGTGTGCCACTCAGAATTGACTGTTCTGCGTTGTTCAAGTGATACGGTTGCGACATGTCCAGTTTTTCCGAAAAAACAGGCGACCATTTGCTTGGAAGTGCTTCGTGCGCGAGCGACTTTTGTTGGATTTGGCTCAATTTGAAACAGTCGATTGCTGTTTACTTTCGGGCTCATACGCGTAAATCCACCATTCATCACCTGCCACGACGTCATAGACGTGTTTCGAAGCACCGCGATCGTATTTTCGGAGCATTTCTTTCGACCAAGCGGCAAGAGCTTTTTTTTGAGCGATTGACAAATTATAATAATAATAATTGTTGGCGCTACAGTCCAAAGGGGGACCAGGGCCTAGCTTGCTCATTAACTAATCGTGTTGTGCGCGCTACTGTTCTCTCATGAGTAGAAAGGACCTACAGTTTTTTGCCGACTCCGAACGGCGTAATTCGAGAAGCTTTCTTAGACAGTTATTACACTCTGAGTGCTGTCAGCAGCTCGAAAGAGGTGGTGCCGTGTCGAAAAATTGGTGCTGAGCTGGGAGTCGAACTTAGAACCTTCGGCGTGTGAGCGTCGCACTCTACCCACTACGCCACGGCGACCACTGACAAATTGCGTGGGAAAAATTGACGGTCAAATGTTCATGCAAGATTGAATGTATTCTGGTCTTACTTATGCCTAAGGTTGTCTCAATCTCACGATAGGTCACATGATGATCTTGCAATATCAATTGGCGCACAGCATCAATGGTTTCCGGAACAACAACTGATTTTGGACGACCTTCACGAAATTCGTCTTGGAGTGAACTACCTTGATTGAATTCACCATACCATCGATAAACACTGGTCCTTGATGGAGCTGTGCAATTAAGTTCATTGATGCACTGATGTTGAGTTAATCCACGTCGAAAGTTGTAAAAAATAATCGCACGAAAATTTTCATGATTTAATTCCATTTTTTGGGCGAGATGAATCTTTTAAGTTACTGTAAACAACACAAAAAGCGCACGTATGTCAAAACGTTCTGAGTACGTATAACCTCAAAAATGTCAAACTTTACTATAGAGCTGGCAGTTCTCAGGTTGCAACACTAGGGTTGCCCAATCCCGAAATATAAAAGAGAACCTTCGTATCTATATATACAGATTTTTATTTGACTCATTTGTTGCAGATTCTCACGTTAGCAATGTATATTCTTTATTCGTATTTCCACAGTATTTTTTTACTAGTGAGAAGGATTACTTGTCACGGCTATTATTCATTGAGTTGTGTAAATTTAAAAACAAAGAAAAATCGGCTTTCATTTGCTTTTAACAAAAAAATAAGTTTATGCGAATGGTTGTATTGTGGACACCCATAGTCGCACGATGGAATACGAGTACGTCCCTGGTTCGCATTTATTTTATTTTGTCTGTATTGCAGGCATCCAATATTCATGCTGCATCATTTCAGGTTTTTGTTAGTTTCAAATATTTACAATCAAAAAATGGATGACATGAAAGTGATCAACATTGGGTATGAAAAAAAAAGTGGAAGTGGTGTGAGTGAAGTGAAGTGGGGCCAAACTCAAAATAATAACTTTGTGTTGTGTTGTAAGAATTTATTATATTCATTTAGCCCGCAGCATTTCCTGGCGGTGTGCTATAAATATTAGCTAAATTAGTATGCATCGTCATGAACATGGATGGTGTTTTTGTTTTTTAATTAGAATGTGTGCACGGGTTTCCTGGTAATGGTACGTACAAGACTTTTTTTCCTGGTGCTTTACGGGTGGACAAATATAAATTTGCCTGCCTGTGCATTTTGTGAACTCCTAAACCACAAGCCATGAAACGCGTAAAAATAGTTAATAAGTCGTAAGACAAAACTCTGTCCTTCCACACGCACATCGAATTTTTATTAAATCTAATTTTTGAAGGTGAAATATATAAATATAAAGACTTTTCAAATTTCGATTTAGCTTTAAAGCTATCAAAGAACCTACGAGTACGAGTCGAAACTATTATTTATGTCGGGATGGCGAAATCAAAAATTGGAATCCTCAACTTTATTTAAGAATATCTTTGAGTTGCTATGTTACATACACTTAATAAATAATAGTAGTAAATAGAACAACGAAAAATAATAGTTTTCGTTCCCCTTTTTTTATAGGGAAAGAGATGCAGTCCTCATTCATTAAGCTTAATTCAAGGTGCCAAAAAAAGGATTTTGTCCAAACATAATCTACATATTTAAATTTTGGAATTTGTGACGAAGGTCGATTTGAAAAGAAAGGTGCGAAGTCCTAACTGAGCACGAAACAACCACTATTACTAACCAAACGAAGCATACGAAATCTTCATTGTAACCATAAAAAGTACGGCGGGGTGTAATATGGAACAGTACAAAGTTAACGGGGTGGAGGAGTGGAGGGCTGTCAATATTACCCGATAGAAAAAAAAACTGACGGATGAAGATAAAATTAGCAGTATTACGACGTTTGGCGGGATGCTGTATAGTCAGACTTTCATAAAGAGGTAAATTCATTTGGTTAATTGGTAAACCATGAAGATCTGCGTAGGTAGATATGTTCATGACTTATACCATACCGAACGTATTGAGGGTGCGTAATGGGATATAGCATATTCGAAGAGTGGGTGAACAAAAGTTACAAAAAGGGATTTAGTGTCGGAAGGATTGAAGAATTCTTTCGAGCAACGTTTAAGTAAAACCGAGTGTTGTATTACCTCTGCTTATGGAATCATTTATGGATTGAAAAAAGGCGTAGGTGGATAAGAGGCCAGAGGGAGCGGTTAATGATGTCGATGAGATATCTGTAAGTAATACTTCATACCTACGGTTTTCTGATACGATTTTAATCACTGTATTGTGCCAGCAAAAAGCCAAGCATTTTCGATTTAAAAAGAAATAAATTCTGGAAATCTTGTTAAAGGCTATGTAAAAGTTACACAATAGGTGTGTTCTCGTACCCGAAAAAAGCAACACAATATGATACACAATAATGCAAGCAAAATAAATCTGTTCCAGTACACCAAAAATTCTTTCTTTTGACCCTTTTTCACTTTCTTTTCTTCCCTTGGATTGGCCGATACCATTATAAGAATTGGGACTCCACAATGAGAATTATTCGAATTCATCTCCAATAATTTCGATTCATCTCCAATAATTTTCTTGCACGGGTGTCCTTTCGTCAGAATGTCATTAAACAGATGTATGCAATGAATTCATACTCACATTAATTGATTCTACTTCACTCCAGAATATGTTTTTTTAAAATGTGTGTCTTATTGTTTTGAATTTAATTAAATTAAACTTTCGACAAATAGTATTGTTTTAGGTTTGTTTGGCAAACACATCGATCTGAGTTTATGTTTAAATATTTTTCAACGGTAAATATCGTATTCTATTTGTTGTTTTCCCCAACAGTAGTATAAATTATTTTAAGAACTTTTTGAGCACTCAAACTCGACTCACGCGATCAAACAATAAACTTATGCACACGTTCAAGAACTCCTTGGTTGCTGACTAGCTAGAATACTTTTAAATAAGTCCAAAACCCAAGAGTAGAGGATGCTAGTCAGAATTGCATTCGAAAATGATAAAAAGAGTGTAAAGACAGTCCTAGGTAAAACCGTTTACACCAGTAACGGATATCAAAGAGCAGTTCACAGTGTAAACAAGCGTGGCAGTGCATCGCAGACTTTTGCGTGAACATAATCTCGTGGAATAGAGTGAAGATTATAATATTGTTGGTCTCGTTTAAAGCCTATAGGGACTCCTCCAAAGTATTCAACAATCAGAATTTCGTTAAAGCTATGGTGTGAGTCTGTCAGACGCGATGATCAGACAGACTTGGACATGCTAAAATGTTAATTATTTCACAAACGAAACAACTCTACGCATGAGTTACACAAATAGCTAATGTGGAATTGATTTTAGATGGAATGCTTAAACTAACTATTGCCTTTAGAAATAACTGTGAATTCTCTGATAGCCCACTAACCACTGAGCTTCTAAGTGCCTACTAGACGGATTTTAACTATAATATGTTTGGATTATAGTTTATCCAATATATTAATCAATAATTTATTTATTTATAATTATTATAATGTACTTATTTTCTTATATTTGTTAATTTATATCTATGTATTTATATCTATTTATTTATATTTCTATATTTCTATATTTATTTATATTTTATTTATTTATTATTATTTTTATTTTCAAATAAAGGCTTTTGCTTGTTGTTTCCCCTTCTAAATACTTCTGTTCATTTTTTCTTCATCTGATAAATGTATAAGAGTTGAAAGATATAAAATTAAATACATTATATCTCTGTATTATAATTTGTTCGGTGGCTTACTTTCTTAATTTGAATACGAAATAAAACTACTACTACTACTACTTCAGAAACGAAACCATCTATATATAAATGGTACTTGCACTTATTTAAATAAAGGGTTGTGTGTTCAAGGCATAGACTTGCCGTTTGCTTGCAAAACACTTCATTCCATTACATAGATTGATTGTAAAAGAAATCGACTATTTTTCCAATATCCAAAAACAGCCCCTTCTCCTTAGAAAATTCAGCAATGCCTTTCATTTACCAATTCCCTTCTATTGTCCTTCCTTTGGGAGGTATTGCGTGTACCTTCATATCGATCGCCGCTAACGCCTCTCACTAAATAACGACTTCGGGTTAGATACACAGCATTTTAATATGCTAAACAATTTAGTATGTATGTATTTCATTAGTGTCAGTCGCACACAACAGAGCTTGACGCCAGATTGTCATACAACAATTGTAGTGTTATCCTCCAGTGCTTACATTGTCCTCGCGGCATAAATGAACATTAGTAGGAAGGCAGCCTGGTGGCGTTTATTCGGTTGTGCTGATGACTAATTCAGCGCTGGAAACACGTTTGAATATCCAAAATTGCCAGCTTTATGAGTTCGAGATCCAACTGACAGGGTTCATACATTTGTAGTTTGCAAACCACATATACACAACCACATATACACACTTATCAACTTCGCTCATCAATGAAGTGGTTTTTGTTTTCTTGTTGGAGCTTGACTTTAGGTCCTCCATCCGCATTCATCAATTTCTTTTCTCTTTTTCCTGTACCCTTTTTTGCAGCTCGCTGGAGCAGTGTTTCATTGAAAAATAAAGCGCTTGTGAACTGAATCCTTTTGATTGTCGGCGTTCCTATAGTTCAGTGGTAATTAAATGCAACATATCATGTGTGGATTTGAAATGAGACTAGCGTATTCAGGATGCGGATTGTAGATTACTGTTTCATTGAATGAATTTGGGATTTCATAGTTCATGAACGAATTCCCAATTCTGTCTAAGCTAGTAAGTAGATTATGTCACCTTGTAATTTAGAAGAGCGCTTTGATTCGTCTTCTTCTTCGATGCTTTTACGCTGGAAAGTTCTAAAAGATTTTTTTGCATTGGAGAAACGTATCATCCGGGGGGCCTGTACGCGAGGTAACGTTCTTGATTGCGCTCAACAAGACGAGCTACCAAAAACTGCACAGGTCAAGTTGACATACAGCCTCCTCGCGGCGCCCCCTGGATAGCCATAATAACACCCGTTGCATACCAATGTATGCAGCGAATCCCTCTGCCCGAGGGTTTAAATAATGGGCCTGGCCCACCAGTCTATGGGTTGTTCGTAAGGGGAAACTTTCTCACCACGTAAAAAAATATTAGTTTAGAGACAACAGCATGCCTCGAATATAGACGGATTACCTGTTGACGACCCCAGCAAACGTTATAAGGACAATGACTTTCAGTTCTGCACGTGGAATGTGAGGTCTTATAACAGACAACGTGCAGCCGAACAACTTGCGGAGGCCCTTGACTGCTACAAGGCAGATATTACTATCCAGAAAGTGCGATGGGACGGGCCCGGTGAAAAAACGATGAAGAACTGCGACATCTACTACAGCAATTGCTATACATAGAGAAGGTAGCTCTTACTCGGATGCGGATTTGTTGTTCGAGGCAGCCTAAGGCAAAAAGTCTTGAGCTACGACCCCGTCAGCATGAAGGCTAAATTCGGGAACATTAGCCTAATTTGTGCTCATGCGCCGACAGAAGAATATGATGACAACCTCAAGAATGACTTCTATGATCTCCTAGAATGAACATACGATCGATGTCCCCGCTACGACACTTCAACGCTCAGCTGAGAAAGAAGGACATCTTTGCTGGAGTCGTCGGAAAACACAGCCTGCACAATAACACATCCGGCAACGGACCCAGGCTGTTGGACTTCGCCTCGGTGCGGAGCCTCTCTGTAGCTGTAGCTAGCAAGTGGTTCCCACACCTGGACATTCACAAAGAGACCTGGCGATCTCCTGATAAATTCACCGTCAACCAGATTGATCACGTTGCGATCGACGTCAGACACTCCTAAAGTATTCTTGATGTTCGAACCTTCCGAGGTGCAAATATCGACTCGGGTCGTCACCTTGTTGTAGTCAAGGTGAGAACTCGGATATCGAGAGATCAACGGAGTCGAGACGGGCTAATACGGTTTGACGTCTGAAAGCTACAATCGCAACTGATCGCTAGGAACTTTGCCAAACGAGTCTCCCTGAAACTCGCTCAGAGTTCGACGCTGTCTGCAGAAAACTGGAAACGTTGTCGAGAAGCCATAAAAGAAGCTGCCACTGATGTGCTGGGTTTTACGCCACCACCTTTGACGACGAGTGTAGGCAGGCGCATGCAGCCAAACAAGAAGCATACAAGGCAACGCTGAATCGAACAACGAGGGCTGTTCGTGAGCTCTACAAACAGAGAAGAAGGGAAGAGTACCGGCCTCTCAGAAGGAAAAAGAAGGAGCATGAGAAGCGCGTGGTCAAGCCTGTCGGGATCAAAGTGTACAACTCGCGGTACAGTCACAGTCTGTGCTGAGAATCTGGAAGGATAATTTCTGCAGACTCGTCAACAGCGATGACGGCTCCAATTCCGCTGTTAGGCAGAATGTTTCACTCAATTGGTCGGAGGAAAGCATACCCGATAAGTGGAATCTCAGCTTCGTTTGCCCGGTCCACAAGAAAGGAGACTCCTTTGACTGCGCCAATTATTGAGGGATCAATCTTCTTAACATCGCCTACGAGATCCTCTCTGTCGTATTGTGTTAACGTCTGAAACCGTTTGTCCACAACCTGATAGGTCCCTATCAGCGGGGTTTCAGACCAGGGAAGTTCTCTTTATACCAAATTTTCACTTTACGGCAGATCCTGGAAAAGACCCAAGAAGTGCAAATCGACACTCACCACTTATTCATCGATTTGAAAATCGCATATGACAGTGTGCATAGCGACTGTCTAGTTTTGGCATTCCTACCAAACTCGTCAGACTGTGTAGGATGTCGATGGAGAACTCTCGCCACTCCGTCAAGGTCGGTAACGAGTTCACCGAGACCTTCAATGTCAAAAATGGTTTTAGAGAAGGCGACGCACTGTCATGCGACTTCTCTAACACCATCCTCAAGTCAAAACCAGAGACACGATCTTTGAAATATCAATTCAATTGCTAGCTTAAGCTGATGACATTGACGTGATTGGACGAACACATCGAGTCGTCAATGAGGCGTTTGCTCGCATTGAAGCGGAAGCGAATTAAATGGATCTGGCTAAATAAGGACAAAAGAAAGTACATGTTGTCATCCAGAAAGGACACACAGCATCGACGTCTCGGACGGAGCGTCACACTAGGCAGCAGAAACTTTGAGGTGGTCTTCTTCTGTCTCGGCTCCGCGGTAAATAGGGACAACAACATCAGTACCGAAATCAAACGCAGTATCACTCTTGCCAATCGCTGTTTCTTTGGATTCAAGAGGCAATTGAGTAATAAAGCCCACTCTCGAAGGACAAAGATAACTTTTTATAACAGCTTGATCATCCCAGTCCGCCCGGAAACATGGATGTCCCTAAAAACGTCTTTGCGAGAGAAAAGTTTTGCGTGATATTTTTGGTCCTGTTTGCGTTGATGGCATCTGGACGAGAAGAAATAATGTCGAGCTCTATGGGCTGTACAGCGACATGCGTCTGGTCAAGCGTCTTCGGATACAAGTCTTCGAATCAGAGCCATTGGGACAACGCAACAGAGGAAGCCCTAGGCTAAGATGGCGCATACAAGTAGAGAAGGACCTCAACCAACTTGGAGTTCGCAATTGGAGGCAGCTGGCGAAGGACCGTGCTGGCTCGAGAGGTCCAGTCCACCACGGACTGTAGCGCCACAAGAAGAAGAAGAAGAAGAAGATGCATATTATCCCCACAGGTTTCATCAACAAATAGGATCGTTTTCAATTTTTAGTTTTCTAAATTTAAGTGTATGTAAGAAGCTCCTTTTGCAGACACATTTTTGTGTTTGTTTTACTTTTTCACTCGTATGCAAGAATGTGAGTGAGTCTAAAAGAATTTTGTTGCGTTCCTGTAACCAAGTCCACTCCGTGCCACCAGAAAAGAGAATGTGATCACCAAGATCGTAAAAGCCATTCGACGTTCAGCTTCCTCCAAAGTTCCAAACTTATGTTATATTCTGTAAAAATCGTATGTGACGTGACTGCTAGCATCTTTAAGTGGCCATAGGAAAATCATATTGCTCCTTCAAGGCCGGCGATTTGAATTCTTCGAGGAATGCCAAAGCATTCGCAGCCATGCGAACAATCGACCAAAGTTTGAATGCTAATAAAGAAATGTATCCTGTCACGGCTATGGCCCGTCGTAAATAAATTCAGCGCCTTCATAAATTTCAGAACTATATCTTTGGATAGGCAGTAAAAGCCCCCCATGAGAGCAGTGCGCCCAAGGCTAACCATGCGGTAATCCAAATGACTGCTAAAATAATTTAAAACTCTTCTCATGTCCTGGAAGTGGCAACTCCCGGAGAGCAACGCATGGTCTGACTGGCAAGCGTAATGGTATTTGTTTTGTTATTCTGCACTTAAGCTTATCTCGACTTCCAGTAGACTAACTGCTATATCTCGCCCACTTCCTGCAGGGCTCCAAATGAGTGGGTGGCGTGCTGAGTTTATTGTTGGAAGGACTGTGTCGTGTGATTAATTTTAGTGGGTGATATTAAAGGATTATCTGTGATCATTGGGATGGCTTCAACTAATAGTCCGGGCGCTCACTTTCATGTTCGATTGGTGAGACAACTTAATGGGTTGTAGACATGATAATGAGCAGACAATTGTAATTAATTGCGGATAGTCCCTGCCGGGCGGGGAGGAGGGATACGACAGTGTTTTTTGCCAGGAAATTCGGAAGGCGAGTAGTTTTAATTTTGGAATTTTGATATGTAACTTGAAGGAAAAGGTGTTGCTTCATTCAGCAGATGGAAAAAGGGTGGATGACGCATAATGTGAACAGGAATATTCACTCAAACACGCACGGAAGGACGTTGATGGATTGTTTTTCGGTATGCTTACGCAATTTCATACAATACATTTGTTCCTTAAGGATGCCAAATACTTTATTGGTTCTTTTTTATTTTGTTTTGTGTTGTTTTTTGCGGAGCAGTAGCGTTCTGGTATATGCCATTACTTTTCTTCTTGTGATATTGATGTGATACCTTAGATCTTTTGATTAGGAGTTGTACTTTAGGAGAAAAAGGTGAAAATGTGCAACGTGGCAAAGTGGATGAGAGCGATACTCACATGCTGATGTTCCCAAGATTCCTGTGCTGGCACCGCTTTTTCAGGGTTGCTGGCATCATTTAAGGAATAATAGTTTTCTATGAAAAGCTTCTCAAATTCTTTCGTTTGGAGACGACAAAGAAGGTTAGCCCCGGTCTTCTTGTGGACTATATTAAATAGTCAACGACTTGCAACGATTGGAGGAAAGGGGGACCGAAACTCACGTGATTACTCCGGCAATCCACTTCGATTTGTACTATGGTATATTCTCGCATAACTTATTTCTTGTTTTTAAAACATCCAAAGCATATCGTCGTAATGATACGTGATGAACATTGTACTACGCCATGATGTTAACAAACACGACGAAAGTTTACCTTGAGCGTTCTGACAACCAAGGATATTTTTCATCAAATTTAAGATGCCTGTCTTTCTGTGAACGTTTTGTTTGATGTGGCAACGAGATTCTAGAGGTTAGCAGTTACATATGAGATGTTCCTAACCTTTTCTCTCTTTCTTGTTTTTGTCATTGAAATTAATCAGTTTGTGCATCTTACAAGAGTTTTGTATTTATTGCAGGAGACGTCTTAAATTAAATTTACCAAGCTTAATACACAATATTTTATGTAAGATATCGAAATCGATTTTGTTTGATTTTCTTGTTTGAACTTGGGGCTCTATGTCTAAAAGATTTATTTCAAATCCTAGAATCATTTACAATGTTCAAAGGGTACATTTTTCGTTTTGTGCCTAAGTACCTAACTACGTTTTATTTTAATGTCGCTTTAGTTCCACGTCACAATTTATGAGGATTCTTTAATTTTTGCAAGCGCAATGGTGTTGGCTAGTCTTAGGCCTTACGACTACTTGGCCTCATAATTATAATGATTGTTGGCGCTACAGTCCAAAGGGGGACCAGGGCCTAGCTTGCTCATCAACTACTCGTGTTGTGCGCAATACTGTTCTCGAGTAGAAGGGACCTACAGTTTTTTGCCGACTCCGAACGGCGAAATTTGAGAAGCTTTCTTAGACAGTTATTACTCTTTGAGTGTTGTCAGCAGCTCGAAAGAGGTGGTGACGTGAAATATTAGAAAAATTGGTGTTGAACTGGGAGTCGAACCTAGACCCTTCGGCGTGTGAGCGTCGCACTCTACCCACTACGCCACGGCGACCACACTTGGCCTTGTATTGGGGTTAATATTCTTGATAAAAATATTTAATTAAATACAAAATAAAGAACTCTACAGTGCAGCCTGACAAACAACACCATCTTAAGGTGCAGAACAAACAAACAGAAAAAAATGTAGGTAATTGAACATTTCAGGCGTATTTTAACCGATTAACAGAAACTTAGTATGAAAATTTAATTTATAGATGGTTATTAAAACATTCCCAATAAATATAAATGTGAACATAAAAGTAAAAAGAAAAAAGTGTAAGTACAGTGTATTCTATAGTATAGTTTCCTCGGGATTCAAAGAATTAAACGCTTTATAAATATGGACCCGCTCATTTTCCATGTTCACCCTTAGTTACCAAGTATATAGGTATGAAGTGAGCGTCAAGATACAATTGTCTCGATAGGGAACATTTGTTGTGAATGAGCCCTTATTTTCACTTTGTTTGTTTGCTATGACATCTGTGAAAAATATTTAGTATACATTAAGTCATTGAACAGACAACATCATATTGTTTCATTGTGTTAAAAATGTCGAATTTTGTACCAGTGTTGATTTGCGGAAAGCATTAAGTTTTTGTTTTCATTTGAAGAAAAGTCCTACAGGTTCGCATCGAATACTTGTCGAGGCATATGTTGACCATGCTCAGAAGCAATATGAAAAAGATGGTTTCAACGGTTCAGAAATAATGATTTTGGTCTTAGAAATGAAGAACTTGGAAAAACTCCAGGAAAGTTTGAAGATGCCGAATTGCAATATTGGATGGAGATGACACTTTGAGTCAAAAGCAAATGGCAGCAATGTTAAATGCTGCACAAAAAACAATTACTGACCATTTGAAAGCTATGGGAAAGATCCAAAAGTGTGAAAATTGGGTGCCACATGAATTGAATGAAAGACAGATGGAAAACCGAAAAAACACATGTGAAATTTTGCTTCAAAGATGCGAAAGAAAATCGGTTTTGTATCGGATTGTTACTGGCGATGAAAAATGGATTTATTTTAAGAATCCTAAACGGAAAAAATTATGGGTTAATCTGGAACAACCATCAACATCGACTGCAAAACCAGATCGATTGGGCAAGAAGACAATGCTGTGTGTTTGGTGGGATCAGAAAGGTGTGCTGTACCACGAGTTCCTTAAACCTCGTGAAACCGTTAATACTGATCACTACCGACAACAAATGATCTATTTGAACCATGCATTGATCAAGAAACGACCAGAATGGGCCAGAAGGCACGGCAAGGTAATTTTGCTCCATGACAATGCACCTGCACACAAAGCAAAACCGGTTCAGGATACAATCAAAACACTTGGCTGGGAGCAGCTACCCCGCTCGCAGTATTCACCAGACTTGGCTCCTTCCGACTACCAATTGCTTTCATCGATGGGACACGCATTGGCTGAGCAGCTCTTTGATTCCTACGAGGAGGTCGAAAATTTGGTGTCTGATTGGTTTGCTTTAAAAGACGAACAATTTTATTGGCATGGTATTCACAAATTGCCAGAAAGGTGGTCAAAATGTGTAGATAACAATAGCCAATACTTTTTACTTTCCCATTAATAACTAGTGTTTTATTTTCAAAAAAGCATTCCATTTCATACCGGTATACTCTCTCATCCTGCAATAAATCTCTTTTTGAGGTTATTCGTGTCACATATGACACTTTTCTTTAGTTCTTATTTCACAACATTTTTCAGGTAAAATTGATTCTAGAATAAAGCTTGATAGCCCCTTTTCAAAACTCTTCATTGTTCTCATCACCATCCCTTCCGCACCATTAAGACGTCTTAATCCCATCTCTATCACGCTTAAGCGCAAACAGACGCCAGACAATTTCATAGCAGCGCTCGATAAAAGGCAACCCTTAGCAATCATGTCCCGGCACAGGTTCTCAGAATCACCCAGTTGATGTCAAAAAATGTTTACACCATAAAGCAGAGCACCTCCAGTTCTTGCATTACCAGCTTTCCCCAGGAAAACACATAAAACAAACATCCCCCGCCCGACACAACTGAAATCGTGAAAAATCAGACTCTGCCTGCTGGATGACATCGATACAATCTGATGTAAGTGAATCGTAAAACCTCGGTTCTAGTTATCAGACTCTACTGGGTTCGTTTTATCTCCAACATGAACTGGCAGAGGTCAAAATAATAATTGCGTTCATAATGTCCAAGTCAACACGATTTCGCTAAATAGTACTCGGCAAATTTGTGTGCGGATTAATAAAAGAAGGAGAATAAACACTACACAAATAAACGTCTAAGTTTATGGTCGGGACTGGCATGATTGTGAAGGACATCGTGTGTTTAAACGGATTGTTCACGTTGAGCGCAACAATAGTTTGCTGAACAAATGTTTTCTTTTAATTACCCCACTGGGGGACTCTGTTGTTCTTAAGCCAAAGGAATGGACGTAACTAATTCTTTACTTCACTAGTTCGGAGTGTTCTCGCCTCCGCTCAGAGTTGGCTTCAAGTTCGTTATGATGCCCCTAAGTCACGTTGAACTTCAGACATTGTGCTGTAAGTTATTTTTGGGCGGTTAGGTATCAAAAGACTGATTTGGTCAATAAGACGTAATTATGGATATAATTAAGTGAAACCTACTTGTTTTCTTTTTATTTGTACAGGCTCTTGAAGAGTCAAGGCGAAAACTAAGAGATTAAATTAGAAGAGAATTTGCTTAAGAGAATTTAACATACTTACATTCATAGATACGAGAGAAATCAAAGAGAGGATGTGCTTATGTTGAAAAGTGGATGTTTACTTCTAAATTCTGCTGAGAAGATTCAAGAAAATATTGAAATTAAATTCCAGAGAAGTATGAGAAATTTCGATAGCTTTTTTAAAATTGTTTCTTGATTAATGAAAATTTGTTTTGCCTCATTAAAGGTGCCCGGTTCACGAAAACAAGAGCCTTGTAACTGCGCGAAATAACTAATGGTTTGGTTCCCAGCGCTTTAAAGTCCCATTTTTCTTAAGCTACCTATTTGTATGCATCTTTAAGTTTAAGCCCATAAATAAATAGGCTTTACAGTGTGGAAACAATATTTAAAATGTCTACCATTCTAGTCGACGTTCAATGTAAAGAAAGGTTTAAGTCAAACCGTAAGTTTATTTAGCTTTTTCACCGTCATAAATGAGATGATTGACAAAATTCGTTTAGCTGCTAACATATGGAGTAAGCTGCAGCAAGTCCTCTTTCGAAAGACAACTATAGTTTTATAAAACACTTTCACCATCCCTTTCATGGTCTATATAAAATTTCCCGGGATGTTACTTCAATGATGATAAATAAGATTCAAAAGCATAGATACCATACAGCTAGAACCGAATACACCGAATTCGAGATATTCCCACAAACTGTGCATTCATCTCGAGGAAAACACAAGCAGATAAATCCTGCTTAAGGATTCTGTAGGAATAGCAGTAATGCAAACTTCCTGCAACAAATCATCCTTAACACGAGCAATCTAGAAACCATCCATTCACTCTGGTCTTCCACGTCGTAGCATCACACATATTTGCACACGATCCGACATAAGAACTTCTTCAATAAGGACACGTTTTACCCATCATTTCGGCTAAAGTGTAATCATCCATAATGGTATCACCACTCTCGCTCTCTCGCTTTTGGGGATTTTAAATTCATTCTTGTCATCTTATGACATCAGACGTCAATCTCGTGCTAATACCGATTCCTTACGCAACCCAGATGGCATCTTTATTGCATCTCTAATATCAGCTCTTTAATGAAACACACAGTCCCGCCTCCCGACGAAATCAATTTGCTACAGACAGTTGCGCCGAAGTCACCCCTGAGACACCCGTCAGATTTCCCGACATACAATGCAGTCTTTTGTGCTCCTGGGTACTCCTGAATGTCCCTCCCACGTCATAGAAATAATTCGTTTCATCAAATTAGCACATGATGAATGGAATTCACTTCTGAGGCCATGCCTTTGTATCGTTGCGGCCAACCGATTGGGAGTAAACCCCTTTCGGCGAAGGATGTCATTGTGTCGCAGTCATAGACTAGCGCCAGTCTGCCTCCATCAGGTGCTGCCTTGGCTGCAAAGTCAATTGTTTTACTTTCATTAAAGCAGAACCGATAAGCTTACCTGTGGCGGGCAGTATTCTATGGTGGGCCTTAAATGGAAAATTAAGTAATTCCTTTAATAATAAAGTGTCATTCAACCTAGGTGCACCCATCTATTCAGTGACTGAGTTGATTCAAATACCATTGAAGATAAGAGAGATTTTTTTTTAAAAGAGAAAAGTCTTAAGATTTCTCCAGAAGAGAAAAGAGTCCTTACTCTCACTGGAATGCAGCTGGAAATCTTCGAAAGAGAGTTTACTCTTCGAACGGGTAAAATAGTGATTATCGGGAGAGTTCTCCACATACGGTTAAGTAAAAGGACAATCAAACAGCACTGAAGGTATTTTTCCTGAGAAATGCAATGTTCGCAACACGTTCACATGAAAAAAATAAATTTTGAAGCACTGTCGGTGATGGTGTTACAGATTGCGAAATTTGTATCATTCGGCCCAGCTGGAAAGTGATTGTGCGGAAATAAGAAGTAAATACGTCAGGTTTTGCTTCCGGTTCAGTGACATGGAAGATGTGCTACAACCATATAGTAATCCTTAATTCACAGTTTGCTACTCGTATCTAAGACGCAGTAATCCCTTTAAGTAGGGAATCGAAAATGTGTTGAGTTGCGATGAGTTTTAGAGTCGTCTTCAAGTTTAAGGGTACACAACGAAAACGGATGACAGAGTAAAGCTAGAGAGAGAAAGGTAATAAAACAGTACCCTATAAAGGAAGCAAACAGCTTAAGATTACTTTTCAGGACTTAAAATTAGAAAACGTGGCATATGGCCATTAGTCGAATAAAGTATTGTGGGGTAGGAACAGTATTGTAGGAAGTAGGAGCTGCTGCTTTGTCACAGAACAAACAGGCTTAGATGCCATCGCTTTGATCTACCAGGTATACCGGTATGAAGTGAGCGTCAAGATACAAATGTCTCGATAGGGAACATTTGTTGTGAACGAGGCATATGTTGATCATGCTCAGAAGCAATATGCAAAAGATGGTTTCAACGGTTCAGAAATAATGATTTTGATCTTAGAAATGAAGAACGTGGAAAAACTCCAAGAAAGTTTGAAGATGCTGAATTGCAAACGATATTGGAGGGAGATGACACTTTGAGTCAAAAGCAAATGGCAGCAATGTTAAATGTTGCACAACAAACAATTTCTGACCGTTTAAAAGCTATGGGAAAGATGAAAAAGTGTGGAAATTGGGTGCCATATGAATTGAATGAAAGAATTCATATCATGAATCCTAAACGGAAAAAATTATGGGTTAATCTGGAACAACCATCAACATCGACTGCAAAACCAGATCGATTGGGCAAGAAGACAATGCTGTGTGTTTAGTGGGATCAGAAAGGTGTGCTGTACCACGAGTTCCTTAAACCTCGTGAAACCGTTAATACTGATCGCTACCGATAACAAATGATTCAATTTGAACCATGCATTGATCGAGAAACGACCAGAATGGGCCAGAAGACACGGCAAGGTAATTTTGCTCCATTACAATGCACCTGCACACAAAGCAAAACCGGTTCAGGATACAATCAAAACACTTGGCTGGGAGCAGCTACTCCCCCCGCTGTATTCACCAGACTTGGCTCCTTCCGACTACCATTTGTTTTCATCGATGGGACACGCATTGGCTAAGCAGCACTTTGATTCCTATGAGGAGGTCGAAAAATATGTAGAAAACAATGGCCAATACTTTGAATAAAATGTTTTTACTTTCCCATTAATAATTAGTGTTTTATTTTCAAAATAAAACCGGTATACATGGTATGGGTTAAATAAATCTTGATATATACAAATAAAAAGCCAGCGATTTATATATTATGTATGGAGTTTATTTAAGTAAACAACCAGGTTCTATATTGTTCAGTGTCTGAGTCGGTCAATTTTGTGATGAAAGGCAAGTTCCGATCTTTAGGTCAATTTTAGTCGCTGTTTGTTTTATCTCGTTAAAATCTAGAATTCTATTCTTTTCCCAACAAGAGAACAATTTGTTTTTAGTCCCGACATTGAAGTTGTCTGCTCTTAAACCGGTTTTTCACCAATTTATTTTTTCATATACTCTTTCTTATTTCACCGCTAGTATTAAATAGCTTCAGATGCTTCTCCTGGTCGTTAGTTGGGCGAATCCAACGTGCACAATTTTTCTAATTTTCAGTGAGAGGAAGATAAAGTTCGCCTTTCATGCGTTCAGTCTTAGCATTCTCACTGCAAACATATTATATTTTGAAAGGTTTTTGGAAATTTGTTTAGTTTTTTTTTTTGAAAATTTGTGGCACATTTCCAGTCGTTATATCATACAACACTTGCTACGACTTACACAGAAAGACATTAAGATTACGTGATCACTGCCCTATCGGCTACTATCCTATCGCTCGGGTTAACGGATGAAGCTATCAAGTACGCTGTTGCGTCTTTGGATGGCTCTAAGTCACCGGGTACCGATGGCATGCATGCAGCACTGCCGCAAAAAGGCATAGACCCACTACTACCGGTTCTGAAAAGTATTTTCGCTGCCACCTTCGCGATGGCATATATTCCAAGCTCCTGGCATACAGTGAGGGCAGCCTTCATACCAAAAATTGTTAAAGGAGATTACTCCCTTGCCAAAAACTAGTCTTCCTTTCTTCATGCTAAAAAGCTTGGATATGCTGTTCGAATTGCATCTGCTTAAAAATGTTTTGCGATCAAACAATCTATCTCACATGCAATATGCCTTCTATCGCGCAAGATCTTGCGAGACTACGCTTTAAAATCTCGTCGGCAGAATGGAAAGTGCACTTGACAGGAAAGAATACGCACTGGGCTTTTTAATCGACATAGAGGGTGCTTTCAATAACGCGACTTTTGATGGCAAGTGCAACGCGGCCAGAGAACACTGCGTAGAAGATGGTGGTGTTGTGGATAAAAGCAATGCTAATGAATAGAACTAAAATCGCGGGGGCGGAGTGTGACCAATTTGCTATGTCGGGGGTAAAAAGGGGCTGCTCCTAAGGTGGCACCCTGTCACCTCTCCTATGGCCATGCTGGTCGATTCTTTGCTTCCGCCTTGAATGGATCTAACACCTGCGCCAAGGATTATGCGGGTGATGTAGCCGTACCGGTTACCGGAGTAGACCTTGCGGCCGTTTGTGCAAGCGGACAGGCGGCTTTTGACATGATCGATAACAGGCGTACAAGAAATGGGCTTTCAGTTACCTTTCTTAAAACTGAGGTTGTTCTCTTCACGAGAAGGAATCTGACTGGTCTGACCGAACTAGTACTTAAATGTGTCACTATTACACTTTCCAATTAGGCCAAATATCTAGGTGTTTTCCCGGATAAATAACTTCTTTGGCAAAATCACATTGAGACAAAAACCTCCAAGGCGCTGTCACTCTTCTGGCAGTGTAAGGGAGTTTTTAGCAAAATCTGGGGTCTATCACCTAAAAGATCCGCTTGGATTTACACGGCAATGATAAGACCACTTCTGTTTGGTTTAACTAGCACTGGAGCTTTGATGACCTCGCGCACTGCATCTCCTATGACACTAGCCTTATACAAATTCAACTTTCCCCGTTACCTTGACTGGCTCTGGCCAGAAACTGAACCGGGAAAGGAATGTAGTCGAATTTTCACTGGCTCCAAGACGACGGAGGGATCTAAAGCTGGGGCCTTCGTGGCGTTTCACCCGGAAGCGTTCGCGATCCTATGGGTCACTAACTATATTGTGAATAATAGGTATAAGGGGCGAAGTATCTGTGACTGTAGCGACAGCCAAGGTGTGCTTAAGGCCTTACTCAACGATTTAAGTCCAAGAATGCAAGTCTACCCTTAATTTGGTCGGCAGACTGAATTCGTTAAGACTTGTGTGGGTCCCAAAACATCACGGGATCATGAGAAACGAGTTTGCCGATGAACTAGCTAGGCAAGGTTCGATAGAGGCATTCGTAGGGCCCGGACCCACCTTGGGACTATTTGCATTCTTGGTTAGGGCCTCCGTCGACGGTTGGGTTTCCTAATAGCACAAGCAGAGATGGCGTAACTCTCCAGGATGCAGGATGAGCAAGTGTATGCTCCTTAACGTTAGCAAGAAACCCGCGGCTTTTCTGTCATCTCTAGAGAAAAATGAGTTCAGACGTCTTGTCGGCGTACTAAAGGAACACTTCACCTTCGCTAAGCACCTAACAGTATTTGAGTCTGAGCGCACCAACCTCCAACGAAAATAAAAACTAACGTAGGACTATCCGCATAAGTTGACCAAGTATCTAATTGAGATCAGCTTGATGGACAGTCACTTCACTTTGATTTGGATACAACTTTTTACTAAAGGACAGTACTATCAGTGCATGGCCTAGGCCTGGGTTAAAAATAAAGTTAACACAGTGCATTAACCTCTACTTCGCTCCCAACATTGGGCTGAACCATAGCCTCAACGGTATTCCCACAAAGGGTCTACCGCACTTGCATATTGTAACCGAAGTTCCAGAAACTAATGATGTTTCGCGGAATTAAAATTTAGCCTCGGTCATGTTGCTTCAAGCCCTAAGTATGAAAAGCGCCATCAAACCAAATTATCTGGTTTCATCACTGTTTCCGTTGACACCATTCACGATGTGCTATGGAATTCATTTTTGATTACGACTTACAAAGCTGTCTTTACAGAAACAAAAAACACAACCAAACTGCTTTCAGATATATGAACACTGAAGCCGTCCAGTGGGAATATCTGAAAAAAATTTTTTCCTAACCTGCGCTTAAAGTTAATTGCATACATAAACCTCACAACTTTCACGTTGTGAAAGGGTTTTTTTCTACCCTCAGAATTATGTGCAAGTTTTTCAATTTGAATGTCCTTCTGTCAGCGTGCGTGGCTTTTCGTTAGTATGTCTTTGGCTTCTATGAGACTCCAGATCCAACGAATGGTTTAAACCTTTGTTTCTAAAAATTATGAAAGAAAACACTTATGGCATGGCAGGCTGTCTGCAATCTGAAATATCTGCTAAAAGCTTTTATATATTTTCTGATGAAATCTCTGAAATTTATTCAAACTTGCCGACGGCAAAGGTTCATCAAAATTCATACAGTCAGGAACGTACTGCATTGATACGGCCCCGCTACAAAAACATACACACCGTATGAGTATTCGCATAATCTGAATGTTTCAGTGCAATTAGAATATCTCGGAACGGAAAACACGCACATACACGCATGTGTATACAGGGAATTTCATTAGAATATCTTTGTGCATAATAAAGGATAAAGCATATGAAAAGATAACAAGCCCGAATTGAGTAAGTGCTCGAAAACCGGGCACGCTATTGCCAAGAGCACAGCATCCTTATGTACCCTTGTTTACCAGCCCCAGGCCCGTGCAGGGATCCTTAATCATGCTCTCTCTTAACACCATGCTTGAGCAGCTACAGCCACGCAGATTTACGGGTTAAGGATATTTTGCAAGCGCCCTCCCACAGTGCTGTTCGGTCGTTGTAAAAAATGCAAATTCCATCACAATCCAGTTCTTCGAGCTTCCACCATAAGGCAGGGCGGCTGTAACTACATGCACCGAGAGAGTTTGCAGTATGGGACTTCGCATACGTTAATGCGTGGTCTGAACAGAGTTGGAGCGTGAATTTTCATAAATTCAATCTCAGCACAGACAGACTGGGAGGTGGAATTCCATCCCATAGCTTCGTGAAACAACGTTCATTTATGTGAAGTGTAATTCTATTTACTTGGCAGGATTCTCTGCGCTTTCTACGCGTGGGACACAAAGGACAATTGATGACTGCCCAAGGAGTGGCAACTCAATGAATTAGATTTCTGAGGAAAGGCCTGAGTTTTCAGTAGAGGGGCTGCTGGGTTAGGGGGGAGTGGCTCAATTCTTCAAAGCATTTATTTATGTATTATGATTATTTGCATTTTTGTCTGTGTGATACGCTTCTTTGTTATACACTTAATTACTTTCCAATTCATGGTCCTAAAACCGATTTGTAGATTCATTAATTTCACTGAGGGGGGTGATTCCGTCGTGGGAGGTGCATACTTAATTCTTAATTTGAGCGCCTTTTCATCTTTCATATCTACGACTACTTGCTTCAGTTTCTTGTTTACATTTTAAGTGGGTTCTGGATGGATATTGAACTGTTGGTTCCCCGTTACTGATGACGGTGGCAATTATGACACCAAGATTTCATTAATTAAATTAATATTTTTTTTTTTAATTTTTACAATTATCTTAAGATGTTTTATGTCTGAGTAGGTCTTCGCCATTGTCATAGAGTCTTAAGTAAAACAACCTGACGGTGTCATTAGCATTGCATTTGAGAGAGATCCTTTGTTTGTCATATCCGACAACTTAGACATAGTGTGAGTTATATGCACGTGTGGAGGATTTCGTGAAAACGAAAACGAGATCTGTATTGTGATGGCGAGTAAGAGCGGAAAGAAGCAACTTGGAGGCATATACTGACTCTCTGCTATTAAATTTAAGGCTAAGAAGAAAACTTCAAGAAAGGCAAGCATATGTTATGTAGTGAATGACCCAGTCAACGAAGTAGCTCAACCGCTTCGCTTTGAAAAATAATATGACGTGTTATCAGAATTCTTTAAAACTGGCGGTTGTGTTATATTCTCTAGCAAAAACACACGACGCACTTCGCTCGAGATCTTTCGTGGTGCAAAGCAGAACATTCTACACAAAATGTATCAGTATTTCCGAAATACAATTCTTTATTGCTAAAGTAAATATACACTCATCACTTCCATAGTGTGCCGTAAGCGCATTTCATCTCTGATCAGTATGTTCATGAATGGTCTTGGGATCAATGATGGAGTTTTAACTTCGTTGCCGATGGGCTTGGTCATGCGTTAACTTAGAAAACAGGTTCAAACATTATACAATATATGTATATATTCCTTCATTCTTTCGTCGTCATCTGAGTTGAGTGGAGCTTCTTTAAGCATCGTTTCTAGCGGGTCGTTTTCAACAAATTTCTACTATTGACATCAATATCATTGAAGGAAGTAAGTAATATATCTTCCTTCGGGAAAATGTTAACTTCACAAACAATAATTGGATGCAGAGTGAATTTGTACACCTCTGAACGAATCATTTTGTGATAGTCAAGGGGAGGAGAATCTCAAAGTGTTGCAAAGTGAAGCTTATATGGTTGGAACAATAAAAAGCGCTTCGAGTGAGGGGAGAGCAAAGCTACAGTCAAAACGACATTAAAATCGTTGCCTAATAGTTCCAAAGAAAAAGGAATAATTACAAAACTACCACGGATGACAGGGCGCCCTAAATTAGGCATTTCAGAGTTGAATGTGCACGAAAATGAACCGACATCAAACTAAAAATATCCTTTTTGCTCTTTATTCAAGATCGTGATCGGATTTAGTTCAAATATGTGCCGTTTTGTTCGATAATCTGTTTCCATCTAGACGGCAACTTCATAATAACCCCTCGTAGAAGCCCTCCTCCTTGTTTGCGAAGAACTCGGACAGCCACTTTTCACAAACCTCTTTTGAGTTCAACATCACACCACCAAGGGCGTTCGCCATGGACAGGAACAGATGGTTATCACTTGGCGGTATGTCCGGGCTATACGAGGGTTGTCTTTTATATTTCGGGATTAGAGAACAAAAACAAATATTTATCATCGAAAATAGCTTTATTATTTTTCAAAATATTCCCCATTAAGATCTATACACTTTTGCATGCGTTTGAACCAATTGTCGAATCACTTTTGCCACTCTGATTGAGGTATCTCCAAAACATGCATTCTGAACGCATCAACCGCTTCTTCATGTGTCGAAAACCTTTGACCTCTCATTTTATTTTTTACGTACGGGAATAAAAAGAAGTCATTCGGTGCCAAGTCGGGACTATACGGCAGATGACTCATCAAATCGATGTTTTGAGTGCTCAAAAATGCAGTTGTTTGAGCCGATGTGTGAGAGTTCGCATTGTCGTGGTGAACAGTGATCCGTCTTCGGCGGTTGGTTTTCCTGATTTCTTGGAAGACAACTGGCAAACAAATGGTTGTGTACCGAAATATAAAATGCAACCTTCGTATGTTGGATGCGATATAACCTCCCATCCGAGCTCCCGTAGCTTCTGACGAGTCATCATCGAAATGTGTGTTCTGGCGTTGTCCTGGTGGAACACTACACCCTTCCTGTTAGCCAATTCTGGACGCTGGAAGCCCGTCAATCTGGGCTTGGCCACTGTTTGGGACGATTCAGTGGCATTCAACCACGACCGTTTTCGATGATATTGTCGTATGTGATCCATTTTTCGTCGCCAGTCACCATCTGCTTCAAAAATGGGTCGAGTTCGTTCCGTTTCAGCAGCATATCGCAGGCGTTGATTCGGTTCAGAAGGTTTTATTTTTTCGTCAAATTATGCGGCATCCAAACATCAACCTTTTTTTGTATCCAGCCTTCTGCAGATGGTTTATAATGGTTTGGTGACGCCCATCTCCTGGGCGATGTCACAAGATGCCACATGCCGGTCTAACTCGATGATTTCAATGATTCGATCGGTATTCGTCGTCACAGGTCTTCCGCCGGCTGGCTTATCCATGGTGTCGTTTTTACCGGCTCTGAATTGTCAAAACAATTCCTCCGCGGTTCGAAGTGATAGAGTATAATCCCCCAAAACACCATTAATCTCACGTAACGTTTCTCTAGCGGATTTGCCTTTAACGAACTTTAAAATAGCGCGAATTTCGGCTTAAGTGAACTCCACGTTTACACGTCTATGTCTGTTGAACGCAATATCCAAACTAATCGTGCAAAGCGTCGTTTTGTAGGTTCTGTCAAAACCTTTCAAATGATGTAGAGTATTGCCAGATACGAGCTCTGTAGCGATTTGTACATAGCCGGAAAATTCAAAAGACAAAAAGGTGGATATTTGACAACCTTATAATAAAGATGTAGTGAAAAAAAAATTATAAGAGTCCAAATTTAAACAATTCTTTATTTAGTGGATAAACCGGCACTTAAATCGAATACGGAAGGTTTTTCCTATAACCCAGTTCACAACAAAAGTTCGTACAGTTACTTTGTTAATTTTATAAACCTGTCCTTACACTTAATTCTCCTTTTACACGATAGAAACACCCTCAAAAAATTACGAAAAGAGAATCACCTTGAATTTATTGATATCCAAATGTCCGAAGACTATCCTCCCTTACCCTCTTTAATTGCCTCGGTAGTCAAGATATATTTTTTCTTTAGATAACTGTTAGTTACTTAGTTCTGCAACTGACATATTAAGTTAATCATCAAGCCATTTAGCCATGGCTGAACAGAACTGTTTATAGTTTTTTTTCTTTTTTTTTTCCGAAGATCAGTTAGAGGTGGTTTTGGGCCATTTTACTATCAGCGTTAGGTTATGAAAATCAGGTTCTCTGTGCCTGTTATGCATCTTACCCGGAGAGTCAGTAAAGAGCAATGTTGTGGGCTAAAAGCTTTGAAATTATCACGATTTGTTGAAACTTAATTTCCACATCAGAGAGTGTCTTAATGGACACCAGACTGCTTAAACCACATCCAGTCCATCCCCATGTAAACGGGTTTTTTATTGTCTGAGTGGCAAGTGCAAGTTTAAAAATCAGGTATTAATACATCAGCGTGCACCTTAAAGTCCCTGATTCCGAAAGAACATTCATACCGATTGTTTTATCTAGCGACAAGGTTAATGTCATGGTTTGGCTCTTTTCTTTTGCACCATGCTTTTATGTTAGGGAGGAAGCTCTTATCTCTATCTGAAATATCACATTTGGTAAGGGGTGGATATGAAAGTGAGGAAGGAAAAAGTTAGAGTATGAAGAAAACGTGATGCTTGGTATAAGTGCATCTCAAAGTAAAGCTGCAAAAAGCACGTGCATTAACCTTGCTGTCATTACGTCCTGGTGGGAAAGTGTTTCAAAAGATCGGTAGAAATCTTGATACACCAGGATATGGAAAGCCCTGCTCATGTTTCCGGCTTGTCGCACGCAGCAATATGCTATGACTCTGTTCGCTTTACAAGCGTACAAAAATCAATGCATTTTTTTAATATCATTGCTGAAGTGCAAATAATTTTCCACTTATTTATGAAACTGCGAAACTTGTCAGCATTGAATTATTTTGCAAATACTTATTCATCACTACCGCATTACCAGTCGGCAATTGTGAATTTATAATTTCAATTAAATTTCCCCCATCCCTAGAAAGGCTCAAGGAAATAAATTCTCTTACAAAGAATTTGTACAAAAATGTTTTCGAAATCCTTCATTTCATCAAAAGCCCTCAGTATTATCTTCTGGCCATGAATAATATTTAATTCTACCAGCGAAATGGGCATAAATTTCACTCGCCACTCCCTTGTTTCCTTTTTGTTTCGCATTCCTCATGTTTCGTCTTACGTAATCCTTTGCCATTGTCGGGTGCTTTTTGTTGCTTTAAGCAACTTTATCCAAAGGAAATTGTAAGTTATTTCTGGTTGTTTCATTTAGATATTTAAAAATATCCTAGCCTTTGTTTTCGATCTTTAGCCCGACATTGACCTTTGTAATAGGTCATTTGGGTTTTTTCTCCCCCACTGAGTCCTTGGCCCATTCAAACACGGATATTTTAGATAATTTTTAGTCACATGTCCGCCCCAATACAGGCGAGTTGTTTTTTCCAGCTCTTTCAAAAGAAGCCTTAAAATGCAGTTTATTTAGTAATAAGAACAGATATGTGTGTCAATGAGGCAAGCAGTAGGCAATGAGCCGCCACCAGTAAGCAAGCAATCAGAGGAAGGACACTAGAGTGTCATATGGATACCCAACTAATTGGCATTTTCATTTATTAGTATGTAATTAACTAGTACCGTGTAATTGGATGAAGGACGAGAGTAGTGTCAGAGAGACGTGTATATAACGAGAACGAGAAGAGAGTAAGTGTAGTCAAATGGGTAAATTTTATTTGTGTGCTTATTTGGTTGATTGGTTTGGCTTAAGTTGCAGATGGAGGTAGGAGATGTACATACGAGTATTTCCTACAAGCTAATATTTTGTTTATGTACGCGATTATCGGGGTATGGGAGTATTAGGCTTCACTCCAAACTGTACTTTAGTTATACAAAACTATGTCCAGTTTTCTTATCGACGTGTTGAGATCGGAGTTTCGTTGGAAGAATAAGGACTGAATAATGCGCTGAATCATAGTCAAAGTCGTATTGCTGCGAGGGAACTGAATTTTCCAAAGTCAAACTGAAATGGAAACTCTATTCACTGCATCATTTTAACATTTAACTGAGAACAATGTTGATAACCACATCAGAGGCAATGTTCACATTAACCTATCATGTTTTTAATGAAAATAAACTCAAACCAGTATTCCTCACTCTACATTCTCGTTCTAGTCCCACCTTAAAATGGATCAATATCTGGGCTTTTAATTATACGCAATGAAAATCGCTGGCTAAAACCCCTAATCCACATTTAAATAATTAATCACGACCAACCGTGTTGGTCGGGTACAAATCCACTCAAAATTGAATATCTAAGTCCACAGATTACGTGCCCACTTACTCTCCCCGCAAAATAATCTCGTTATAATTCACTCATTCTATGCGTCGCACGCCTACTGGCCCATCCATTATGAGGTGCTCTTTGGCCGCAGTGTTTTCATGAAATATTTCAATTAAAACGAAAAACATTTTCCGTTTTATTGTGTGAATTTCGGATTATAATTCGCTTCATCACAGATCAGCGCTCGGTCTGCTGGAGCACAACGAAATCAGTGTCTGCGATGCTGCTGCCCCTGAGATGATGAGCCGGAGTGGTTCTAACCAGAGCTGGTCAGTAGCACAGAGCGCGTGGCAGTCTTTTGTTTACTCGCCGGCCCTGAAGAGGGATTCTATTGAAAGCTTTATTTTTTTTTTTGTTGTTATGCTGCGACCATTCCCTTGGTAACGATTGCTTCAAATGAAACAGATTAACACCCACATGCTGGAGGAGCATCAATTTATTCAGTTGCTGCGGAATAGCGAGGAGACGTGGTCGCATTGATTGCTTGCCGCCGCTGTTGGAGTGTCACTGCTCATGGCGCACTGTTTGCGGCTGGAACTTATGAATTCATTTCGAGAGCTACATGCCGGCCAACTGGCAACGGACAGACGGTGAAAGCAGTTGAAGGGCTCTTCTTGTTTGTTGTGTGGTTGCCGCAGCCTGAAACACTAGCAGGATTTTAAAGTGGTGGTGGCGGTAGTGGCGCTGAGGAAAAAGTTTCTAATAAAGTTGCTGACATGTGGATGAATGAATATCGTCTTTGTTACAGGATCCGAGATGTTCTATTAGTTTGTAGGTGCGTGGTGGCATGTTGGCATAGTGGCATGGAATAGTCTGTGGGTGGTTGTCGACCTTGGAAGTTTACCACTGGCTCGGGAATATTTCTTTACAGTCTGCATGATAGGCAGGCAAAGTAAAATTTTATGGAAGGGACTGTGGGTCTCTGCGGGCATAGATCTATCGCATTGAAATGATTAACTTTTCTCGCATGATTGAAGAACTTTCCCGCAAGTTAAAGCGGTTTAATGAAGAGAGACGTACAAATTTGATTAGACCGTGGCTGTACACTGGGCCAAGTCATTGTCATGATTTTGCGGACAAACTCTTAGATGGCAATAGCCCTTCGGAGTTGGAAAATGCTCTGAGTTAAGTTTTGTGAAAATTAAATTATTATTGTTATTACTTTTTGGATTCTACCATTAGTGACACTTTTACGGATGAAAACTTTTTTGATTTGATGGCTTTCAGTCATGAAAATGCGTTCGTGTCCATTTCTGTGGAAAGTTCATAATTTGAAAAGTGAAAAGGAACAGAATTTTGTAATTTTAAGGAGGGAAGGGAAAAATAAGCTGACACTAGGTATGAAGTGAATTAATCGATTTTGAAAGCTATTTCTATAACGGATGGACTGAAACCTTTAATAATAATTTTCAATAATGATGCTGATCAAATGACTCTCTGCAACGTAGACGGAGCAACAAGAATTTAAGGGAGTAGCTTCATCTTGTGTGAGAAAGTTGGCAGAGATGAGTTCTGAACAAAATTTGATGTTTTAGAAGGTTTGGTAGGTAAATGACAAGTTCAGGACAGGTTATTACCAAACGATGGATTGTTCATGAACTAAGGGCGATATTTATAGCATTGTCATTTATTATAATGTAATCGTTAGGATATTCCAAATTTCTGGTAGAACTGATTCATTCAAAATCGTTCTTCTTAAATCGTTCAAAAGTGCCTAAACCAAAAAGTATATCTGGTTTGAAGGCATTATGCTTCTATGAGGGGGTATTATGAAATTGCCGTCTAGAAGAAAACAGATTATAAAACAAAACGGCGCATATTTGAACTAAATCCGCTCACTGTAACACTTTTTATGAAGTATGAATGAAGAGCAAAAAAGTGGAGATATTTGACAACCTTATATTTCAAGAAAATTGCTTATAGAACACTTCCATATTTTAGATTGTATCAAATTCAAAATTATTTCAAAAAAAGCATATCATCAGAAGTAAACCCAAATTTGGCTTGAAATGTCGTTAGAAATGTAGAATCAAACAACCTAATTCATTTGGTCCAGAAAACTATTTTACTTAACATATTCTTTCTTTTTAATTTGATATCACTGTGCCTGCCTGTGCACTGCCTCTGTAACGAAAAATCTAAAGGAACTTTTCAAAAGAGTCACTTTTTTTTTCGTTTTCGTATATAGAGTAGTAGACACTTAATTCTTAATCTTGTTTTTTACCAAAGTTCAACGTCAGCATCTGCCTGCCGCTTTGATAATTAAATTTTGCGTAAATTCATTTCAATCCAATTTGCGTTGCACAATCTTTTAACGCCATGGAGTGGAAAAAGTGCGTTCAGTGGAGAAAATACCGCTGTTGCTTACGCTTTCGATCAAGAGGACCCAAATCAATCATTCTCACAAAGTTGTTAATAAATAAACATCTTTGTGTCTTCATATTGGAAGAAGAAGAAGATTTGGCCATACACAATAATTGGATGGCGCGACAGTCCACAGGGGACCAGTGCCTAGCCTGCTCATCACAAACTCGTGTTGTGCGCGCTACTGTACTCTCACGAGTAGAAGGGACCTATAGTTTTAACAAAATGGAAAACATGCAATTGATTAAAGTTCATACTTATATTTAAAAAAAATGTACTTGTATTGGGGCAACCCAATACTTAATAACCACTAAATGTTCTTGAAGATATGAACTTTGTTATCTCAATCTACATTTGTCACTATGCTTCCTATTCCTGATACGATAACAAACATTACTTTGTATCAACACAAGACAAACGCGTGGTATGAATTGATCTGCTAAAAGTCTATCAGGTTGACAGATCTAAGCTCTCGGATTTTCAAAACTAACCCTTCTAAGGAAAACCGGAAGAAGTTCAAACGAAATAACTGCAATAAGACGGGTTAAATTCTCTTGCGCTGAAAAGTTGAGGCAAAAATTGCTGCATTGTCCCAAGGGTAGACAGAACTTTTGATCATTCGTAAAAAAGTAAAGAATCCCGCTTCGTCTTCGATCCTAAGGCTCATTCAAAATTACATTATAGCTGTCAGCTCTTTAGACAAAGCGAATATGCTAGCTGCACTCAGCTCAACGCTGTCAGATTGTGCTTTATCTCCGCCTGTACTTAAGAGCGTGCACTATTCAGCGGCATAAATCCTCATTCTCACTCGTACTCACTCGTACAGTTGCAAGGGTTCTTAAAGATCTCAATGTGCACAGTTCCCCTGGCTCGAATGGTATACCTCCTGTTCTTTTGAAGAGGTTCTCCGCGTAAGTGAAAACTGCATTTGTCCAAACCGTTGTTTCATTTGAAAAAAAAAAAAAATTAAACTCAAAAGCCCTTTGGCAGTCATGTGTAACATAAAGATTTTGATCTTATATTCGAATGTTAAAAATGCGAACAATACTTTCAAACAATTCAAAATTTGTCTCGAAATAATATAACATGTCTTAAACAAACAGTTTAACAAATTTTGTTTTCTTTACACAATCAATCAATAGAGCCAAAATAAGGTTGGATTAGGTTGAATGTATTATTAGAAGTCAATGAAAAGGATTAATTGGAATCCAAAGAAATACACAATTCAAAGGCGAAACATGATTAAGGCTTTGTTTGGAAATGGTAATCGAAAGGTGAACTAATGGCTTAACTTCTTGTACCACACCCTCTCGATGATTTCTACCAAATCTCAAATCAATGAAATAAAAACACAGCTAGTTCTCCGCCCCTTCTTACATCGATTGGCAGCATAATCCAGTCGACGAAATGGAGGACATTCGTGCCCTATTTGTACCCTAACTGTTGTAGACCCCAATCCTGGGGGCCCCTTAAAGAGTTTAAATACTCGCCTAAAAGTCGAAATCAATTTAAGAAGCACTACAGCATCTCAGTCCAATGGCTTACTGCCACCACCCCTCGGCATGTTTGCTCGAATTCCATCCGGAAAGGCAGTCAACCTTTCAGTTGAAGTTTATTCAGGACCAAATAAATACTTCCAATTCAATATCTGTTTGGCATAGACTTAAGCCGAGGAGCGGGAGGGGAAACCTTCGATTGAACCGAAAAGTATGCTTATGTGTGTAGAATCAGGATTTGGATCATGTTCTTTATTCTCGTCTACGAATTTATTATTCTGAATTTTGCCGAAGCTCTGCAACCCATAACTCTGTCAGCCTGTCATCAGGTGAATGGATATATGAACTTCTGGTTATCCCTAAATCTCCCCGAGACATACATAGCAATATCTTCTCTTCCAATCAGATGTGTTTCCCTAATCCATGAAGAGCTTTGCCACCGCCGCCGCCGGTAGATGTTGTAATTGTTTTGACGCTTCAATATCACATCGTGTTCAGTGTATGAATACAATGGAGAGAATTATAAAAAAATTCAATCAAAAGGCATCTGCGTTCTGCAAATTCGACATAATTAAAGCGATGAATTAGGAAAATATCAAGAATCCGGGCGGTGAAAGGATTGCAGGATGGCATGGATGAAAGATAACCCCATAAATGTGAAAATAATTGGAATCCTTATTCAAATTACTCACTCAGGAAAAACTCGTTGGAGAAGGAGAAGAGAAAGGGAGAACTTATAAAATGAAATTGAATCTCACTCGAGTCGAAGTTTTCAGATGGTTTGGGGCAGGAGGGAGGTGAATAACTCGACCGGCGAACTCACGATGTTGACCCAGTTTCTGCATTTTTTTCTGTATTTTTATCCACCATGGAGCACTTCTGACGATTTTAAAATCGGCCATACTCGACGACTCGTGGCAAAAGTTGAAGAGAAACACGCCTTTGTGAAGAGCTCAACAGGAAAATATGATTTTCTTTTCAGTCTTGAAAGGAATGTTTTACAATCGACGCCACTCAATGTATACATCCGTATCTGGTTTGAAAAAAGGGATAATAACTTGTAGCTTCTTTCTGATGGAATGCTTTCCACTGGACGATGATGTTCAATTGTACGGGAAGAACGACGGACAATGGATGTAATTTGAAACGGTTCTATCCGCCTGGAAAATTGTCCCTGGAGCACTGTAAGAAGGTATTCTTTCAATTTCTCACATGTATCTTTAACAAAAGACATCGTGGCAAACTTTGGCACCAGCTTTCTAAGAAATTATTTCTTCGGTGTGTCAATGGACTTGTTAGATGTGATGGAAAAAATAGAATAACAGATGTAAGCGCATAGCTTAAGCTGTCTTGGTAGGCTTGTGAATTTCGCATTTATGCTATTTTGACATTGTTGCGAAGAGGATATAGACCTTCTTTCCGAATTCCCTTTTGTCGAGCTTTCTTAGGTGCTAAAATTGACTTTGAGTCTTTAAGAATGCAGATATGGAAAGTTCAACGGGGTTGATGCAGCAACATAGCAACACATCATCACTGTCGCAAGTAACCGGTAGGAACTTTGCGACCGATCCTCCCTAAAACTAAGTGTTTGCGCTTGCAAAAATGGAAACGTTGCCAGAATCAAAGAAGGAACCCCTGATGTGCTGGATTATAGGAAACCACATCGAAGAAGCACATGATTAAAAGCCGAGTATCGACCAAACAGATCCAAGGCCACACTCAAAATCGTCAGCATTATTTGTAAGCTCTATGAGGAGGTAGATAAAAAAACCGTAAGACGTAAGGAAATATAGAGGAGTTACGGTAATAATAACATGTCTAAAATATATTGAGTGAGTCTGATGGGATCGAAACGGAGTTGTAGTTAATGCAGAGAACTTGGAAAAGAATTTGGAGTTGACTTTAGGGAAAAGATGTCTGTAAGGCCAAACGGTTCAATCAGCTTGAGCCACAACGAACAAAATTCCGTTCTTAAGGAGCGAAATAAAAACAGAGACTAAAATAAACTAAATCTTCTGAAACTGAAGGATTTAGTCTGCTTGTAATTGGACTTAAAATCTACTTTGCTTTTGTATGAATAATTACGGCTGTAGGTAAATATTGTCATGATACAGGTATTCCGGCATGAAATGAGCGTCAAGATACAAATGTCTCGATAGGGAACATTTGTTGTGAACGAGCCCTACTTTTTTTTTTGTTTGTTTGCTATGACATCTGTGAAAAATATTTAGTATCATCAAGTCATTGAACAGACAACATCATATTTTTTCATCGTGTTAAAAATGTCGAATTTTGTACCAGAAAGTGATGCATTAAAGCATTAATTTTTTGTTTTCATTTGAAGAAAAGTGCTGCAGAGTCGCATCGAATGCTTGTCGAGGCATATGGTGATCATGCTCTATCAGAAGCAACATGCAAAAGATGGTTTCAACGGTTCAGAAATAATGATTTTGATGTGAGAAATGAAGAAACGTGGAAGACCACTAAAAAAGTTTGAAGACGCCGAATTGCAAACGATATTGGATGGAGATGACACTTTGAGTCAGAAACAAATGGCAGCAATGTTAAATGTTGCACAACAAACAATTTCTGACCGTTTAAAAGCTATGGGAAAGATCTAAAAGTGTGGAAAATGGGTGCCACATGAATTGAATGAAAGACAGATGGAAAACCGAAAAAACACTTGTGAAACGTTGCTTCAAAGACACGAAAGAAAATCGGTTCTGCATCGGATTGTTACTGGCTATGAAAAATGGATTTATTTTAAGAATCCTAAATGGATAAAATCATGAGTTATTCTGGGACAACTATCAACATCGACTGCAGAACCAGATCGATTCGGCAAGAAGACAATGCTGTGTGTTTGGTGGGACCAGAAAGGTGTGCTGTACCACGAGCTCTTAAACTGATACTGATCGCTACCGACAACAAATGATTCAATTTGAACCATGCATTGGTAATTTTGCTGCATGACAATGCACCTGCACACAAAGCAAAACCGGTTCAGGATACAATCAAAACACTTGGCTGGGAGCAGCTACCCCACCCGCCGTATTCACCAGACTCCTTCCAACTACCAATTGTTTTCATGGGACACGCATTGGCTGAGCAGCACTTTGATTCCTACGAGGAGGTCGAAAATTGGGTGTCTGATTGGTTTGCTTTAAAAGACGAACAATTTTATTGGCGTGGTATTCACAAATTGCCAGAAAGGTGGTCAAAATGTGTAGAAAACAATGGCGAATACTTTGAATAAAATGTTTTTACTTTCCCATTAAAAATTAGTGTTTTATTTTCAAAAATATTTATTTCATACCTATTTCATACCTGCTATGCTACTAATTCCACCTTATGAAGAAAACGTATAGTGTCCATGGCACAACCGTTATCGACTTGTCAATTTTTATTTTCCGTTTACTGTATAAATCATTTTACATATGCTTGCAGCATAAAATCACTTCAGTTTTTACTGTCTTTAAATTAAATGAACCTTTTCCTAATGTTGAATGTAGTGTCTCTATTTTTAATACAAAATTACCCTCTTGAAAATTTGTTATTACTGACACTTCATTGAGAAGAAAGAGCAAAGCAGCGTTGCTTAATACAAATTAGGGACATAATCAATTAACTTGTTTTTGAGGCTAATTTATCGCAAGCAACACTCTTTGCTAATTTCTATGCATATTTGCCAGTAGGTAGGCAGTACGTACATAGGTTGTCAGGAATGAACTTGCTACCAATTCTTTAAATTTTTTCGTAAGTATAAAATAACCTCCTGGCTTTAATAGTTATATCGGCACTCTTTCTCCACAATAATTTTATGTGTTCGGTCCTTGTAGATTTTGTGGCAGTAGAGAAAATTAAAATGTAATCCGAATAAATTTCTGAGAAGCTCAGTAAAGCACCAGTGCGAGGAAATATATTAATTCAATCAATCAACCCGAACTGCCGCGAAACGAGGCGATCAATAATTTTTTCGATCTAAGCCCACAGACCTGGCGAACATCATTTTCAACTTGAATCGGAAGCCCACCTACCGCCTGGAAGCAACATTCAATTATTTCTTCTCTGTTGATGAGAACAGCCGTCAGCAGCCTCATTACCATTTCTCTGGGGCCTTCTCAAGCTCTAAATAAATTCATGCTTCCCCGTCGTTTTCCTAACGCAAACTCCTCTCGACTTTGACCGTCCATTGGTCCTCGTCGCGGTTGGTCTGATAATCGAATGAATTGTTTCGCATTTTTTTCGCTTATGCCTTCAATCGTACTCGATAATTAAATTCGAATCCAATTTGATTTATTTTTGTTGGGCTTAGCGTAGTGGTAAAGCGACTGCGGGAAGGACGGTTTCCCGGAGGAGTCTGATCAAAGTACTTAGGCATAATTCTCTCCCTACAATAAGCGGAACAATTCTCTTGTTATATAGTTTTGGTCTTTTGTAGCGAAATTTCCGGATATGAATCTTGATAGGACCCCGGGGACGCAAATTGTTTGTCCAAATTGTTTCGTTGAGTTTTTAAAAGCAGGACATTTGATGTTTACTGGCGCGGAATAGTAGGAGTGATGGAATACAATTTGCAGCTGATTCCATTAACGGACCCAGTGGCGCTTAAAGATGACAAGCGGAGTAGGTTGACAACTCAGTACGAGTCGTGACTCACGGTCTGAAGTGAACAGTTTTATTTTTAAAGAGATTAACGAAGAAAGAAACTAAGTTTAAACTAATGGATATAAGTTGCTAAGAACGAGAGTATTAGTGTGTTACATGTGAGAATACTGTTATAGATACACATTTATGGTTTACAAATAATTTTACTATTGGGGGTTTTTCAAAAGATGGCGCCACCTCTAAGATGTGGCTGATGTTGGAAGCGATTAAATATTTCACTTAAATGATGTGACATTTATCAGTTTTGATTTCCTTTTTTTATTAAAATAAAAGTGCAGCACATTGAATGCTATTAAAAGTTTATGACGAACTTGCTTAGACCATTAAATCATGCAGAGAGTGGATTTGATGCTTCGAAAATGGCGAAGGCTTTATTGGATTAAGATTTGTGCCAAAGTGAACTCACAGACTTATTGCTAGTGACTCAGCAAACAATTTTCGTTCCGTTAAAGAAACCCGGAGTTATTACTATGCAGGTAGGTAAGTAGGTAGGTTAAGGTGGCTGATGAATACACTTAGTCCCATACAGGACCATTGTCCTACCACACCATGTGGGAAGAACCTAAGACCAGCTGGAGCCGATAATAAAGTTTAAAATGTCGGCGGGTGGGGTTTTATTGAGGTCATGTAGGCCGTTGAGGAAATAGTTTCCAAAGTGCTTGTGTCTGAGGCGCGAGAGCGCCGGGCATGTGCATAACAGGTGTAGGAGAATTTCTGATTCTCCCTCATCCCTGCAGCTTCTGCAAAAATCGTTTGAGGGAGCCCCTAGCCTGCTTGCATGCTCACTGATTAGACAATGCCCGGTTATGGCTCCCATGACCAGGCTTATGTCTGATCTTTTGAGCGATAGTAGCAGTCTGGAGCGTTTGGGTTCAAGAGAGGGCCACGCCTCCTTGGAGACGCGACAAAGGTAATGGTTAGACCACCTTTGATTAGTCTGATAGATCGCGTTCAAGTGCAGTTTTAACTTGCATGTGGCGAGAGGGATACTGAGATGTTCGTGTTCCTGAAATAGTGGTTGTGTTGCCTGGCCAATTCGTCTGCTTGACAGTTGGCCGGAATGTCTCTGTGACCTGGCATCCAGCACAGGCGTATATTGAACTGCTCAGCCATCTCATCTAAGGATGTGCGGCAGTTCATCACCATCTTGGAGTTTGTTGGGACAGATTCCAGGGCCCTGAGTGCTGCCTGACTATCAGTAAGAATAAGAATATCAGCTAAGGATATTCTATTCCTCTTCAGCCAAGACAGTGCTTCGCGAATGGCCATTACTTCAGCTAGGAACACGCTACAGTGATTGGGAAGTCTTAATTTTAGACTAAGGTTCAGATCCTCAGAGTAGACTCCGCAACCAACGCCTTCGTTTGTTTTTGATCCAAAAATGTAGATGAACGTAGCGTCAGCAACCCATTGTGGGTTAGCCGACCACCCGTCTCGTTCAGGGATCATAGTGCGGAAGATTAGATTAGTAGATTTTGTGGCAGTAGAGAAAATTAAAATGTAATCCGAATAAATTTCTGAGAAGCTCAGTAAAGCACCAGTGCGAGGAAATATATTAATTCAATCAATCAACCCGAACTGCCGCGAAACGAGGCGATCAATAATTTTTTCGATCTAAGCCCACAGACCTGGCGAACATCATTTTCAACTTGAATCGGAAGCCCACCTACCGCCTGGAAGCAACATTCAATTATTTCTTCTCTGTTGATGAGAACAGCCGTCAGCAGCCTCATTACCATTTCTCTGGGGCCTTCTCAAGCTCTAAATAAATTCATGCTTCCCCGTCGTTTTCCTAACGCAAACTCCTCTCGACTTTGACCGTCCATTGGTCCTCGTCGCGGTTGGTCTGATAATCGAATGAATTGTTTCGCATTTTTTTCGCTTATGCCTTCAATCGTACTCGATAATTAAATTCGAATCCAATTTGATTTATTTTTGTTGGGCTTAGCGTAGTGGTAAAGCGACTGCGGGAAGGACGGTTTCCCGGAGGAGTCTGATCAAAGTACTTAGGCATAATTCTCTCGCTACAATAAGCGGAACAATTCTCTTGTTATATAGTTTTGGTCTTTTGTAGCGAAATTTCCGGATATGAATCTTGATAGGACCCCGGGGACGCAAATTGTTTGTCCAAATTGTTTCGTTGAGTTTTTAAAAGCAGGACATTTGATGTTTACTGGCGCGGAATAGTAGGAGTGATGGAATACAATTTGCAGCTGATTCCATTAACGGACCCAGTGGCGCTTAAAGATGACAAGCGGAGTAGGTTGACAACTCAGTACGAGTCGTGACTCACGGTCTGAAGTGAACAGTTTTATTTTTAAAGAGATTAACGAAGAAAGAAACTAAGTTTAAACTAATGGATATAAGTTGCTAAGAACGAGAGTATTAGTGTGTTACATGTGAGAATACTGTTATAGATACACATTTATGGTTTACAAATAATTTTACTATTGGGGGTTTTTCAAAAGATGGCGCCACCTCTAAGATGTGGCTGATGTTGGAAGCGATTAAATATTTCACTTAAATGATGTGACATTTATCAGTTTTGATTTCCTTTTTTTATTAAAATAAAAGTGCAGCACATTGAATGCTATTAAAAGTTTATGACGAATTTGCTTAGACCATTAAATCATGCAGAGAGTGGATTTGATGCTTCGAAAATGGCGAAGGCTTTATTGGATTAAGATTTGTGCCAAAGTGAACTCACAGACTTATTGCTAGTGACTCAGCAAACAATTTTCGTTCCGTTAAAGAAACCCGGAGTTATTACTATGCAGGTAGGTAAGTAGGTAGGTTAAGGTGGCTGATGAATACACTTAGTCCCATACAGGACCATTGTCCTACCACACCATGTGGGAAGAACCTAAGACCAGCTGGAGCCGATAATAAAGTTTAAAATGTCGGCGGGTGGGGTTTTATTGAGGTCATGTAGGCCGTTGAGGAAATAGTTTCCAAAGTGCTTGTGTCTGAGGCGCGAGAGCGCCGGGCATGTGCATAACAGGTGTAGGAGAATTTCTGATTCTCCCTCATCCCTGCAGCTTCTGCAAAAATCGTTTGAGGGAGCCCCTAGCCTGCTTGCATGCTCACTGATTAGACAATGCCCGGTTATGGCTCCCATGACCAGGCTTATGTCTGATCTTTTGAGCGATAGTAGCAGTCTGGAGCGTTTGGGTTCAAGAGAGGGCCACGCCTCCTTGGAGACGCGACAAAGGTAATGGTTAGACCACCTTTGATTAGTCTGATAGATCGCGTTCAAGTGCAGTTTTAACTTGCATGTGGCGAGAGGGATACTGAGATGTTCGTGTTCCTGAAATAGTGGTTGTGTTGCCTGGCCAATTCGTCTGCTTGACAGTTGGCCGGAATGTCTCTGTGACCTGGCATCCAGCACAGGCGTATATTGAACTGCTCAGCCATCTCATCTAAGGATGTGCGGCAGTTCATCACCATCTTGGAGTTTGTTGGGACAGATTCCAGGGCCCTGAGTGCTGCCTGACTATCAGTAAGAATAAGAATATCAGCTAAGGATATTCTATTCCTCTTCAGCCAAGACAGTGCTTCGCGAATGGCCATTACTTCAGCTAGGAACACGCTACAGTGATTGGGAAGTCTTAATTTTAGACTAAGGTTCAGATCCTCAGAGTAGACTCCGCAACCAACGCCTTCGTTTGTTTTTGATCCAAAAATGTAGATGAACGTAGCGTCAGCAACCCATTGTGGGTTAGCCGACCACCCGTCTCGTTCAGGGATCATAGTGCGGAAATGTTGTGTCAAAAAGACCTTCGGCGCCGCATAGTCAAGGTTTTGGTATACAAAGTTTACTCTTTGAAGGATTCTTGAGTGTCCGTGGGACACAATCACAATGGAACGTATTGTGATGAGAAGATCAGTCTATGGGCATAAAGTTGAGAATGACGTCCAATGCATCTGATGGGGTGGTTCTTAGAGCACCGCAAGTACATATGGAGGACAGTCGCTGGATTTTTCTGATAGTGTTATAGTGGGAGGCTGTGTCTAGTGCAGGCCACCAAACTGCAACGCCATATAGTAGAATAGGACGCACCACAGCCGTGTAGATCCAGGCCATCATATGCTGTTGGATACCAAATCTAGACCCAATGCGGGCGCGCTCGGCAATATTTTCCTTCCACCTGAGTTTCCTGTCCAGGGTGAGTCCTAGGAACTTGGCTGTCTCGGAAAAAGAGCATTGCTGGCCGCTGATTGTCGGTCTGTCAACATGGAGAACTTTGTATTTCCTGGTGAAGGGGACTAGTTCTGTTTTTTTTGGCATTGGTGCTTAGTCCATTTTTGCTCGTCCACTTTGAAAGGAGTTGCAGCCCTCACCTTCCAGGAGTAGTAACAGTTCGTTGACTACTATGTTCCATAGAAGAGGGGAGAGGACTCCACCTTGGGGAGTGCCTCTGCTAACGTATCTGGAAGTAGTGGTGGAGCCCAATTTGGCCGTGATACACCTGCTAACGAGTAGCTTTTGTATCAGGGAGGTGAGCCCCTAGTTCACGCCGAAATCTGTCAGTGCATTAGATATTGAATGCGGGAAGACATTGTTGAAAGCACCTTCTATATCCACGAAGGCTACTAAGGAGTAGTCCTTTTGGTAGAGAGATTTCTCAATCTGATGCACAAGTGAGTGTAGGGCTGTATGCCCGGACTTGCCCTTACAGTTTGCATGTTGGGAGGTTGCCAGTCTGTGCGCAGGGACTGTGCAACGGATGTGAAGGTCGATTATCCTCTCCAATAGTTTGAGAAGAAATGAGGATAAGCTAATGGGGCGAAGATCATAAGGTTGAACATGAGAGCTTCGTCCGGCTTTGGGTATGAATACCACTTTAAATTCTCTCCAGCTAGTTGGTATGTGTGAAAAGCGGAGGCAACCGTTTAAAATGACTGTGCAAGGCCTTTCGAATCTGTTCCAACATCATTAGCGTGATGAGTCGATGAGTTTGACTAATGAGTTTGAAGGGTGCATTGCATGAAAAACAGCCAGACCTATAGGCATCATGACAAAGTGATTGTGCAACATGATAATGCTGGAGTGATTAAATATTTTTTAGAAACGCTGAGAGGGAGGTCTTAACACATCCGCTGTATTATCTAAACCCTGCTTAATGATTACATCGATGTCAGAGAGGACTCAATTTTAAAAAATGCTATTCAAAATTTACCAGAAAGATCACTTTCGAATAAGAATACTTTGAGTAATGCAGTGTGTTTTTTTTTTTAACAAAAAACGTTTCTGAATATAAAAAACGGACCGGAACGGACAAATTAAATGTATAAGTTTTCTCAAGGCATAACATACACTTGCACACTTGCTGAAATTCAGTCTTTGAATTCGATTTCCGATTACTTTTTAATATAAATTGGCCGAAATTCTATATATAATATTCTAAGTTTAATATTGACTCTTAGCTCTTTTATCGTTGGCGTCATATTGACATATTGCTCCCATTGTTTTATGCTTTTAATTGTTGATATTACAGGCAAATGATTGCGGTGAAAAATAGTCTTAATGCTTTTCAAATTAAATAACTTTATAACGTTTTTCAAGTGTGTATTGCTACGCAATCATTTGCTAATTATATATAATTTTAAAAGACATTCACAAAATATTTAGAGAAGGTTTAATTGTCCCAATTGAAAATCTCTTCAGTAAAATTGACTCGTGGCACCACATCTATTAAACTACTGACAATGCTCTAAGCGTACTAATTTTTTTATAACTAAAAATTCTCTAATTTCGTTAGTCGGAAACCTATCCGTAAAAGGAAAATAACACACACATTCTATTCCGCTATCCAATTAATGACATTATTAGACATGAATGCTGTGAGCTGCTTCTCTGAAATATTTTTGACTTATTCCAAAGAGGAATATGTTGGCGGGGTCTTGCTGCAAATACTTCAAGATCCACTTCTTCTTCTGATTTCTCCACATCTGTATACTAAAGGGTGATTTTTTAAAAGCTATAGGAAAGTTTTTCAAAAAAAGCATAAAATTCAGAAAAATGCATGAAATCTTTATTTGAATCGATAATACGGTCCATATAATTTAATGTTTGAAGATTATTTAATGCAAATGATGACCTTGACTGCGCCTCAAATGGTCCATCCGCTTGTTCCAATTTTGGCATACTCTTTTCAACATTTCGGCCGGTATCTCACGAATAAATGCTTCAATGTTGTCTTCCAGTGCGTCAATTGAAGCGGGCTTTAACATAGCCCCACAAAAAATAGTCTAAAGGCGTTAAATCGCAAGATCTAGGCACCCAATTGACCGGTTCCGAACTTCTTCTTCTTCTTGTGGCGCTACAGTCCGGGGTGGACCTGGGCCTCAACCAAAATTTTCACCGAATTCGCCTATCAATAAGTCCATTGTTGCGCGTGCAGTATGGCATATGGCACCGTCTTGTTGAAATTACATGTCATGCAAGTCAAGGTCTTGCATTTTGGGCAAAAAGAAGTTGGATATCATCTCAAGGTAGCGCTCACCATTCACAGTTACGTTACGATTCGCATCATATTTGAAGAAGTACGGTCCAATGATGCAACCAGCCCATAAACCGCACTCCATAATCGACAATTCTACTTATTTACGTACCCACTGAGCCAAAAATGAGCTTCGTCCATTTTTTACCATAAAATGGAAGAAGCGAGCAATGAACTTTCTTAACAGAACACGCAAATTATAGACCAAGCTGAATTTGTTTGACAGTGAAACAAGACACGAAACGTGCGTCAGCTGTCAGCTAAAATCACCCTTTATTACTAGACTTCAGTTTTCATCCACTTCTCTTTCTATTTTTCTCTGCTGACTGTAAGTATCTAGAAATTGTTTTTATGAAACGATTCATTACGAGAAATGGCGGGTCGAATAAATACAAGAACGTTCAATGCATGTGATCATGGCCAATGAGAAGTGGTTGACCACTACCTGAATTTTAGGCAAAAACGGTTGTTTAAAATGCTTGGTGGGATTGAAGGAGTATGTCTCAAAAACGTGACAAGAAGAAGTGATAACCTCGTTGTAACATTTGCCGGTTTAAATGCACTTCTTTAGGGAAAGTGCGCGCAGTACCACAGAGATTCATCTGCTAAAACAAAAAATTCCGTATCTTTATATTATGAATGCATCTTTCGTATCAGAATGGCAGGCTGTTTTCCTTTCAGAATTTCGGTATTGTTTCTCATCGTAATTTTACTTTTTTTTCCGATGTCACAAAACTGATATTGATAAGAAAGCTGCAACCCGACAAGTGAAGTAGGTAGAAGCGGAATGAAGAAAGAAAAACAATAAAGGAAACTAAGTAAAACTGTAAATAACTAGAATTGCTTTACCAAAAACTCAAAAATTAGTGCAGTAATTCAAATGCTTTAAAAACCGCCAGTATTGTGTTGCGCATCTATTTAAATAACGAACGCATCCAGTTGCAGCATTCGTAGCCGTGTGTCTATTTTACACTGTTAAAATAATGATATATGCCACCAACAAGCTTTTATCTCATGCACCCTTGTTCTTAATTACCGCCCAGCGCAAAAATTAAACCAACAGCAAGAACGTAAACACTGGTTAACCATCCTCTCATCCTGATTAATTGATTCAATTTCGGATCTGATGACCAACCCAGTGGCACATTTGTCAATATAATTGTCTATCCCGAAAACCCTCGTTCATCTGCAATTTGCCATTCTACCCACCACCATCGACTCTGACTGAATCGCTGACATAAAACACAAATGACAGTAATTAGAAGCAACGTAGCAGTCAAAGTACTTGCCTCTGCCGCTGGAAGCCGATAAGTAAAATCTAAGCAACCAATTGCCTAATGCAGCGTTAAGCAAAAAAGGTCCTATCCACTCGAACACGCAAAGTGCACAAAGATGCTCGTAGCTAGATATGACATCCTGAATTATGCGCAAACAGAGGCTTCATCCTAATTACTGTCACTCGGTTGAAGAAACTTTACACCACCGAAAGTGCGTCTTGCGTGCGAGCCTCTGACACGCAATGGATTCAGAGTTATGTGACAAAGAGCCGAGATTTTTCAAAAAGCTCTTCCCTTGGAAGGAATAAAATTACTTTTCAGCCCACCCATGCCCACACAACATCTACGAGAGGACACGCCCCGGAGTGGCGTTTTGAATTATGTTCGCCCCGTTCACGTTTGGAGATCAGCTGATGAGAAAAACTCTCTATCGGTCTGGAAGTGGAAGTCATTAGGGACATTTTTTCGACCGCAACGGCGTCGGTGTTTACATTATCTCCTCGGTTCTGATTGGGGGCGATGAAAATTTAATTATTTTTACACTTTTTTTTTAATTCGGGTGAGGACACTTCGTTGGATGTTTGACGCTTTACAAAAGGAGGTTTTAACAGCCGTTTGTGTGTGTTGGGAATGATGTCAAATGCCTGCGAGGTTGCTGAATTCATACAAAGAGAGCGTGACTTCGGCAGGGTTTAATAGGATGATGTCCTTGTGTTTATTAAGATACAAAGTCTCTTGTTATTCATGGCATTTACATCTGAGATTTTTTCTTTAGAAAATAAGTTTTACGCTCTTGGGAGATAATGATAAGGGGTTGATACAACTGCCATTAAATGATTTTTTTTTGTTTTTGTTCACTGCGAATTGTATAAATGTTTTACAAATATTACTAAACTTAATATAAAGCTATGGCTACTGCTATGGGAATTTTCGGCGATGGTTGAAAGATTTTATATACTGATTAGGCGTGTTCAAAAAAGGTTGCCCGCAGTCGTGCATAAAAGTAGGAATATATTTCCTGTTTCCTGCCGTTTCTTAAAGGCGATCTTTCTGGTTATGCCATTACTCGTCGTTAGCATAGACGCTCCATTTTTTTCTCGAAAAAACGGTAAAAGGTTTTCTACATTTAAAAACGTTTGCAAGTTTTTTATTTAAAAATTGCATTCATTATTCAGAATATAGGAAGACACTTTGATTCTGCATTGTAACTACACAATAATCCAACGACAAACAGACAAAATAGTAGGTGCACTGAAGAAAACTAAGAAAATGGGACCTACATTTTCTTTGTGTCGTCATTGCGGCACAAAAGATCAACATGTTTTCAAGTTGTCGGAAAGCTTATAATAAGGGAAAAGCTCAAGCCATTGAACCATTTTAACGGTCGCCATACGAGGGACGTTTTATATATTCTCGGTATCGGTGAAGCTGTGGTTATATACCATATATAAATTGACTTATTTATCAAGTAATACTATTATTTTAGTGCATTAATGTAAAATTTCATATAAATTATATGAAATTTTATAATTCGCGTTTTATCTCTAGTTAAACGGAATCATAATGGCAATTGAGACGATGATGGTGAAAATTGAGCATCGCGCTGTAATTAAATTTCTCACTAAGCAAGGAAAAAGTAAAAAAAACTATTTATGAAGAGATGGTGGCTATTAACCAGGGTTCCGCACCTTCATTATCAACTGTGCGAAAGTGGTCAACTGTGCGAAAGAGAAACTACTACTACTACTGCTACTGCTTTTACGGGAGAAAGTATTAAAGAAGTCGAAAAATTTGTTCTTGAGGATAACCGAATAAATGTGAAAATAATGGCAGAGATCACCAAGCTTTCAACTGGTACCATTCATACCATTCTTCATGACCATTTGAACCTTTAAGAGGTCAGTGCAAGGTGGGTGAGACGAATGCTCACAGCGCCTCAGAAAAAAGTGAGAATCGCATGCTATAGAGAGCTTTTGGAGATGTGTAGTGAGAACGCAGACGATGTTATGGATCAAATTGTTACTGGGTACGAAACATGGGTTCACCACTATGACCCTGAAAGCAAACAAAAGTCCATGCAGTGGCATAAAAAAGGAACAAACCCAGAAGTTCAAAGTCACTCCGCCTGCCAGGAAGCTCATGGCCACAGTTTTTTGGGACTCAAAAAAAATCTTGCTCATTGAGTACAAAAAAAAAGGTGAAACCATCAACGCCACATTCTACGCTTCCAGTTTGCATAATTTGAGGGAGAAATTTATTATTATTATTATTTTATTTTATTCAGTAGCGTTATCAATAATGTATACATGTAGTAGATGATTTGTTTAGAGATATAGGACATTTTTCCTTTACAACTAAGAATTTATAGGATTATCAATGAAAAAAGCATGAGATTAAGTATGAATAACAGTACAAGGGAAAGCTACAAGTAAAACCCTTATTTAACTCTTACAAACTAATATTGCAATATCCCTAGCGAACTCTTATGCATTTTGCATTTAATTAATCTGACAAACGATTAATAAGTTCATTGTTGAAATTGAGACAATTGTAATAAAATTTTTGGGTTAGCTTATCAATAAGAGTATCTAAAAAGTTGATGTTGGTATTTTCGTGCAACCTTCGGGTTGAATAATAACGCGGTAAATTAAGCATAAGTTTAATAATTTTGTTTTGACATGTTTGTAGTTTGCGTTTGTTTGTTAAAGCACATTGGTACCAGACAGGAGCCCCGTACAGTAGTATGGATTGAAAAACTGATTTAAACAACAAAATTTTGTTGTTTGAACTAAGTTTTGATTTCCTATTTATTAAGGGATAAAGAATTTTTATATATTTATTAACTTTATCAATAGTGGAGGAAACATGTTTTTGAAAGTTTAACTTCTTGTCTATTAAAATCCCAAGATATCTACAATGTTCCGACCAGTCCAAATTAAAATTGCCCATTTGAAGATGAACGTTATTGGGAAGGAAACAGTTCTTGCGCCTGCGAGTAAACCAAATAGCTTAAATAGCTTAAGTTTTTGTGGGATTTATTTTAATCTTCCACTTATATAAGTATTTATCCAATTTGGATAGAGCTTGTGGTAATCCGTATCCAATGGTATGTTCAGACGATAAATCATTTACTACCTTAACTATAAATGTTCTATTATTCAAAAAGCTCTGAATAATTTTTATGATTTCTTTCGGAAAGTTAAACTGAATTAGTTTGTATATCAAAGCTTTATGCCAGACCGTATCAAAAGCTTTTTCAACATCTAAAAATATTTATCCAGTTGACTCTTTAGATTGAAATTTATTTTTGACATGTTTTTTTATCCTCGCGATTTGATGATAGTATTGTAAGAACGTCGGAATCCAAACTGAAAATCGGGTAGAATTTTATTCGTAGCTAAATGAATTTCAATTCTTTCCTTTATTACTTTTTCTAAAAGTTTACCAATGCTGCTTAGTAAGCTTATAGGTCTATAGCTGTTGGGGTCGTTTTTTGGTTTACCCGGTTTAGCAATTGGGATTACGAGTGCTGTCTTCCAGCAAACTGGGAAATAGGAGAGTTTAAGACAAGCGTTTAAAATAATAGTTAAATATCTTAAGCCCGTTGGGGGGAGGGCTTTTAATAACACGTTGTTTATGCCATCTAAACCAGGACTTTTTCTATTCTTGAGGTTTTTAATCAATTGTTTTACCTTTACTTCATCTATTGTGTAGGAGTCAGTTAGTTCAGTGTTTGACTGAGAGAAGCTTGTGACAGTGTTAGAGACCTCAGTTGAAGTAGATGAATCGCTCAAGTTTTCGGTAATAATATGATTTAAGGCAAATTTGTTTGCAAGAAGGTTGGCTTTATCTATAGGAGCAATATATTTTGTTCAATCAGCGGTGGGATACTTACTCCTCTCTTTTTGATAATTTTTGAAATTTTCCAAAAAGGTGTACTTAATTTGTCGAATGAGGAAAGAAGGTTGTTCCAACGATTGTTGTTAAAGTTATTCATTTCTTCAGCAAAAGCAGTGTTGAGATATTTTGTACTATGTCGAAATATATTACTAGGTAGAGGAACGGAACGACTACTATTCGTTCGAATCTTAGGAACAGAAAAATCTACAGCTCTCTTTAATAAGGTGTTAAAATTAGTACACAACGTTTCAATTTGGTCTGTATTGTTGATTGGGGTGGAATTAATGCTGCTTAAACAATAGTTTTTATTAATATATGAAGCAAACCGACTCCAGTTAGCGGAGGAATATTTGTAATAATAAGGTTGTCTAATTTGAATTGAGATGTCCAGTTGTATACCAACGGGAAGATGGTCCGAGTCTAAGTTATCATAAGTAAAAGGTGGATTGCAGTGTTGTGAAATATTTGTAATATAAAAGTCCAGTGTAGATGGGCTTTTCAATCTAGACGTAGGAACATATGTAGACTTTGGAGGGTATAGCAATGAAAAATGCGGATGAGTCTCATCAATGTTAAACAAAATATTGCCCCAACAATTAGCTCTGAGGCAGTTCCAAATTTGGTGGCGACAATTTAAATCTCCTCCAAAAATGACACTATCTCGTAGCTTAAACATCATTCGTCGTAGTGTGTGCACGTGTGTTACTCTCATTGTAAAACGCGAAATCGACTAAAATTCCGAAAAAACGAACTCGTACCGATTCTGGTGAAGGCACTCAATGGCCTCCCAGTAAATTTCGTAATAACACCAAAACTAACAATCATAGTGACTCAACAATGATCAATAATAAAAATTACTTACAGCTATTAGCTGATTCAGAGACAGTGGACAATAATAATAATAATGAACGTTCGAACGTCATTAAAGAAAGTGTCCCCCCATTAGTGGTGTTAAAATCTACTACTGAACGCGTTCGCCGCGTGCTGAGCGATTTGAAATTGAAAAATATCTCATAAAAAACATCTCTCTCGGTCAAAAAGTAATCCTTCCCTCCATTGATATACATGACTCAGTGATTGCTGAGCTTACAAAATTGAATTTTGAATTTTTCTCATATGCTCGTAGAGAAAATCTGTCATTAAAAGTGATCTTATCAGGACTTGATTTAATGGACGAAAAACTGATTAAAGATGAACTAATCTCTCTCGGAATGCATTGATGTTAAAATTATTTCAAAAAATATCAAAACAAACACTAAACTCAATAATAATATTTACATTGTGTATATTCAGCGCGCTACCATTAAGCTGAACGAACTTCGGCAAAATCATTACAGCCAATTCAACACAATAGTTCGCTGGGACTACAAAAGGCGAAGTCCGGGCAAGGTTACACAATGTCACAATTGTCAGCTGTTTGGGCACGGCTCCATGCACTGCCATGCTAGAACATCATGTGCTTTTTGCTCTGGAAGTCACAAGACAACTGAGTGTCCTAAGCCTGATGCGTTACGTTGCGCCAACTGCAGTGGACCGCACAAATCATCCGACCTGAACTGCACTAGCCGCGTGCCCCCCACCGGAGTAACCATAAGAAATCTGTATCAGCCGTTTACACGCAAATGCATGCTGATCCTCAATCCCTATCCCATTTCCCCCCTCTACCAACTCGTTCTATTGCTTTACGAACTCATCAAAGCAAACCAGCTGACCGCCCCCAGCCACTTACTTCTATCCGTATTGATAATGGAATAACAGAGAGGATGTCAAAACCAACAGCACCCACTCCAAGTAATAAACTATTCTCTTACGAGGAAATTACCTCTCTCTTAAATGAAGTGCTAGCAAAGCTTCAAACCTGCTAATCAAGAAGCGATCAATTTAAAGACATTACCTCTCTTGCAATTAAGTGTATTTATTCTTCTGTTTATGTTGATTAATTCACTTAACATAGTTACTTGGAATGCAAGAAGCATAACAAATAAAAAAACTGAATTTTTTAATTTTATAAATGATAAAGAAGTTGATATTGCGTTACTGACAGAGGCATACTTAAAAGACAACAAAACTTTATCTAACTCCAATTACAATTGTTATCGTCTGGACAGGAGTAACGCCCCCGGAGGTGGTGTTGCTATTATTGTATCAAAAGATATTGCACACACCGTGCATACGGGTTTGCAATTGCGGTGTATTGAATCGATCGGTATAGACGTCTTTTTAAACAATAATTCCGAAGTGAGCATTTTCTCCGTTTATTTCCCTGGTGGAAATAGATCACCTGATAAGATATCTCATTTTAAACATGATTTGCGAAAAATGTTTAAGCTACGAGATTTGAGGGAGAAAATTAAATAGAAAAGACGGGGTAAACTCGCAGCGAGTGTGTTACTTCTTCATGACAATGCTCCTGTTCATACGGCGCAAGTTTCCAAGACTGCTGCGCGAGATTCTGGTTTCGAATAAATTCAACACCCACCTTATAGTTCAAACCTTGCCCATAGTGATTAGTTCCGGTTTCCGGATCGATTTCGTGGATTTTCGGATGATGAAGAACTCAAGTCGGCAATAAGGTATTTTGCAAGTTTATTTGTTTTCTCAAGATGTAACAAATGCATTTATGTTAGATTATATTGAAAAAGAAAAACAATTTAAATTAAATTCGCATTTTCCTTTATATCGATACCGAGAATATATTGAACGCCTCTCGTATGTTATAATTGATTTACTGAAGAAAACGTTTGACGAGCGCGAAAAGTGGACTCCTTCACAAAGCTACGTCATCAAAGTAACTGTAGATGGGCTCAGAACCACCCACACTGTGAAAATGTGGTGGCACCTGCAACTCTTCGTGATGTTTAGACCTAAAAGTTTACTTATGTATGTACCGAACTAAAAATGTAAATCATCAGTGAACAAAGTTTCACGAAAAAGTCGGACTTTGTATTAACTTTTCCAGAGACTATTCATTGAAAAAATGGCGCAAATATGCTTCCTGGCTGTAATAATTGCGCGCCAAGCCGCAAGCTTGTTATAACAACCGTCTCTTTGCAGCACTAGCACTAGCACCAGCACTACTCGAAAAATATTTCTCACATATCTCTGATTTTTGCAATTCAGCTTAACATTTCATAGACGTTTTTGTAATGTGAAAGGTTTCATGATGACTTGCTAAACGATACTGAGCAAAAATAACTAAGCATTTTGATAGAAGTCATAAATGACCTGTCAAAAAAAGATTTTGAAAATGAAACTTCACGAGTAATAACGCTTAATATGCCAAAAGAATGTGGCAATGAAACAAGTCTGCACAGCTGTGGAACTATTGTGTAAAATGTCCAAATGTGGACGCTGTGCATGCCTCTTTTCGTTAACTTTCTAGGAAAAGATAGCATAGAACCTGATCAACCTGGAGTGAAATTCGGTCCCTACTTTTTAAGGTTCAGTTAATTTAAACGAAGTCGGAGCAACGGGAAAGGTATCTTTTGAGCAAATTGATTGAAGGAAAAAAATATTACACAGTAAGTACCGGGACTGATATATAGAGGGCGCCACTAACAAAAAATCCATATTATTTTTAGGTAGTACAAACATTTAAATGACATTTATCAAATTTTCATGACAATTTAACATTTTGATACCTTTTCTATCTTTGGTTCCGGCGATCATCTCCTCATTCGAGCCATATTATTTAATTAATATTAAAGAGGTAGAAGGGGCCAGATCTGGAGAATACTGTGGGTGCGAAAGCAATTCAAAGCCCAATTCTTGCAATTTGGCTAAGAAAGAGAGTTTTTCCCATCATAGTTGGTGTCCATACGGCCACGTTTTAAGTCAGGTTAGTTGTTTGTGATGGAGCAGAGTCCCGGTAACACTTTTTAAGCCATTGCTGACCTTGCACGGTAGTTTTTTCCATCAAAAAGCAGTGTTTAATAAACAATGGGAACTCCGTTTTTTTCATGGTCTTAAAATCGCAGAAGTTTTATCACTTGAAGCACTGTAACTTGTAACTCAATAATCAGAGTGTCATGAAAATTTGACAGGTATTATTTAAAATTATTCCTAAAAATAATATTTTTTTTGTGGCGCCACATATATATCAGTCCGGAGTCTTACTGAGTGCTACTAGAAAACTAGCATAAACTTAGTCGCATCTAAAAATAAAATTTCTGAAGTAGTAGTAGACGTGATTCAATGCACGCTTCGTCTTTCCTTCAATTTGCCTAAGAGTAATAGCTCGCTGTAGATCACCCAGTATATCTTATCTCTCTGATGGGAGATCAATTGAAGTAATGTTTCGCTGATTTCTTCGCTCCCCCTTGCCAAATCCCCTCACAAGTCAAGCACATCATTAAACACCTGTGCGTACACAAGTACACTTTTCTCTTTATGCGGGCTTCACATGCAACTACGTTTTCGCAACCGTGAGGGAAAATCGTTTTTTATGGCCGCAGAATTAATTTTCACGATTCCCTTGCGAGAAGATAAAGCGGTGTGTCATCTATTTGGCGTGATAGCATTAAAAATCAGTTTATGTTTCGAAGAGTACTGAACCTTTTTTCGGCGATGACAACGGAGAGGAAGAATGAGGCCATTGTCAATTTACGTTGTCAAACGGTGTTACCTCCTCAAAGCACCGTAACTCACATGCGAAAAGGCTTCAACTTTGCGTTCGGGCGTAAAACGGAGGCGCGTCAAAAGGTACTTACATGTTCGTTTTAAGCACCCCTCTGTTGAGAAAACAACGCGTTATGGGGTGCGATAACGTGGGGATATGTGTGTGTACCCTTGGGATTTAGTAAATAGCACCGATGTGCAATACGAGGTGCGGCAGGCGTGTCGTGAAACCAATTTTGTTTGTGCCGAGGCGCAATAAAGAGAAGGTTCTTACGGACTAATGGAGACATACATGAGTACTTAAAACTGATCAGATAAAATCTTATAAAAATAATTGCAAACCAATTTACTTATAGGGGAAGATTTTGTAAGGCTCTTAAATGATTTGGGGTACCAATCATCTATAGAATGAACGCAGAATTTCGATGTCACTTTGTTTAGTTTTGCTTGGCATTTCACAGAAATTAAGGAAAAAGAACTGAAAACAATTTTAACAAAACTAAATTCGAAAAAATGTGAAGAAAATAAATTTTATAATAGAAAAAGGTAGCAGAAATGTTCGTACTAGAGAAATTTGGAGGTGAGAAGCATGTGATCCAATAGTTAGATATATTTGGTGGCGAATGTAGCAGATTCGGAATTACAGGACGATGTATAAGAGTGAAAGTTCTTTGAAATGCAAGACTTATGTGAGTAAAGGTTGGTCTCCAATTAAACACGCGTTTACGTTTAAGTATTTTTAGGGTGCGCTATAAGATTATGCAATGAAAAAAAATTCTATTAAAATTTAATAATAGATGAAGCATTCGTAGTAGGGTTTCCAGAATATTAGGAACAGTTTAAGTGATACAGAACATTCTTATTCAATATAGTGCAAAAGAAAAAAACGGAAAGAAAACAATAAAACATGTAAAATTTGTGAAAAACTAAATAAAAAGAACCTCTTCCATCCTGAGCCTTTATGTTGGTTTAAGAGAAAAAATTACGAAAGGGATAACACCGATGCAATTCCAAAAAACTAAATTTTCCATCATTGATCAAAATTAATGTATTACTTAACAACACTGAAATTTATGATCCAAAGTCAAATGTTTCTTTGATATATTCAGAATTTCAGAAATTAAATGAGAAATATAAGAACATTAACGCAAAAACAGATATAAAATCGATCAATGGTGTGACTAAAGCAGATGGCCTAATACTTATAGAGATTAAAATTTTTGAAGTACAAAAAGAAATGCATGTTTTTGCAGTAAACACTAACAATTTCAATTATTATCTTTTAATCGATTTAGATTGTGTAAAAGAATTCAACTTGCGTCAAAATAAGAAGCTAGAAAACAAACAAATGCAACTTTTGGATTTTGTTAAAGAAGATGTATGAAATTTAGAAAAAGGGTAAGGAAAATCAATGAAGACAAATTAAAAATACAAGATTGTTTAGGAAAATCAACAACATGTACTATAAATATTAATAAGCGTGTAATTAAAAATAATTTTCATATTGATATAAATAATTTGAATTATGAAGAAAAAATTTAAAGCTATATCTGTGCAAAAAATAAATATAATGTTTGAACAGGGAAAAATTATGAAGCTCATATTGATCTTATAATTGATAAATATCCCAGCAAATGGCATTACAGACGTTCAGTCGAATACAAAAAGAAAATAGGAACACAAATTTCAAAATTACAAGAAAAAAAAATAATTCAATTGTCCTTTGCGGTATCAGTAATATTAGCATATAAATAATATAAATATAAAGAAGATAATAAGAACTTTCAAAGTCGAAAATTAAAAGAAAACTGCGTTTGTGACTCTACTGTCTACAGTTTGGGCTTAAAACCTCGAGAGCAATATTTCAAAGAATACTATGCAATATTTTTGGAAAGAACAAACTCTCAGACTTTACAGTCAGATATAGTGATGATATTCTCGTGTTTTCTAAAACGTTTCTTGAGAAGAAAAACTAATATCTTATTTTTCAGGAAAACTAAATGAAATGCAAAAAGAGAAAAAAGAAATTTACTTAGCAATTTACTTTATTCGTGGCAATAAAAAAAGAAGCTGAAGTAGCATCGGCTAATTGGAAAGAAATTTACAATTTTTAGAATTAGAAAACATGAACAAAAAATTCAGAACAGATGATTCGCTAGGCTACATTAGTTATTATTTGTCATAATACTATTTCGATATAAAATATTGTCCAGGAAGAAAAAAAATCCGGTATTAGACGCACATGAAAATGAAAATGCAACTAAAGGTCGTAAGCATAATTAAAATAGAAGATATTCTTACCAATCAAGAATAAAATACAACTCTTAAAAATGGAAAGTTAAATATCATACAAAATAATAAATTTTCTACAAAAAATAAAGGGCAAGGAAAACATTGTTTTAACAAAAAAGTTTAGCTCAGAATGTAAAAGAACAGTGCACGAATATTATTTTCACAAAACAAAATTTGCTCTTACTATACATCAGCAAATTTAACATTGAATATAAAGAAAGTATGTCGAAACTGTGAAATATACACTAAAAACAAAAAGAGAGGTCAGAATAAAGGACCAGCATAAAAACATTTTATGATAATGTCAATAGACATCTTTGGTGGCTTTGGCGGCTCAAGAAATACAAAAAGTACCTTCACCTTCTTATAGGTAATTTTACACGTTATGCATACCATACATAGTAACTTCAAAATCACAAAGTGCTAGCAACTTTATAAAATTAATGGAAAACGAAATCGGTTCGGTTTTCTTCTTTTTCTTATTCTTGAGGGGCTAAAGTCTGGGTGGACCTGGGCCTCAACCAACATGCCTCTCCAGCGAGTACGATCGCCAGCTTTCGCTAGTTGTCTCCAGTTCCGCACTCCAAGTTGATTGAGATCCTTCTCCATTTGTGTGCACCAACTGTTGAGTTGTCCCAATGGCTCTGATTAGAAGAGTTTACGGACCGGAGCAGTGGTATCCATACGATCTACATGACCTAGCCATCTTAAACGTTGTATCCGAAGACGCTTGACCAGGCGCATGTCGCTGTACAGCCCGTAGAGTTCGTCATTATACGAGTATCTTCTCCTCCAAATGCCATCAACGCAAACAGGACCAAAAATCGCACGCAAATCTTTTCTCGGTTCAGTTTTATCGTATCAATATTCAGGAATAAATTTTTAGGAACTCAAAGATTTTCTTATAGACAAAGAAATACCGATTGTGTTTACAGCGGTAAATGCAGTGTTTTCAAAATGTCTTAATGAAATGTTAAATCAAACTCTCGTTAAAAAAATAAGATGCAAAATTAATCAAACAGGAAATAAATTGCGTTGCAGTATAAACAATGAAACCGAACATGCAGTTACTGGCAGTGAAAATAACCATCTCCCGGAAAAAGAAAATACTTCAATTCTATCCCCAGAACTAAGTCTGAAACATAGCGATTTATTAAAGGACAAGGAAATTGCACTTCAAAGAAACATGAAATCACATAGATCTAACAAGAAAATTTGAGAAAAACAGAGTAGGGGTGTTTGTGAAAAATGGCAACAAATTAAATGGAAGCAGATGGGATAGACTTAGAATTTAGAATTATTAGAATTTTACATATTTTGAAAATCATATCGAGCTCTAAATTCCAAATAGACACAGGACACAAAAAACAGAATCAAACTTATTCCATATACGAAGGTTGCCTTTTATATTTTGGGATTGGGCAACAATAGTGTTGCAATTTGGCAACTGCCAGCTCTATCGTCAAGTTTGACATTGTTGAGGTTATACGTACTCAGAACGTTTTGACATACGAGCGCTATTTGTGTTGTTTACAGTAACTTAAAAGATTCATGTAATGTAATTAAATTTCAATCAGAGTGGCAAAAGTGCTTCGACAATTGGTTCAAACGCATGCAAACCTGTATGCATCTTAATGGGGAATATTTTGAAAAACAATAAAGCTACTTTCGATGATTAATATTTGTGTTTGTCCTCTAATCCCGAAATATAATAGGCAAACCTCCTAGCAAAGAGTATTCATTTACAGAATTAGACTAAAAATATAAATCAAATTTGATACCAAACATTTTGTCGAAAAGGAGGGATGTAATTTGTAATCGGCCCCTAGAATAAAACGAATGACTGACAGAAACAAAATAGTCAAAAAGTGATGCGAACTAAGAAGAAAAAGAAGAATAATTGGTCCAAACTTCTTTAGACTTGATGCAGAGTATAACGTTACAGTCAATGCTGATCGTTATAGAACCACAACTACTCACTATTTCGCTCATTAATTAAAAAACAAGATATTCAAGAGCTGTGGTTTCAACAAGACAGCGCAAAGTGTTTCACGCTCGTACCTTTTGGCAACTGCATAGTCTTACGGCCTAACACTCCGTGGGTTGTGCGTAAGCGTTACTTCCTCACCACGGAAAACAACACTTGTTCAGAGACAGCAACATGCCTCGGATAAGGACGTATCGACTGTTGATAACCCATGCGAACGTTTAAAAGGACAACTAGTTTCGGTTTTGCATGTGGAATGTGAGGTTCCTTAACAGGCCACGTGCAGCCGAACAACTTGCGGAGGCCCTTGACTACTACAAAGCAGACATTACCGCCATCCAGGAAGTGCGATTAGATGGGTCCGGCAAAAAAGCGATTAAGAGAGAGAAGGCAGAGTTTATTCGGATGCGGTTTTTTTTTTCGAGGCAGACTTGTGCTACGACCCCGTCAGCTAACGCCTCATGACAATCCGCATCAAGGCTAAATTCGGGGACATCAGCCTAATATGCGATCACGCCCCGGCAGAGGAGAAGGATGACAACATCAAGGATTACTTCTATAATCTCCTAGAAAGAACATACGATCGATGCCTCAACTACGACACCAAGATCGTTCTAGGAGATTTCAACGCTCAGCTGGGAAAGGAGGACATCCTTGCTGGAGTCATCGGAAAACACAGCCTAAACGACAACACATCCGGAAACGGACTCAGGCTGTTGAACTTCGCCTCGGGGCGGAACCTCTCTGTGGCTAGCATGCGGTTCCCACACCGGAACATTCACCAAGGGACCTGGCGATCTCCTGGTCAATCCACCGTCAACCAGACTCATAACGTTCCGATCAACGTCAGATACTCAGTATTCTCGATGTCCAAACCTTCCGAGGTGCAAGCATCGGAAGAGAAGAAAAGAAGAAGGGAAGAGCACCGGCTTCTCAGAAAAAAAAAGAAGGAGCATGAGAAGCACGCGGTCGAGGAAATGGAAAGGTATTATGACAGGAATGAAGTCCGATAGTTTTAGTTTTAGAAAAGTAAAACAGCTATCCGGAGGATACAAGGTTCGGACCAAGGCCTGCCGGGACCAAAATGGACAACTCGTAGTAGAGTCGCAGTCTGTGTTGAAAATCTGGAAGGATCATTTCTGCAGACTCCTTAACAGCAATGACGGAACCAATTCCGCTGTTAGGCAGAATGCTCTACTCAATTTGGACGATGGTAATAAAGAATTTCGTCCCCCCGACTTAGACGAGGTGCAGATAGCAATATCCATGCTGACTGTCCGCAGAATTATATGAAACAGCTGGAGATGAGTTGGGTGGGCGCATGCACCAGCTCATTTGTAAGATATGGTCGGAGGAAAGCATGCCCGATGAGTGGAAGCTCAGTGTCGTTTGCCCGGTCCACAAGAAAGGAGATCCCTTTGACTGCGCATATTATCGTGGGATCAGCCTTCTTAACAACGTATACAAGATCCATCCAGCTGTATTGGGTGAGCCTCTGAAACCTTTTGTCTATAACATGATAGGTCCCTATAAGTGTGGTATCAGGCCAGGAAAGTTCACGATAGACTAGATCTTCACTTTACGGCAGTTGCTGGAAAGAACGCAAGAAGTACAAATTGACACTCACCACCAATTCCTCGATTTTAAGGCCGCATATGACAGTGTGCATAGAGACGAGCTATACAGTGCCATGTCTTGTTTTGGCATTCCTACCAAACTCGTCAGATTGTGTTGAATGACGATGGAGAACTCTCGCTTCTCAAGGTCGGTAACGAACTCACCGAGACCTTTAATGTCAAAAAAAGTTTTAGACAAGGCGATGTACTGTCATGTGACATCTTCAACATCATCCTCGAGAAGATCGTGCGTAACTCACAAGTCAATTCCAGAGGCACGATCTTCCAGAAGTCAATTCAATTGCTAGATTACGCTGATGACATTGACGTGATTGGACGAACACAGCGAGCTGTCAATGAGGCGTTTGCTGGCATTGAAGCGGAAGCGGCTGGATCTGGCGGTGAATGAGGGCAAAATAAAGCATATGCCGGCATCAAGGAAGGACACACAACATCGACGTCTCGGACAGAGCGTCACACTAGGCAGCAGAAACTTCGAGGTAATCAAGGACTTCGTTTACCTTGGTTCCGCGGTAAACAGGGACAACAACATCAGTACCGAAATCAAACGCAGAATCGCTCTTGCCAATAGCTGTTCTTTTGGGTCAATAGGCAATTGAGTAATAAAAGACAAAACTCGCTCTTTATAACAGCTTGGTCATCGCAGTCCTACTCTATGGATCGGAAACCTGAAGGTTACCAAAGGCGGATGAAGAAGTGCTTAGTCTTTTTGAAAGTTCGTGCGATTTTTGGTCCTGTTTGCGTTGATGGCATCTGGAGGAGAAGATTTAACGACGAACTCTATGGGCTGTACAGCGACATGCGCCTGGTCAAGCGTCTACGGATACAACGCTTAAGATGGCTAAGCCATGTAGACATCACTGCTCCGACATGAAAAGTTTTCGAATCTGAGCCAATAGGACAACGCAACAGAGGACGGCCTAGGCTAAGGTGGCGAATAAAAGTGGAGAAGGGCGTCAATCAACTTGGAGTGCGCAGTTGGAAGCAATTAGCGAAAGATCGTGCTGGCTGGAAAGGCAAGTTGGTTGAGGCCCAGGTCCAACCCGGACATTAGCGCCACAAGAAGAAGATGAAGAAGAATTTTCTCACGTTTTAGATGATTGATCACTTGGAGGGCAACACTAGCCGCTTTACGGCCAATATACTGCTTCAAACGTCATCGAATGTTGGACATGCCAATAGACTAAAATAAATATTTTTGGTTATTTCATTTAAAAGTTCTATTCCTCGAAAAAGTGGTTGCTACTACCATAGTCAACCAGGTCCATTTGCGAATTTCTATGGGCATAGTGCTTGTGTGTCAACGAGGTACTAGACAATTGTCAGTGTTTCTTTTTTCTTTTTAACAAATTTCCAATTTTTATTCCAAGCAAATGAACGCGTATGTGTCTTTGCATTGTTTTAATGAAAGAAACAGACATTCGTCACTCTTCTTGATAGGATAGCAAAGAATCAAATTTACTGTTTACTCCATAATCCTAAATACTTCACATAACATGTACATACTTTAATCACGTAACTTTTCGACCGACTATCGTCCTGACGATCAACCAAAACGATATAATCGTTTCGCATCACATAACCCAGCCACTATCGTCTCGTCTACGGTCTTTTTTATACACACACAACAAAACAATGAATAACGACTGTTTAATAATAGTTTTCATTGTTTTGTTCGTTCGTAATGTATGTACACAATACAAATTCACGAAGGACTGTGCGAGTGGTGCTCATGGAATGTATGAAGTTTGATTTCAGGGAATATTTTTTCAAATAATTTTGGATGTACATTCGTACTTCCGTAAGCTGAGGATTATATCCAAAACTTTTTGTAATTACTGCTTATAATTTTTTTTCTTATGTTATCTTCAAATTTTCACCCTTTGCATGCCAGCCCAATGCAAAGCGATAGTAAAATAGCTATCGTCAAAAACCGATCGTCGGGACGATAGCGATTGGCTGTTTTGAGAGTTCATGAAGCAACCAAAATGATATCGTTTTGTCAATATCATATTTTTTTTGCTTTCTCTCGTTTTAACGATATCGTCGCACGATAGTCGTCATCCATGAGTAGATCTCTGGTTTATTGTAAGATTATGCCTTGAAATGGGTTTGAAAGGAACTTTTTGTGTTGGATATTCTTGTCTGAATTTATTTCATTACATTTTAGCTGGTTTCACTGATATTTGAAAGAGTCCAGGCTGGATCTAGACTCGACGGACCAAGTTCAAGGTAGCTGACAAGGAAACTCACCAATGTGGCTATAAACGAGAGTTAACTAATAGTGTATGTTTCTGGCATCAAAATCAAGGACAGAGCATTATATCCTTAAGTCAAGGACTTCGTCAATTTCATCTCAGCGCCAGAAATCAACACAACGCTCTCTTTCGGAGGACCAAATTAGAACTGTTCCTATGTCTTTCCTGAACATGGCTCAGTAATTTATTTCCATCATCATCAAACAGGTTTTAAGCTTAGGTTTCCAAACCTAAAAATAAAAGAACAACAACGAAAATGCTAAAGGAAGCATTTTGATGAATGTATCTGTCGGAGTTTCTAAAAGTTTACTTGGCTAGTCTCATACCAGATGCTTCGTCACACATTTATTTTAATTAATTTCCCGCCAATCGATACGTCTGCAACCCCGCGGCATCATTCTCTGTACCTTCATAATGATTTATAAACATTCCAGTCCGAAACTATGCCCGTGAGTGAGTACATGCTATTCCTGACATCGCTCCATCTGCCCCGACTCTCCGTCTGAACGAAATTAATTATCCTTATCAAACATTCAGTATAAGGGCTAATTCGCAATAACGCCAGAGCCTCAGGTGTTCCGCATGACAAACAAATGGATAAGCAAACCCAGAACTGATAGCAAATATCCTTATCCTCCGGCAATCGCTCCCCTCAAGCGGGTAGACTCCTGAACGGAATGCTCAATTTCAATTTACAAAGCACAGAAGCTGCGTCGTGTCGTCGCATGCCTGTGCTTTTTCTTTTAGGAAAATACGGCCACTGTGGTGGTAATGATATGTAAATGATTTGCTTGCGCTATTTACGGTCCCATCGCTGAGGCATCCTCCCAAAAGGTGTCATCCGGCCTCGGCGCTTTCAAAAACTGTTAAATGTCGGGGGAAATGTAAATGTAATTACTGTGAATGGAGATTTCTTGTGTTAGCGGAGAGGTGACAACAGCGAAATTCGATACCCTCCGGCTGCACGTGGAATGTGCCCACGCTCCAACTATGCGAGTTGACGATGCTGCCGTCGAACCGAACCGAGGAGGTCGTCTCCTATCAGTACCCAAAAAACGAAAACTCTATCCGTTGTCTATTTTTTGTACTCTGATTCGAATTATGGTGGAAAACAGTGGCGGGGTGACGCGACTGTACGCAGCGGTGGTGGTGAAATTATTTGCACACAAGTCCTTGCATACATAATCGCCCGTCCTGACATGGCGCCACGCAAGAGCGTGTTTGACTTCCCCATCTCAGCGAGGAAGCGGTGCGTGGAGATGGAAAGAAATTAGGTTTTTTTTGATAGGTTTCCGAAACGGAGGAAAGAACCTCCAGCCGCAACTGGCTGAGTGGCTCTCAGCGAACCACCGCCATAAAGAGGTTTTATCAAATGAACAGTAAGTAATGGGATTTGTATTAGCATGGTAATTTTGATTGTAATATATAACGTTTCATAGGGAAACTCACTAGAGTGAGTCCTTGAACTTGGGTGGGCCGGCCGAGGACGTCATGAACTGTAGCATATCACAGAGGGCACGGCTCAAAGCACACGAGAACGAAGATAATGCCGATGGTGATGGCGATGTTCGCGTCGTGTGTACAGCTCCCCGTTGGAAATGGATTTTTTATTGAAATTAATGTGGCACGCATTTTCGGTGGAGTTCACCAGACAGTTGAGTTCGCCCTCTTTTTGGGCTCCCTCACGCGCCTGTTTGAAGTGGATAGACTTCATCTGAGGATTCATCTTTTTTAATGGGCTAGAAATTCTTTTTATTATTCTCTTCTCATTTTTAGCTTGACGTCTTTGAGTGGTGAGGTTGTATTTCTTTTCTTTTTCTTTCTGATGTATGATTGCTCCTAATCGATGTTCATCTGACAAGGAATTTGGAAAAGAGAGCGAGAACTGCCGTCTTCGGTTTACATTTTGTAGATAAATGGTATTTCCGTTGGTATACGACACGAAAAGCTTGATCCAAATCGTCCTTAGCTGATTTCATCTGTCACTATACTTTCTACATGAAGTAAGTTCGCCCTGCTCTTATTTCATTGGCCAGGTATGGTTTCGTTCTCCCCATTTTAAAAATGATCGCGTGCATTCAGTTTACCAGAACAATGACGCTGGTTTAAATGGGCTCTTGAGACACGCCATTCGGAACTTTGGTCTGGTTTTCTTCAGTAATTTCACAGCTGTGCCCTTTTCCGCAGCGGTCGGGGCTTGTTTTTAAGTAATTGGAGTAGAAATTCTCATACTCAACTGCACTGCTGTTGAAATACATTCACATTGGATTGGCGGTCTTTACTGAAGCCGTTTGACAAGCTTATGGGTCCATTTTTGGCTCTTTGATGTCTTTAAGTTAGGGTGCCACCAGAAACTCTCTCTTGTCCTATATTTCAATGCAAATATGTATGTTGCATCTTTCGTTTCTTCACACTGAACATTGGACAACGAGTTTAGTGACGAAAGTCTAATGTTTATCTAGCTCTGAGGTGGGTATGCGTCAACGCAACTACAGTTTGCTGGCGTTTGTGTAAGACATCTCTAGTAATCTTCAGTGTAATAAGGTCATGCAAAACCATTCGTCTTTCAGGTACTGTATAGTCAAGCTTTGAATTGGAATGGGAAATGGTTGAAATTTAATGTCTGATTTGGATGTCTTTACAAATAAAATGTTCCATTATTCACATCCTGCACCAGATTAAGGCCCTGTGGTATAAAAGAAAATCAGACATATGATGAAAATTAGCACCGCAGGTCATATAACAGTAACAGTTTTTTTTATTGGAATTCAATCTTCTTATAGTGTCAATTTCAAAAGAGCAGCTAACCCGAAGCAAACAAAAAAAACTCCTTTTCCAATTTTAAAATTTGGTAAGTACCCCTGTCAACTTCATTTTATTACTATGCGTGTAAAATGCAATCAGCCTTCCGTTCCTTAATCAAACTCAGCAGAAGATTTCCACCAAGAAAATCACGACATAAGGATAACAATGCCACTGATATTTGATCACATAACAAACCCATAACCCCTTAAAATTGGTCCCCGCTGGGTAAAACAAATAAAGTCATAATCAAACGCCTCGTGGCCTTAACTTTATAACAGTCGGCAACATTTGCCAACAAAAGAGTGGAGAAAATGCCGAAAGCCCATCGGCAATCCCTGTGTTCGAAGGCAGTCTTCGGTGGAAGCAAAGTCCCATCAACTGTGCGCCCATAGTTTATTATCCTTTTTGATCGAAGGCACGCAAGCGGGAGATAATAAAGAAGGAAGTGCCTGAAGGCGATTTCAACTTGTCTCCGTGTCACTCTTAACGGCATTCCAATGAAGTAAAATTCGTTTGCAGTAACGGGCAACAGCCCTGTGTTCAATATTTCATGCCAAAGCGAACAGCCGTAAGCCTGAATCATAAAAATATAATAGGGGGCTTAGCGTGAATGTCCACCCGACTACCGTCGAGGGACAAGGGATGACATATTAACATAACCCGGCTCCGATTCAAATTTGAATAAGTGTCCCGGGTCAAGATTTGTTTTTGTTGTCTTTCTCTTTCCTTCGTGATGGGAAGGGTTACCGAAAGAGATACAAACATACAGTGTGGATGCCACTGTATGTACGAACGTAATACCTGTCAACATCTGGGCAGATCGAGTCAGGAGGATGTTGAAAGTTAATTCAGTGACTATAACCAGGCGATTAAGGGACTGATGGGATTATTCGGAAAATGTTCGGTTGCTGCTGTAATGGCCAGATTTTTTTGCATGGCGGCAAGAAAAGGCTTATACTGTCATGTTAGGTCATGGAATGTTATGTAAATGGCATTCACATTCATTTGGAATTCGGTTTTATTTGTGAAATCGATACTGGGACTAATGGCCGGCGGCAAATGAGATTCTGGCTGTACTTGGGTCTGGGATCGGAATGGTTACTGCATATTTCAGACCACATTACCCATCGCTAAATGGAGCACAACATTTGAGCTTTGAATAAGACGCATCTATAGCATATTGACTTCTCTCTGAAAAATATAACATCTTTTAGCTCTGCTTCATAGAATGTGTCCATTTGAGGTTTGAATAATAACATTAAATAACATTTTGTACAAATTCTTGGACATTTCAACTTTGTTGCGATGAGATGTTCGTTTTTCATTATCCAACAAATTCTTTTGCATGTTTGTGAAAGGAAGGTTCCAAAGCAAAATATGTATAAAAGGTTAGTCTCATGTTTACATATAATAACTTAAGTTTATAGACAAAAATTCAAGACGTTTGTTGTAATACCAACACTTGCCATTAAATGTAATATGTCAAATAAAAACTACAAGTTAGGGGTATTAATCAAACATGGTGGCAGCGGTCGTCTAATAAGTGGGTGGTCGAAAAAAAAGGAAAACTGGACCGATGAAAATTAAAGAATAAAGTGCAAAATAATTTGAAAAAAAAAATCAAAGATTGATTTAACGGGGGAGAAGACAAATGCAGAAACTGGGGAGTAGTTGCCTAAACAGATTATCCTCAGTCCACCAGGAGAATTCTCGTTTAACCCATCTGATTTGGAAGGATGGATCCTCCGTTTAAGCAGATATTGACTGAGTTGCAGATTAAGCCAGGCTAATGAAGAAAATCAAATCAGCACACTAATCTGCTTGGTGAAAAGGCGGAAGAAATCTTTGAGACGTTTCAACCATGTCCTCAGACGTCAGGTAAGTGTTGAAAAATTCAGCTCTTACTTTATTCCAACTAAAAATATAACAAATAAAATATCAAAGTTCCTCAAAAGAAAACAGGATGAGGCAACTGCCGAAGAATTTATAAGTTCGGTGAATGCTCTAGCAAGAAACTGCAATTGGGGTTCATTACAGGATTAGATGATCCTCCTTACATTAATCATAGGAATGAAGGATGAGAGTCTAATTGATAAACAACAACTTGACCCGAATCTTTCCCTCGAAAAATCGACTGCAGCATTGTGACAAGTGGAAGAATTACAGCGTCAGAAAAAGATCTTGCCGTAACCTCAAATATATATAAAGTTACACGTTTTGAAAGAGGAATTTTGAAAGGATATATGAGCAAAGGAACAAAATGGAAAAGGGCTTATCATAGGTGTTTTCGATGCGGATATGAGTTTCAATAACTGTCCAGCAATAAGTCAGAATTGTAAGAAACTTTGCAAAACTAAAAAAATTAAAAGTGATAATTAAAACAAGATTATTTCATTGGATCTGTATGTAAGAAATGGTCGATAGATTTATGACTTAAAAATAAAAAAGTTAAATTTAAAGTAGATACCGCGGCGGATATGTGATTGATTCCGTGGGCTATTGAGAGGTATATTGAAAATATATGTTTAAAACTAACAAGTTAAAAATAATACAGTTTGAATAATGCAATAAAACGTTTATGAACTTGAAGAACAAAAATTAAATTGGTTTTAAGGGAATGTATATAAAAAGAGACAACGTAACACCACTTCTGAATAAACCGGCAATCGAAAGTTAAGGTCTAGTAAAAAGGATATTCTGAATTTCTAAATCCGTTTGGGCTTATGAATATAAGAATGATTTCGATGGAATAGATACATGCAAAGGAGAGTACAAAATTGAACTAAATCATAACGTCAAGCTGTATACTATAACTACGCTGAGAATTATTATCATTCATTTAAAAGTTCAGAAAAAAACTGGAAAAAATGGAAACAACTGTATAGTGTGAACTGAACAAAGGGATACAACTATAATTACATCCAATACCCGGAATCGATCATTCCCTGTCTCACATTTCTCAAGACTTTTCGTTGATTCAAATTTTTGCAGCTTCCTTTTGGAATAACATCGGCTCCGGAGTTTTTCGAAAAGACAATGACAAAAACGCTGCCAGATTCAAAAAATTGTACAATAAATATGGATGATGTTTTGGTATGCGGACGTGATAAAGAGGAACATGCAAATGCTTAAAAGATGTTTTTTTTATATAAATAGAGAAAGTGGAATAATACTAAATAAAACGAAGTCAGTCTGTGCAAGAAAGATGTTTTTTTTGGGTCATGTGATTTCCAATAGAGTAATAAAAGTGGAAAGCGAAAAAATGGAAGCGCTTAGAGAGATGAAGGGGTTATGTAACGTAAAAGGCATTCCCAAAAGAGCGACAATCATTGAGCCCATTATAAGATTGTTAGGCACATAAAACGAGTTCATTTGGGGGGCAGGCACAGCTGGACGTGTTTGATAACTTTAAAAATGTGTTAACATCTTCACCAAGTCTAAAAATATTTGACCCAAGTAGGGATACAATTGCATCATGCAATGCTTCTAGTCTCGGACTGGGTGCTGTTCTCTTGCAAAAAAACATAGAGTGAGAAGCATTAGCAATAACCTGTGCATGTGAAAAGCTGAAGAACTCTTTGAGAGAAAAACAATTCACAACACATACAGATCATAAGCTCTATTACAAATTGTAAAAACGAAACATCTAGATGATCTCAATCCTAGGCTTCAAGGATTACGGATTAGAATGATGAAGTTTGATTACTGTCTACAGTATATACCTTTGTGTAGCATATCACCTTTCGCGAACCCCACATAAAGTTTCTCCAACCAAAGATGAACCCGAACTTGATAACGAAGTAGATGCATTTATACACGCAATTGCCTTAAAAGAGAATCACACAAGAGACGAAAATGTATTACAGAAAATCTCTCATTACGCAAAAATAGAATGATTATTCCAAATCAACTCAGGGATTGAAATTACAATCTTGTATTGTACTACTGTTCCTCACAAAGAGATGAGGAAAAAGAAAGAATTAAATATAAAAAATAAAATAAGACATAAGAATGGAATAGTTAAAATCACCTTCGGTGAGGCTCATTTCTAGCTAAATAAGCTTGTCAACAACTAAACTGCATTTTTTTGGATGGACAGTAATTCACGTGTGCTTACATCCCGTACATGTGGATTACTGTGGTTTGGGTAATATGCTTGGAATATCATGCATAGAAGTCACTATTGTATAATTCTCTGATCACAATTGCAAAGTATATTCAACAGGGTGGTGATACAAGCCACACAGGAGTATGTCTGAAGGGCGTGTTTTTTCAAGACCGCCCTAGACCCGTCGCAAGGCCGCCCTTGGAGCTTTTTGAAGTCATTTGTCTATAACGCTATGCCGAGAACGAAAGATCAGCTTAGAACCTATATTGAACGTGAAATAGGTAGGATTTCGGAAAAAGTGGTAAAAATTAGGTTCAACTTCAGGGTTTCTGCAAACGTAATCGTGATCTACACGGTAGCCAGCCAAATTTGTTTAACGCATGATAAATTCTGTTTGATTTTCTTTATCCGTCTTTGTTTTATTAAAACGAATTGAAGCGTCTTAGTAGTCGGAAATGAAAGGCTAAGTTACATTAAAGATTCGTTTTCGTGAATAAAGAAAACGAAAACCCAAAGAGAAGCTCTAGAAAAGTGTGTATTTATTACAAACTACAAGCTCGAGCATATCAATCAATTCGGAAAACTCTAAACTAGTGTGGGAACATAATAAAAAATAAACTTTAGTTGAGTTATGCTTTCTACTATATATTCGCCCATGATAAAATCTTCTTATGACTTAAAGATAGGAACGTTTAAGAATCAATAATATTAACATGTGCCGAAATTAATTAATCTCTCTCTTAATTAAAAATTGTCGCCTTCTTTTCTTTCTTCAACCTACCTGGGGCCAAGAAGTAATTTACGAAGATGTCACAGTTTGAAGTATAAAAAAATGCTTTCTGCACTCAGCAAGTCAAATAAATGAGCAACTTTCTTTTGGACTTCCTGTAGGTCCTTCAAAGTTTTGCCAAGTGTCTGTGTCAAAGTGTCATTAAGATCTGCGGTAACAGCCCTAAAAGCTGCACACTTCTGAAATCATAAAAAACTTTTAAGTGGAAAACCGTCGTCCTTGTCAATATTTTCATTATTCTGCCTGCTCATCAACTTTGTTTGGCATTGATTTCCTCATTCTTTAAAATTAAATAATTTCCGTTAAACGCAATCGCTGTACAGCGAAAAACGACCCTCCCCCCATCCCACGGAACGTGTTTATAAAGACTTCGGTGAACAGTGGCAACTTTATTAATAAATTTTAATCACAGGTCTTCACTTCAGTGCTCTGTCTCCACCCCGTAGGAAATTAATAAGAATAAATTTCAATACAGGGCATCAGGAGCCACCACATGTAGACAGCATCAAAGGGAAGCACAATGTAATAAATTTCTTGTAACTTTGCTCAGGAATTCAGATTGATACCGCTGCTCAGTTCAGCGAGGGGAGCACCGGAAAAAAAAAACCTTAAAATCGTGCGACTTTAAGGGGAAAGTTCTTCCATGGGAGGGCGCACACACGCGTTCACAACAACGCTGCCAGGCAAATGCCCGACCGGCAGGACATGTGAATGCCATATGACAGCGAGTCAAAGGCGCGCAAAAGGCATCTGCTTGGAAATTTTAAAAATCTTCATTTCCCCTTTCGACTGCTGCCGCCGCCACTGAGTCGGGTATAAGGCTCCCCACATAATTTCACGCATAACATTTTTCAACACAATCACCCCCACCACGTCTTGGGGAGAAACAACTTGGAAATTCTTTTTACTTCTCTCTCCCAAACAACAGTGTTGCTCATCACATTTTAGGAAATCAAATCGACTTGAGCGAACGGTTTCTTCAGGGATGGGCACCCTTGCAGCGTTTCTTTCTCATTGATTTTCCGCAATCTATCATCTGTCGATAACGTCACTTAAAGGATATCCGAATGGAGATTGAGGAACGAGATAAGTGTCGTAAGAGGCCGATGAAATCGTAGTAGAATTAGAAATTAATTTCGTTACTTCATCAAATGGTTTGGCGACGTGTCGTGGGCTGTTTGGGAACATGGGAAATGAGGAAAGGCCCTTGGGATGACTTTGTTTCTCTCTTGGGGCAAATTCAAAGGAAGTACATGACAATGCTTCTAATAGAAGCGGAGTGTGGTTCGCGAAAGTTTTGAAAACACGTTCCATGTCCGCATTGATATGATGGATGATATTTTTTTTTTTGAAAAAAAGGGTTGCCTTTGAATGCTTGTTCTATTCAAATGTGACTTATTGGACACCAATTGTAAGGAGTGGTCTAGTATACGTGCAGGCCACAAGAAGATTAGGTCTTTAAAAGATGAATAGCTTTGAGTGCGAGTTTTATACATAGAACAGTATAGAAATAGGATAATACAATAAATAATTGTAAAAACTTTGAATTTGGTGAGTAATGACGTCCTTCTAGCAACAAACTTGGCACGTTGCCTGTACAAAAATCATTAAACATTAGAAAATATACTCCCTACAAGGTAAGGAATTGGCTTCAGAATTAAGGGCACAAAGGATGGTCTCTAAAGGAAAATATTTCAAGTATCAAAGTATTGAAAATGTACATACATGCCACTTTTTTGCTGAAACAAAAACATACCTACTAAAGGCGGAGAACCATTCCATAGAAAATTTCAGAAAATCTAATGATTAAGCATTGCACAAGGAAAGTAGTTTGAAATAATAGATGTTTTTAAACTAAAGTCACTGGTTTTTGTACTAAAGTTAGAGCTCATTTAAGACGCAACATTTTTTTTAAAACGGTAAGAACAGACTGTTTCGTTTTTATATTGGGTGCAATCGAAAAAAAGCGTCATATGCAAGTTGTTAAAGAAAACTTGAAACAGGGATAAACCGAGACTAGTTTTTTCAATTCGAAATTAGTTTTTGAAGACACAAACGGAAGGGATTTTTATACCGGATCGTGATTGGAGATGAAAAGTGGACATACTACGTTCCATCATCGTTAACAAAAAAAAAAAAACAACATTCACGTTCCAAAATCCATACTCTGCATATGGTGGGACCGAACAGTGTTGTTGGAGGAAGATTTTATTGACTACACCTAACGCGCTTCAGTCCATTGCGTGAAAATCATTGACAAGTGACAGAAAGGCTTAACAACGTAATTTTGCTACAAGATATCAATCGGCAAAGCCTGGTTAAAGCAGTTAGAAACTGGAAACACCGTTCACCGTGTTCCCTAGATCTTGCTTTTTCCGACTACGGGTTTTTTCGACTGATACAGGGAGGGATTACAGGCTTTTAAAAAAAATCAAAGTATGGCTCAATGACTAGACCAATGCCAGAGCGGACTCAGTTTTTAGAAACAATCGAAAATTACCAGAGACGCAGAAAACAATAGTGAATTGAACACAAAAATGATTAACTTATTAATCTTTACTCCCTATAACTAAAAAACCAGGAAGACCATCAAATTAGCTAGTGAGCTCGTAGTGTTACTCAAAAATAAATCTTTGAAAAATCTTTGATTGATAGTGACTTTATTAGCTTTTTCAAGAATATTAGACCATAGCACCTGTTTTTGGTAACTATTTTAGCCTTTTGGTAAGAAAATGATCCTCTCTGTCGTATTGTGGTAGCGTCTGAAACCGTTAAATTTTGTAGGATGACGATGGAGAACTCTCGCTGCTGCGTCAAGGTCGGTTACGAACTCACCGAGACCTTCAATGTCAAAAAAGGTTTTAGACAAGGTTGCGCACTGTCATGTGACTTTTTCAGCATCATCCTCGAGAAAATCCAGCGTAACTCATAAGTCAACACCAGAGGCGCAATCTTTCAAAAGTCAATTCAATTGCTAGCTTATGCTAATGACATTGATGTGATTGGACGAACACAGCGAGTCATCAATGAGGCGTTTGCTGGCATTAAAACGGAAGTGACAGAGCGTCATACTAGGCAGCAGAAATTTCGAAGTAGTTGAAGACTTCCTCTACCTCGGCTCCGTTGTATATAGGGACAACAACACCAGTACCGAAATCAAACGCAGAATCACTCTTGCTAATCGCTGTTTCTTTGGGCTCAAGAAGAAAGAACCTCTCGACGGACTAAGCTCGCTTTATATATCAGCTTGGTCATCGCAGTCCTACTCTATGGATCGGAAACCTGAAGGTTACCAAAGGCGGATGAAGAAGTGTTAGTCTTTTTGAAAGTTCGTGCGATTTTTGGTCCTGTTTGTGTTGATGGCATCTGGAGGAGAAGATTTAACGACGAACTCTATGGGTTGTACAGCGACATGCGCCTGGTCAAGAGTCTACGGATACAACGCTTAAGATGTCTAGGCCAGGTAGAGCGTATGGTCACCACTGTTCCGATGAATGGTTATAAAACGAAGATGGTTAGGCTGGCACATAATAAAACATGAAAATCAGTGTATAAGCTGAAAGCTTAGGAAAAATACCGCCACATCTTTAAGTGATTGAAAGAAGTACAAAACGCTGTGTATTTAGCTCCAACAGTAGCCTCTTATTTATGGACTAGGTTTTTTACGTTTCGTTGATCAGTGACATTCTAGGTTTTCCGGTGGGGGCTAGTAAATGTCTTTTTGTAAACCTGACTAGAACGTTTTTTGTGAAGCTTCATCTGATTGCCTCTTGCATAAATTTTAAGAACATCCACTTAAGATGTCTAATAAAAAAGGTTTAACTGTGAAAAACAAATGGTTTTGGTTTCAAATTGGAAAGTGTGCTAACGAACACTCGCAGGAATGTGAGGACACTTGTTTAAAAAAAAAAAATATTTTTTATCGTTCGCATAAAATAATCTATCATTCCTTTTTACTCTTACTTACTCTGCCACTTTGATCATTTTGATTAATCTTTGAACTCGCTTGGTACTTGGACCATGTCCATTTAAAGTGTCTTCTAACAAAGCAAATTGACTTTAAAAATTGGTTTAAATGCATTTCTCACAATTAGTAGTGTCCTCTTCCATTTAATAAATTTTGCTTTATAATGGAAGTATGTACATCCTGCCAATGATTAACCGAAATCCCATTTGGTATTTTACTCACACCCTTATTAGCGACATACGTTGAATATTCACTTTGGCCTGTGTATTTTACTGCAGCTAATAACAAGCTTCATCGTAAAACTCAGAACTTTTTTGAATAGAATGACACTTCTAAAAGGAAAGTCACACGCCCCTATCCAGTATCTCACTCATCCCTAAACATCCAACCAGTTATCGTAAAATGTTAGTTACGTACATCGCCACAACGGCCACCTCTGGCAAATAAATTCTTCCAGTCGTAACAAAAGATTAATTCTAATGCACCCAGTGAAGAATTACTGCTGAGCATTATCCAGCAAACATTTTATCTCCCCTCTGTCACGTGTCCTTTATATGTCGCCTCCTTCGTGTGTGACAGAATTCAAGGTTACTGGTGGTTCCCTGCCGATAACGCAATGAATTTAAGTCAATCAATAATCCGTAAGCACTCGGCTCAGTCAATGAGATAATTGCCCCCTCTCATGGCCTCTTACGGCGAATCAAGGTGTACATCCGCACTTCAGGTGAGGTGGCGATAAAAGTTTCGTTCAAGGCGCTTAAAGAAGTTACTCTCTGAAATGTTTTCTCGTTTTGTTGGGCTTTGTTTGTCTTTATCGCTTCCGACACTTTAAGGCAATGTGATGTTTCCTTTTGTTCTTCGGGGAAAAGGATACCAGAGCTGGGGGCTTTGAGGGATAAGGCGTTAATGGATCTAGGCTCTTTTTATTGTGAAAATATCATCGTAGCTGAAGTTGTGTCTTGCACACGTGTGACGAAGCGGGATCGCATTCAATTAACGAGTTCATTATTATAGAATGGCGTTAATGGGATAAATGGAACTTTCTTTTCGTTTATTTGCCTTGAAAGCATCTGAGAAGTTTGACAACTACTACGGAGCTCAATTTTGCTTGAAGTCAAGAGTCTCGAATTGAGAGTGACGTAAGCTGTAGTAAAATGTACAGACACTTTTTCCTGAGTGGGCTTACAGTTACGGATAAGTCGGATTTGCAAATAATCCTTTAATGCTGGCATGGCCTCCTGCCTGAAGTTTTATTTTTGTGGGCGCGTTCTTAAAGAAGGATATACTTCTTCGAAATTTGGAGACTCTTCGGGTCGTAACAGTGTTGTCCATGCACTCTGCATGCCCAGCATTATTATATTGGATCAGTATGTACATACTTATATGGTGGTATTCATGGTATTTGACCAGGGCAAGGAATGCTTTCGCTATGGCAAGGGTTTTACACCAGTCAACTTGACAACAAGGTGAGGGTTATCTGCCACATGGCCCTTATTTCACCAATCATGGTATATAGTTGCCTTGTGTGGTTCAACGTGAGTTCTTCCCAAATGGAAAAGATAAGGGTGTTCGAGAGGCAGAACATACGGCCCTATCTTCGTTCATATCGATCATCAGAATCCCGGTATAAGATATTCTACCCACCGAGGTCCTGTACAACGAGGTAATCCTTATAAGAATAGATAATTTTATTATGAAGCTGATAAGGTGTAACACTACTTTGGGGCTGCCCTATCATCTTCCATGTCGCGCACCGAACAGTAGAAAGGCAACTCCAATACGAGCCGAACGTCGCTCGCAGCCACGAAGATCTCCTATGGTTTAGTATAGCGATTTTTGCCCGCGAGTTGAATTAAAACGCGTCTGATGTTTTTAGGTTTAGCGATAGAAAAATTTTTTATTTAAATGAAACTATCATAACAGTCGTAGGAGTTGTGCCAAACCACGTTCGAGCATCCGATTCCATTGCGGTGTAAAGTGTCTTACAACCTAGAAATAACCGTGGGAACAGATACAACGTCGTCGACTATGTAGTGACATAATTACATTTTTATATTACATTACTCGCGACAGAGCAGTTTCTGATAATGAACGGCAGCATTATTCAAGGTTACACTAGAATAAGTTTTCGATGCCGCTAGGTCCTTAGGCATAAACTTAGGCGAGGTAGTCAACTCACATAGGTTAAGGTAGTTTCAACATATAAAAAACTCAAAAAAAATTAAGAGAATACAAAAAAATAATAAGAAGCACAGAAAAATTCTAACAATACAAGGGAAATAACAAAAAGGTGCACCACGACGTATTAGATAGTTATGTGAAACCTGTCCTTAGCACACACGCCTTGTGCACCCGTCCATATTTTGTAACGGACATAGTTAAGCTTAGTTGTAATAGTTATAGCACAATTATATATAGAATAAGTTTAACACTACTCTTTACTTTATAATTAAGTTTTGAATTTGTTTCTCCAAGTTTTTGAAGTTTCTTGGGTCGAAATTATAATTATTAAGAAATTGAAAAAACGAGTACAAACAATAAAAGCAGCCAAAAGTAATAAACAATCCTAGGTTAAGCACTTATTAAGAGTCAGTTAGTTAGAATTAAGGGTTGAGGCCCAGGTCCACCCCCGACTGTAGCACCACAACAAGAAGAAGATCAATAGAAGAATTAAGATCAACAGATTATATTATTATGCTAGTTTAAATATATTTTGTCTAGCATGTAATGAATGTAATGAAAAACAATGAATGTAATGAGAAACAATGAATGTAGTGAACAACTCAACCCAGTATGGGTGTATTTTGTTGATTCTTGATCATTTAAATGGTGCCATGGTAACGTGTTAATGAGCAACTGCCATGCGAAAGAATTGTATTATCATTTTACAAGGGTTAGGCAGTTGAAGACGAAAATTGCTTTCAACTTCTTATTCTTCACTTCGGTTTTTATTTCGCGCCTGGCAAGATTATTTTTGCAGTTCTCCTGGTTTTCGCTTAACCCGACGTCCGTAATATTTGCCTGTTGTACTTGCCCATGCAACACTTGAGGTAGCTGTATAAAAGGAAGCTTAGGGCTTCCAGAAATTAATTTATAGCCTTAAGGAAGTGATAATTTTTTGGATACTGATTGCATGATAATGCCTAACTGACTATAATACCTTACTTAAATATGCTTCAGAATGAAGTAGCATTATTAGAGAGTATAATGCTTAGCTTTCTTGAGTATACACTGGCCTCTCCATCATAGTCCATAATTGACTTTTCTATAACCAGTATTTAGAGTTTGTATTAATTAATTTTTTAGATAGCATCTACGCATGCATGGTTAAAAACTAACACACGAGTACTATATCATCTTATGAGTTCCACGCTCATACGTCATAAAGCTGCGTTTTATTGAGAAATATGCTTGATCTTTGTTCAGAAAGCTGTATTAAAGGCTTCATAAGTTCAATGAAACAGAAATAGACAATATGGATATTGTTTCTTGGACCTACTGTGAGTGTCAAAAGTGAGTAAACAAATATGTGATTACTGCATAAAGATGAAAATTGGGTCAAAACAACAACAATACTCAAATCCCATTGATACACAAAAACATCTTTATTCAATGTGATCAATTATTCAAAAAATAAAGTACGGTAAAAACAAAAACAAATACTTTTTTAAATGAAAATTATAGCTACTTCATATATTACGAGTCAAAAGTGAGTAAACAGTATACATTCCTATCAACAAATGTACTTATTTATTGCTTGAAAAATTAAATTTAGTACTTTGTTGGTCATCCTTTAGATTTGATTACTTCCTTGAGTCTACGTGGCATAGACATTACCAGTTTATTGGTAACATCGGGGAAATTTTTGACCATTCTTCTGTTATAGCTTTTTTCAGGTCTTCCTTGTTGTTAATAGTACTCTGTCGAATTCTTCTATCCAAATGCTCCCATAAGTGTTCTATTGGGTTAAGGCCCGGTGATTGCGGGGGATGACCAATCTTTTTTGGGGTCCTATAAAGCAACCATTCCTTAACAAGACGTGAGGTATGCTTAGGATCATTGTCTTGCTGAAAGATCCAATTCTTAGCTAAACCTAATTTGTCTACGCTCGGTTGCAAGTTGTTCCTAAAAATATTTAGAAAATCTTCCTTCCTCATTGTACTATCAATGAAGACAAGATTACCGACCCCAGATGCTGCTACACACCCCCACACCATCACTGAATCTCCCCCATGCTTCACGACCGGCCTAATACTTTTTCAGTAAATTCTTCATTTAAAAATTCCGAAGCTAATAATAAATGAATAAAGCTGTTTTTGTGTATCAATGGAATTTGAGTATTGTTGTTGTTTTGACCCAACTTTCATCTTTATACAGTAATCAGATCTTTGTTTACTCACTTTTGACGCTCACAGTATGCTATACTTTTAAGAAAGGGTGGTTTCATACCATGCCTTTAAGACGCTTAGTTTCATTCTTGGTGGCGCAACATACTTTGTTTTCCCACTGGGACTTGATGCCTTCATACATCAGAGCTAGCAGCAGGAAAGATCGCGTCTATTGCAAATGTTTAATACAGCCAATGTTCTCCAAAGTCATTCGTAGCTATTCGCCGAACCTGGCTGAAGTACCGAAACTATACATGTGAATTAATAAATCATCTCTGTGTGCATTGTGCGCCAATTTGTTATTCTTTAGTCTTTTTATTCCAACCAACGAAACATCATTCTACAGACTGCCTATACGTCAAATCATTTAGATGAACTAAGTGCTGGGTTTAAAAAAGTTTTCTTTCCACAACACAAATCAACACACAAGTCAAGAGGAAAACACTGAACCATCACTCAGGCACGTAGGGATTTCGTCAATGTCATCTTGTCAAGTTCCATCACACAATCATCTCGCGAGAAGTTCACCCAAATGGTTTGACAAATGGGTTTCACTTGTTCTCCTTTCCCACAACCAGCATATCACTCTCAACCTGAAGCAGGCGCTCGTGATTTGTCCGCAATAAAATGGTACTTTAGACTGACACCAGGTGTTACATCCTCGGAAGAACACACTCCGACTGTCTGAATTGGGTTCTCTGCATTGAAGTTGCTGAGATGCCATTCAACGTAAGGACTGTTCACCAAACAAACAGAAAACCCGTCAGGATTACATTTGGATTTTCCATGATTTCAAGGATTGCGTTACAGAGACAAACATCACATTTCACTGCGAAATACAAAAATATCCTTCAATCTTTGTCTTTCTATGCATGAATACCAAATAAGGGAACCACCGATGCTGGCATGGAAGGAGCACGACAACCTACGCCAAGCCTGAAATAGCAAATCCACATAAGACGCCCGAGGAAACTCATTCAGAAAAAGGATATCGACGTGTTGCAAATGGTTTTATTTTCGTCTCTTGCATGCAAGACCACCACCGCCACGAACGTGAGTTGCAGAGGAAAGCGGTCGGGAAATTGAATAAATTCCGCAAGGACCTGGATTACTGTCATTACGAATGAGCATGTCTGGAGTGTTTCTCAGAAACGATGGTTGGCAGCAGAAGGAGAAATCAAATTGGACTAAAGGAATGTGAAATTTGAGCTTGAGTCAACTTTTAAATTCGGTGTGTTATGGCATTCATGAAATAATTGGCTTTACTACCCTTACGAGTATCAAATGACCATCAGATTTTTACAAAGATAGAAATACTTACACATCAAAGTGTGTGTTACACAGTGTTAAGTTGTAGCGCCATCAGGACCAGGTGAACTTCAACAAAATGTGATTCTCAAGACTTCCGGTAATACAGTGAGTATTCTCACTTTATTGACTAATGCTGTGTGGTTTTGGCATCATATTGGCTATGTTTATACTTTGCAATTGATGTCAACAATTATAACTTATACAATACTAAAAGAGTAATAACTGTCTATGAAAAATCTTCCCAAACTTCGCCGTTCGGTGTCGGCCAAAAAATGTAGGGCCCGAGAGAGAACAGTAGTTTATTAACAGGGTAGGCTCTGTTCCTCCTGTAGACTGTCGCGTCATCCAATATGTGAGTATATAAGTTAACACCACAAGACTTACAAATCGCATTCCACTAGCGGGTGCAATACCCTTACTTCCGCCACATGAACCCGAAGGTTCACACGCTCCCTCAATCCCGGAAAGCGGAACTTGTAGCACATGCACGCCATAAGCTTCATGCGCTCACCTCATGCTCTCAGAACCAGCAGAAGCTTGGATCAGCATTATTTGCAGGATCAGCTGAATCAACAACCTGTCGCGCTGCTGACAACTCTATGAATATTTGTAAAATAGATTTAAATTCAGTTCTGATTGGCACAATAAAGTGGGCGATTGCCCCAGAAGAAAGTATTTTGTTTTATTTCGTAGCCCGCAAACCTCTAATTTATATGTACATATACGAGTAATTGGACTTCGTGAAGAACGTGTGGATGGCTGTCAGTTCAATAACGCACAGTTTGCTTGATGACAAACCCATTCAACCAGAAGCGAGTCTAATTACTGAAGATAGTTTTTCCATAAACATCAACATCAATTACAATTTTCAGTTCTTGTGACAACTTGTTTTTTTCCGGATATTAAAAACAAAAAAACAAAATGGTGATGGTAGAAAAGCGCTAGTGGCGTGGTATATTTTTTTATGCGCAGATGCAAATTGCCTCAACGGACTTGAATAACTTTCAAACGTTGTTTAAGTTGTTAATGCCCTATAACAATTAATTTACTGTTAATTAAATTAAAACAGAATATGGCGTCACTTACCGTTTATATCGAAAAGGAGTGTGAGCGTTTCTATTGAAAACTTTTTTAAATGGAACGACGCAACACTCCACGATAGAAGAGGGCTTGTCCCTTCTTCAGTTAAATGCTCTATCACGAGTAGAAGGAACGTACGTTTATTTTCCGATTCCGAACTGCAAAACTAGAAAATTAGTACTCCTGGAATGTGTAAGTAATTTGAAAGAGGCGACACCGAAAAATATGAGTGGTATTCCGTTTTGGCATCCTGTGTGGAATTTAAGCTTGTAAGTGTTGCGGTTAGCCACTGCCCTGCAGATGTCGTATCAAGTTTATTTTTACTTATTAAATATTTCCTTATAGATAAATATCAAAACTATTTACACAACAATTCATTAGTGACACAGTTAATAATATTATAAGAAAATATTAGTGGCACTCTGTATTTAAGAATGAATATAAATAAAGTCGAGTGACACTTCAATTACCTAATAAACTAATAAAAAATGAAGAGTTGGGGAATACAATTCAACTAAAAATCAAACTATAGAGAATTAGTGTAAATTAATAAGCGGTAACAATTCAAGAAAGGGAAAAAACACAAATTTTTAACTAAGTGGATATAGAGCAAGCTAAACTAGAATATTATAAAGAAGAGATTCGAGACTTTCAATATCAATGGTGAAGAGCCACAACTTAACGCTTTTGATAAATATTCCAGATAATGTTAATGATCGTATAGCCTGCGGTAATACATTAAATAAACGATATGATAAAACAGAATAAAAATTTCGGTAAGCAGTGGTTCGGAAAGTTGGTACTGGAATGATATTTAAATGGTCAATACGAAAGTTGTAACGTGAAATTAGACGAGAAGTACGGTTACCGGACATTAAAAAGAATAATTTTAACAGGAAGAATTTTTAATAAACAGAATAATGGATAACTCGGATACCTATAAGTTTTACGACATATCTTTTGTATGACATACTTTTGTATAATCATCAGCGGTTGAATTCTATTCCGATACACACCTCCCCAACAGGCAATACCATATTGTAACTTAGATTGAAAGATGCCATAATAAAATGTCTTTAAAAGTTTGGTGGAACAAACTTTACTCAGATAATAAAAATGGCGAAGGGAACGACGGAAGTAAGTTTTCAACATTTTGAAACTGAGTTTAGAGTCAATTATTGTACCAAAATATTCAAATTCAGAAACACTCTCAATTAAAAAAAACATTAAGCACTACAGACTTGATTATGACAAAAATGGAGAGATTTAGCTTGTATTTGTTACAGTCAGGGGAACGGAAATAAAAATTAGCATCAGACAGATATGAGGAAGATAGACTGAAGAACATTATTTTAGTTTTACAGCTTATTATTAAATTGTGTTCGAAAAACCATAGTCGCAGTAGATAATGGTCCCAATTTATGTCACATACCAAGTCTAAAGGATTATTCAGGCCATATGTAAAGCCAATGTCATCCTCAAAAGCACTCGGTGCACCCTTAAAAGGTAGAGCAAAAAGAGAATTGATACAAATCAGGAATAAAATTGGCCCTAGCACCAAACCTTGAGGGACACCTAGGTAATAGTATCCAATTTCACTTCTTATATCATCTAACTTAACTCTTTGGGATCTGTTTATGAGATAGGAAGTTAACCATTCTAGAATAAAGCCACGAAATCCAGCTTTTTCTAGTTTTCTCAAAAGAATATTGTGGTTTACCATGTCAAATGCTTTAGTTAGGTCTATAAATAATACAGGAGTACATATTTTACAATCAATGTGTGACATGAGTTGAGTGCAAAACTTCAACAGAGCATCTTCTGTCGATTTACCTTTTAAAAAACCATACTGTACCTTATTAAAGAAAGGTAAAGGTAATGACTCGGAATATACATACTACTAGCACTGATATTAAAATAGCATTTAAAAGTAGTTGACTTTTGTGCTTGGAAAGATCCGATCATAGAATAGGCGAAATGAAACGTCGACAGACCGGGCCACTGATTAAAGTTTGATGATTGAGTGAAGGAATTTTTTTTTCGTCGAAAGTACTAGTGCGAGTGAGTAAGTCAGTTTGCTCCAAAAACGACAAGCGTACAGTGATTTGTATTTCTAGAACTTTTCTAGGATATATGGAAATCTAGGGTATGGTAGACTTTCCTGGTCTGAGAGCACACATAAGAAAACCAGAGCACCAAACGGCCCATAGGACGATATATGCTAAATAATCTGATTTCTTAATAGTTTGCGCAGTTATAAATCTGTTTTCACTTGTAGACTCCTAATACTGCGTTTTTGATACGCTGAACACCCTTAAAAGTGTTTTTCATTTTATTAAAGACAGACGTAGTTTATTTCGTACTTTTTCTTTACTATCATCGACGATCATTTGTAAGGACGTCTGCATACGTACAAGAAGGATGATGTTCATTGTATCGAGCACCTTCTTTTTTGTGTTGTATTCGTATTTAATACTGGATCTGAACCAGTTTAGTTTCACACAGTTGGTAAAAAGACCTGGGCCTCAACCAACATGCTTCTCCAGCCAGCACGATCTTTCGCAAACTTCCTCCAGTTGCGCACTCCAAGTTGGTTGAGATCCTTCTCCACTTGCGTGCGCCACCTTAGTCTAGGTCGTCCTCTGTTGTCCCAATGGCTCGGATCGAAAGACTTTTCGGGCCGGAGCAGTGGTGTCCATATGGCTCTACATGGCCTATCCACATGGCTTGACCAGGCGCATGTCGCTGTACACCCCATATAGTTCGTCGTTAAATATTCTTCTCTAGATGCCATGAACGCAAACAGTACCAAAAATCACACGCAAAACTTTTTTCTCGAAAAGACTAAGGGTTTCATCATCCGCTTTTAGTAACGGAAGTAAGCGAGCTTAGTCCTTCGAGAGAGGGCTTTATTACTCAATTGCGTCTTGAGCTCAAAGATTTGATTTCAGTACTGGTGTTGTTGTGACGAATAGTACGCCAAATGCAAATCTAATTCAAATATAAGAAAGTAATGTATTTTTTAATTTTTCTTTACTCTGTGATCAAACATCACATAAAAAGGTCATTAAAATTAATGAACCAGTTGTTCTTTGTAAAATTTGATCCCTTCCTTTCCACCCAATCAAAGAATGCACAAAGATATCAAATCATCAGTTTTCACTTAAGAATAAAATTGCCAATCAGTTCATAATATATTGGAAATTATTTTTCTAACTGCTTAAACTCTAATGAAATATATTCTCAGATTTCCAATTAATTCGCAGTTTTTGGTCAATATATATTCAGCTGTTGCTGATATCATGCAACAAGAGTCATCTTTTATTAATAACGTACATAATTATCTATCCTCCCACCACGGATAGTATTTGTCTCTGTTTTTTCTTCACTTCGTTTGCTGCTTCTTTCTCATCGAGAACCAGATGTTGGGCCCATGTGCCGCTTGTTCATTCGTTTTTTCCGAAGTAAAACCTTCACTACCATTCACCCATCCCCACCTTCAGCGGCTCGTCTCAAACTGAATGTCAAACTTTGTTAAATTTTGCACTTAGAGTTCTAAGGCCTTACCCAGCGTAGACCTCACCAGAAACCGGGGCAACGATGGCGGATACACGTTCACAGAGAATGTTTTTTTTTTACAACTGTCAGAAAATTTCAGAATTATGCTCTCTAGGGAGAAAATTGTTTTTCCTGGTTAATTAAATCGTACTTAGTCCTGACTTGGACCAATGTGTACAATACTGCCGGGCCAGGAAAATAAGAAGGAAAAACGTATTCGTTAATTTTGCTCATGAATCCTTGAGCAGAAAACTTCGTCGGGAGCGCCTATGGAGCAATTTTTTCCGCTTGTTTGTGCAAATCAACTTAAGTCTCCTACACTTTGCTTTCTGTAGCTGTTTGTAAGTCGTTTAACTTTGTTCCGGCGTTCTTTTCAAAATTCATGGATGTTACATCCTGTGATATAAAGTGAGGGTGACGAGGACGACAATGACGGCTGCATAATGCGTTTAAAGCATGAGGAACAGTCCACGACTCATAAACACGATAAAAAAAGCGGAAAATGCCATGGAAATTATGCAGGGGACGTTCTTTGCGTCCCGAGGGATCCCTCCTCATTCTTTCTCTCTCGTTTCCGTACAACAACGTGCACGGAGGAGGCTGGGGTTATGGAAATGAGCTCCAGGTGAAGAGTGGTGAATAATGAGTTTTATGTGAGCTAAATTAGATCTAAGTCGTTCAACAGTCTGCGAGAACTGTTTTCTTTGCGCCGCAAACTTTATAGACAGGTATGTGATTTATTACTTTTGAAATAAGTTATGGTTAACTAAGGGCAGTGTTTTCAGAATAAGGATTTGAGGAAAGACTTATTAATTATTTCTTTTCATGTTCGCATAAATGTAAAAGAAATTTTGGCAAAATTTTGAAATAGTTTATCGCATATCATTGCCCCCAATCAAACATAATATATTGAACTGACTTCTATTCACGAAGTTTATCACTATACTGTCACAGTATGTACCGCTGAATTAGCATACACAGTAAAAGCTATTTCCTTGCGCGTTATTAATAAGCTGAAGAGAACAAGGTACTCTCTGAATTAATTGCTTATTTCCTCTTCGATCCTAGTTAAAGGGCAATACACGTGCACACACTGCCTTTTCGCCTTGAGCTGTAAATGTTCCAACTTCAATTCCAGTTTACAATCTAAAGTCATTGTCGACAAATGATGCGTGCGAGCCTTTACTTAATTAAGTCTCAACTCCTCTGCTCAGAGGGCGCACAACAATCATTCGGTGTGCTCCAATTCCCACTGAAATGAGCTCCAATTATATATCCCAAACCGGAAATTAGTTCGTAGTCCTCTGTAAAAGATAAACTGAGTCCACAGTCGATTGCCTCCAACAGCATTTTCAAATTCCCGTCCGACATTCAGGCGGCGAAGAACATGACTACACCCAACCGTCTCTAACATCCCAGCCCAGCACTGTTAGATAAATATGCATAATTGCAAAACTTTGTCTTACTGTTTGGCTCAGCATTCATCTGAGTGAAAGGCATTCACAGCCCCGAGGAACTGCACACAACGACGCGTGCAGGACTAATTCAAAACTTTTTAAATGCACATTCTGTTCCACGGAGGCAGGATGGCAGTGAATCTTTTCACTCTAATCGCCTGCGACCGTGTGGTGAAAAATAAACAGTCAAACTGTGAAAGTTGGGGGACAAAAGCATATCCGTAACATGTCCTGATGGCATCCTGGAAATCGAAAACTGTCGGTATGCGGTCGCAAGAATATCACTATAGAATGAAGTCACGCCCCGTCGCACAGGCCATTACGGGCGTTTTGTCACTGTTTAGTTTGCTTTTCCTCCTCCTATCGAGAGAGTCACAACCTTTCGTGGGATCGATTTTCCACACTTGGCCTTGGCTGTCTGCGGATGTAGGATTTGCACAAACAAAGAGCAACATTTAGTTAACCTGAAAAGACAACATCCCCACGGACATTGTGTATAGAGTATCGCCTATGGCTTCATATAAAATTAGAAAATTCAACAGTCCTAGCTTAGATTTACTTATTTTAGCATGTTTTAGAAGTCAAGTCGATAGGCCGACAGTTTTTTGACACACGAAATCGAAGGTCAAATGGCAACCGCTTTTCCGCAACCAAGGTGACTTAACTGTGGCTGTCGTGTGTTACCCCGCTAACCGCAACCAAAATTGTGGGCCAGTGGGTCTGCGGTGACAGGAACACACATTTCTGACCAGGTCTGTGCCCCTTAATGGCTCGTGTGGGACGTGGGTTGGATGATGTTGACAAGCGGTTATGGGTTTTTTTTTATCGCAAATTAATGTGGGAAAAGGGTCATACGGTTGCAAGTCCGACTGGAGCGGTCCCTCGTTTTATTGGGACAAATAAGAACGATGCTAATTTTTAATTCATTGCAAGCAGGACGGGTGGGTCAATGGAGGAAGTTGTTTGATTTATTTCAATTACTCTTCAGACAGGTTCACTAATCTTGATTCTTGGGGATATGTGTGTTTTATTAAGCACTGCTGGTACTTTAAATACTTTTTTAAAATTTTGGGTTTTGAAAATATTAGAAACGTGCGGGTTCGAGCTGCATTTTTTTAACTTTGGTAGTGACTTCTTTACTAGAATTACCAATGTTCATGGTAATGAAGTTCTTTCCCTTTAACACTCGAAAACTCCCAATAGATTTGTGCCTTAGTTATAAATATGAATATTAACATCTAAAGGCTGTCATATAGAGACTTCTAGTGTGAAGTGTAGTCCAATGTAAGGGAATAGCGTAGTGATGGGATTTACTCCTTGATTTGAACTTGAATCATGTAATAAAAAATTTGAAACTAACCTTGGGTTGTTGATGTTTTTGTCGTACTCTTTTAATTTCTTTCGAAATATTTCAGGAAGCCGTCTGAGCCTAATTTAAACCAAATGGTTTTTTAGTTTATATCCGTGCATAAGTACACGATTCAAACAAAACTTTAAAGATGGCCCTGTTATGCTATAAAAACACAATAGTGTTCTATCGATTGAAACAATCTATCAATTACTAGCTAAAACTAAGTCAAAAAAAGAATTGTTTCCGAAAATACAGGCATATGTTGGTTGACTATTTGTTTCAATAGATATTAAGGTTTAGATATTTCTTTAAAAAGGGGGCAATTGTATTAATGCTACCAAAGAAGCTTTTGATTTCGATGTAATGGTTTTTTCAATTGCATGAAAAAAAAATTAAAACATCAGCAAACTAAAATTAAAGTAAGCCATTGGAATAGCATCAAGGACTTTCATTTCGCAGACATATTTGCCGCACCATCGTATAAACTGTCCATAAGTTTGTCCTCACAGAAGAATATATCTGCATTCAGAGACGAAGAAAATCGATTTATTCTTTTCCAGGAATCGTTTATTGAACAGACGGGTGTCTATAGCAGTGAACAAAATAGGAAAGAAGAGGAAACACAATGACTTATTTGTGTTATTTTGTTGCTGGTAAGGATTTGTGTTTGTTTATGAGTGAGTTGAAATGCATATTTAACTTTATCCTCTTTGAACTTATGTTTAGCTAGCTTCCTTTCTTCCTTCAACTGCAATTTCTTCCTTCAATTGCCAACACCATTCGCATACCTCATAAGGTAGACTGAAGTTTAGGAGATTGTATTGCAAATTAAAAAAAGTCCAATGACATATCCTTGATAAAACAAATCAGAAGTCCTTAAGCTAGACCATTTGTTGGATAGTCACACTTCTCCTCTTGTTGGTTTCCATTGAACCCCATTAATCAATGCCACATTGGATTGGTAAATTTCCAAGATTTCCCGCTAAATAAGAAAAATAATAATAATAATTGGATGGGGCGACAGTCCACAGTGGGACCAGGGCCTAGCTTGCTCATTTGCTACCGGCTACTGCTGTCTCACAAGTAGAAGGAATCTACCGTTTTTTGGATGGCGCGACAGTCCACAGTGGAACCAGAGCCTAGTTTGCTCATTTACTACTTGTGTTGTGCTCTCTACTGCTGTTTCACGTGTAGAAGCAATCTACAGTTTTTTGTCGACTTCGAACGGCAAAGCTTGAGAAGCTTTTCCTTAGACAGTTATCTGTGAGTGTTGTGAGAAGCAGAAAAGAGGTGGTTCCGTGAAAAATTCGAAGTGTTCAGCGGGGAATCAAACCTGAACTTTCGGCATGTGAGTGTTGCACTCTACTCTACTACGCAACAATGATCACATTAAAAAAAAACAGAAATTTGGAACACACCCAATGATGGCGGTCAAGAATTTATAAAGCTCTTATATCTTATATAAAGCGAGTATCATTTGTATATTAAAATATTATCACAATCGTAAAATTAGTCCACTTCGGTCTTCGTAATGATAATCTACTTTATAATTTCCCTAAGATGCGTCTCAACCTTCATTAGGAAATCCCCATGAGCACTAATGATTAGGTTCACTCCTTCTTGTCGTTTTTGAAAGCACTTAGTTCGCACCCGACTCGAGCAACTTGCTACCACTAATGACAATATATGAGCTCGTTTTCTTCCCGCGACTTGGTATACCTGGTCTCCACTTGATACCATTAAGTTCCTCCTCCTCAACCCATCGTTCTCTCGCACTAGCACGCAGATAGCAGTAACCAGCCACCAATTGTCGTCACCCAGTCATGCCGCCTTAAGCATCCCTTAATGGGATCAGATAAATTTGAACACATTTCCTGCAAATGGAGCTGCGGTCCCACATCTGTAGCACATGGCTCGTGAAACTAAATTAAATCTCTCACGATGTTCTGTGTCGTTATTTCCACTTTGGTGGCACTTTTTTCATTAAGCACGTGTCCCGCAGAGGCCTCGCTTTCCTTCAACCCCCGCCCATCTACCACCCACTAGCCAGTCGTCCTCGTCTGTGATGTCACTTGGATTAAAGTCATAAGTTTTAATTATAAGAGCCTTGGCAGACATCTTTTGTTTGCGTGGAGAGCGTAAACGCTGGTAAAGATATCAAGCTGTGACATATTTAGTGTTAGCCAAGGCTGCGTTTCATTGTGGTGGCGCAAAGTTCTCAAGCACTAACGTAGTTTACTCATTTGTCGTGAAAACTATTCAAATGGAGAATGGGCGACGAATGCCTGGAGAAATTCACTTTGCTTTGATTGTGTGCAGAGAAGACCGAACAGGGTCAAGTGCAGGACTGCAGAACTACTCAAGTAAAGGAAGCGGCTGTGTGTGCAGGATGCATTTAGAGAACACAACGTAAGTGTTTGTGCTTCCATGCGTTGTGCGGGGTAAAGTCATGGATAAGGCTAAGTGCCATTGTTTTCATTTTTTTATTTCCTCGAGCAGATTTCTCCGCCGATGTCCCAGAAATTCAATGTTGGCGGAATAATAGGAAACAAAATGTTTGATTCAACTGCAGTTGATACCAAAGATATCTTGATGAGGTTCTTACCTGTTGGATATGATTTTGGAGTTTGAGTTTAGTGGCACCTACAAGCATTGCATGGTAGTTTTTCTGTTGGAAAATCTTAAAGAATAGTAATATCCAAGTCGAATTCTGTTTCTTTATTCACTTTTCTATTTGCGAGCTAGGTGGCTAATGGAAAGTGAACATTCCAAAGCCAGAGGCAGAAGTTGTGTTCTGGGAATATAACGAAAGGTTGAAAGATTCGAATTTTCAGTTCTAATGAAGTGAATAACCAATGCATTTCTACAATCTATATGTGTATGTATATCAAAACCTAATACCGATTTGCTTACTGAGCAAGGAATAAACAAATTGAGTTGTGTGTTTGTCGAACTAAGGCAAATTTGTTTTGCATCACTGCACCTAGAACAATTCAATTATTTAAGGCAATGAAATTTACATAAGTTTAATTTATACTTTATTTGCTACACGTCCGTATTCTTCGAGGTCTTTACATGGACTGCTTATTATTAATTTATCCTACTCTGACCTAACCGGCAATCCTCTCTTTGTGATATACTCGTATGTATGTGTGTCCTAGTCTCTCTTTGTGCTCATTTCTTTCATTTGATATTATTCTACAGCAATTATGAACATTTTTCGAAGTTGGAGTAAGTAAGCGGTTCCATCAAGGATCTGCAAAGATACAAAGATAATCTCCGTGTTGTTCATCTAGCTCCAAGGAAAATTTTTGCTCAACCTTCCCAACTTTGGCGCGATGTAAAATAGCCTTACATCGCGCCAACTGCACATAGTTCATTTTTTTTTTTATTAAAACGGCTTCATTAGTGTGATTTGAAAAATTGTACAACGTCTTAGAAGTGTTGTACAGTACATTAAAAAAAAAAACAGTGATGATCATCTCATTAATAGAAATTTAATGAGAAAATGTGATTTTATATAACGTTTTCCAGTAAAATGTAGCTTACGTTTCAAGTTCCTGCTTAAGATAAATTATGTGCAGCATTACCAGACGCAATTCATACAGTGGATTGTTTTTAAAGATTAGATTGTTAGGTGTGGCAACATGAACCGACCTAGTACGACGTAGACTCGCTGAATAGACCCAAATCATGATTGGCGTTGATCTCAACTTCCGTAAATAAATTTTGTTAAGAGGTGGACCTCACTTTTGGTTGATTATCAACTATTGTAATAGTCTTCAATCGTTGAATCTAAAAACTGTTGTGATAATAAGTCCCATCTTTTTTAAAAACAATAGTGACCGCTATGGAGGACACAACGACAAACTAATTGAATTGGGCCGAAACACGCCCCAAATGTTGAAAAAGAAAAATTTGACATCCGGATTTGGTCATCCTTACCAAAAACTCCTTCAAATCTCTTTTTATGTTACTTTCACTTGATTGATTTTCAAGACTGTTTCTTCAGAGGCGTTAACAGGAACGTGAGGTGTTGTTCTCTCAACAAGCATAGACATACAAAATTGATAAAGTACCGCATGTGCATTTTTCAGTTTCTTAACAAAATGTTATGGTCAGTCATATGGAAAGCTTTGGTTATACATATATAACGGATCTGTAAACAGTTTCTGAACAGAACTCTACAAGTGCAGTTTTCGGTGAAAGAATGAAAAAAAAAATTGATTTTACCGAAAATTTTAATTGTCTGATTTCCAAAACATTTACAAAAACTTATTGCTTAGTAAAGTCAAGTTATCGAAAACAATTGCCATTTTTCCTTTGAGAAACTTCAGCTAATACGTTCACAGTGTAACATGAAATATTTTTAAGGAAAACAGTCGATTATCGTCGACGCCACATAAATCTCTAAAGGGGTTAGGAGGTTGAAGGCAAGTGCACAAAGTGAGCATCACTTTTCAGTACTTCTGAAATGTTTGCGAATTCGAGTTTTTCAATAATTTCATCTCTTATTAGTAATATAATAGCTTTTGGAATGGACACTTTTAGTGCTTGGGATATACACACATCGATAATCAGCGTTCACATCACAATCATCACATCCTCTCCATAGTCGATTTCAGAATTCCGTCTGGGAATGGTTGCCTAAGCGACATAATAATAATAAATAACTGGAAAATTGTAAAATTGAAAAAACGATAAAAATCACCATTTATTGAAAAAAAGAAATTATAAACGAAAGAAATCAATTGTGGATTTGAAAATGGATGAAGAGCTGCTTCCGAGCGACAACTCGGATAATTGTAGCAAAGGAAGAAAATCAAAAAGAAAAAGAAAAACATTAAAATGAAAGCAGAGTTCAGAAAAAGTGGCTGGCATCAATACCAAACAATGCCCCCCCCCCCAACAAAAGAAGAAAATTAAGCCACTTACAGCGGCAGAGGCAACCTGTATGTGGAATTAGCTTCATCTGAAGTAGCGGACCTGGCTTATGATGAAAAAGAGTTGGTCGAAAAAATCGGCCTTCATCAAAGCTCTTCGACACAAATTAGAACAGCGAAAGAAGGTTGCATCCAAGGAAAAAAGAAAAAGAAAGATCCCGGAAAAGGACAAAGTGCCACAACATCAAAAGGAACATCAACAGGAAGTTGAACAACAGCAACAGCAGCAGAAACCAACCGGCATCTGGAGTGGAGTTCTACATCTTCACACCAAAAAATCAAAAACCACAGACGATTCTGCTCAAAGGCTTAGATGTCTCGGCTGAACCATAGACCATTTTATGCACATTGAAAGAAATGAAAATTAAGGACATGGGTGTTGTTTCTGTAAAGCGCTTTTCCACTGTCCGTTCTAGAATGCCACCTGAGTGTCTGCTTCCCCTCTTTCTAATCCAGGTCTCACCTGAGAGCAAACTGGAGAGTCTAAGGAAAATCAAAATTCTTAACTCGCAGGTGATCTCTTGGGAGAGGCTAAGGAAGACAAGCCAGATGCTTCTATGCGCAAGATGCCAAACTTTTGGCCATGCACCAGGATACTGCATTAGGCAGCCTCGCTGCAGCAAATGCTGGGAAAAGTAATCCCTCCTTAAATGTGTGCATTGTTTGCAATGGTTATGCAAATGAAAAAAATGATATGCTTAAAAAAGCAAAAGTGGTGGGGTCAAGGCCTCTGCCAAAGACTCCAACCACCCCTGTTACGCCGGTGGTTTTCTACGCCCAGATGGCGTCTGGTAGGCGAACTGTTTTCTACGATGGCCTCAATGAAGTTCCAAATGGAGCAGTTCCAGAGAGATCTTCTTTGCATGGACCAAGTCCTTTTGTCGAGACCCGCTGGGTCAGGTGCATATCCATTTTATTAAATACGCCAGCAGCTGGAGACCTTTCGATCTTGGCGGTTAATACAAGTTCACTCTTCTGGATCGAGAGAAGTTTGACTTTGCTAAACCTGTTGGAGTCCCATAAGCCTGACGTGCTGATGGTTAGCGAAACTAAGCTAAACTGGAAACACACACTTAGGTACAAAGACTATACAATTATCCGAAGAGACCGCCCCCTCGCCACGCAAGCGAGTGGGGTCGCTCTCTTCATTAGAATAGGCATTCGCCATAAGATTCTGTATTGCGGTGAGGTGGGAAATTTCGGGGTACTGGAAGCGTGTATTGCGTGCATTTCTCTCCAAGATGGGAAGAAATTGTACGTAGTGGCGGTCTATGCACCAGATGCACCTTGGTCCACAAACTCCATTTCGAAGCTCGAAACTCTCTAACTAAATAACTACTTTGTTGTCGCCGACGATTTGAATGCAAAGCATGAGGAATGGAGTAATTCTGTTTCAAATCCCAGAAGAAATTCAGTGGTTGATGCAGCACTCTATTGAGTTCAAGCTGAATTTGTTTAAAACCGATAGACCGTCCTTTCCCAGAAGTAGGTCTCATCTAGATGTAATGCTTATTGACAAACGACTTACGTTGCAGAACGTATACAGACAGGTTCGGAACTCCTTAACAACGGTGGAGTAAGAAAGTGATCACAGTGGGCTTGCCGCACTTGGCCTCAACTTGGAGGCTGTTCGACTTGACAGAACCACCGACAACGCAGAAATACTCATTTCAGTTGGCATCGATCCGGATAAGGCCGTTCTTCGTTGTTGAGGATGCTTAACCATTACCGCCTTCGAAATGAAATACAGCAAAGGCGTTCTGAGAATCATGGTTTCACCAGGTTCAATGATGAAAACAAGGCAATTAATGCTGTCGCTCAAACTGGCTCTAATGCCATACTTATTTCGAAGGTGGATTTCAAGGATATCTTCAACAGTCTGAAGAACAAAAAGTCCACCGGAATAGACGGAATACCGAATATTGTGTTGCACCATCTCTCCGAAGAGGCGGTAGAGATATACACAATCCTGTTCAACAATGCTTTGAGTAATGCACATTTTCTAGAGCATTTGAAGATAGTGCAACCTATTCCCAAAGGGACAAAGATTCCTCGCTTCCGGTCGATAAGTCTACTCCTTTGCATAAGCAATGTTTTCGAGAAGATTGCCAATAGAGCCCTGATACAGTGGAGTGAGGACAAAAAATAATACCGAATAACCAATTTGGATTTAGGGCGGGGCATGATACTGTAAATGCTGTGTCAAAATTGCTTTTGGACATTTAATGGAACAAGGCTAAAATCCAGTGCACCGGGGCCTGTCTTGTGGACTTGGAGGAACTCGACACCGTCTGGTTAGAAGGCCTCTTTCTTAATTTAGTGAGACTAGGTATGAGCAAAGCACTGATGTACACGATCTGTAACATGACAACTGATAGAAAATTTGTTCTCAAAAGTGGCAACAAATTCTCTACCCATGTTTTCAAAATAAATAATGGGCTCGAACAGGGTGCGGTGAACTCACCAATTCTATTCACTATCTTCACCAGTGACCTGATTGGCTCCATACAGCTCTGATAGCATTCGCTGACGATTTGCTCATATACAGCACAGCGCAGGAGATTAAGGTCATTAGCACTCTCTTGCAACGTGACTTCGAAACGATCCAGCGATTTTGTGACGACTGGAAGTTGAAAATCAACTACCAGAAGTGCGAAACCATCTCTTCAGGGCTCCGTTGTGCAAAGCCTCAAGAGATACGAATAAAAACTGGCGTAAGTTCAGCATCTTGGACCCATAGAAACAACCATTAGCTGTAAAGACTGTAGTACGATATCTTGGCATTTTGTTAGACCAGTTTCTGTATGGAAACATTCATTCAGCTTCGGCTCTAAAGAAAGCCAAGAAAGCGTTTGCTATAGTTAGTAGGTTGTTTTACAGCAGCCAACTTAACTCCAAAGTAAAAGTGAATTTCTACACGGCCCTGGTCTGGTCAGTCATTGTGTATGGCTGTCCAGAGTGGTTCAACGTGAGTCCTTTCCAGATGGAAAAGATAAGGATGTTCGAGAGGCAATGTCTTCGCGCTTGTCTCAAGAAATACAGAACACCCGAATCTGGGTACAAGAAATTCTATCGCAATGAGGTTTTGTACAACGAAGCCAAAGTAAATAGGGTGGATAATTTCATTATAAAGCTAATTCGAAGACACGTTGCACGAGCTATGACTTCTCACAACGAACTTATATTCGGAGCCTACTACCCCAACGATGCATATCATGAGAATGCGCGCCGAAGTGGATTCATTCCATCGAAAGCATTTTTAATTATTAATTAATCCAAAATGCGGAGAGATGTCCACTTTTGTATCATGTGACAAGGAGGATAGTTGAAAAGAGGCTGCTTTATAATACCGATATAGCAACCGTAAGGTCAAATGATCTCTGATTCAGCCAGTCATTACCTTTCCTTTAGAACAGACAGTGATAGGGATCGGAAATTCTATTGGTGGCTACAACACCATCAAGTGCCCCCGTTGTCGTAATCTGACATTGTTGGTCCCCTACGGCCACTTGACATGTAGAATAAGTTAGAATAAAATACAGAAATAATGAAACACACTCATACACACACACATACACAAACACACACACATATAGTTTTAAAAGTAGATTTAGGAAGTTAGTTTAATTAGAATTGTGTGTAGATTAAGAGTTATCTTTTATAGATAATAGATTAAATTACTAAGTTTTTTAGAACATTTTTCTTAGTATTAAATATTAAATCCATAGTTTTAATTAGTAGACTAAAATAGAAACAACAAGACGCTAAAAGGCAATCTTGTTATATAATTAGATTAACTTAGAGCGCCCACATAGAGCCATTAAGAAAGTTCTCATTGCAACATACTTTGTAACTAGTTTAAGTATTTTTATTCTAGATATCAGAAATCAGAAAAAGAGACAACAATAAAAAAATACATTTAAAAATTAAAATTAAACATCCTTTCCACCAAAGCATGTACAGAGCCTTTGCAAGACTTGAGAACATACCGAACTTAAAACTTGCTCCAGAAGAATAAATCAAATTTTACTTTACTTTATCCGATATCGGAGTCGAGCTTCATTTTGGATAAATGGTTTGAATTTTAGACTTAACGGTCAAATAATAATAATAATTGTTGGCGCTGCAGTCCAAAGGGGGACCAGGGCCTAGCTTGCTCATCAACTACTCGTGTTGTGCTCGCTACTGTTCTCTCACGAGAAGAAGGGACCTACAGTTTTTTGCCGAATCCGTACGGCGAGATTTGACAAGCTTTCTTAGACAGTTATTACTCTTTGAGTGTTGTCAGCAGCTCGAAAGAGGTGGTGCCGTGAAAAATTCGAAAAATTGGTGTTGAGCTGGGAATCGAACCTACACCCTTCGGCGTGTGAGCGTCGCACTCTACCCACTACGCCACGGCGACCACACGGTCAAATACAATAACAGAAAATGTTGGTAGAGGGATATGCACATACGCAGATACAGTGTCAAGCATAAGTCATGGTACTCAAAGTGCTCTTATTAAAAGCTTTGAAAGAAAAGACAACTGAAGGACTTAATTTTCATGCCTCAAGTTATTTATTATGAGAAAAATATATTCTTTGTTTTACCAATAGAGAAAATTACATTCCATTCCATTCCAAATTCCATTTTGAAGCAAAAAATAATAAAACCTTGAAATCAGTGAAAAAAGTAGTACTTAGATTTGTGACGGTCGTGTTGACTTTGTTTTTGAATAATTATTAAAGTTATGAGGAAATTAATAAATTAGTTGGACAACCCAAACTTGTATAAAAATAAATCAAATTAATTTTGGGACAACATAATATTCTCCGACTAGTCCAAATTCAAAATTTTTGGCTCAGATAGGCGCATCAGAGTGTGGAGAAAACATGGCGAAGCCTTCAATCCTAAAAACACAATTAAAACTGTGAAACACGGTGACGGTGTCATAATGGTATGGGGGCGTATGTCATCCAGTGGTGTCGGGAATTTGAAAATCATTGAAGGGATTTTGAATAAGGATGTCTATTTAACCATTTAAAAAAAACTTAAAACAAAGTGCAGAAAATCTTGGGATCGTTGAAACATTTCACTTTCAACAGAATAACGATCCAAAACATACGGATACATATGTTAAGTTGTGGATCGCCTATAACATGCCCCTCATGCTAGTTACACCTCCCCTCCCCAAGTCCAGATCTTAACTCAATCGAACATTTATGGGATGACTTAGAGAAACGACTCCGAAAACACAATATAACGGGCAAAACTTACCTTAAAGAGCTCCTGATATCAGAATGGGAATTAATAGGGCCAGATGTCACGCGAATCATCTTAATATCATATATATAACCATGACTTTTACTCGACATTGTATATTGTTCCAAATTGACTTTGCGGGAAACTTTTGTCGCGTTCTCTTATTTCATGGTTGTATTGCTATATACATGTATAAGTTATATATTTCATGAAACTTTTGCTGTACCCGTCGAACATCGTTTTGGATCCGGAGCGAGGGTCTTACGTGTTTCTTTCAGCTTTCGTGGGCTCTACTCATTATTTCCGCTGTTCTGTTGCTATTTTATTCAAAATCCATATTCGAGTATATTTGTCGCGCTTACTTGTGCCCGATGCAGTTGTTACTTATGAAAAACTCTAATCCTATTTCTGTATTTAATTCAATTACATGTGCAATTGTCTGAAGAACTCTTTGTTGTTTCCCTATGCTCCAAAAACCCTTCTCAATTTTTGCAAATCTTAGCAATTAACGCGCCGTCATTCAATTCAAACACAACTCTTTTCTTAATTTCCTTACGCACGTCTTACTTTGTCCACCTACTCAAAATTTTGTCCAAGCAAATGTAGACCTTTTGATTTTAACAAGACGGCTAAGAGAAGAAGCATGGACTCCTTTCACTGCTCTGCTTGCACGTGCTGTTTACTTATCTCTCACTTAAGTCGCACTTTCTCGGCCATCTTTGAAGAATCAAATTAATTTCATAAGTAATCCCGAAGGACATTGCATTCGACGATGCTGGTGTTCATTAATCAACTTGACAACTTCAAGAGACTTTCCTTCCCTTCATATCGCTCTTGAAGCCGTTCATTATTGGTATCTACCTCCTGATCCCATTAATCACTAACTGACACAGTGTCCTTTTGTTGTTTGCTCCTCCGCTGAACATTAAACACTCTCAAGAACTTTCTACCAAGAAGGAAACGAAACATGCAAATGAGATGGTTGCAAATGAATCAGAGAGAGAAGATGAGGGAGAAGGATCAACACCGAGGTCACGACGACACTAAGTCAAGAAAATTAATATCCCGCTAGAAGACAAGCAATTCCTCAGCTCATACACCACTGCCACCGGCATGCACACATTCGCTCTAGTTGCGTGTTTGTCGATCGATCAACTCGAACTAATAAACCTGCCACTCCACAGCTAATTTGCCAGTCGCTTCCCAGATTCGGCGGCACTGACTCTCTCTGGAAGCGTTGTTTCAAGGACTTAAAGAAAACGTATGACGGTGTGATAAATGCTCTGCCTTGGCTCGTTTGCATAAGCAAGGCACCGTAATCTCCCATCGTCTGTACACGCAGGGAACCGGCCTCAATTCCGTCGAAGGATATTGCACCGCAAATTGGCTTAATTAATTCAATTTAAACTGGACGCCAAGTGAGCTAGAGGAAATGAAGTAAAAATGTTCCATAGTCTTGGGAGGAACACTGTGCGTTACAAGTTATGAAACTGCTACAGTAGCCACAACTTTAAGGATATTGTGACGTTTTTTCCGGCGCCATCATTTGGCTGTCATATGAGCTTTTCGATGTTTGAAAAAAAAAAACTATGACTTCACATACCAACTATAAATGTCCCAATACGAGAGAGTCAACGAAGGGCGCAGACTGAAGAAAAGTTTGGGAAGTTATTAGAAGTGGATCCGCAAATGGTGATCAACTTTAATTACCGGAAGAAGGATTAACCGGTGGGATGGCTCTGCTATGAGAACAGGACTGTTTTTGACGCCGAATAGAAAAGAAAAATTCTTTTGTCGAAAAAAAAAAATCACGAACCACTGTCTTTTCGTAAGTGTACTCAAGGTTTCGTTATGTTATTCATCATGTTTCTTAAAAAAAAATGTAATCGCCAGGCAAAAATGTGGGTCGTTTAAGAAGGTAATAAGTGACACGGGAAACTTCTAGACTTCCAGAAAACATTTTTAAGCAGGTTAAAGAAGGTAGAAGAAGTTAAAACTTAAATGCAATGATATAATTCTCCTTCTCGTGGCAAGGGGGTGGTCTACAGCCCGCACAATCTTAAGCGACGCAAAGTTGGCTGACGCCCTTTTAACATGTACGCCCCTATTGATTACTTGGGTTGAACCGTTGGTAATGCGGCTTAGGCATTAGATATGTATGTACCTGCTTGGGCACGTGTTGCTGTTTAGCCCGCATTGAACCCACTTTAAGAACTACCAAAGTAAATCTAACAAAAGTTTAAACAAGAACTTCTTTTTTCATCAATAACTCTTCGGATTGTCTCTTACGACCATAGAGACCAGAAAAGTTGCAGAAGCTGTAGGGACTGTACCTTGCTTCTTCCATTTCCCGAAACACCATAAATGTGTTTGTCCTTGTGGACAACTGGCTACTTTCTTAATTAGAGAAGCTACCTATCATCACCTATCATTATTTTTTATTAGTATTACTTAATTAGGTCACAATCCGACCTAATTTCTATGGTTGTCACTTTGAAGTTGCAACTCTTCTGAAATCACTTCATTTATTCAACCTTCGTGTTAATGGCTTCGCTCCAATTCCAGTGCAGTTTAGTTTTCTTTGAGTTCGCGGTAAGGACGCTCTTGTCATCGCAACTGTTTTAATTTCGTTATTGATTTTTCCCGGTTCACCTGAACTTTAGTTAAGCATGAAGGCGCCGTGAAATTCTGCGATAATGATGATGACTACGCGGGTGCCGCTGCAACCGCCCCTTGGTGCGGCATAAGTGACTGAGCTGGCAGCAGAAGGCATGCATGACTGCTTGATTGTGTGTAGGCAGCAGCAATTAAAAATGGAGCATCAAGGGCGCACTTCAAGACCTACACCACCTCAGAAGTATAGACGCTATGTTTGGCTTTGCCTTTATTATCTCTTGACACAGTTCCAGCGGCAGTGGATTGATTCGTGTACTGTAACATTTATAAGGCAAGTCATCTCCCACCCGTGTGGCGGATAAAGTTCACTATAATTGATGAATTAAACTACAGACAGCACTGGGCCCTACAGCTGGCTAATTATTTCGAACACAAGTCATGAAATGGAATTAATTGCTTCCACACCCACAGCAACGCAGTCACAGTGTGGATGTAGTTTAAGAGGAAAATTGCGAGCATTACCGGGAAAAGTTTCAAAGGGTTAAGGGAAAGCGGGCGAAGCGGCGTAGGAAAAGAGGAAACTTTTTACCCGAAGGAAAACAAATTGTAAGGATGTGGATTTAAGAAAGATTAAGTGACAGCAAATTGAATCTGTGGCGCGGAGAGATTTTAAACGGTTTCGTCTGCTTTCATTTGGACAGGGCGTTGTTGATTTGACCTGAAAGTTTGACTTAGTGGTGCGGGTGTAGGACTTGAGGGCATTTGTGGAAAACGAACATTGGGATTCCAATGATGTGCGGTCAGCTAGAGCACACATGTGACGAGAATATAAGTTTGTCAGAGAGCTCTATTTGCTCAGGCATACCACGGTTCATTCGTGTTTTAGTTGGAAACCGTAAACAGCTTTCCATTTATTGAAGTTTCGCGGTCTGTCGACTGAAAGAGGGTAAGAAATGCCCTTCTATGTAATTTTGCAACCACAACTGACAGTTTAGCAATTTTCAAAGGCAAGTGTTTTATTTATCTAAAGACTGCTAAATTAAACCACACATCTTTCGAAATGTGAGCAAATGAACGACTTTATTTTGGGTGTGTTACTGAGAGTTTTTTTTGTGTAAATTTAATGAGCTACCATTTGTGAGTCATACGACGATGTTTTTACTGTTCATTGAAAATGTCAAGCACTTAAATTTTGCAACTCGAAAAGTTCTTGTTTCCTTAATTTTTCTTTATCGGACAGTAAATAGTCTTAAGTTTTATTCACACAGAATGGATTACTGATATCGATAGAACAGCTTTTTTATGCCCAATGTTAAACGCAGGGGTGAACATCGCCTGCTTATTGAAATTCTTACAGTATCAGCTTTATCACACAATTTCAATCGCCGGTCTGCTAATTCAAAATCTTGTGATACTTTTTTCCGTAAAAACATGTTGGCGGAACATGGATGTGATTTCAAATATAAAAACTCGTTTAATCAATTGTTAATGACCATCAAATGAAAACAGCCTCCTAAATAAATAAGCGTTCCCTCCAAAATAAATAATTGAACCGTAAACTAAATTAGTTCAGCTTACCCATGTGCTAAAACCAAACAAATATAAGGTTGTCAAATATCTTATATATTCCTTCCGCCTTTTTGTCTTTCGAATTTCGGCTATGTACAAATCGCTACAGAGCTGCTACCTGGCAATACTATACATCATTTAAAAGGTCTTGACATAACCTACAAAACGAGGCTATGCAGTAGTTTGGATATTGCGTTCAACAGTTATAGACGTGTAAACATGGAGTTCACTAACGTCGAAATTCGCGCTATTTTAAAGTTTTCCTTCGTTAAAGCAAATCCGCAAGAGAAACGTTCCGTGAGATTAATAGTGTTTTGAAGGATGGGACTTCGAACCGCGGAGGAATGGTTTAGATAATTCAGAGCCGGTGAAAACAACACCATGGATAAGCCAGCCGGCGGAAGACCTGTGACGACGAATACCGATCGAATCATGGAAATCATCGAGTAAGAGTGACATGTGGCATCTCGTGACATCGTCCAGAAGATGGGAGTTAGTCATCAAGCCATTTTAAATCATCTGCAGAATGCTGGATACATAAAAAGCTTCATGTTTGGGTGCCGCATGGTTTGACGCAAAAAAACCTTCTGGACCGAATCAACGCCTGCGATATGTTGCTGAAACGGAACGAACACGGCTCATTTTTGAAGCGGATGGTGACTGGCGACGAAAAATGGATCAATATCAAGCGAAAATGATCGAAGTTGAAGCCCGGTGAATCGTCCCAAACAGTGGCCAAGCCGGGATTGACGGCCAGGAAGGTTTCACTGTGTGTTTGGTGGGATTGGAACGGACTCATCCACTATGAGCTGCTCCCATACGGACAGACGCTTAATCAAACGTCTTCTGCGAACAACTGGACCGCTTAAGGCGGGCCATCGACCAGAACCGTCCAGACTTGGCCAACAAGAAGGGTGGCCAACGCCAGACCACACACTTCGTTGATGACTCGTCAGAAGCTACAGGAGCTCGGATGGGAGGTTTTATCAAATCCACCACACGACGGTTGCATTTTAAATTTCGGTACACAACAATTTGCTTGGCAGTTGTCTTCCAAGATATTAGGGAAACCAACCGCCGAAGACGCATCATTGTTCACCATGACAATGCGAACACTTACACATCCGTTCAAACAACTACATTTTTGAGCACTCAAAACATCGTTTTGATGAGTCATTCGCCGTATAGTCCTGACTTGGCACCGAATGACTACTTTTCATTCCCGTACGTAAAAAGTAAAATGAGAGGTCAAAGTTTTTCGACACTTGAAGAAGCGGTTGATGCGTTCAGAATGCATGTTTTGGAGATACCTCAATCAGAGTGGCAAAAGTGCTTCGACAATTGGTTCAAACGCATGCAAAAGTGTATAGATCTTAATGGGGAATATTTTGAAAAATAATAAAGCTATTTTCGATGATAAATATTTGTTTTTGTTCTCTAATCCCGAAATATAAAAGGCAAACCTCGCCAAGTGATAAAACAAGTGATTACCAAGTGATTTAGTTAGGCGAACGCCCTTGGTGGTGTGAAGTTGAACTCAAAAGAGGCTTGTGAAAAGTGGCTGTCCGAATTCTTGGCAAATAAGGAGGAGGCTTCTACGAGGGGATATTATGAAGTTGCCGTCTAGTTGGAAACAGATTATCGAACATATTTGATGTAAATCCGATCGCTGTAACACATTTTATGAAGCATTGAATGAAGAGCAACCTTATATACGATTTGGTGCTGCAGTTTTGAGAGAGGCGTATATGAGAATCTGGAATAACATTTTCTTTCGACTTTACCAAATTTCGACTTGAAGGAAGCACGGGCACAGCATGGGCACATTTTATGCTACATTTTCAACTTCTTTAAAATCTTTTTTCTATTAAACTCTGGGGTATTCTTGGTTAACTCTATTCTACATGTGAAGACATATTCGAGTTAAGTGGTATACAACTTTGAAATGGAATAAAACTGAGATGGTTTTTCTAAATTAACATGAAAATTGCTTTGTTAAAAAAATAATCTTCTGGTATTTTAATATAAATTGGATTTCTGACTGCCTCGTTGTATAATCTGAGAGTTATATTTCCGATGAACTTTTCCAAAATTCGTTTCCAACTTATCGGTGTTGACTACTGACATATGACTGCTTACATATCCCCACAGATAACAGTCAATTGGAATAAAATCGTACGATCTTGGAGATCAATTCACGAGTAGGTAATGTAAACTACTGGTATGTGGTTGCCAAACTTTCGTTTTATAAGCGAATCAATGAGAAACCACAACTCCTCATTTTGGTTTTTCAATTATTGAACGAGCACGTTTAAATGTGACGCTCTGGCCAGTATCGTTTTTAAAAAAGTACGGACCATTTGTTACATCAACTCAAAAAGCATACCAAGCAGCCAGCTTTTGTGGAAGTGTCTCAACATTCTAATGGGGATTTTTGGCGTAAAGTGAGGTTCATTGCTTACAAAATTTGTTTTCGAAAGGTGAAATCAAAAGCAACACTGGTTTGGCCGAATTTGTACAGTTTTGAAGTGTTGCGTAGTGTATTTACGATAAAGTGCTTTAGCAAAGTAAATATATACCACTTGATAATTGACAAATTGGTTCTATAATATGATAAGTTCTATTGGGTTGGTAACTAAGTAATGCGACTATAAAATTCTACAAATAACACTTTATAAGTAGTAAAATATTATTAAAGCTGAGCTCCTTGTGATAAGACACATTGGGGTGGGTAAAAAATAATGGTTAGAAAAGATTTGAACATCTATCTTTTGCTAGTGTTTACATTTAATTTAAAATAATTTTCTGGTAAATATCGTTAATAGAACAATTACCCTTAGAGGTGCTTAAAGGTATTTTAGTTGAGTATTTTCACACCAGTTTCAATAATGGAGAAATATAACTTTTGAAGTGTTTGGACCAGATCAAGAGAAAAACCTTGCTTCTACAGCTAACATATTTCCGCCGCTAAACACCGCTAAACAAAATAAATAAAGCATACACAAACTAACTTCGGTATCATATATAAAAAAAAAAAACACTGAACCGGATACTTTCAAGTTGTACGTGGCGTAAGAAATAGATAAAAGAGCCATAAGCAAACGTGACAAACAAAATCAAACTTTTGCTGCGGTAGTGGCGGCTTAGACTTGTTGAAAGGATAAACCTGATATTATCATCAAGTTTGCCTAGCATTCCTAGCTTTGCTATTTTTGTCTTCCATCTTTCGAAATGGAACATTCATTCACATAGAGGTAACATATTATTTTGAGTTTTTTTTATTGAAAGCTAACTTGGAAATAAAATTGTTGTATAACAACAAGTCTATCAAACAATCATTATGTTCAGATCCTTTAACAAATGTATGTATCCAGTAAAGCTTGTGTGTGTGAATGTTTCTCGCAGGCCTTCCTTAAAGTGCGATGACTGTAAATTAGGCGTTTTCTCCAAAGTTCCCTTTGGAATACAATACCTTCGGCCGTTTTGTTTTAATGGGCTCCAAAGTAACTTAATCCCTGAATTATTGCTCTGACATATCACGCAGTCATACATCACATTTCGGCAATCAAACTTCCATTGATCCCCTCTCAGTAATAAATACACGCTCCTTCGTTTTGCCTACTCATATTTCTTCTTTTATATACATGCGCATGTCTGTAACCTGCTTCTGAGTGATTATTTTTGGGTAATTAACTAATTCGTCCTAATTAGCGTAAAATGTTTTACATGACACGGACGCCCTTATGCTGCTGTCGTGCTTTAAGTGCGTTAGTAACGATGCTTGTAATGAAGTCATAATGTCATGACTTTATTACAAGCATTGTCATTGACAACCGGAAATAAGAGAAATGATTATGTTAACAAATTGAAGACAAATGCCTGACATTTATGAGCTTTTTGATTGGGTACCGAGTGGTTGGAACAGCGTGCACTTTCCGTCATTTCATGGAATTTTAAACGAACGGTCTACTCCTGCAATCACCTAAAATTGACGGGTATAAATTTACCCTTTGGCGGCTTCTCCATTTCAAGGCATAGTTTGTCAATCATTGCGAAGCACTCGTGCATATGCTCTCATTTCGGTGTTGACATTGTGTCAATGCCGAAGCACAACACAGATTAAATTCAGACACGATACTGAGCAGTGCTTTTAGGCTTGTTTTAAAATAATTGAAAACAGGGTGATCTGGACTTTTGTTAACTTTATTTCACATGACGCTTCAGTTTCTTCTGAATCTCGTTCACTGACACACATATTCCGCTCGTTGATTTACATAACAGTGAAAAATATACTAGGTACGGAATTTTCAATTCAATTTGCTACAGCGGACACAAGTCCCTATTTATAAGTAGCTGCTGTGTTTGCGGCCGCTATGCTGTGGTGTTGTGGGTTAAGGGCGACAATACTTTCAATTTGCTGTTAAAACTCAAAGTGTACATTTTGTCACTGAAAAAAATCTACCATTTCTTTGGCGTCTCCAAGAAAGGTTTTTTTTAATGCATTTTATTAAATTATTAAGGGACACCTATTCCAGACAAAAATGCTTAAAGCTAGCTTACCTAATCATAATCATAATCTTACTGGCCCTTCGCAGGCTCTCTAAGACTAACCTAATTGTATATGGTTTTCAACGAATTTATTATTGCTGTAAGAACATTTATTCATACTAAGACGTATTATTTATTAAGAAAAGGAGGAAGAAAAAAACTTAAAAGCTTAACCATTTTACTAAAAGAGAACTTATATCTAAAGCTACGACTACAACTAAAACTAAGAATTAAAACTAAAACTATTGCATTACTAACTTACACAACGTACGCACATGTGCATGTATACTATCATATAATGCAACAATATATGTTCATGCATACATGCACAGGTGCGTCTGTATAATCGAATATGCACTCACATATATATTCTCTGTTTTTTTGTAATATTTTTTGTTTTTATTTTTTTTTTTTTGTTTTATTTTTGTTATCCTAAGACCTAACTCCAACCTAAAATCTAAAATCTAAATCTAAGATATGTAAGTCGGCCAAAGATTGCAGCTGGTATTTGTTCCGTTACAAAACAATAGCCGACCGCCCCGTTGGATTCCCTACCCAGTGTTTGGAGGTTCGTCGAGGGAGTTTGATTCGCCTCGTAAGCACCAGAACCATTTATGCTGCTTCGCGACGTCCCGCATATCTCATCTCAATACCGCTGTACTGAAGCGGAGGAAATTGTCCTCAGCTCGTCGTGCAACGGAACGGTTGTAGTTGAGCCGCCCATCCACAGCAGAACGGGCGTCCAAGAAATGGTAGATCCCTTTTAATGGTAACAAAAAAACAATTGCTGAGTTCTTGTTCCCTTGTAGACTGATAGGCAGATTGCACAAATACTAACTTCTGTCCAGGAATTTTTGATTTTAACGCAGAGCAACGTCGGACTTCCTTGTGTGAGTTGGTCAATGCGTGTGGATAGGAGATATTCGAAGACGGATTTAGTTTTTTTAACAGTGAAATGGAACAGTTATCAGAAGGGACACGGACAACACGATGCCATTATTCTGATTATTTTCCATCGATACGTTTCGTATCATCGCCAAACACAAATCATGATTCATTTATTATTTAAATTGTTGTAAAAGGGCTCTTGAGTTAAATCCACCTCCAAATGGTTTCAAGCTGTTGGAAAATGAGTCAGATTAGTGTTTCACCACTTCAGCAAGATAATTTTACCATGGTGTGCAAAAAATTTGAATCGGATTATTTTTGACTGTCAAAACTTGAAATTATATCGATCAGCTCCAATGTCTTTTAAGAGCCACGTTATAGTGCCCTGGAAGACTGACAAAAATAAACGATCTCAGACCACTGATTGATGATGCGCAAAATAACTGAGACAGTAGACATATCAAATTCTGGGTGGAAAACTAAGCATAGGTTCATTAGTCCTCGGATAATGTAGGACCAACTGTTGACGACCCCAGCAAACGTTATAAGGACAATGATTTTCAGTTCTGCACGCGGAATGTGAGGTCCCTTAACAGACCACATACAGCCGAACAACTTCCGGAGGCCCTTGACTGCTACAAAGCAGATATTACCGGAATCCAGGACGTGCAATGGAATGGGCCTGGCATTAAAACGATGAAGAACTGCGATATCTGCTACAGCGATTGCTATAGGGAGAGAGACTGCAGACTCCTTAATGGCGATGACGACCTAAGTCCCGCTGTTAGGCAGAATGTTCCACTCAATTTGGACGATAATAGACAAGCATTCCGTCTTAGACGAGGTGAAGATAGCAATATCCAAGCTGAATTCGAATAAAGCTGCTGGAGCGGACGGACTGTCCGCAGAGCTATTTAAACTGGAGATGACCTGGTTGGGCGCATGCACCAGTTCATCTGTAAGATATGGTCGGAGGAAAGCATGCCCGATGAGTGGAATCTCAGCGTCGTTTGCCCGGTTCACAAGAAAGGAGACCCCTTTGACTGCGCCAACTACCGAGGGATTACTCTTCTCAGCATCGCATACAAGATCCTCTCTGCCGTATTGTATGAGTGTCTGAAACCGTTTTTCCATGACCTGATAGGTCTCTATCAGTGTAGTTTCAGACCAGGAAAGTCCACAACAGACCAGATCTTCACATTACGGCAGATCCTGGAAAAGACTCAAGAAGTACATATCGACACTCACCACCTATTCCTCTATTTTAAGGCCGTATATGACAGTGTGCATAGAGACGACCTATACAGTGCCATGTCTTGTTTTTGGAATTCCTACCAAACTCGTCAGATTGCGTAGGATGACGATGTTGAACGCTCGCTGAGACCTTTAATGTCAAAAACGGTTCTAGGCAAGTTGACGCACTGTCATGTGACTTCCTTAACATCATCCTCGAGAAGATCGTGCGAAACTCACAAGTTAACACTAGAGGCACGATCATCCAGAAGTCAGTTCAATTGCTAGCTTACGCTGATGACATTGACGTGATTGGACGAACATAGCGAGCCGTCAATGAGGTGTTTGCTGGTATTGAAGCGGAAGTGGCTAAAATGGGTCTGGCGGTAAATGAGGGCAAGACTAGGTACATGCTGTCATCAAGGAAGAACACACAACACAGACGTCTCGGAAAGAGCGTCACACTAGGCAGCAGAACTTCGAGGTAGTCAAGGACTTCGTCTACCTCGGCTCCACGGTAAACAGGGACAACAACATCAGTACTGAAATCAAACGCAGAATCTCTCTTGCTAATCGCTGTTTCTTTGGGCTCAAGAGGCAATTGAGTAATGAAGCCCTCTCTCGAAGGACTAAGCTCGCTTTATATAACAGCTTGATCATCCCAGTCCTACTTTATGGCGCGGAAACTTGGACGTTAGCAAAGGCGGATGAGGAAGTCCTTAGCCTTTTCGAGAGAAAAGTTTTGCGTGCGATTTTTGGTCCTGTTTGCGTTGATGGTATCTGGAGGATACAATGACGACCTTTATGGGCTGTACAGCGACATGCGCCTGGTCAAGCGTCTACGGAAACATACGCATAGCTCCGGTCCGAAAAGTTTTTGAATCCGTGCCATTGGGAAAACGCAACAGAGGACGACCTAATGATTTCCGAAACGAACGCTCGACGAAAATGGAATTTGTATGAAAATTGAATAGAATAAGCTGGCGCACACAAGTGGAGTATGACCTCAACCAACTTGGAGTGCGCAACTGGAGACAGCTGGCGAAAGATGGTGCTGGCTGGAGAGGCATTGGTTGAGGCCCAGGTCCATTTCGGATTGTAGGGCCACTACAAGAAGAAGAAGAAGAAGACGTAACTTCACATTCGAATTGAAGCAATCGTCTGAGGAATCGATGCAATTCAAGTGTCGATGTCGCCAATTCTAAGTCACTCCAAATTCTGTCATAGGTGCCGCGTTTGTCCTCTCCTTACAACAATCAAAACCGTGGGACCACTATAGAGAAGTGTTTGATGTTATTTAAGAGCAAGTGAAAGTGTTTCTGGTTTGTTTCGTCAATCATGAAAAATCTCTCCATATTACAAACTAGAATCCAAAAAGCCAGTGGACCTTACCCGACAAACATACTTGGAAACAAGCATATCCCATCGACTAGCAACTTGAACTCTTGGAGAAGAGCAGAACGGTCGCTGCTATGCCGAATTTGTTGACTTAGTCTTCGAACTCTTTCCGCACACAATTTGGACATTTGGCTAGTGAAATTTTTGTTTCCCCACTAAAATAAATGTCATATTTAAGTTTCCACAAAGGGTACAGATATAGATTAGGTTAGAGCATTGCTGTGTCAAGTGATAGAACTGTAAGGAAATTGCACTTCGTGTGATGACCCTTCTCCACAAGTTTGTGACATTTTGATATTTTGTCGACATTTATTATATTTAAAAATTAACATGATTTAAATGACTAAAATGAGGTTAAAGTTCGACGAAGATATTTTGGTCTGTCTGGCGTCATACAAATAGGAAGTGCAGATTTTACAGCACTTTGTGCTGCATGTATTTCAAAATTAATTTTTCGCAAATATTTTATTCAGCTTGAATAATTTAAATCTATGAACGGGCCAACATGTATTGTTACGAATTTGATTTACTTTTTGTTATAGCGCTTCAGTCCGGGTTGGACCTGAGCCTCAACCAACATTCCTCTTCAGCCAGCACGGTCTTTCGCTAGTTGTCTCCAATTACGCACTCTAAGTTGTTTGAGGTCCTTCTTCACTTGTGTGCGCCACCTTAGCATAGGCCGTCCCAATGGCTCAGATTCGAAAACTTTTCGGCTCGGAGCAGTGGTATTCATACACTCTACATGGCGTAGACATCTTAATTGTTGTATCCGAAGACGCAAGTCACTGCACAGCCCATATAGTTCGTCGTTAAATCTTCTTTTCCCGATGCCATCAACGCGAACATCACCAAAAATCTCACGCAAATCAAAAAAAGCGTCCTCATCCACTTTAGTAACGTCCAGGTTTCCGCCTCATTAAGTAGGACTGAGATGATCAAGCGTTATGTAAAGCAAGCTTAGTCCTTCGATAGAATAAGCCTCAATTGATCCTTGAGCTCAAAGAAACAGCGATTGGCAAGAGTGATTCAGCGTTTGATTTCGGTACTGATGTTGCTGTGCCTATTTACCGCGGATCCGAGATAGATGAAGTCATTGACTACCTCGAAGTTACTGCTGCCTAGTGTGACGCTCTGTTCGAGATGTGGATGTTGTGCGTCCTTCTTGATAACAATATGTTCTTTGTTTTCCCCTTATTAACCACCAGACCCATTTTATCCGTTTCCACTTCAATGCCAATAAACGCTTCAGTGACGGCTCGTTGTGTTCGTTCAATCACGTCAATGAGCGTAAGCTAGCAACTGAACTGACTTTTGGAAGATCGTGCCTCTGATGTTGAAGAAGCCGCCTTGTCTGAAATCTTTTTTAGACATTACAGGTCTCGGTGAGTTCGTTACCGACCTTGATGGAGCAACGAGAGTTCTCCATCGTTATTCTACATAATCTGACGAGTTTGGTAGGAATGCCAAAACTAAAATTGGCACTGCATAGCTCGTCTCAATGCACACCGTCATATGCGGCCTTGAAATCGACGAATAGGTGGTGAGTGTCGATTTGTACTTCTTGTGTCCTTTCCAGCAACTGAAGTAAAGTGAAGATCTCTGGCCTGAAACCACACTTGTAGGGGCCTATCATGTTGTGGACAAAAGGTTTCAGAGTCTCACATAATACAGCTGGAAGGATCTTGTATGCGATGTTAAGAAGGCTGATCCCACCATAATATGCGCAGTCAAAGGGGTCTCCTTTCTTGTGGACCTGGGAAATTACGCCGAGATTCCACTCATCGGGCATGTTTTCCACCGACCATTTCTTACAGATGATCATATCTTACAGGTTATCTTCAGCTGTTTTAAATAACTCTGCGGGCAGTCCGTCCACTCCAGCAGCTTTATTTGATTATCAGTTTCGATATTGCCATCTTCACTTGGTCTAAGTCGGCGAGACGGTTTTTGGGGCCGTCATCGCCGTAAAGGAGTCTACAGAATTGATCCTTCCAGATTCTCAACACAAACTATGACTCTACCAAAAATTGTCCATTTTGGTCCCGACAGGCTTCGGTTCGAGCCTTCTATCCCTGCAGTTTTACCTTTCGGTAAGACTTTCGGACTTTATTCCTGCCATAATACCGTTTCATTTCCTCGACCGCTCGTTTGTCATGCCCCTTCATTTTCCTTCTGAGAAGCCGGTGCTCTTCCCTTCTTCTCTGTTTGTAGAGCTCACGGACAGCCCTCTTTGTTTGATGCAGCGTTGCCTTATAGGTGTCTTGTTTGGCTGCATGCACTTGCTTACACTCGTTGTCAAACTAGGGTTCCTTCTAGGTGGTGATGTGTAACCCAGCATATCAATGGCAGCTTCTTTGAAGGCTTCTACACAACGTTTCCAGTTTGAGTTTTATGAGTTTGAACATAAACATTCATTTTGGACAAATTCCACTGATTTACAGAAACAGACCTTCCTTTTAAACCAACATCATATTAAACCAAAACATAACGAACAACAAAGGCAAAGGAAAAGTTAACTCAACACAAGTGGAATTCTGGATAAATCCAATTTGGAATATAAACTGTGCAAACTTTTGCCCAAAAGAAAGGACAAACTCGTACATATGGATCTCAAGAAGAAAACTCATTAAAAAACATCCAACTTACAAATATCGTTCACATATTCGTTTCTTACACAAATTCACTCCTTTAGTCACGAAGTTATTCAACAAAACAATTTCAAACAATAAACCAAATATTCAATTCAACAATGAACACATATTCTTGACCTGTATACAAGGCAGAAATCTCAGAGAGTACGGATGGCCTTCATTTGATTTCGATCAGTTGGGCGAATTCACTCGAGGGAAACTTGTGTGACCCTGTACTGTTGGTGCAATCTGCAGGTAATTGTATTCCCCCAACAGGACACCAGGATACATGAATTGAAACAACCGGGTGCAGGACACATCACGAACACCACAGCAGACACCCATCGCAGTCCTGAGGGGCATCAAAAACTAATTCATTGACAGGCAACCCGGACAAAGAGAAACATCTGGACAGAAGCCATTTGTTCCATCATCGATTTGGTTTACTGATGAGAATTGAGTTCGTACAAATGTGAACGCTGCAGGATATTCAGTGACGTGTCCTGATGTGCCCGCTCTACACTGCACAACTGAAGCACAATCAATTCAATTAAATTTGCTTTTATCTGGAAATATCAATTTACTGGAGGGCACTGCGGAGTGGTGGCAAGCCCGACTAGTTGCAGTCGTGTTTCGTCCCGAGTTTATGAATTCTATTATTATGTAGAAGGTGGATGAATCCAACAAATCCCACCGATCCATCAATTATTTATCCATCCCGGTCTTATTCCGAAATTAAAGTTTCTCCTCACCAACATGGGTAGCAAGATGGCGAGGAGTTGGGAAAGAAAATTGAAATTAAAAATGTAAAAGAACACGGCCCAATGCATCCCATTTGTGTCCACACACACATATACAGGTGTACATGGGAGTGCTGCTTTGAGGGGATAAGGTAATTTGTTTTGCGGATTAGCCGCCAGAGGATCCAGGAGTGCTTTTGTTTTTCGCCTTAAAGCAATTGTGTTGATCCCTAAATCCTTTCATTAGAGGTGCCCTCCTGGGTCCTCTGTGCATGGATAATACAAAGGTATGGCGGATATGCTTTCGAAATAAGGGACATGCTATAAATCCTGGGGCCATCAAGGGGAGAGGTACGCGCTGTTGGTTGGGGATTTATGCGGCCCTGCTCGAGGACGTTGTCTGGTACATGGGGCAATTATGAAGGTAGACATGAGTCAGGAGCAGTACATTACTCCCATATGGATGCATAGGACAGGCGGGGAAAAGAGTCTTTGAGTTCATATGAGGAAGGTCCTTGTCTGCGATGATTGTGTGTGTTTACATGGCACATATTCCACGCAGGGAGACGTTCCCTGAAGAATAATAACTGCCTTAAGGTTGTGAGCCGTGAGCATGTGGGGGGTGTTGCCAGAGAGTTCCCAGCAAAGCAATTAAAATGAAGCTAGAGACGAAGAGTAACTGTGCAGCGTTCGTTTTGTAAGGCAAATATGTCTTCTCTTGAGGTAGGTGTGTACCCGCAATTTCATGAAAGTTGTGAGGATGTGATCACTGCATAGGTCAGGAAGAGAATAGATAATAACCTTGGAGAGTTAGGGTTTGTAGATTGAGTTTGTCGATAAAAAATTGTTTTTTTTTATGTAATAATAGAAATGTGTGACTTTCGAGTGAGAAAGAGTAAAACAAACTGTAAGGATACGTGATACTAACGACGGTTTATTGACACGAGGGCGAATGAAATTTTACGGGCTGTACTTTTGTAGGGGTCTCAAACGGAGGAGATAAGCGGATGACCGAATGAGCGGAAAAAAAAAGGCGAACGCTCTGTTGTTGTTTCGACTTTTTTAAGAGGGGCGAATTCATGCTGTTAGCTGATTTGGAGACATTTCGGGTGAATCGTACGATCAAATGGCCAAAGAAGAGATAGATAGTGCGAGCAACTACGTACAGTCTGGCAAACAAGTATAGTATTTAAAAAAAGATTTTATTTTCGTCTATACTTCTAAGTTAATTCAAAATCTTATTCTTATGTAACAAATACTAAAATACTAAAAAAGTGTTAAAAGCGTTAATATGATTAGTTTCATATTCATTGTACGATAACACTTACAGTAGTGTACAATTTGGCCTTTCTGATCTTATAACAATTCTGTTAGAATATTTTCTATCCGCAAACATATTTCATAATATACTTCTTAATGCTAATAATCTCTCCCTCAATGAAAAAGCTTAAATTAAGACCTTAGTTGAGTTTTTAAATATTAAAAAGAAAATAATTTTTAAATACATATGAAAAATGACATTAAAATAAAATTATACTCAAAGGATTAAACTGAAGTTGTATTTTTTTAGAGGAAAGTGAAGTCGAACATCTTTGAGAGATTCAAAAAAATAGGATGTATTATTAATTTTATCACATTAAATATTGAAACAAGTATTTGACAGATACATTGCGTGTCTTTAGGTTAGCACACCCTCAAAATCCGGTGTATGCTAAGAGGTTTTCTTGCTTTTGTTGTTTAAATGCAGCAACTTTTTTTGATTATACCATATTTATCTCAACAAGTAGCGGAAAGATACCGTTATTAGACTCTTCCCCACACAAAATTGTCATTGATGCGTCGTCGGGTTAGGATATGTAAATTCTTCTTAGTTTATCTTGAAGAGTTTAACGTGTGTGAATACCAAATACTGTTTTCTGTTCAAGTAGTGTATTGAAATTAATATGGGCTAAGAAAAATCACTACCGATTGAAGAGAAAATCAAAACTAAAGCTTTCAATGAGTTATACCTGTCAATAAGTGCGATTTCGACAAAATCGATAGAAGTTGTATCTGCATTCCTGTCCAATAACTCAGGATATGGGAAAAATTATACGAATATTTGTGGTGATACTAGGGTACTTTCCAATGCTAATAAGCGAGCAGTTTTGAGATAAGAATCAAACTTTTCTGGCTCGGCTGCGAAAATTAGGGTAAACGTTGGCGTTAAAGCAAGTTTAACTACAATTCAAAGTGCAATCAGGAATGGTCGACACTTAAAAAGGCTAAAGTTAAAGAAACCAAACCCACATAATGTGGTTCGGACAGAAATGCGGCTGAATCGCACGGACGCAATGGAATGGAGGAGGAACATCATTTGGACCACCTTCATAGTCGGGTGGGGGTTGTGGTAGTATGGAGAGCCATCTCCTACTATGGTACATTCGAGTTACAGTTTTTGATAAAAAATATGAACGTAAACAATTACAAAACCGTATTTGAAACAGCTTCTCCCATTTTAAGAACTTCAAGGCATTTTCAACACGATAATGCTCCGATCCACACGGTTCTGGCTGTAAAGTCATAGAAAAAGAGCCAAAATATTAGTTTAATGCAGTGCCCGTGTTACCTTTCTCACCCGACATTAATATAATAGAAGAGTTGTGGGGATAGTTAGTTCGAAAAGTGTACGAGTCTGGGAAACAATATTTCAACGTAGTGGAGCTACGAAAGGCGTTCAATATATTCTCGGTATCTATATGAAGGAAAATGCGAATTAAACATAAATTGTTTTTATTTTTCAATGTCTTTTTTCAATCTCCCCTAACATCAATTTATTTGTTAGATCTTGAGATAAGCTTTTTTAAACCCTCAAAAAAATAAATTTCCTCTTTCTTTGCAAAATACCCGTTTATTGCCGAATTTAGTTCTTCATCATCCGAAAATCATTTTCCACGGAGACATTTTTTCAAATCCGGAAACAGGAAATAATCACTAGGGGCAAGGGCTGGACTATAGGGTGGGTGTTGAATTGAGCAGCCTTGGAAACTTGCACCGTGTGAACAGGAGCATTGTCATGAAGAAGCAACACACCCGCTGCGAGTTCACCCCATCTTTTCTTTTTAATTTCCTCCCGTAAATTATGCAAACTGGAAGCGTAGGATGTGGCGTTGATGGTTACTCCTTTTTTTTTGTACTCAATGAGCAAGATTACCTTTGAGTCCCAAAAAATTGTACCCATGAGCTTCCGGGCAGACATAGTGACTTTGAACTTCTTCGGTGGGCTTGTTCCTTTTTATGCCACTGCATGGACTCTTGTTTGATTTCAGGGTCATAGTGGTGAACCCATGTTTTGTTCCCAGTAACAATTCGTTTTATAACACCGTCCGAGTTCTCAGTACACATTTCCAAAAGCTCTCTATAGCATGCGATTCTCACGCTGTGAGCATTCGCCTTGCACTGACCTTTGAAAGGTTAAGATGGTCATGAAGAATGGTGTGAATGGTACCAGTTGAAAGCTTGGTGATATCTGCCATCATTTTCACCTTGATTCGGGCATCCTCAAGAACAAGTTTTTGGACTTCTTTGATGCTTTCTCCCGTACACGCAGTAGCCGAGGCGCCGGAGCGGGGGTCGTCTTCAATGCTCTCTCTGCCTCTCTTGAACTCACATAACCACTTTTGCACAGTTGAAAATGAAGGTGCGGAACCCTGGTAAACAGAAATCATCTCTTCATGAATAGTTTTTTTTAACTTTTTCCTTTCTTAGTGAGAAATTTATTTACAGCGCGATGCTCATTTTTTACCACCATCGTCTCAGTTGCCATTATAATTCTGCTTAACTAGAGATAAAACGCGATTTAATAATCACATTTACCAGGTCTAACGGTATGAAGTGAGCATCATGATACAAATGTCTCCATATGGAATATTTTTTGTGCAAGAGCCCTTATTTTTTTGTTGTTTGTTTGCTATGACATCTGTGAAAAATATTTGGTATACATCAAGTCATTGAACAGACAACATCATATTTTTTCATCGTGTTAAAAATGTCGAATTTTGTACCAGAAAGTGATGATTTGCGGGAAGCATTAATTTTTTGTTTTCATTTGAAGAAAAGTGCTGCAAAGTCGCATCGAATGCATGTCGAGACATATGGTGATCATGCTCTATCAGAAGCAACATGCAAAAGATGGTTTCAACGGTTCAGAAATAATGATTTTGATGTGAGAAATGAAGAACGTGGAAGACCACCGAAAAATTTTGAAGACGCCGAATTGCAAACGATATTGACACTTTGAGTCAAAAGCAAATGGCAGCAATGTTAAATGTTGCACAACAAACAATTTCTGACCGTTTAAAAGCTATGGGAAAGTTCCAAAAGTGTGGAAAATGGGTGTCACATAAATTGAATGAAAGACAGATGGAAAACCGAAAAAACACTTGTGAAATTTTGCTTCAAAGACACGAAAAAAAAATCGGTTTTGCAACGGATTGTTACTGGCGATGAAAAATGGATTTATTTTCAGAATCCTAAATGGAAAAAATCATGGGTTAATCTGGGACAACTATCAACATCAACTGCAAAACCCAGATCGATTCTGCAAGAAGACAACGCTGTGTGTTTGGTGGGACCAGAAAGGTGTGCTGTACCACGAGCTCCTAAAACCTGATGAAACCGTTAATACCGATCGCTACCGGCAACAAATTATCAGTTTGAACCATGCATTGATCAAAAAACTACCTAAACGGGCCAGAAGACACGGCAAGGTAATTTCGTTCTATGACAATGCACCTGCAGACAAAGCAAAACCGGTTCAGGATACAATCAAAACACTTGGCTGGCCGCCGTATTCACCAGACTTGGCACCTTCCGACTATCATTTGTTTTCATCGATGGGACACGCATTGGCTGAGCAGCACTTTGATTCCTACGAGGAGGTCGAAAATTGGGTGTCTGATTGGTTTGCTTTAAAAAACGAACAATTTTATTGGCGTGGTATTCCCAAATTACCAGAGAGGTGGTCAAAATGTGTAGAAAACATAGGCCAATACTTTGAATAAAATGTTTTTACTTTCCCATTAATAATTAGTGTCTTATTTTCATTTCATACCGGTTTACTTGATATATGAAATTTTACACGAATGCACTAAAATTTAAGTGTTATTTGATAAAATAGTCAATTTATATATATAACCACAGCTTCACCCCTATACATTGAACTCGTAACTGAAGGTGACAAATGCTCTTGGTGAGCCATTTCTTTGGATTATATACGGAAATTGTACAAGTCGCTTCCCAATCGAATATAAGCCATTCTCAACAAGGGAGAATAAACGCATTACTAAATTTCTTAAAATATATCTAAATTGCTAATTTTTTAAGTCCTAAAATCTACCGCTTGAGAGCTCAACTAAAAATTTTAAGGAATGGTTCTAACCTGATAAACAAAATATATATCTATTTTTATCAAAAATTATTGTAAAATAAAATTATACTTGTTGTTTTATTTAACTGATATCTGATTCTGCCATCTGCCAAATTAACTTGAAGCTCATTTAATTTGGATGAAATCACTTTCTTGGTTGATGACGCGCAGTGTATAAATAAATATATATTTTTTTGGCAAAAACAGAATTTTTTCCACGTGATCGTTGTTCAAAAGTTGTCGTTAGCTTTCGAAGTTTAATATTTTTGTGGTTTTCATCAGACTTTAAAATAGCTCCGAGTTGCCTTTTATATTTGGGGATTAGAGAACAATAAACAAATAGTAATCATCGAAAATAGCTTTATTGCTTTTAAATATATTTCCCATTAAGATCTATACACTTTTGCATGCATTTGAACCAATTGTCGAAGCACTTTTGCCACTCTGATTGAGGTATCTCCAAAACATACATTCTGAACGCATCAACCGCTTCTTCAAGTGTAGAAAAACGTTAACCTCTCATTTTATTTTTTACGTAAGGGAATAAAAAGAAGTTATTCGATGTCAAGTCAAGACTATACGGCGGATGACTCATCAAATCAATGTTTTGAGTGCTCAAAAATGCAGTTGTTTGAGCCGATGTATGAGAGGTGGTTACAGTGATCCGTGGTGACAGTGATCCTTGATCCGTCTTCGGCGGTTAATTTTCCTGATTTCTTGGAAGACAACACGGTCAATTGTTCATGCAATATTGAATGTATGCTCGTCCCACTAATGCCTAGGGTTGTCTCAATCTCACGATAGGTCACATGATGCAATATCAATTGGCGCACAGCATCAATGGCTTCCGGAACAACAACTGATTTTGGACGACCTTCACGAAATACGTCTTGGAGTGAACTACAACCTCGACTGAATTCACTATACCATCGATAAACACTGGTCCTTGAAGGCGCTTCGTCGCCAAAAATTGAATTAAGTTCATTGATGCACTGTTGTTGAGTTAATCCATGTCGAAAGTTGTAAAAAATAATCGCACGAAAATATTCACTATTTAATTCCATTTTTTGGGCGAGATGAATCTTTTAAGTTACTGTAAACAACACAAATAGCGTTCGTATGTCAAAGTGGTTTGAGTACGTATAACCTCAAAAATGTTAAACTTTACAATAGTGTTGGCAGTTGCCAGATTGCATCACATCCCAAAATATAAAAGGCAACCTTCGTATGGTCATCGGTCATCAAAGCTTCAGTGCGAGTTGAATCAAAGATCATTTATAGTCCGGAGATGGACTTGATTGTGCATCCCATTATATGAACTTCAAGGAGAGGGAGGTTTTGCAGTGCATCAGGAGCAGGTTATTAAGAAAAGCCTCTGTGGAGCCAAGGCTGTTCTTCGGTGAAAGTAGCAGTCATATATTTGCGCGAAAGCGGTGATTGACCCCCGGTTTCACTAAAGACTCCCTTACACTCCCAGAAAACTGACAATGCCTTGGAAGTTTTCATATCAATGTGTTTTTTTCCAAAGAAGTTTTTTTCTAGAATAGCTGGATATTAAGCTTCATAGGAAAAGGAAATAATGACATCTAGTGGAGTGAAACCACTCAAATTCCTTCTCCTCGATTTTTAGGATTAATCAATCAAACTCGGTCTTTTAGGATTATCTGGAAGCCTATTCCTAGAACACCAATTATCGATCATGTCTAGAGTCAGCTGCCCACTTTCACAAACAGCAGCTAGTCGGATCTATTTGAAGCAATATGCAAAGAGTCGACCAACATGTACTATAGGAGTGGAGACAGGACGCCACATTGCGGCCAGCAAATAAAGTACGAGTACTAGCAGTAGTTCGTCTATTTGGATATAGTTTCGTTCGTTAGCATTGCTTTAATATATTCTTCTTTAATTCAATTTAAAGTTATTTTCGGTAAAAATATTTATTTCTATATACACAATATATACAACAACAAAACAAAATATAACTTATAAGTCCTTAAGTCTTTTTCTTAATTCTTATATCTGTAAGACCTCTACAAGAATACCACCAACAGCTTGTGTGTCGAGGTTTGCTCGCATTTCCTTCTGTCGAAAATCATTTTTTGAATAATATTTTTAGCAACCGCACAACTGGGGCTTCGAACATCACGGAAATGAAGAACGCCACCACAAACGATAAAACCGCATTGCCCAGGAAAATGATCCATACCAGCATGTTATTCAAATGGACAGTGCCCTCCATCTGAAAGGACGTCAACAGCATTATGACTGGATGAACGAGATATGTGCAATATGTGAGGCGGCTTAGCGGCAGCAGGCCGGGATACGAGAGGACCTTGTTGACAGGATTTGCCAGGCCCCAACAGCACGACAGCACTATCCACACGAGTCCTACACCGAACGCTGTTGAAAAAGATAAAACGTGGTCAAAGACTGAGTGACAGGGCGGTTGGGAGGGGAAACGACGGGGGTCCACGGTAAATCTAAATTATGATACCGTCAGCGTATGTTGACTTATGTTGGGGAGGGGGGGGGGTGTACTGTTCAACGAAACTTACCCGTATGTCCAACGCTGACGTAGAACGCTGTGGTTATCACGTCCAGTTGGCCTGACCAAACGCCGCAGATAATCACAAATAACAGCCCGAGACTGGCAGCCCACAGCAGCAGGTTCAACCGGGAGGATATCTTTGGCGGGGTTTTGTTCACGAACACGATGTAACCAGCAATCATACCTGGGGGCGAAAGAACCCGGATAGGGAGAACGTATTACAAATGAAATTGATAACAGGTTGGTGGCGGGGCAAACGGGACAGCAAAGCGTTTGCCTGTGTGGATTTTTATGGTTACTGTCGCCGTTAATGACTGACGGAAGCAAGGAGATGAGTGAATATGAGAGAAGTCAAAGGATTTAAAATGTACCCTCATACGATCGTTGGTTTGTCAGGGTAAAGCTTTTAGTACATAATTAGTATTTTGAGCGTGTAATGTTCACTTCAAATCATTTCAATCTTATTTAGTGGGTGAGAGAAAGAGAAATGAGTTTTTGAAGCAGTCTAAACTCAATTTTAGATTATGTCAGGGGTAAGTTAATGGGGTCATAAACTACGAGTGGACCCTCATCTTTGGATAATCTTGCAGAATAATTTCAACAATTTTAACGCCTACGAGTTATGTGTGTAATACGGATAAGCTATTTTTTACGAATGAAGGAACCCTGAAGCAGATTGCTCTGTCATGAAGAAAACAAGAAACCATTGTGGTAGAACTTTTACCGTCACTAATAAGCTGTAAGGTTTTTTGATTTTTTTGATTTTTATTTAATAAATTAAAACATATATGCCTAAAGGAAAATAATTAACTTATAATGATAAAAAATTGCATATTTGAAAGATAAGTTCCTACATTGAGAATCGCGGATAGATTTCGTACCAAAAAACGTCTCACGCTGGGAGACGCGAAACATACGTTTATACCATCTCTTCATAAACATCAACTCGACAAAGATCACTTTGAAATTGTAGGTAACTTTGCATAAAGTCGCGGTCGAGTACATTTTTGATTTGTTTTTATGTTTTGCACTATCAGGTATACCGGTATGAAATGAAAATAATACACTAATTATTAATGGGAAAGTAAAAATATTTTATTCAAAGTATTGGCCATTGTTTTCTACACATTTTGACCACCTCTCTGGCAATTTGTGAATACCACGCCAATAAAATTGTTCGTCTTTTATAGCAAACCAATCAGACACCCAATTTTCGACCTCCTCGTAGGAATCAAAGTGCTGCTCAGCCAATGCGTGTCCCATCGATGAAAACAAATGGTAGTCGGAAGGAGCCAAGTCTGGTGAATACGACGGATGGGGTAGTTGCTCTCAGCTAAGTGTTTTGATTGTATCCTGAACAGGTTTTGCTTTGTGTGCAGGTGCATTGTCATGAAGCAAAATTACCTTGCCGTGTGTTCTGGCCCATTCTGGTTGTTTCTCGATCAATGCATGGTTCAAATTGATCATTTGTTGTCGATAGCGATCAGTATTAACGGTTTCACCAGGTTTTAGGAGCTCGTGGTACAGCACACCTTTCTGGTCCCACCAAACACACAGCATTGTCTTTTTGCCGAATCGATCTGGTTTTGCAGTCGATGTTGATGGTTGTCCCAGATTAACCCATGATTTTTTCCATTTAGGATTCTTAAAATAAATCAATAAATCAGTAACAATCCGTTGCAAAACCGATTTTCTTTCGTGTTTTTGAAGCAAAATTTCGCATGTGTTTTTTCGGTTTTCCACCTGTCTCTCACTCAGTTCATGTGGCACCCATTTTCCACACTTTTGGGTCTTTCCCATAGCTTTTAAACGGTCAGCAATTATTTGCTGTGCAACATTTGACATTGCTGCCATTTGCTTTTGACTCAAAGTGTCATCATCCAATATCGCTTGCGATTCGGCGTCTTCACACTTTTTCGGTGGTTTCTCCACGTTCTTCATTTCTCACATCAAAATCATTATTTCTGAACCGTTCAAACCATCTTTTGCATGCTGCTTCTGATAAAGCATGATCACCATATGCCTCGACAAGCATTCGATGCTACTCTGCAGCACTTTTCTTCAAATGAAAACAAAAAATTAATGCTTTCCGCAAATCATCACTTTCTGGTACAAAATTCGACATTTTTAACACGATAAAAAAATGTGATGTTGTCTGTTCAATGACTTGATGTATACTAAATATTTTTCACAGAAGTCATAGCAAACAAACAAAAAAAAAAAAAAAAAATAAGTGCTCGTTCACAACAAATGTTCCCTATCGAGACATTTGTATCTTGACGCTCACTTCATACCGGTATACCTGGTAAGTAACGCAATCAATCAAAGTTCATAAGATGTACACAAAGTAGTTGCTACCTTTTTCTTTTGTTTTAATTATATTGTTATGTATTGTTATTAGAAATAAAATATAAGTCCCAGGAAGGTAATCTCGCGTAAATTTTATTTGGTCCTGTGGTTTGAAGAGAGGTTGTTTTATTTTCAGACTTCGTTTTAATTTTTATGTACATCTTCTGTTCCGGTAAAAGTTCAGCAAATAACTGTAATAATGACGCTTTTCATTTATGTACACACATGATTATACAACTAGATACACTTCCATAAGCTTGGCATTTATCTTTGTTTCGTCGCTCCGCAAAATATTTCGACATTTTTGCCCACCGATGTCGCTGGTCCAGATTGATTATGCTTAGACTCTTTTCCTCATTAAAGAAACTTTCATGGCTATTCGGTGTGGAAAATTGCAATATATAACATGGTTTTGGTGAATCTTCAAAGATCGAGTTGGTGTACCTTTTTTTTTTTGATCAGGTGTGTATATGTGAGGGCAGATGAGCCAAAGTTTTTCTGAATTTTTTTTTATTCACAATGTTACATTTATTACATTTTGTTTGTTCATTGACTTCAGAATCAATAACTCTTATATTATTTTAAAGTTTGCATTGTTTTTAGAAAGTTAAAGGCATGTAGCATATTTCGAACTGGTAATTATTTCAATAGTGGCCGCCGTAGTGTTGTGGGTAGAGTGCGACACTCACACGTCGAAAGTGCAGGTTCGATTCCCGGCTGAATACCTGAAGTTTTTTACAGCACCAACTCATTCGAGATGCTGAGAACACTTAAAGAGTAATAACTGTCTAAATAAAAGCTTCTCACACTTCGTAATCGGCAACAAACTGTAGGTCCCTTCTACTCGTGAGAGAACAGTAGCGCGCATAACACAAGCAGTAGGTGAGCAAGCTAGGCCCTGGTCGCCTGTGGACTGTCGCGCCATACAATTATTATTTAAGAAGACAATTTGTCATGTCTTTTACGCGAGTAAAAAGAAAATTTTTGGTCCCTTCTGTTTGCCCTAGAGTCAACAGATTCATTTCCATCTCTTGGACGTCCATCGCACTTTGAAAACTCTATTAATGAACAAAAAGCGAGCAAACTGCAGAATTGAGAAATACAGTTCTTAGAAATAAGTTTGCTTATGTGGCCCAAATACGTTTGCGAGCAGCAGACTTGTCAAAGGAAGCAACAACGTCTAAAATTTGTTTACAATTACAAAAAAGTTTTAGAGGAACCAGGAAGCTTCGTCTATTTTACTTGTCAACGTCAACAGTACAAGTTCATTATAAGTACCTATCCCACAATGTGATTCTGTCTGATAAAGAGGTTTAAAAATAAAATAACAATACCAGAAACTTTCGTTGAGATCAAATTCTACTACATTATTCTGTATAACAAATTAAAAAAAAAACTAAACGATTTTTCTCAGTGTAAACACATTAGTTTATCCTTAAAAACGTTTCAACCTGGCTTCTCTGAAAACATGTAAAACTTGAACTCTTATTGAAAGTTTTTGAGCACAAAAAGTCATCTTTAACCTTTGAAAATAATTTGTCGCACAAAGCGTTTGTGCGTCGTCTAATCCGTGTCTAGTCTATGGTAACATCGCTTTTGGTTGATGGCATGGCTGATAAATCGAAAGTTATGGAATGCATTTTGGCTCTCTGTATTTAAAACTGGTTTACGTGCTGTAGTTAGTTTGTTTTCCGGAAACGTCTTTTAGGCAGAAGCTATAGTTGTGGCAGGAAGCCTACACCATCCCATACATCACCTCAAGACTCACCATAGAGTGGGGAACGCGCTCTGTTGTGCCATTATCTTTTCCTCTTTTGTTATTTGACCGAAGCACCCTACTTGACAAAGGCGTCGCCTGAAATTCATCTGCATCCTTTTTTTTCAACATCACAAAAGAGAAGATGATTCTCAATAAGCGTAAAAAAGTGTGTAGCATGACATTCCCTTTCGTCTCCTCGAAAAAAACACACATCACCCATCAATGAAAGCTCTTATAAAGGATGAGAGCAGATTTTGTAGTTGATATGTGGAACCTCAATTTCAAGCTTTTGACATCGAAATGTTAAAACAAACAGAGTACACAAGCTCTCCAAAACAACTGCGTAAACTGTAAAATAAAGTTCCAAGAAATAATCGAGTGTGCTTTCCCTAATCATTGTGTTTTCAAAGGACCTACTTGCAATTACTTATGTACTTGCGGTGTCGTGAAATCGGAAAATGTTTTATGTGAGTTAAGACACTTCCAGTTCTCCACACAACCCCACACACTTTATTTAAATGTAAGCTTCATTTGTTCTGCAACGCAGCTACATTCCTGTTCTTGCTCCAAAGGGCGACGAGAAGAGAAAACGCAAACCCAACTGCAGTCGGAAATTCATAAATGAAGGCGAGAAGTCGTATATTAAAAGCTTACCCAAATGGCTTTCCCCTAAAAATGGGCTAACACCTCCGGATCACAAAAACCATTAAGAAGTAACTTGCAGGAAAAGTAGAGCAAATGTGCACGACATCCATTTCGTTTTTGGCGCACAATGCGGTTTCCCAGATGCATGGTTTCGAAAAACCAAAACACTAACATGCAAATGGTGCATGGAAAGGAAGTCCGACTAAGCAGCCACCTACCAGTTCCGTGCATGTAAGCAAAAGTGAAAACCCCATTTCAAAAGCAATTGTGTTTCGATTGTGGAAGTATGCACGCTACCAGGAGATGTGTGTTCCATCAACTCTCACAAGAAAATTTCGCCGCTTCCTTGTCAAACATTATCCTGCCATTGTCGGTTCGGAATGCAAACAAAATACCCAACAGCCCTCTCTGCAAACCTCAGACCGCAGCGGAAAATGAAAACTTTCTCAATAAAATATAATTTTTAGCAGCAACCGCCACACCAGCCCCTCCAAATAAGAACAAAGGATTCGAGCCGAGCGACGAGTCTCGCTTGTGTTGTAAATATTGTAATTCCAACTGTCAGGAAATGTCTCCCGCTCGTTCTGCTGGAAAACGAAATCACAATGGATACAAACTGAACATGTTTCCTGACGTTTTTCATTTTGCATTGCTTCCCGACGCGACTGCAGGAATCTTCAGTATTCCGAAATGAAACCCAAGGATACGAGGATGGCTGAAAAGACCTGTCAGAGGGGTAGACAACTCACCGACAATGTATGTCCCCACTCTCTGCCACGGCTTGTCGTACAGAAAATTGAACGACTCAAAGGGTTTCGCCACTTTGTGGGTGTAGTTGTAGTTTATCGACACTATGCCCGATATACCCCACGAGCTCACCAGGAATGCCGAAAGGATTAGAATCGTTGTCTTGAAGTATCTGCAAAGACAGAAAAAATAAACACGTAAGATGGGACTACACGTCCTTGGAATGTCCATTCGCTTACCTTCTAGAGAAGATGAGGAGGAGTGTGGCCATGACATAGAACTGCATGTCGTTGGCCATGTACCACGACCATATCATGCAGATCTGGTTGAGTGGGAAGAAGTTGTTGATGTAGAGGATGTTGCGCCACCAGTAATCAGAGCATGTCTGAATAGCGACGGTCGGCTGAAAGACGGACCTGTTGTACGTGTATCTGGAAAAGAAACATCGAGTTACGAGACTATTCTGGTCACACATGGTCAGTGGGTGAGCGTGGGCCGCGGTTCATGAATTGTTACAAAGGGTTAATGGCTGTGGGCCGTGCTACGCAGGAATGAACACATAATTCATTTGAATTAATAATGATGGTGACAAAGTGTCTCCGGCTAAGTGGACACGGCTGGGTTATGCTGGTCAAATGGAAAACGGGTGATTCCCGGTGGTGGGGTTGTGCATATGAGTGTAATCCATATTTATAAGGGAATCGAATCAATAATTAATGAAATGGTCAACATGGGGGCGGATTAATGAGCGCAAAAGTCATGTCGTGGGCGGATGGTTGAATTTAATGGTAAACACATGTTCGGCCTGCGTCGTGCGCCACTCGACTGAAGGCTTGTGAGGTTGTGAAAGCTGCCAAGCGAGAAATGTACACAGGATTAATTTCGGTTTTTGCGCGTCAACAAGGATCACGTTATCAACGGAACATAATTCAACTGTGTTCGGAATCCTGGTGGGCAATTTGAAGCAAGCGAAAAACAAGCGGCCCTTTTGCACCGGACTATTAGACATCCAAGCTTGACGGATTAAGAGCATCAAGAAAGATTATGAATTACACATAAGTGTGAGGAAGGGTACAAGCCATTCCTGTGTACTATGACAAGTGTTCTTTGTCCTTGCAAAATAGCTCCAGGCTTAAGGGAAGATTTGGGCTTACCGAAGTTTCGCCTTCAATTTAGTTCTATTGTAATAATTCTGAGAGGTTTCGCTCTTCCATTTTGGTAGCACTAATGTAATAAGGCGGATCAAGGAACGCGTGATAGAGCTAATAATAGAGATCATTCAAAACATATTTTGCTGTGTCAAAATTTTGCTGAGAGTAAGCTTGTTGTGGTAGATACAGATCACACCTCGTACAATCAACATGTTCTTATGTCTCTAGGACGTCCGTTAAGTACCTTTGTTTTAAAGGAAAACATATAGGAAAATAGGACGTTGTTGGTTGCCAGCAACTGCCTTTAGGTTGCCAGAAACACATTTCGGTGACGGTAAGTTCAATAAAACCTTCCTTATACCTCCACCTCCTGGAGAAGGCGTTGTGGAGAATGCCGACTATAATTCCAAGACAAGTGTTTTCAAGACTGACTTAAAGAAGAGCCCCTTCAGGATACCTCGTGAAACTAATGAATTTATCTGACCGCCTTTTCTCTTGTTCGTTTAGTGTGTGTATTTTAGGTGTATGTTTGCCTGTATAATAGGGGTAGAGACGGCGACAACCTCTACCGCATATGGTAAGTTCATTAGCTTCGCAATTGTCTAGAATATCAACATGTCCCGAAGTACTTGGTAATCTCATCGGCAGATAGATGATTCTTAAGGGAGGTGATTGATTGAAAGTTGTGACCACCAACAAAATTGATTGTAGTCTGGCTAGAATTGACTTTGGATATAGCATTGTTTCTCAATCAGGTTTCAGGCTTGAGTCTGTCGAATGAACCACAACTTCTACCCCATCGCTTATGACCGATTAGTATTGGATCCATAGAAGTGGAAATTGAGGGTTTCTCCTCTTAGATGAGTGAATGTCCTTGCTTTGTGTTATTATTACGAGCTGACTCATATTCAGAACGGATTTGGATTTTTTTTATAGAAAATTTAGCAGAGGGAAAAAAAGAAACTATCTAGTAGTGCGAAGGGGGCTTCTGAGGTATAAACACGGGTTAGCCTTTGGACTTCTTTCAATCTGGAATTCTCTTTCAGAAGTACGATTTAGCTTAATACAATATAATTTCTTAACAAAGAATTTGAATGTCAACAACCTTTTCGAGTGCAATGGCTGATATTTTAAATTTTATCACAAAACGAAGTCGCAAGGGGCCCAATTTGGGTTCTACTTTCTTTTTCGTCTACAGTAGCTCACAAGTAACGGTGCAAATGATACACATAATATTAAATATTTAAAATTCTTTTACATATTTTCTGAATGATGTATGACTCTTTGCAAAAATCCTCATCACGGACTAAATTATACTAGAACTTAAGTGTCAATAAAATCAATAAAAGAAAGCAACCATTACTTAGCGAAAAGGGTATATTTTTTTTAAAGACATATTGTTTAACAACCAACCAACCAACAGCCAATTGCTCACCTTTCTCAGAAAACTAATTATAATTCTCAATTTTCTTTGTTGCACTATGAGATGAATCCCAAGTTGTAGTCAATGAAGCAAGGACGTTTATCCAGGTTATTAAATGATTTAAGAAGTGTTGGACTAATATTGGTTCTTTGACGCACCATGCGGTACAGCAAATTTCATACACGGGTGAAAGAATTCAGAAAAAAGAAATTTAAAAAGAATATGTGTTTTTTGTTTTATGTAACGTAGTGGGTAGAGTGCCACGCTCACACGCCGAAGGTGTGAGCTGCTGGCAACATTCAAAATGTAATAACTGTCTAAGAAAGAGCTTCTTAAACGTCGCCGTTCGAAGTCGGCAAAAAACTGTAGGGCCCTTCTACTCGTGAGAGAACAATAGCGCGGACAACACAAGTAGTTGATGAACAAGCTAGGCACTGGGCCTTCTGTGGACTGTTGCGCCATTCAATTATTTTTATTATGCTCTTCCTTACCGGTCCCATCAAAAGAAAGTTCGAGAGCCCCAAGGAAACCAAAAAGATGAAGAAACTTATCGGTTCCGAAGGTCTATCCCTTGGATAACGTATTTTTAAGGCAACCACTGCATGGTTGCCTATGCACTGGTTGCCTTAAAAATACATTACTCCCTAGAACATGCTGAAATAAATAAGGCAGCTGCATTTCTCTTCAAGAATTCACCCGTGATTCACGCTTTGCACTGCATCCCCATAATTTTACCCTAAGCCTCTTCTACGGACATATTGTAAAGCTTAGAGACAAATTAGTACTCTTTGTGAATTTCCTTCGACAGAGGTGTGCAGTGAAAATGCGTGATGTTAAGCCCAAAAATCAAATTTTTGGTATGTGATTCTGACAGTATTCCTCCTACCTCACCGCCAATACTTTGCTTTGCTTTACTTGACATGACTTGACATAGTTGGAATTTTAACTCGAAATGAAAAAAATTCAAAGAAAATCAATGTTTTCGTCTACTACACCGTTTGTTTTGGTCTATACCGTAGAAAAGAGCTTTACCCTAATGACCCGCCAACCAGCGATACAAACCAGAAATTCATCGCACGAATAACTACCCTGTAGAAAAGAACTCACCTGAGCGACAGCTCGTTGAACAGAATGACGAACATATACGCCGGCGTTAGTCGTATGTACCGATATATTACAATCAGAAAGCTCTCCTTGAGGTTCCTTTGCACAATGTTCTTATCCTCTGCCTCGGCCTTCTTGTGCTCGTTATCTTGCCGCAGAAAGAGCAGCGTTACCAGAAATCCACTGATGAAGAAGAACGTATCCACGGAGAATGTCGCATTCCCCACAAATTGAAAGAAAAACATCCGCTCAGTAATCACCCGCAGGAACTACGAAAAACAAAAGAAAAAACACACAAAATCCATAAAAAATAAAAAGGAGGATACACACGTCCTTGGTGCAGGAGTGTCTGCGCGTACCCGATTCTCCCCGATTGTGAACATTTGCAGGTAAGTGTGCACCATGATAGTCCATAGCACTGAGAAGACCCGTAGTCCATGAACGCAGGAGGTCTGATTCTGTCGGTTTGCGCAAGAGGGAAGGGATTTTATTAGAATATGCAAATTCAGCAGGGAATCCGATCGATAGAGCCTTACTTGGGTTTTCTGCTCCACGGAGAGGATGGTGCCAACGTTCTTTTGCAGCGCAAAGCACAAGAGTATCTCCTGATGGATGCCTAGACCAGGTGGGACATAAGTACAGAGGTACCAGGATAGATTATGAGCTCACCTAATTCCTTTTTTCTGAGCTCGCACGACAGCTCAACGTGATTGGCATTAAAGTCGCTGCATGGAGGTTTGTTGGCAACCACACCGAGAACTTCCGGCCTTGGCGCCTGCTTTCCGTTGGTCTTCAGGTCAGCTTCAATGTCAACGTTATTGTTATCGGTTGTAGGACTGATTTGGGTCATTTGGTACGCTTCGAATGCCTTGCCATTAAGATCGGGATTCATCCCTACTCTGGGATCCACCTTTGTGTTGTCCGACATTCGATGAAGTCGTTCTCTTTTATTGAGCTCCGACTCGTACCAGGTGGCAACGAGCACTACACACACGAGGGCAATAGAGAAGATGCTGGAATGGACAAGGATTATAATTGAATGAGGCGGAGCCCGGAGGTCACCTCTTACATAAAAAGGACGAATTTGACATCCTTCCAAACGCAGTACTGTCCAGGCACGGTGCGGACACTGGTGATGTTGATGTGAGAGTTGTTATGGGCGGCCAGCGCTGTAAGGACCATTTGGGCGTGCGGGTCGAGATGAAGAATCGATTCAACATCTCGCACCGTGCAGGACTTTGGGAGGCATTCCCCCAGTTGGATTTCGACCGTCTGTGGAGGAGATTTTCGTTTTTGCTCATAACAACAAATATTTATGTAAATGAAAATTCTGAAAAATGTCTGGGGTGTCTGAAGGTCGACCAAATGGAAGCAGTGGCCGACTTTGTATTTGTCATCAACCCCTCTGTGATCTAACAGTAGAATCCTTTTGCACTTACCAGATTTGTGGGGACCCACGCGGCAATGCGGACTGTTGCAACGTAGTACTCGAATTCAAAGTGCTTACGCTCGTCTTGCTGCGCGTTTCGGTTCACCTCCAGGCAAAATTGTCGCTGTCCCAGCCATTTGTTACTCCCGAAGAAAAGTTGTCCCCGATAATGTCCCGACGAGTCATATGCTGTAAAATGAGGAAAAGTATAAATCACTCCTCTAGCTAAATAAAGTCGCGCTTATGATATGAATAGCTTGGCACTGACGGCGCCCAGCTGGAGAATTGGTCATAAGAGGGATTCGTTCATTCGTTGGAGAGTACATTGCATTTATGGGGAGGTGAAATTTAGTCTTCCATCTGCCGTTGCCAGGGCATAAGAGGAAGATGTTGTTTGCATGTGTTCTGCGCTTAAGTTTGGTAGATGTTGGGGGCTTTGAGAGTATTTCGGTCGATTCGAAATCCCTGAATTAAATGTCTGATGAAATATGGAGGGAGTTTCTTTCAAAACTTTGTGCGATGACAGAGAGTGTAAAAGGTTGCATTTCGGAAACGAAAAAAATATGTACAAATTTAACTTTCCATCCTGAACAGTATCCATTTGCAAATGTTTCATGTGTGGTACACATGTATAATAACAATTCCATGAATGGTACGGTGGACGAATAAGTGAAATAAAGCACACATGGAGTTGGGAAGAAGTCAACCAAACTCCGTCTGTGTATTTTTTGCCAGATATTATGATTCCATTGAGCTTATTAAAAGTTGGCAGAAACATATGGCATTAAGGCTTACGTATAGATACTGTGCAGTTGGAAAAATAAGACAGGCTAAAATGTAAAGTCTGAATTTAGTCCATAAGCTGCTGCTTTGCTTATATTTGTGATGGCATCAACTTGTAGACGGTCGTAACTTTGCAAGAGGCCATGTACCGTAAATTTGTTTTCTTTGTGGCGTTCTTCAGCTTACTAAAGCAATCGTGCAATGGTGTCATATTAAAAGTTGGTCGACTTACTTTAACAGTGCAAACTACTTTGAAGCTTTCAAATAATGTGTTTGGGAGCATCGAAAAGTCTTGTCTTTTTAAACAGTAATATAAACGAACGACCGATTTGTTTAACAAATTTTCAATGATCTTCAAATAAAATACTTTCTGTGTTGATCGAATGCACTGAAGGTTGTCAAACAGTTTTTAAGTAGATGCGAATCGCGTTTAAGTGGAATCACTTCTTGTCGGGCAATTTTATATGAAACCTTTCTAATTCTTTTAACAGATTTTGAAAGCAAACATTTGAATTTATGATGTGTGATGTATTAAAGGTCTTCATTGATACTTTGCATTTTTCTATCAATCATCAATTTTTTTGTTTTCAGATATCTCATTTTTTTGGAGGTGCAGTCGCAAATAAAGCGCTATTGGTATGTCTTTTCACGAAGTATGGTTCCTTCGATACCTTGTTGACATTTGTGTGTACCAACAAATGTTGCATTATCCCAAAGGCTGTATTTTTAAGACCCGTTGGTATATACCTAGATAATGCAAGCGTCGTATTCGTAGAGGATTAAGTAGACGCATGACACCGAACGGCCTACAGAGCTAGTCGTTTAATTGTCGCCTTTAGATAATCTGAATGTAAAGAAGACGAAAAGCTTTTAATAGTGTGCAGTTTTACACAGGAAATGTGAATGATAAATGGTCGATGTCGATGATGACTATCCGGGCAAGGACCCTAACAACCTAATTTTTTATCTTTCTACCCAAAGATTTTCTCAAGGATGTCTTTAAAGAAGTGCTGACAGTTCATCGGTCCCGGTGTCCTTATGGTGTGGCCAGCGTTCTCCATTGTCATTCTTTACAATTTAACAAACTTGTTCGGAACGTTGAGGTTAGGCACAGCTTTGTATAGTTCGCTTCTACCCAGTCTTACGCAGCCTTCAAATCTTCTTATAGGTAATGGGGCTTTGTTTTCCCCATAATAAGTGAGTTAGTGGCCCTGCTTGGCCACGCTGAACGCCGTGCACGATTTTAGGTTTTCACAGCAAGGCAGAGAAGATTTTATACGTAATAATTAGACAACTCATACCTCGATAGCTAGCGCAGTTCTTTCTAGTCGCCCCTACAAATGAATGAATTGAAAACCCACGTATCGCACGTGCGTCCTTTTGAGAATATCTAACATGTTAGTTGGACTTAATTTTTCCATCCGCTTTAGTTGAGGTAGACTTCGGTCTGAGTCTCATTTACATCAAATACCTGTTTACGAGTAAGTATTCTGCGAAACTTTCAAATTTTTATCTTTCCGACGGCGATTTTTTCATTTGCTTACTTTTCCCATCTAAACCGTTATTTCTTTCTTTCTTTCTTCGTGTTAAAACCAGGTTACAAATGGGTACTGGATAACGTTTGCATTCTTCGTCTATTGAAAATAAAGTCAGTTTTAAACCAACACGAATACTTTATACTTTGCTCAAGATTTCTGAAAGCAAAACCGTATTTGCGCTTCTATATTAAAATTATCATATTAGCTTAGATCGGAAGCAGGGCTAGAATAAAGAAAATTACGCCTTTCACTTCGCAAATACCGTGGTTTGTTGTATTTTTGTTGAGGCATGGCGGTCAAACGTTCAGGAAAGCAACCCCTGGCTAATTCATTTTAATATTTGCCTTTAAATTAAACTTTATTTTTTGCCTTAACCCCCAGCTTTGGTTTCTGTTAACGCCCACTTAATGTCCTTATTGCTTTTCTTCCACTTCCCTCCGATTTGAATTCCCCTGCATCTGTGGTGATGGGCCTTTTAGGATAGTTTTTTCCTAAAGTTATATTCCATCGTCAAGCCTACTCATGTTTTTCAAGCGAATCCTTTCAAGATTTCAAACTCAAATTCGAAACCACAGAAGGAATAACACCCAATTTCAATTTTTTCCATATGAATTGAGTTCCCTTTTCCGATCGAAAATAGACCCAAATCAGGGCGAAGTTTTGTTTTTTCATTTATTTAAATGACTATCGACATCAGGCTGCGTTCTTTTGGAAGGCCTGAAGTGAAGCGCTTCAGAACCGCCGCCTCATGCTCGGTCATGTAAATTAATCAACATTTCCAATGGGATGGATGGATAATAGAGTAAACGAGCAGAAAATTCGATTTTCATGGACAGAAAAAAGGAATCCCTGACGCAGAACATATTTTGCAATCTGGGAAACGCATCGATGTGTATTTCGCTCTTCAATCGCCGAAGCGCGGATAATGGATACACATGGGCACTTATAATCCACGGCCGAGAGTGGCGGCAAGTGGACGCGACTTGGGACAGTTTTTGCTCGTCGCTCTGATTTTTTGCAGTCGCCTGACAGCACTTGATAAATTACTATAGGGACAATATAGGAAGTCATCAGAATTCTGTTTTAATGGAGCATGACTATGGAGCCATTAAACGCTCTCGTCAGTATTGATATGCAAATTGACGTGCTGATGTCTTACTCACCCTTTTGCGCCCACTCGTAGTTGCTGTTCAGCGCCGAGAGGTATGAGAGAATCTCCACCCCGCAGGCAGGCGAGACTTTGGTCCTTATTTCCGAAGGCCGCCAGTAGAAGTGGTCGTACAGGTTCACAAGCAACTGAAAGATGTTTATGTTGGACTGCAAGGCGTCGGCGGTAGAGTTCTCCTCGACGTCACCAAAGAACTGACTTATGCTGTTGAAGTGGCTGCGGGAGGACTTTTGCTGCTCGTCTTTTTGCAGGAATTCCCGTCCTCCCTTGACCTTAGATTTGTTTTTCGATAGAATTTTAAAGATGTGCGGGCTTACCGGGGCCACCGAAGCTGAGAGGATCGAGGGAATTTCTGTTGTGGGAGTGGTCATCGGGAAGGTAGCTGGGGACGATGCCTGTAAAGTTAAACTTGTGGTCGGCGCATCCTCTGTTGTGGTCGTGGTGCTGACTTGATCCCTGGTCGCTGGCGTCACGTAAGTGTTAACGGTGCTGGGCGTTATGAGGGGGTCATCGGAGTATGTCAAGTCCTCGTCGTTCGTGTTCCTCAGAAGATGGCGTTCTTCAGAGCTTAGATCCCCATCGGGGAGAATCGTATCGTGGACATCCTCAAGATCGCCTAAATTGAAGTCAAAGGCGACGGCGTGTGCATTGAAACCCTTGACCGATGGAATTTTTACGTAGTCGCTCGGTTTATCGAGGATCGCATATGGCTTCTTCTTGATGGGTTTCGAAGGCAGCACCTCATGTGTGTTGAGTTCCAGGGGATCGTTCTCAACCTCGTGGAGGATGGTCACGTTTCTTTGATCGAATTCGTCACCAAAAATCGGATCAAATTGGATAAAGCTTAAGACAAAAGGAATGATGTATTTCCATATTAGACGCATTTTGACTCTTCGCTAGTACAGCTGTATGGATTAGTACTATGGATTACTAGCTCGAAACTTTTTCACTTTTTTTTGAACATTTTTAGGTGATGGATGTCAAAATATGCAAAGGCAGTGTTGAAGTTGACTGAAAAAAAGAAACAATGTTGTAAATAGCAGGGTTAAAAAAATATAAAAAATTACTTATAGAATGATGTGATTATGAAACTTTGTAACATTAAAACATTTAAAAAAATTGCTTATACCGCAGTAACGATACTTAATGCCATAGAGAATATTATGTCGTTGAATCTGAGATATATATATATATCTATATATAAATGGTCAGACATCATGTTATTTTTTTTTGTTTTATAAAAAATACCTATGTACGTCTGAAGAAATCTGTGTACTAGCCATGAGCAGTGGAGACAAATCTCGTTCTGTTGGAACAATTTGGTTATTTTTCTTCAAACTATCCGATTTATTCATCCCATTTTAATATTTCGTAATAGAAAGTAGCCGCCTTAGCAAAGTGAGTTAACTGCGAAATGTCCCACATTTTGCGTGACAACATTTTAAAACTGCTGTTAGTCAGTGAAAGGGCTCATTAGTCGCCCTGGTTTCGCTGTGGACTGTTGCGCCAAGTTAACTTTTTTGTTTATCAAGCTTATGAAATCGTTTGTGGACATTTACGGGCCTTTGAATATGATCGTTTGCATGTTACATTGTTTAATTTATTTGTTTTCATCTATAACTTTGTCATTTGGTCATTTGATCAATTAAATGTATTTGAGTAAATTCATTTGGCCCTACAACTTTTCTTTTATAAAAATACCCGGTCCTTGACACTTCTGGGCTGATCTTGCTTACTATATTTTACAAGCTTCTTAACCCTACGCATGTATAAAGGTATATTGTAGAAGACTAAATGTTGTTAATTTTTTGTTACATTGTCTGTATTGTGGCCGACATGGCGTTTTAGGCAGATTGCGATACTCACACACCAAAGGTCCCAGATTCGATCCTCGGCCGAAACACCACCTGTTTCAATGATTGTCTATGAAACAGTTTCTTAAATTTCGTTTGTGAAAAATCTGTATCGCGCATAACACGTTAAGGAAGTAGGTGGTCCCTGGTAGTGACATGTTGTATATACTTATATTCTCATCATCAACAAATGGACGTATTTTTTAAAGAATATTTTATTTATGTTTCTCTATTTGATATTTCTGAATCTGGAACTTAATTGAATAACGTTTTGAGGTGTTTACTCTGCTAGTTTGGCTAAGACATTTCGCTTCCGAAAATGATAATTTCTGAAATTGAAATTGAGAAAATCATTTCTCGCTTTAATTGCAATTGACTTTCTAGATTCGAATTCCACGCATATCTGGAAATTTTGTTTCTATTTTATTTTTTTCGTGCATCTCAGGTGGTAAATTGGCCATAAATTCAGTAATTTTGATTTTAAATGCACCGAGAGTTATGGAACTTTAAGCATTAGAAAGGTCTCTTGCGTAACCTTACTCCTGGAATCAATTCATGTAATATTGCTGAACAGCACACGCCGTAAAAACGTTAAATCAAAGAAGCAAAAAACTACTCACGCAATAATGTCATGAGAAGCATATTGCTGGGTTTTGTTGAAACTACATATCGTCAAATCTTAACTTTTACTATAATCGATTGTTCTTCCACATCGCTTTACAATAGCCGTGATCCGCACCTTTGCATAATCGAATAAATATGGATCATAGAATGCCCAACGAATAAAACAAGGAATTACTTTGTTCATATTATAAGATCTTGTGATTGTTCTGAGCAACATTTCTTGCCGAGTGAAAAGTGGGGATAATTGCTAAACAAATCATGCTGGAAAAATCGGTGTTCATTATCTGTTGTCTTAGGAACCAATAGCTTTTAATACTGTGAACTTAAACTTTTAAAATAATGGATATACATATCCAAATTTAAGATGATTTTCGAATCACCAGACACATTCACATTTACTTCAGCAGACGGACGCATTAGGGCGATGTTTATGACATTAGAAACTCTTCTACTTTCTTAAAATACTTAACAATTTTTCCAATTCATTGTGTAGTCCATCGGTTGTGATAATCACGGAATAACCACTAGTGCAGGAGGTCTTAATAATCTTAATAAATACTTTGGATTTAGCAGTTTGTTAAAATTAACTTAATCCAATATTATGATGTGGAAGAAACTTTTTCGTCATCGGCTCTTTTGGTCTCTGTAAACATTCAATAAAATAACTCTCACGAGTAGAAGGGACCGGCGAAAATGAAGAAGCTTTCTTAGCAGCTGTTGTTGTGTGTTGAACATAGACCCTTCGGCGTGTGAGCGTCGCACTCTACTCACTACGCCACCGCGGGCATAAAATTGAACTTTAACAAAAATATTTAACATGTCATAACATGTCTGTCGTATACGCGGCCCTTTTTTCAAGTCTGATCTTTATATAAACAAGTGTTCATTTAGTGTAAAAACTGTATCTTATAACACTTTTTAGATTAATATAATAAAACTACGCAATTTTATGAGAGCATTCATTTGATTTTATTTTTATTGTGCGTTTTGTAATTTTTCTTTTGTTTTAATGAAGATCCCATGATGAAGGCAGCAAGCTCTGTCGAAATGTAGGAATAATAAGAAAGGGGAACATGAAATCAACATGGGAAAATGAATCATGAAAACTATACCTGAATCAGAAATATCAGGAACAAGGCGCTTAGAAAGAGATAAAACAACTGACTATTTGAAATACAAATACAAATGATTGCACTTCATGTTGTGCACAAAAAACTCTTTGACGATGGCCAAGAGCCGCCTTGAAAAATGTACTAAGAATCCGCAGCAACTTGCAGTAGGACTTGATTTTCCAACCAGATTAGAAATTAATTTTTTTTTATATACTTTGCTTAATTTGAATCCCCTGTCAAACTAAACTGCGGACGTAGGGTCACAAGAATAAGAAATACAAAGGCCCTTCCACTGTGTGCTATTCTCTCTATGAAATCAGGCTTCTAATCGTACCATTGCAATCGACCTAGATTATCGTTTTGTTTAAACTATCTAGATATATAAATAAGAACAGCATATAAATGAAATCAATTTGAATTTAAGGAAATTGTTGCAGTCTTTCTGTCTTAATCACTCTGATGAATTGCGAAACATCCCAGCAATTCATATGACATTTACAACTTCAATTCGAGGGATATCCTCTTGGCGATGGTGTGCAATCAATCCTCTTAGATACTGTTGTCGAAGATAAATAAGGCAAATAAAACGACCCATGTCTTATTGATTTCTATATCCCTCCTTGCCCCTTCACATTTAATGGATAGCCCCTTTCCCCCTTTCACAATAAAGCCGTCTTCGAATTTCTCGTATTGAAGTGGCACTTTGTTAAATTACGCATTCATAGTCCCAATTCATTGCAATGGCCTCCCATCAATCATTGACAACTGTAAGCTATGCCGCCGGACATTGCCACAGCTATGTATTCGTCGCAAACAGCATACGGAAATGAATTGAGCCCGCACGACGACGAAGCGTTATTTGTCATCGACGCCAGTCCCAATGGTTGCGATGAAAAAGATGCGAACACGACAAATAAGATACCAAAGCAGGCACTCCCCAACACCCCAGGGACCATCATCGCCCTTATCTAAGGCTGCCTTACACATCTGCGATAAGGATGGATTACTCACCATTACACGGCTGTAGTACATTGTGCTTGGAGAAAACTATTTGCGGAATGCGCGCCTAAAACGTCTGTTAATGGGCTCGACACCGCTACAAAAGACACAAGGCTTTATCTCTGCCGGGGGAAGAATGACAGAGCGAGTGCTACTTTTCATCTGCCAATTGTAAAGGCAGGCTTCCGAGGGAGGGAAGTAATCATTGCTTGCTGTATCGTAAAAGAATGTTCCTCCCGCCAATGTGGTCGTGGCTAGTAAATTGCGAATTTTATGTAGTTTCGCCGAGGACACCGAGAACCAGCCAGCAGTGGCCAACGCAAATGGATGTGTAACATGCGTTGTGTGAAGATTATAGCTCACTTTTATGACCAGACTCTGGCCATATCAAGCGGAACGTGCCTTGGTCAGTTTCTGTGTTTACTAAAAGTGATTTTCGATGAAACGTGCTCAGAGTGTGGTGTATTTATGGCTCCGTGGGATGGACGCGAAAAGTAGTGACTTATTGACTAACACATTTTGCCGACGGACGAGAACGAAATTGTACTGCTCAATTATAAATTCTGTGTGCACAATAGCAGCATCTTCCTTCGATGGGATCCCTTTAATTCACTTAAGTTTCCCATGAAATGGATGCAGAAAGTTCTTCTGTCCCTTTAGTTAATAATTCCGCAATGTTCGTGGGACAAAGGGGCAACGCCGTCACTCAAGTTCACACTCAAGGACGCAAACTTCAATTATCTGAAGGATATCGTAAGAAAACGCTAAAGTTTTCCGAATGAATTTATCGAGAAGTTCAAATGGGTTCTTTTGTGAAGGCGAACTTTTCCTTGATAAAATTGCAAACAGCACATGCCCTCCGGTGGTCATGTTGGGGAGGGGGGAAATTGTTATTTCAACAATTCGCCTCAATTCAGTGGCTGTCGTCCGAGGGAGTGCTGCAAGCTAATGACGCTTTAAGAGGGTACTTGTGGGACGCACATGTGGTTGAAGTTGTGGGTGACAACAACGAGTCTGTTTTCATCGAAGAAATTTGCCGCAAGTGTGGTCGTCGCACGTACTTTTTTTATAACGGCGGTTGTACAATTGCCAGCACGTTCGCGCTCTAAATTGACTGGAAATCCTTCAACGTCTACACTCGATTTATAGTGGAATTCGCAGTGTCCCGCTGGAGGAGTTCATGTTCATTAATCCTCATGAACGTTCTGGATTCAGGATTTTTTCGTTTAACTGTGCAGAAAGTGAGTCCACAGAGGACGTGACAGTGAAATCAGAAGACTGAACCTCACACATTTGTCGGTTGGAGTGGTGGAGAGACTGAAGTAGAAGACGACTTTTAGGAACCACCAATTTTCATTATATTTGACCAGAAAATTGTTTTCTCTGATAATTGAGTTGTAGTGTGTGGATTGCAATCTTGCAAATTTATGCAGAAAGAAGCAAAAAATCCTTGTTATAAAAGGGTGGGCTGCAAGCGGCTTTAAATAATCCAACCACACTCTGTATTGCACGCAAAATTAAAAGGTTATAGCAGGAATTGAAAATCGATGGAAGGAATATGTGGGCCTATATTTTCTACTTCTTATTATGGCGCTACATGTCCTTATCCACTTATGTGCGCCATCTTAGCCTAGGCCATCCTCTGTTGCGTTATCCCAATTGCTCCGATTCGAAGACTTTTCGGGCCGGAGCAATGGTGTCCACACGCTCTACATGCCCTAACCATCTTAAGCGTTGTATCCGAAGACGCTTGACCAGGCGCATGTCGCTGTACAGCCCATAGAGGTCGTCATTGTATCTTCTCCTCCAGATACCATCAACGCAAACAGGACCAAAAATCGCACGCAAAACTTTTCTCTCGAAAAGACTAAGGGCTTCCTCATACGCTTTTAGTAACGTCCAGGTTTCTGCGCCATAAAGTTGAACTGGGATAACCAAGCTGCCATATAAAGCGAGCCTAGTTCTTCGAGAGAGAGGGCTTTATTACTTAATTGCCTTTTGAGCCCAAAGAAACAGCGGTTGGGAAGAGTGATTCTGTGGTTGATTTCGGTACTAATGCTGTTGTCCCTCTTTACTGCAGAGCTGAGGTAGATGAAGTCTTCAACTAACTCGAAGTTTCTGCTGCCTAGTGTAACGTTCTGTCCGAGACGTCGATGTTGTGTGTCCTTCTTTGATGACAGTATATACATCGTTTTACCCTCATTTACCGCCAGACCCATTTAAGCCGTTTCCGCTTCAATGCCAGCAAAAGCCTCATTGACGGCTCGCTGTGTTCTTATGGGTCTATGTATTGCAGGAAAATTAGGATGTTATAGCAGGAATTGAAAGTTGAAGAAGGATAACATGAATATCGAGAAGCCGAAGCATCAGCTCTCTCAACCTTAGCCGAAGTAAAACAAGCCTTTAAGAAGCGGTGCAAATGGTACACTGTATCATTACCATCCATGATCACCGTTGGGGCGTTTAGCAATTCTTGTAGGATAGCTAGACTGGAAGTTCGCAGATTCGGAGAATCTGATAAACCCCGAGCTAAGTCTGCATGTTTTGAAGCCTACAAACCCTGATGAAAGCTGGAAATCTTATCTACCCACCTTTAGGTAAATCTAATTTATTTTTAAATTTTCACTGATGGATAGAAAAAAAGGAAGGAAAGCACTCAGAATTTTAATTCACCTTTCCTTTTTAGCCTTCCCGACACCAGCAATGGCCTCCCGGCGGAAATTAAGGCTATTATTAGGCTGCTCGTATAAGTTTTAACCGTAGATTGAATGAAAAAAATATACGTGCAGTAAGTCAAGGCAGGCATGACCAAAATTACGTTCTTCATATACAGAAGACTTCATCTGACAAGGAAAAAGTATAGTGCATTGGATGAAAGGGGTAATTGCTGAACAATATCTGATTAGAAACCATGTAAGAAGATTAGGCTTTAAATATAATGCCCTCTTGGAGGGACGATGATGCCTCTTCACTGCTTTGGAGTGTGCTTTGGAGTGTTTGTGAGTGTGCCCCAGCAATCTTGGTCACTAAGCTAAAAGAACCTTACTTTGTTCTAAAGTGTATTTTCGAAAAAAAATTAATTTAAACGGCTTGCGTTTTCTCTTCAAATCAAGGACGTCTAATCGACTTAAGTTATCACTCCTAAGTCATGCGCATTGCAAAGGAAAACATGTGCATTGACTGAATCATACTTTATTAAAATCGTTAAAGTACTTACAGCCAATAACTTATTCGAAAATCCATCTGAATCAATTACTTCAGAAGATAATATCTATTTCAACTGGAGAATTCAATTCCACTGGTATTTTTTTTAATCCCTTTTATGGAATATGTTCAAGCAGTTGTGTGTGCAATGGGTAATCTTCTCAATGCTTAAATGCACAATCTAATTGTTCATTTGAAAATAATTCCACTTTTTCTATTGTTTTGTTGTTATCTAATTCTAATTGATAATTCTAAGTGATATTTTATAAAGATTCCAAATTACTTAGGGTGTTTGGATCTCAATATCAACCTGTGGGTTTTGTGTGTTTTGCAATTTTTGTAAAGAGTTTTACTTTTGAATTAAGCAGACAAAGCAGACACAAAACTGTTGCAAAAGCACAGAGATGACGAAACACATAAACATGAATGATTGTCTCAGAACTCACAAAAGTTTCGGTTTGCTCTGTTCTGAATGCGACCAGGTGTGGGACTTAGTTGTAAGTGATCACCTCTTTTGATGACAATAGTCGTAGATAACGCAACACTAAACGCCTTAGCTACCCAAGTACCAAACCGAGATTATGCTTGAGGAGCAATCCCTCACCCTTGGGTTGATGTGAGGCCTTCCTAAAACCTCTTCCCCTCTCTGGGTCGCAGCGCCCGGTTGAGAATGCAACTCCAACAATTAGCTAGACGAGTCAGCACCGTACACTATCTTCTACTTTACCCGCGATTCTCCCATAGCAGGCCTACCGTTCGGTCAGCTGGAACCGAAGTTTCAGTGGCTCCTGACCTCCCGTGGCACCAGAATATAGCCTCTGGTCAAGCTGTCATTACCAGTCAGGCTCCCTCAAAACCTGCGTTCGTTAACCGCCATCCCGCCAAAGATGGTCTTTTCTCCAAAAGGGGTTTATAAAAGCCAGTCATATCAATCCAATCTGAATACGACCAGTGGTGAGTGAGTTAGATGCGACTCTCACACGCCGAAGGTCTCAGTTTGGACTCCGTAATTGAACGACTTGCATTCTCACGGCGCCACCTCTTTCAAGTTGTCGTTCGAAGTCAATGAAAAAGCTTTAGGTTCCTTCTACTCGCGCGCTAATACAAAAGTACACATAACTAGTTTAGTTGCTGAAGAAGCTTAGCCCTGATCGTCGTGTGAACCAACCACTGAAACGATGATGGAGTTCTACAACCAGTACGGCGATATCAAGAAATTGTTGCACAAATTCTTAACAATGAGTCTAAGAGGTTGAAAATGTTTTCTGATGCTCTATCATAGATCCTCAGAATCCTTGAGTTTCCTCCTCCAACGCCAAGCCCGCATGGTATAACTTTCTCCCTGGTTTTGTTTTTCCCTCCTTTTCAATAAAAATATCTATCTCCGTTTATTGATTGCTTTCGTATAGGATAGTCTTGCCGTCGTCTATCTCCATGATTTTAAAGATGACTTAATTCCGAATGTTCTTAAGAGATGAAAATATTTTCAAAAAATTCAAATTTTTAAGGTTAAATACGTTTGTGAGAGCTGTCCAGTTTCCTGGGTAAAACATTCAAATTTTTCGTGAGCACATCTCAAAAATATTTGTTAGCTAAGAAAACTGATGAAATTTGTGTCACCATGTTTTTCTAAATAAAAAAGAAATAAGTCCTAAAGTTTATGATCATGCAATACAGGCTTACAAGACGTTGAAGAAAACAATAAAAAAACTGCCGCTGGTAAATTTCAATCCACCCAGGCGAAACTCCGTGAAAATGTATCCCTCCTTGTACAACACCAGTTATATTATTTATGTACAATATGAAAAGTAATGCGCTGAGTATACATACCTGTTTAACACCTATTCATATTTCAAACTCTTCGGATCTTGTATTACCATCCCAGACAAGCGCAACAATATTTTCATGCAGTGCTCTCAGGATATGTATTATTTTAATGGATACACCGATTTTGGACAGTTAATAAAAAAGTTCTTCCCGTGGTATCGTAACTATGAAATTTGTACTGTGTTACTTAGTAATTTGTAGAACGTACAAAATATTTCATTAAAACGTTCTTCTATCTTATTTAGGTGTTTCAGATAGGATAAAGATCAAACGCCACAGAAGCCACATTTGTAAGGAACTTGTATTGCAAAATAATACAGAACAAAGTAGTGTCATTACAAAGTTCTCTCTCCCTAACATGGGTCACTTTAGCTAGAAAAAAAGCGCTACAAAAACGTTATATTAAATCTTGAGCCTTGTATAATAATAATGATAATTGAATGGCGCTGCAGACCACAGGGTAACCAAGGCCTAGCTTGCTCATCATTTACTTGTGTTGTGCGCGCTTCTGTACTTTTCACGAGCAGAAGGGACCTACAGGTTTTTGCCGACATCGAATGGCGAAGTTTTGAGAAGCTTTTTCTTGGACAGTAATTACTCTTTGAGTGTTGTCAGCAGCTCGAAAGAGGTGGTGCCGTGACAAACTCGAGGTGTTCAGCCGGGAATCGGGGTGTGATTGTCGCACTCTACCGACTACGCCACGGCGGCCATGCATAGAGGCGGTATTACACCGAGAGTAAACAAAACAAGAATCTACAAATTTTTGTCCATAGCTAAGCACTGTACGGATAATAGTCATAAAAATAGTGGAAAAAAAAAAGTATAAATTCATTTGTCAAAGTCCACTTTTTAAGTAGCTCCAAAGTGTGCGCTGATTCGCAAATCGGCTCATTACAAATCGGGTACTAAAACACACCTAAGACATTTGAAGTAGTCAGCCAATATTTCATGTGAATGGGGATGTTGGTATACATTTTAGGGTATTAATTTTGTATCGCTAACTTTGTTATATATCAGGGACAATCAACTCAAAACAAGATCAAGAAATCTTCCTTAGAAGCCAGAATCCCAAATATAACAACTTGATAATTCCATGAAAATTGAATGTTGTGAAAGTTTCTAATTAGAAAACTTTCCAGCGAGGACACCAAGCGTATGGGTTATTGGGATCAGGGTAGCACACACATTTGCATTTTAAATTAAAGCAAACTGGGGTTCTGACGTGCTTTCATTTTATGAATTTGACTCAGCACTTGCTTGAATAGGCTTACGTCTTCTCTCACCTTCGATTCTGCCCCCTCCGAAGTTATTTGAACTTTTTACCCAAAGCGATTGCAAAACCTTACTGGGGAACACAGACTACTTTGAAGACCCATAAAACAAAGTATTAAATGAACTGAAACTTTAAGTCATAATTTATTGCTGTAACCCTGTTGCCTTGCTCCTTCTTCTTCGCACGGTTAAGTTTTGCAGCCACTCGTCACTTTCAAATACTCAGTCTCTGCTGAGGCTTGAAATACTGCGCAACTCTAAGTTTTCCACTCGTATAGAAATAGTCAATTAATCCAATGAATTCCTTATTCACACGCATTTCACACCTCACCGTGCATCGAAACCCGTATCGAATCATTCATTGCCACATAATAGCAACTTCAAGTAACTGAAACTTTCTTCCTTATTGGATAATCCCCGTATCCGACTCGCATCTCTGTGCCTCGCAGTTTCACCACCGGCTATTGAGTCGCGATAAACAACTTACGAGTACAAGTAAAGTTTGCGGAAAAGAGTACCGATTGCCTGTTAGTTGCACACAACATCTGAGGCTCTCAATGAATTTTTCGCTTTGGGCTGACGACGCGTCGTGACGCTGTCGACGAATTTAAGGTGGAGATATATTTTTTACTTCGCTGTGGCCCAGTAAAAGTGCTCCGGAGATAGGGATCTGTGCACATCGTGCAATGAATCGTTAAACGGAGTTGAGGCAGACACGTGCTGAAAGTAAGGTGGTTACGAAGTTTTGCGATAAAGTGGTGCACATTTTCGGTGTGTTGTTTCATGTCTTTGAGCAGATGCTTGGTTTATTTCATTTCGAGGTTGACTGAGAAGATTGAAAACAGGTGCTACCCTACGCTAGGAGGAGTCGTAAATGAAAGCACATCGAATAAGTTTACCAACATAGTTGTTGGCTGCGGATAATAAAGTTGTTCCCCAAGTTGGTGGTTGCGGTGTAGGATTTGCCTGCACTTGATATAGTTAGGGAGTTGAAAATATGACAAGGATTTAAATTTCAAGTAGAGTGCTCCCGAAAATGACACTATTTTAAATATACAGATATTGTTGTTAAATTATTTTAGCGGGCAAAGAAGGTATACAAATTGTGTGAAAATAAACTTTGCTTGAAGGACGGGGAGATAGGTTTACCAGTCATGAAAGAATGCCGATGATACGATAGTGAACACAGTTTGGTCTGACGCGAGAGTAAGTCTTGCCAAAGGTTTTTGCCTTTAAGTCTCTCGTATTCCATGTATCCACTTTCAACATAGGTGGCCTCCATGACGTTCTCACACTCCGAATGTTAAGAGTTTGATTACTGAAACGAACACCTCGTATTTTTCATGGGGCCAACCCAAAGAAGGAACTCCCAAAGATTCACGGTTCGGAGTCAGCCCAGGTGATGTGACTGGATTTTATGAGTCATTTGATTCAGAAATCACATCCCCATGACTATTTATAGTGTCAACGGAAACACTGATGGAGAAAAGACCATCTTGTGGCGGGATGGCAGCTACTAGACTCAGGTGATGAGGGAACCTGACTGGTATTGACAGCTTGATCAGAGGAGGTCAGGAGCCCTTGGAACTCCGGTTTCAGCCTGACCGAGCGGTAGGTTAGTGTACTGTGCTGACTTGTCTAGTTGTTGTTCACCTTGGGTTAGGTAAGGCGGTTAGGGGCTTTCCGGGCTCAGTGTGGAGTTGCATTATCAACCATGTGCTGCGACTCAGAGAGCGACAATGGTTTTAGGAAAGCCTCGCATCAAACCAAGGTGGGATTGTCCCTCATCCCACCCTGATCTCAATTCGGTACTTGGGTAACTAAAACGTTCAATCTTGCGTTATCTATGACTCTTTTAAAAATCGTCCTCGTGATATAAGCCGTTAAGGCAGGTGATCACGTAAAACTAAATTCCACATATCTTCGGAGTCAACAAAAAATCTGAATCTTCTCGTGTGCTACAACAGTAGTATGAATAACATGAGCAGTTGCTACAGACGCAAGGCCCTGGTCATATTGTGGAATGTAACCCTACCCAATAAATACTAATAATAATAACTTTTGATTAAAAAAAACCGTTTTCGTTTGGAGCTTGGTCAAGATGGTCATGTTTGAGAAGCACCGTTTTGTGGGCTTTGTCTACTTTTTTCTTAAAATATTTGCACATTCAAATTCATTAAAAACTAAAATCCAATGTAATTTTCAAATACACTTTTTAAATTCATGTTGTTTAAGCCACCTTACAAAAATATACGATACAGAACATGACACGTAAAAATCTATAAGGACTCAGTTTGAAATTAGAAGTTGTGTCGTAGGAGGTCGTAAGATGAAAAAGCAAAAAGAAAAAGTCAATATATGCTGGTTTAACCGTTGGCAGCAAAGGAAAACTTATTTTAAGGACTTCATGGAGGAGGCAGATCAGTCGACAGAAGAGTAGCAAACGACTTGTTGTAGACTGGATTTAGCCTAATTATTAGATAAATATGAAATGAACAATACATATCAAGGCGACAAGTTAAAATGTTTATTCTAATCATTTTATAGGAATGCTCCCGGAACAACTTGAGTTGCAAAATTAAAGCTGAATACAAATTTAGAAAAGATCTTTTCGGCAAGATAGATAGATAGATACTTTATTGAAATTCATAGTTACAATTTTATAAAATATTTCAGGACAGACGCAGCTTGTACAGAGATTTGATACATAATTTATATCTTACAACTGAAAAAATTATATTTTACGATCTGGAAACAACATTTTGCAAAAACATTTTTTAACTATTTTCTTTTCGGCAACATGAAAGCACTTAAAAATGGTAGAGACTAAAAGGATTTACTTACACTGCATGCCAAAAGTTTTACTTTTGTTGTGAAATTTTGAAATTTGGAAATTCTGAAGTCTGTAAATTTGGAAGGTTTACAATTTTTAAATTTTGAAACCATTAATATCTTTAATATAATAATTTAATTTTTACTGACTAAACCAACGGTTACTGTATACTTTAAGGACGTTATATCAGCGGAAAAATCGTTTTCAGATAAAGAAGCCATCAAGAACAAAAGAAAGTGAAACTAAAATAAGATATGATATGGTGCTTGTTTGTGGCTTTATTGAACGTATACATGATAAGCAGGGCTTAGATTTTCATGCATTAAAAATCTTCGATTAAAACATGCGCTTAAAAATACGCTTAAAAAAATAAGCATTTAAAATATGTACTCAAAATTAATTTATCTTAACTTCAGTTTGATATAAAAAAACATTTTCTTTGGTCTTTAAAATAAATTAAATTTGTACCTTTTATTTTTTAATAAAATAAGAACTTACAACTTTAAATACAAACAAAAGAAACAAAGCACAAGCAAAATACACGTAAACATAAACATCTTCATTTGTTTAATTGAAATAAATAAATCAAAATAAGATAATACGTTTAACTCCTTAATTGTCTTATTTTGAAAAAGTTTTCAAAATCAAAACATTGTTGATTTGGTCTTAAGAATGCATTATGCAACTAAAAATTCATTCGGCGTCAACTGATGTTAGTGGAGCATTTTTAAAAAAGAATCAAATCTTATTGACGGCTTAGTGTTTTGGATAATTTTTTATTAAACAGTCTAATGTGAAGGTCTTATTTACGTTTTGCATTACTGCAAATTCTTCAATTTTTTGTCTCATAAAAAATTGTCTTTTGAATTTATAAATATTATTTGGCTTTTCAACAATGGTTCGTGACTTATTTTGCATTTTGTATTGCAAGTTATCGAACCCAGTGATAATGCTTTCAAACGCCTAATAATTTTGTGCATAGTACTCAACAGCCTTCAAGCAAGTTCCACATCTTGTAACAATAGGCTGAGGCGGAAGAGGAGTCAGTCGCCTTTAAAAACATTATTTTTGCCGTTTGAAATTAATTCATCGATTTTGCGAAAATTACTCCTTATTTCTTCTGCAACTCGATGCATTACATGTGCTAAGCAAATGAAATGCACAATTTTGAATAAAACAATGCTAATCGTGCAAGATTGTAATACGAATAAAAGATTTTTCATGACTTATATGAACAAAAATATGGAAAATATACATTTGTAGTAAAATATGTAAAAATATTCACGGTTGGAAGTCACTTAAAGGAAATTTCATGATAATAATATAATAAGTTGCCTGGCATCCAAGGTGTTCGTGTAAGACCTGCATTTGCATTAAAATCCCATCCGTAAAAGTAGAACGAAAACTGTCGTGGAAACTCAAAGAAACCAACACGAAGTCGAAAATTAACAAAAACTAAGTTCAATTACCAAATTTATCAGAGCCATTGCGCGCGTTTCTAGTTTCAAAAATTGATTTGGATCACAGTGACGTTCTCGTTATTATTTTAAAAATATTTGTTTCAAAGAAACAGAAAGCACTTGTCCGAAGAAATTAACAAAAAGGATTTTTTCGAAAGATCAAGCTAATTTAGTAGCACTTTCCTTTTTATTTCTGTCTTGTTCTATGGTGGAGAACTTTCGGTCGAAGCAAGCATACCAGTCATGTAAAGCGAATAAATAACAATGAAACGGTCCGAAGGGTCCTTAAGACCTAGCCATTGGGATAACGCAACAGACGAAGTCATATACAAATGAAGACGACTTCAGAGAGGAATTCAATGTAAGTGCATAAATTGTACGAAGGTGATGTGAATTACAGAACAGCGTCCAAAGAGCTTTAAATAGGAACAGTACACGAAGTTATTTTTAACATATATACTCATATTTACTTGGCAAATTCGCATGAAGTAGTATACACATGAAAAACGTTTGGAAGAGATTCAAATTTATTGCCAAAATTCAAGTCCAGTCACCGCACATTTAAGACTACTCGTATAAATACCATTTTTTAATTTTGTTTTGTTGATGGTGCTAATCGTCAAGTAGATATAAATGAAAATCGCTTTCGGAACATTATAAGTGATTATTATTGGCCTCAATTGCAAAGCATTGACATGGCCAAATGAAATTTCAATAGATTGATGCCACTCGACGCAGTAAAAATTACAATCGATTTACCGTCGCATGGCCGCTTTATTCATGTAAGTTAATGACCTTAGAATATTGTTTTGGGGCTGCGGGAACTAGTTGATATACGAGTATGCCAACTAGCTGGCAACGATAGATGAGATAAGAGCCAATATTAAAAGTGAAATAAATGGAATATCTGTCAACTTTTGTGAAAAAGTAGTTGAAAACAGGGCTCAACAACCGTACTTTTACGACTTACCATAATATTATTGAAGACGTAAAAAATTGTATTTCGTGAAATTTGTATCCGTTTTTATTTTATTTGAAAAATTAAAGGGCTGTAGGTTACAAAATAGCAAATATTTCCTAGTAATTTAATAAAAAGTGGATGGCGCCGTTCGGAGTCGGCAAAAAACTGTAGGCCCCTTCTATTCGTGAAAGAACAATAGCGCTCACAACATGAGTAGTTGATGAGCCAGCCACCACGGGGGGCCAGGGCCTTGCGTGCTCATCAACTACTCGTGTTCTGTAGTTCTCGAAAGAGGTGGTGCCGTGAAAAATTTGAGTTGTTCAGCCGGGAATCAACTCGGACTTTCCGTGTGTCGCACTCTACTCTATTCGAGGAAGGAGTGTTATAAAAAGTAATAATTAAAATTAATCATTTTGTTCACATATGAATTTGTGCCTTAAATTTTACGTTTATTTTAACGTTTGCAGGCAAAAACTATCAAACCTCTTGCATAGATCCTAAAATTTGTATATTGCGTTACGGATAAGCTCACATTTTAAGGTTGGTCATGATCTTTCGTTTACAATATTGATCATTCATGTAGTTTCCATATATAATGCAGTCAAAAATATTTCACTTTTTTAGCCACTGTCTTCTAATATGTCACTGTCTTCCAATATGAATATAAATATGAATAAGGGAATTAGTAGGAATACGGCAAATCCTATTCCCATAAAGATATTGTACAAAACTACAACTTAACAGTCAGCCTTTTCTGAGGTTCAAATTTTCAAAAATTTTCACACTCTAAGCGTAATTAAATGGAAAAGTTGTCCACCAAGTAAAGATAACCCCCAAAAGAAACACAAGAAATGTAAAATAAAAAATTGTTTGCTCCTACTATCCTTTCGTGCAATTTCCTGTCATCTCCAAAGCACCTCATGAATAAATGATTCCCTTGAATTTTACACTCAACCCTTACGTACCACTTATATTCCTCGGTAATCCACTGGTTTTCCCTTTCCTTTCTCGGTAGTAGGGATTATATCTGTTTTTGCGCGAAAGATTTACACACTCTGTACCCCCTCAGGTCGCCTTGACGGTTTTGTGCTTTTTTGCAAATTTATGTTTTCACTTTCACAATTAAACGGGTTATGCCGTGTGTACGAATTTTCCACTTAACCGAGCCAAAGTTGGCTCACACAAAACAGAAGAAAAATGGGAGATCTACCACCTCACACCTATTGTGGCTGATTATATAACAGAACAGGAATAGAATACGGTAGTGAACACTAAGCTTTTCACTCTTGTCCCGAATTTAATGTTTTAGGTAAAGAAAATTTGGTCTATATTTTGAAGTAAAAAACTGCACTCGTTGTCACAATTGTCCCCGAGATGTAAAGCGAAAGCAAATCTGATTTTTCAAGTCTTCCTCGACGAAAGTAAAATCTGCAACTGATCGTGTGCATTGCACCTGGCCATGTTAAGCGGATGCGAACTGCAATTGCAGACATCTCCCTCCGTTCGCACACTCCCTGTGTCTACCACTTCGGTCATGTGCTATTGCAGATGGAGGGAGGCCAACGGCGGCATAAGAGATCTCGTTTGAAATCGCTTACGGCTGCAGAAAACAACAAAACAGCACAATTCGATGTTGGACCACTTTGAATTTTCTTGTCTCCGGCACACGACTCTTATGTCGAATCGGACTCTATGGACCCCAGTAAGTTCTCTTGTATAATAACTGTGCGATGTGTTGCATGAGAATGGGCGAATCGGTGCAGAAAAATTGAATTGTCGTCGGTCTGGCGGGGTGTGTACCCTGATAACCGGTTGCTTAAACGTTATGCGCTGGCTGAGGTAAGATGGAGCGGCTATTGGTAAATTGATCGTGTTTGGCCTGAATTCGGTATGGACTTTGCAATTGGCTTAGAAGTTGCGAATATTCGAGACTGCGCCGAAATGCGTGACTGGTGACGGGGATTTTTGGACATCAAAGAAACCTGTTTCATGTGACATTTCCGCCTCAAAGAGGAAAAATTATCATAAAACGGAGCTCCGCGGTACACAGTATTAGATGCCACAGCACAGTGTGGTTCCTGAAAGTCAAACCGAACTACAACAGTGCTATGGCGGAAACGGGATGCAAGCTCGAGCCGGAAGATTTGCTTAGCTGATTTATGTTTCAGCCGCAACGCGGTTTAGTTTGATTATGAATGATAGGAGAAACGAAAGGTGCGGAGTTGATTGCAGTTTTCGAGGGGAAAGCGGAAAGAGTTTATCATCCACACATCTCTGGGGACTTATGAGTTTGAACTTAAATCGCGTTGATGCCCTCACCCGTCGTTTGAGATCATAGCGGACCATTTTTAGTCAATAACTTACTATGCATTGGCAATGGTTGTTCTTTTTAGAGGTAGGTTGAAGCACTATTTTAACTAGAGGCCATTTGGTCAGCTGTAAAATTATTTATTTTTAGTTTAGTTTGCTATCTTAAAACAAATTGCCACACAATTTCTTAGAATGCTGGGCTGATTGCTGTTGATCCTTATATTCATAAACGAATTTTGTTAAATGGAAACGCAAATTAACAAAACTGCCGTATTTAGATTGGTAATAATCTTCAAGTAGTGTTAAGCGTGCTTTTAGAATTGGTGGAATAACTGATCCGTACTTTTTGAAAGAGAGACTTGCCAGAACGTTGCACTAAATGGTGACCGCTATAGAGTCATTGGAAAATTGTGTCGTCAACAAGCTTTTACAAAAATGTATTTATTTTAGGGAGCCAATGGTTACTCTAACTTGAATCGGTCTTTGTTTAAAATCCCAAAAAACTTCCTGCATTAATCTACAAGCTTGGAATTATATTAAATATGTATTCATTTCTTTTTCTTTCCTTATATTTTCACCTTTTGATAATATTTGTTAGAAGTGAAAGGGGAGGAATCAATTCTACTTTAAAATTCAAAACGTGTAATGGCTCGAACATACCGTTAGGAAAATATGCGAAAAAATTGACAAAAAAATATAAGAATTGAAACTCCGATGCAATAAACGGCCAAGCCTAGAAAACCTGGAGACAAACAATAGACCTGGATCAAGAAAAATACCAACTGAATAGGGTCAAGATTGACACTCTTATCCGTATACGAGGTCTGATCAAAAAATAAGATAAAGTTAAAATTTCCCAGGCTATGTACATTCGGTTAATGTTTTGTTATATTTCGTTACGTTGGCACACTCGTCTCGAACATATATTTTCAGTTTCGGCTATATAGCATATTCATTATGTTTTTGAGAGACATGAAAGTTAGACGCGTTTAGCGTGTTCGCCCATTTTGGCCATGGCTCTGTTGGACTCTTCCGTTGGGAAGACTGGACTTTGGTTTCTATGTCATAACCATGTGTCAAAACACACCAATTTTGGAACGAACTTCGCTGCCATAGGCTTCATGCCCGAAATTTTAAAATTCAACAGATTTTCGTATTCTCATAAAAACACAACTTTTATGACTGAAAATGATTTTCTGTCGCTTTTAGACGTCGATCCAACGACTCCTAAGATTACTTTATCTCCAAATAATAATAACAATAATAATTGTTGGCGCGACAATCCACAGGGGGACCAGGGCCTAGCTTGCCCATCAACTACTCATGTTGTGCGCGCTACTGTTCTCTCACCAGTAGAAGGGACTTCCAGTTTTTTTGCCGACTCCAAACGGCGAAGTTTGAGAAGCTATCTTAGACAGTTATTACTCTTTGAGTGTTGTCAGCAGCTGGAAAGATGTGGTGCCGTGAAAAATTCGAGATGTTCAACCGGGAATCGAAACTAGACCCTTCGGCGTATGAGCGTCGCACTGTACGGTGGCTACAAATATATCAAAATAGGAAGGCATATTTCCTAAATTTGAAGTCGATTTACTTGCGAAGGTCAGTTATCACCAACATAAAAAAAGTCGGTTACAAATACTTTTACTATCTTTGTAACACAGACACCGTGTTTAATACAGAAATAAAATCAAAAACTACTTTGCTTTACTATAAACTATTAGTCTAATAGGAAAACGGCGACAGAAATGCGATTATATTCTATTTAAATGCTGTCACCGAATTAGCAAAGATTGTGACAAGTTCCATTATTTAATGGTTAAATGCCGACAAGGGTTGCCGTCACTTAGTGGATAAGTGCGAAATTACGAGCCGGAGGTCCTATGTTCGATTCATCTCGCAGTTTTCATCGCACCACCTGTTTACTCATGTCGTTCCGAGTCGTCGAAAACTATACTCCGGATAAAACGCACATTGTGGAAGAAATTCGGTTTAGGCCCACTTCTAAACTCTTGCGTTATGGAATTATAATTATTATCATGCCATGTCATGTTATCAGTATTTTTAATATTTCAAAAAAAATAATTCGTCAAATTTGTGTTTAAGCTTCACTTAGCGACCACATAATTATTCACAATTATTACCATCAAGTTGATTTAAATTTGGTAATACTTAGGATCGCTAGGGTATGTAGAGCGATTTGTCATAGAAACGACTAAGGGGTTTTAAATCCGTTGAGACAAATCAAATCGACGCACGCCTAAGGAAGTTGATCTAAATTGGAAACAGTTGGAAAGAGTGTATACCCGATATTGAGGCATGTCAGGTGATATGGAGTGCTACAATGCCAAGAAATAAAAAACAATAATAAATAAATAGCGTAGCTCTTGTTGGGCGTACTATTATTTTTTCACGAATTCACGAGATATCCAGTTCATTGTCCATCCTACATAGAGTTGCTTGAGAATCTCGCTCCATGAGCAAAAGTTTTCTTTCTAAACAGGAATCCAAAGAGCATATACCCAACAAGTCATGAAAACACAATATATTTAGCTGATTCCATCTTACAACCTGAATGATCAGCGGTTTAAATTATGACCTACTGGTCAGCGCCAAATTGAACATACGCAATGTCAGTTAATTGCTTTGACTCAATGAAAAGAACACCAAGGAAAGAGTAATGATTAACACTCAGTGACACGGACATGTGAATGCAAGTACCCACTAGAAGAAGTTGTTCACCTTTATCATGTTACATATGTGACTCGTTAATGTTGACAGACGATCTTCGATAATCTTCAGGTAGGACCAGTTTTGGTGTGCAAATAGTGCTAAAAAGTGTATGTGGTGTTTATGATGACAATGCTCTAAAAGAATGGCGGCGTCAAGTATCTCATGCATGCCATAAAAATTGCTTAAAACAACTTTTCTATGTACGAAAACTCTATATATGGGTTAATCATGAACTAAAAAAAAATAATTTAACACAACGTATACAGATCTGCAGTTGCGGCCTTGGCGTATTGGGTAGAGTGCGACACTCACACGCCGAAAGTCCAGGTTCGATTCCCGGTTGAACACATCGAATTTTTCACGGCACCACCTGTTTCGAGTTGCTGACAACACTCAAAGAGTAATAACTGTTTAAGAAAGCTTTTCAAACATATCCGTTCGGAGTCGACAAAAAACTGAAGGTCACTTCTTCTCATGAAAAGAACAGTAGCGCACAGAATACGAGTAGTTTATGAGCAAGCTAGGCCCTGCTCCCTTTGTGGACTGTAGCGCCATTTTATTTTATTATTATTATTATTATTATTATTATTATTATTATTATTATTATTATTATTATTATTATTATTATTATTATTATTATTATTATTATTATTATTATTATTATTATTATTATTATTATTATTATTATTATTATTATTATTATTATTATTATTATTATTATTATTATTATTATTATTATTATTATTATTATTATTATTATTATTATTATTATTATTATTATTATTATTATTATTATTATTATTATTATTATTATTATTATTATTATTATTATTATTATTATTATTATTATTATTATTATTATTATTATTATTATTATTATTATTATTATTATTATTATTATTATTATTATTATTATTATTATTATTATTATTATTATTATTATTATTATTATTATTATTATTATTATTATTATTATTATTATTATTATTATTATTATTATTATTATTATTATTATTATTATTATTATTATTATTATTATTATTATTATTATTATTATTATTATTATTATTATTATTATTATTATTATTATTATTATTATTATTATTATTATTATT